>OY720149.1:2882500-3482500 GCA_963082955.1 Cheilosia grossa | reverse complement strand
TCACGAATATTGTCCTTTAAAGCGTCAATTGTCTCTGGCTTGTCGGCGTAACACTTATCTTTTACGGCACCCCACAAATAATAGTCCAACGGTGTCAAATCGCAGCTCCGAGGTGGCCAAACGACATCAGCTCTGCGCCTGATAATGCGATCTTCAAAAACAGGGCGCAAAACATCAAGTGTAGCTTCGGCTGTGTGGCACGTAGCGCCACATTTGGTCCTGTTGAAACCAAATGTTGCCAATATCCTCCTCTACAATTTTTGTGAACAAAAATTCGTTCAACATGGCCCGATAACGATCGCCATTGACTGTAACGGCCACTCCTTGCTCATTTTCGAAGAAAATGCCTCTGGACCAAATTCCGCACCAAACTGTGACTCGTTTTGGGTATATCGGCTTTTCAATGTATGCGTGCGGGTTTCCTGTGCCCCAAATGCGACAATTTTGCTTGTTTACATACCCGCCAAGATGAAAATGAGCTTCATCTGAAAATATGATTTTTTTGGCAAAATCGGCATCTTCTCTAAGTCGATCGCAGACCCACTTAGCGAAGCGAAAGCAATATTTCCCAGCGTTGTTCAAGCGTATACACAACCATATTCGTTCAGCGGAAGGATAAAACTAATTATCTGTCGAATCAGACATGAGCTAAGTGTTACCATTCGCGAAATAAGCACTAGTTGAAAAAAATAAAGTTAGATGGCGGACCCTTTATATATATGAATACTTAACAAGAGTGCAGGCAGTTGGGAAGTTCCCCGCATGTTATCTTCCTGACTATGACTCCAGTAAGAAATTACATAAATATATATTTCCGCAGATACAAAGATGAGTACATCAAGGGGTATTTTGCATTCGTTCGAGTTTTGTGAGGGCCAGCGTAAGGGCAGCGTCCTGCTGTATGTGCCAGCAGAGAAACAGCTGTACAAATTGAAATCCAAGGGCGGGCATATACGACGATACGTCTGCTACAATCGGCGTTGTAAGGCCACAGCCAAAGTTGACTCAAGGTGGCCAAACATATTGCAGTGTCGCGTTACGCTAAGTGAATGGCATGCCACCCACCAAACGCAGGAGGGCTTCAGAGGATATTTGAAGCTGTCAAATGCTATCAAGAAGAAGAGCGCAAGTCCAAATCTGAACCGGGAACGCCTGCGTGAGATCTTCGATGCGGAGTGCCGAAAGGACCCAGTAAGTGCGCAGTACTTATCCTTTCCGGCTATACAGCGCCAGCTATTGAATATTCGAAATCAAACCTTTCCTAATGATCCGCGCAGCAGCAAAGAGGTGGAGGAATTTTTTAAGGATAAAGAAATAATGAAGAAATTCGGAAAATCCCAATTTGACACTACGGCCTCATTCTACGCGACTACTGTAACCGAACAAAGCTTCTCGTACACAATTTTTATTTCGCCAACAATCGCCGAAAAAATCGATGGAATGTCACTCAACAAGCGATATTATTTAGATACCAGGTATAAGGTACCGAACTCCTCCTATAAGAACTTGATGATTATCCACATCGAACTGATGGAACAAGTGAGACTATTAACCCTGCGGCTTGTATTTGTATTGCTAAAACCGTTGTTACTTCCAGATTTTACCATTCATCTACATACTGATGAGTGATAGAAAAGAGGCAACCTATTCGCATGTGTTTCGGTACATTGATGCAAATATTTTCCAATTTTGTCCATACTTCTTCATGTTCGACAATGATATCGAGCTGGAACAATGTTTAAAAACAGTGTTCCCAAAAGCACTCCGTGCAGTCAGCTGGTTCCATTACTGCCAGGCGGTCCGCAGGAGGGCGAAGAGCATAAAATTCTTCCCACGAACGGTGCGATTGAACAACAAGGCCCGCACCATGTTCCAGAAATTCCTGGCTCTTCCGCTGATGAGAACCAATGACTTCGTACAAGCGTTTTCTGATCTACGATCCGAAATAAATGAGAACGAAAATTTGCGCGCCATTGGAGCGCTGTTCGACCCCTTAATCGGGTATGTGGAGAAAGAGTGGGTCCAAAAGGTATGTCTTACTCAGTAAATACTCTCTGTAAGTTTGTAGTGTCTGACAGTATTAAATTAACTTCTTTTTTCTTCTTACAAAAGACCGTAACAATTGATGGCAACCTAAAATATCTACGCCTAAGTCGCCAACTGGAGGATTTCAACACTCGGGTGAACAAGAACCTGTTACATTTCCACGGGTTCTTCAAATGTGTCAGCTTCCTTTTGGATGAGGACCATAGGACGTGTGCTAGGTTTTCGGCGTTTTTCTCTAAACTGCGTCTGCCGCTTTCACGCGATGGACCTAACGATGCCAATTTTCGAATAGCGAAAGCAGCTGGAGAACTACGCCGTGCGGAAATTAGCATCAGTGAATATTTTAAGAAAGTCACTAAACGCAGGACCGACATTCGGGTGATACTGGAAGAGGGTTTTAACGATCCCGAATCCGACGAAGACAGCAACAATGATGATGTAGAAGAGCAGCCCGCTTTATGCATTATCTGCCGGGTTGCCCAACGATCAGTGTTGCTATTTCCATGCCGGCACGTCAAGTTGTGTGGGGCGTGCTATTTCAAAATTGATAATGAACATACAAAAAATTTTACTAAAACGCGCTGCCCCTTATGTAGGCAAGTTGTAAAGAGGGCGTTTCCAATCTTCTGCTAAATGTTGCTTGTAAATACAATGGCTGTACGATACGCTCGAAAAGTACTGTTGAGTGTAGATGTTGCCATTCTGCCATCATTTAATAGATCGTGACCATGACTGTCCTTTGTTGGTCGGTTTCGCCGTTAAAGCCACGGCTTGTCCTTTTGCATAATGGCAATTAGTTTATAAGATAAGAATACAAATATGTTTATATGTTTGCTGTTGGAAAAAAAGTGTGAAAAAGTGTTGCCAATTCGGAAAACACAGAAAGCACTCTTTACTCTTTTTATTTTTTAAATGCACAAAAATGTAAATTTAAAATTAGAGCTCAGTATTAAAGCAGAGCTGCCGTCCGACATTTATCTATTCCTCTCACATTTGTTTAAACTGATCGTTCAAACCCACTAAGTTTGACAACTCATAGTTGGAATTTGGCTTAATTTCACTTTAGGCGAGTGAAATAATGCCAACTGATAAAAATGTATTTAAGTATGATTTTGTTTATCGACGACAGTCTTACTTACGTATTATAGATATGTATTTTATTATTATAATAATAAAAACAAAATTAAATAACATTATCCATTAAGATAACAATATGTACGTCTTTTAAACAAGACAATTACCAAAAAGTATGATTATATTACTAACTAAAAACCCGTGTGCTGTTTTGCACAGTTTTTGAATCTGAGGAAATAATAGCTTAAAATTCGAGCGAATTTTAAACTATTTAAAAAGACGTCTAACGTAAAAAGTTAGAAATTCGCGGTAGTTTTAAACAAATATTTTCTCAAAAACGCGTTTAACATTCATATTGCATTTTAATCGGCACTTAAAGTCATGTTTAAAACATTTTTTGAATTTGAGAAAATAATAGCTTAAAATTCGCGCGAATTTCAGTGAACAATGACCAAAAGTAGTATGATAGCAGTAGACGTAAGAAAAATAAATACACACATTCAATACCTGTCAATTCAAGTGGTTTATTCCGATTTGGAGAAACAAATTACTTATTTTTATATGCACAGAGTGTTTTTATTTCATAAAATTTATTTTATAAGACGGATTTACTAAATAGCTATCTCGATGCCAGATTGAGTGATGAGACTAATCTATTTTTATAAAGCCAAAGTTTATGCGTCCCTTTTTATAAAAAATATGAATTTTAATGCAGGATTAAAAAAAAAAAAAAATTTATAAATATCCCACCTAACTTATTTTAGTTTGTAAGGACATAAATAACGAACAACTAGTTTTGAACAGTGTTTTATGTATGAAAAATAAATAAACCGAAATATAAGCAATTATGAAAATGAGAACAATACACATTTAAGTACAGAAAATGCAGCACCCCTTTGAAGTTGCGACTTATTGAAGCTTAAATGGATATTGAAAAAGAAGGACTTTAAAAGTATTTTATTGTGGGAATTCCGTCTATATGTGAATAACTTTGTACACAAATATGTGTACACAACTTGTTGTATAATATAATTAATCGATTGTAATTGTATGTGAAATTTAAATAATAAAAATGTGGTTGCTAATCAACCTATGATTTGGTGCGTTATTCTTTGCTCTGTTCTTCTTCCACTAAATCAACAGATTGTCAGCATTTAGCAATCCATTAAATTGTCTGTAGATTGCCGGAGTTTACCTGGCAGTAATTTCAAATAAAATCGAACCGAGACATGTGCAGGACCCTTAAACGTTCTCACAGCTGCGACCGGAGAAAGCCACACCAAACCAAACCAAGGGTAAGCCACTACGATCTGAAAATATTCAATTGGGTATTAAATCTTCAGCTCAACTGGCCGATCTATTGATTTAGTTACACAACAAAATTCGCATTGATCTAGCCAACACGTCCAAGAAGAAGTTGCTCTCTGGGGAATGAGCAGGAGCACCCTGCCCTCGGTAGCAGTAGCTCCACAGTTACAGTGAAGAACAAGTCGCACGTTTCAATGCACCGCGCTTTGCTCAGTCCCAACATGCTTCTCCCATACCAAATTGAGTGCCGCATGCAAATGGTACTCAATTACATATCGTTCAAGCAACATGGCATAAGATAGACGCAAGCCATTCATCTTTAGGGATAAACTTTCGTTAGGGAGACGATATTAGAGCCATCCCCTTTTAAGTGGTGAACCATCAACCTTTGTTCTGTCGGGTAAGTAATCTAATGAAGATGCAATTTGTCACAAAACTAGGGTTCAAGGTAATCAACTAAACGATTTAAAAAATTCTCTCAAGGACCTGTGATTCAAAACAGGTTCTTCAACTAAGGATGGGAAATTTGTTTTCTATTCAATTCGAATAACAGTCATTGTCAAGGTTTTGACAAGGGAGAACAGAAATGGAGGGGTCCGTCTAATCCTGGGTTATTTCCATCCAAACCTGATCGGAACTTGAAACTTGTATGTAGATAAGAAGAACGGGAACTTGTTCCCAAACCCCACAGTATTAACACTGTGTGTGATTGTCCGATTCGCCATGAGGGGGGCATGCTGTTAAAAAGGTTGCCAACCACTGCCCTACAAGCTTTTGTCAAATCAGTTCAGTGACATATTTGTTATCTCTATTGCCTTGAACCAATTTTTCGCTACTCTCAATCTTCATAGCACAATGGCCCATGATGTCATGTACAAGAGCGTAGCGCCGCGCCGCGCAGCGCATATGGGTGGTTGAGATAACACTGATGATCTTTGCCACTCGAATCGAGATTTTTTGCTGATCTATCTCTTCCCCACGAAGAAGCTTATTGTTTTTTTTTTTTAAATTTTGTTTCGAGTAGTGAAGGCCGATAAGGTTTCATGAACCCCCCCCCCCCCCCCCCCGAACGAATATTTAATCACATGCATGGTAAATAAATATTGGAGCGTTGTCCAACTGTGCATGCGAAGTAGATGCTCCCAGCCATAGACATCCACGCTGGCATTTCTTTTCCGAACCTGGCACGGGTATGCCAATGACACCAGTGATACTACTCTGCTATACATAGACGAAGACGTGATGCATCAGAATGTATCTTCCTCCACCGCAAACTGATTGTGACCAAGACACACTTCTGGGGCCCATTCTTTCGGAAACCATTGAATGGGAGGGTGTAACTGGCGGGTTATTGCCACCAAAGTAAGCCAATGGCTGAGAAAGGATTGCAAGGAATCTACCCCATTGGGTGTAGCACAATATATTGCGCACGACCAAAGTCAAACACCGAAGAAGCTGTTGCGGTACAACGAACATCAATTATGTACTTAAGTACGCCTTGCACTTGGCTGTCGTGAGCAATAAGTTCCGAAATGGGATTACACCATAGAAGAGATGATGCCTTCATCAGTTGAGTTAGTGTGTGAGAAACATGGCGGCTTGTATCAGTCCAAAGAGGAGGCAGACTGAATGGGTGACCAGAATTCCTTCCTATCACTAGTCAGGTCTTTATTTACCATTTTTGCAAGATTCCGACTCCTTATAAACAACCATTTTGAGTAAGAACTTTAGTCAGGCGATTTCTGGTGATTGAACCTGAGACCCCAGTAGTCTAGCAGGCTTACCATCGAGCCTGAAAATAAACAGCTGCTATAATTCCATCCCAAAAGGTGAGGCTAAAAAGGGGCAAAAGAGAATAGGGTCCAAATTTTGAATTTGGCCTTATTTCGATTCCTAAAGTGAAATGAGGCCAATTTTGTATTATTTCGTTTTGCGAAACGTCACCTCGAATGACTGTAGGAGATTGCAAACATTTTGGGTAGGCTCCCAAGAAGACAGTAGATAAGACAGATCCCAATTACAACCTTCGAGTCTTAAATGTTCATCCCGGCCTTTAGGAACGGCCATTTATCCTGACTTGTCTTTGTAAAGGGTTTTCCAATGAGAGGTGTTAATGTGAACGACCCGCTATTTCGGTAGCTGTCACTTTTGAAGCCTTTATTCTTTGACATTTGCCAAGTAGAAACTACGCCATTACTAAAAATGGAACGATACACACTTCAAAAATGCATTGAAATTATTTAAATTCACTACAAAAATGGTGAAAATCTTGCAGCCACAGTTCGCAAAACTAAAGCATTTTTTGGTCGTCGTGAAGCACCTTGTCGGACCACAATACAGAAATTGCTGGACAAATTCGAGCTGTTGGTACAAGTTAGTGATGTGAAGAATAAAACCCGTGCACGTCGCTCTCAAGAACAACTGAGAATATCGCTGCTGTAGCCCAAAGTGTTGAAGAAAACCCAGGGTTGTCCATTCCTCGTCGTCCTTTGGAATTGGGCATTCTACAAACGTCATTATACCGTATTTTGCATAAAGACTGGGTCTTAAGGCTTCTAAAGTTCAGTTAACACAACAACTCAAGCCGGCCGATCATCAACAACATCGGGTCCTTGAAATGCATGAAAATGATCCGGAATTCCATCGAATTCATCATCTTGACTGATGAGGCCCATTTCCACCTCGGTGGCTACGTCAACAAGCAAAATTGGCGCATCTGGGGCTCGGAAAACCTAAGAGTTATTGTTGAGAAGCCTGACCATCCTCAACGTGTGACTGTTTGGTGCGGTTTATGGTCCGGCGGGGTCATTGGACCTTACTTTTTCGAAAATGAGGTTGGATCAACAGTTACGGTGAATGGATAGCGCTATCGAGAGATGATTGATGATTTTTTATGGTCGCAGTTGGATGGTATTGATCTGGACAACGTTTACTTTCAACAAGACGGCGTTACGTGCCACACAAGCAACGAAAGCATTGATCTTTTACGGGAAAATTTCTCGGACCTTGTTATCTCTCGAAGAGGTGATCGCAATTGGCCACCGAGCACTTGTGATTTAACACCTTGCGACTTCTTCCTTTGGGGCCACGTGAAAGATAAGGTCCACGGCAACAGCCCAGCGTCGATTCAAGACCTCAAAGATAAAAATCGTGAGGCTATCGAGGACATAGGGCAGCCACTTTGCGATTTGGTTATGGAAAGTTTCATGAAATGGATATGGTCCTGTATGCGTGCTCATGGTGGCCATTTGGCTGATTATTATTAACGGCATACCTTCCTCTTTATTATGATATAAACATCCGATAATTTATCACAAAAAATGACACTTTTCTTTGAATACCAAAATAACACCTCTTATTGGAAAACCGTTTATATGGAATTTGATGAATTTTATGAACGCAGTTTTGGTTGAAGGCTGAGCCGATGTCGATGAGTTGCCAGGCTACCGTGAAACCAAAGTCCATTGAGATCCTTTCAGTGGCAACTGAAAAATCTTCCCCAGTGTTGTCATGTCCATTTGATAGTTTTTCCACTCAAATGCCACGAATTTTCGAGAAGGTAGTTTTGTTTTTGAATAAACACAATCAACACAATTACCTATAACATTTGGTCTTGAATAATGTCTGCGTGAGAACGCAGCGCTAAAGTTCATTTTCACACGACCAACAGCTTTTCCCATAAGCGTGCTAAGTAAGGACATCTGACCAGGAGATCTTTGCTTTTCAAAGCCGTTTGAACAGTTTCAAGTTGTTCCTTTCGACTTCTCGCGATGCACAATGGAATTGCATTTCCTCCACCTAAAAAATCTGCACGCATTGCGATGAAACGGGAACTTTTTGTGTGACACAACAACACTGGTTGCATGAACATAAATACAAAACTGAATGCAACAAAAAGCTAAAGCATTTGGAAAGAAAGACGGCCATTATTTTGCATAAGTAATATTTTATTTATAATCGTAATACGGTTTCTATTTATTAATATTTTGTGATTAGAAGTTTGTGCCTTAAAAACGTACATTTGCTCATTCAAAACCTTCTCGTTCTTCCCAAATCGAATAGGGTACATATTTTCTTATATTATTTATTTTATGTTTATTTTTAAATTCTTAAACAGATTAAAATCAGTGGATATTTCAAACAATACAAAGCGTTTGATTTATTAAAAACAGTCGAACAACTAAGAAGTTATGAACTGCCAAGAAGGTATTTAGTAGAGCGAATTTATATAACAAATAAATTTAATTAAACTTTTCTTAAGCTTGTGTGTAAGTTTTAAATAAGCTGAGCTAAAAGTTGGGAACATTTTTTTCTTGTTGATACTTAAAGCACAAACCTAAAAAGAATTTTCAACAGAGTTCTAATATTGCAGGGCTGATGTTTTTCACAGTCGATTTAAGTTTTTATTTAAAACTATAATTTAAATAAAAAAATTGCTTAAATAAATACTGAGGAGCGTAACTTAATAAGGAGTGCGCAACGCAATTATTGTGCTGAACCAGTAAAAATTGTAAACGAAAAATTACATAATAATAATGTGTAGAAGAAATTTAAAAAATGTTAGTTCGAAAACAAAATTAGTAGCTAAATAAGAAAGTTAACATGTAAAAAAAAGAACAGAGTTATGGGGCACCTTCAGAAGATAAAGAATATTTCTTGGATAGTCATTTCCGAATTTGAGAAGCCTCATGGGATACCTGAAAATGTCCTCGACTGGTAGTGGGGGTTTTGGGACCCACCTTTAGTTGATTTACTTATTGATAGCATAGACATAAAGATAACAATGATCTTTGGAGCTAGCGCAAGGCTTCAATACAGTTGTTTACGTCTACTGAAAATGGCCACTTCAGACGATATTGAACAAAACCGCAATAACTTATCAATATTCTGTTGAAACATGCAGCAGTTGCTTTGTAAATTGGGTGCGAAGTTGTCAAAACTGTGAAAACTCCTCTACCAAGAAGAGCGCGGCTTGTGCTGTACTTTGTACCCATTTGGAATAGGTGTTCACTGTTTTGTATGTTTTCTAGGAGTTGCTCAGATTTTAGTGTTTTTCACTGGCATGAATTGCAATATAGGCAATTCCACTGCATAAAATAGACAAAAAACATCTCTTACCGACGATGGCTGGATATGTGGAAATGATTCAAATGAACGGACAGACAATTCCAATAAACAGAATAGAAACTTCTCTTATGACGATGACTGAATGATAAAAGATCCAGATGCAGTTCATGTTTGAAGGAAATGATTTCTAGGTCGGCAGGCTTTGGAGGAACAGAAAGAAAGAGCGAGACTTGTCTAGAGAAATTTGTTTATACCGTTCGCAGTAGAGCAACATGATTCAGCTGAAAACAATCTCTCGGTTAAAGAGAGGTGGCTTTTGGCACCACACGCATTGGAATTTTGAAGAACTTGTGCGAGAATTATCCTTTCTTATGGAAATGCCGTCTGACGCAACGACACCAGAAATCCGACTGCGACAAAACTACCAAGTCAACTTAGCTCAGGCAACGGAATGGCTTCGGCCAGACTCTGGGCCAGGGAAAGAATGCCATTGTGTACTCACGGACGGCTCCAGAAACGAACAGGGGTCTGATTCTGGAGAACATTAGACTACACTACCCCTTAGGTAGCCATGCGCCTGTCTTCCAAGCGCAGATTTTCATTATCCTTATGGCTATGCGCTGTATTGTGGCAAACAGGTGGAGGGCTGGAAGCATATGCGTTTGCGGTGATAGCAAAGCTGCATTAAAACCGCTGCTTAACCCTCTCAAGCTTTCTCTGAACTTGGTCGGAAGGCCAAACACAGTGAATCTGTTGGGTCCCAGGTCACACTGGTATCCAGGGAAATGAGATCGCTGATGGGCTTGCCAGGCTGGATTCAGGAGAAGTTCTCTCAGGACCTGAACCTACGTTGGGTCTGCCTGCATCTGCGGTTAGGTCATCCTTTGATACTTGGGTTTCTCGTAAACACGAGTGTCGGTGGCGTGACAGTGCTGGGTGTAGACAGACCAAACGACTGCGTCCGGACGTCTGTAAAAAGTCCTCGTCTTTCCTTCTGTCTCTCAGGAGAATCGACTGCAGACTGCTGGTGGGCGTCCTTTCGGGCAACCAAGCTTTTGCCAAACACTTGAATGTATTGGGCTTGAGCGACTGCACCAGCTGTCCTGCCTGTGAGGATGACGTCGATACAGCGGAACACTTCCTCTGTAGCTGTCCTGCCTTTGCTCGCATCAGGTGGCGGATCTTTGGGGCTGATGAAGTGATTGCCAAACACCTAAGCTCTTCATCACTTAAGCTCCATCTCATGTTTCTTCGAAGGACGGGCAACCTAAGTACAATAATGTAAGGTGTCTGTTTGCCAGTGCAATGGACCAGAAGTTGTGTCTTCCTCCGACAAAAAATAAAAAAAAAACATGATCCAGCAAAGTCCGTGATAGATGACAGGAAAGTAAGGTTCTGACTCAGGCTGAATTTGTCATTGAAACGCAATAGCTTCAGTGTGTCTTAAAAAAATAAAAATAAATTATTGCGAGGACCCTAGGCCTAGCTTCTAGCTGGTGTGAGTTTTTAGTACTTGTGACAAAATTTTATGGCCAATAATGCTCCAGCTAAGAGGATCTTCGAATCCCAGCCCCCTGGTTCGAGAAGACAAGGAAGACCGAACCTCCGTTTCAAAGACCAAGCCATCACGGATGCCAGAGCGCTTGGTCTGGACAACTGGAAGCAGCGTGCCCAGGATCGTAGAGGATGGAAGGCTGCAGTATCTAAGGCAGAGACCCTGCACGGGTCGGGAGCCCGTTAAGTAAGTAAGTAAGACAAAATTGTATGCAGAGTCAAAACGGCCGAGCAGCTTTTTCATGACAGTTATACTCTTAAGGTGGAATTTGGGTTCTTCTCGGCAGTAGTCCAACACACTGTAACCACTATGCCACTGCGACTTAAGCTTGTCAATTTTCAATAAAGCTCGCCATTTGATGATTACAAATTTGAAGACGATGACTTTGTTTAAGGAGATCGACAGATGTTCGAATGAAGGTATATTTCTGATATTGAAGACACAACACTATTTTGAATGGGAAGGGGAATGGGAACTGCATCTGGCACATAACTTCATGGCGTCCGAAGTGCCACCAACTGTTTAACCAACAAACTAACCTTGCACGAGTTTTGGTTTTGGTGTTGGTCGGCGGCCTGGCACGTGGTAAATTTAAACAATCTTTTATTGCTAATATAACAAATTAATGTAAGTAAATTAAGCACGAAGTTAAATGAAATCACTAAAACTTGTACAAGGGTCTATATAGTTTTCGCAACTGCCCAACTGAAAAATACAAAGGAAACTCTAGAATGCTTACGCAGACATAATCACAGCCATTCTTTTCGCTTTGATTAGAGCTTAAATATGTAGGTTAAATGTAACCTGTCAAAAGAAGTGCGAAAGTGAGTTGGATAGAGACAGTCACCGAACTTTTCTTTTATATATTTTGGCAAATCCTCTAGTCGATTCGTCCGGCCCTATTGGGCTTGAATTAAAAGACGGTATCAGTAGCGCTGAGAAAAAAATCAAAATTGTAATGGGAATTTTGAGGCAGAAGCAAAACCTTGCTATGCACGAAACTCTATAAAAAGATAAACAAAAAAACAATGAAACAGAAAAAATAAATGAAACAGTGAAAATGTGAAATGGAAAGATATCAGCTTAGAATACAAAAAGGTGTCGGGATTCGGGAAGATTCCATAATTTTGCAGCTGTTTTCAAAACCAAGCGGTTAAGGTGTACAAATAACGAAGCTTCGAGTGAGTGCGATGATGTGTTGTGTCAGTTGATTGTATTAGCGTGCGATGGGTCAGGTTCGACATGGGGTATTTGTATTTGGCTACGTGCGTGTAGCCGCCTCGGAAGTCATAGTCTTCTGGAGAGCGCCTGTTCAATAGAAGCAGGTGAAGAAGTTTAAGTACTGACGAGGGTTGGAAAGAGTTGTGCTCACTTGCCTAGATTGGTCGGGCAGCCAGGTCGAAGCCAAGTTGGCGGTCTTGCATTCGGTATTTGATCCAGCTTTTACGTATGGCCATGAGATTTTGATTTATGCTGAATGAAAGAATGCTTCATTGATTTGGTGGGGTTACTCGCAGATATCCGATATCAATGTCGATAGCTTCTTCTCCGGGCGGAGCGGTCCATGTGTCAGGAGTTTCCTGGGATTCGGATTCCCAGGCGTGCTGTGGAACACGTGCCATCGGGCAGGCGTCCGGGATGAGATTTATAGATCGAGTCCGAAATGTTTGTGTACATTTAGTGGCGGAAGTTCGAGAGCTGTGGGGACTCACTTGAGCATTCTACAATCGCCACCCTTTTGATGAATAATTGGGACATTGAAAGTGAATGAAAAGAGTATGAACGATGAACGATTGAATATAAATAATAGAGCAATTGTAAACCGAACAGTATATGAGTTCAAAGTACAGTACAAACAGTAAGGCTTCGGGGTGAGACGGATCCCGATCTGTTATTCACTGATGAGATCAATATTTTCTTAGTGCAGGAGAAAAATCCTTTAGCTATCCATTAAATTTTAAAACACAAACAAAAATTTAAATAAATTAGAAATAAAAATAGAGAAAGATATAAGAAAATAAAAGAGAAAAAAAATGTAAGAAATTAATTTAAAATTGAAATTAAATTAAAAATAAAAAAACATTTCAATTACCTTTCTAAGGACTTCATAATTATGAGGAAAAAATTATAACAATTTGCGAAGTGTGTAAATGTACCCTATTTGCTAATCTATCTCCCTCAGTTGCATGTCAGTCGGTCCTTCACTGCCAAACTATAAAACACCGTTTAACTTTTATGTACGATAATATAAGTATAAGCATATATATGAATATAGTATATGTGTGTAGTGTACAGATGTATCGCGGGAAATTGGGGTGCAATTTGCCCTTCACTATAATTTTTATTTCAGGCTTCATGTGCATGAACAGAGGGTGAAAAGGATGTAAAATGCTGCCATTTTAAACTGACAGAGTTCCCCTCCTACGATTATTATTATTCTCACCCTCGTAGCGATAAAGGCTGCGCAAAAGTTACCAACCGGAAAAAAAAAACTGGACTCCCTTCTACCAATGCTATAAATGATACATCTGTACTTGTCGGTTATTTTATATTGGGTTAAATATATTTGGATAAAAGTAAGACCTCAATTGGGCTTATTCTGCAATGCATGATGATGAATTACACGATTTCGAGTGAGGTTTCAACGGAATCCTGCTATCTCCGTAAAAAAAGCGAGCTATTTCTTCTTCAGTTGGCTTGTAATGAATACAACCTCGCGGCTTAATGTACGGCATGAATGTTATCCCTGTTGAGTCCTGGGATGTCTGAGTGAATAAGTACTTATTCAAGCACCTACCCTGTTCGCAGAGAAGATTAAGTTGATGCATCAAATAAATTCGAGCAAAGTCCCCGGAACTATAGTTTTCTTGAAGGCGGATAACCTGGCTTTTCTCCCACACCTTGACAACAACTGGAGGAGGTGGCAATGCTTCAGTATCCTATGAAGTAAAGCAGTAAGAATATGTAAAAATAAGCAACTCTTAGTAGTTTAGTTGCTAGTGCTTCATAGTAGACTACCTACGACCATGCTAGAGGCTTACCCTGGTCTTCAAACATGGTACAATGCAGCTGATGATGCGTTGCAATGCCTCCATATCCGCTGATATTGATGGATCAACTCTGAAAGCGAAAAAATGTTACAATATTTGCGGGCCAAATAAAAGCAGAGGAAGGAGGAAACTTTTCAAACAAAACGATTCAGTCTGATTTTCTAAATTCTTGGCAGTTAGGTTGGGATTTTATTAAATTTCATTTTTGGGGCGGGGGGGACCTATCCAGGAACTATAAATTCGTTCGGTTAGTAATAATCTAGAAACTGGGTAAAGTGTGTTTTTTTTCACAGTATGCATTTAATCTTGTTATCTCGGTAGTTTTTAACAACGAATACTAGTTTTTAACAGCAAATACTCGTTTTTAACAACGAATACCCATTTTTAACAGCGGATACGCGTTTTTAACAACGAATACACGTTTTTAACAACGAATAAACGTTTTTAACAACGATTACTCGTTTTCAACAACGAATAAACGATTTCAACAGTGAATACACGTTTTTAACAACGATTACTCGTTTTCAACATCGAATAATCGTTTTTAATGACGAATACTCGTTTTTAACAACGAATACTCGTTTTCAACACCGAATACACGTTTTTAACAGCGAATACTCGTTTGTAACAGCGAATACTAGTTTTTAACAACGAATAATCGTTTTTAATAACGAATACTCGTTTGTAACAGCGAATACTAGTTTTTAACAACGAATACTCGTTTTTAACAACCAATTCTCGTTTTTAACAACGAATACACATTTTTAACAACGAATACACATTTATAGCAACGAATACCATTTTCTTTTTCAACAGGGGTCTAGTTAATTTTAACCTACTATTTTAGTTAAGCGAGCAAAAATCCCACTCGGTAAGAAGCCACTTTTAATCGCGTTACTATTTAAAATAACACTAAAGTAAAGCAAACACTAATAAATTATACAGACATGAATAGGAAAGGGCATACTAAAAGACGGTTTTGCAAAAATAAAAAAAAATCCCATCACAATTTTACAAATAAGAGGACATCAAGTTACTTACGGCGTTTAAATTGATCTGGTTGACGAGTAAACGATTCGATGCTGAAGTGCTGCCAACCTCAAATAGATTTGCAGGACAACAGCAGGTAACCAGAAAGACTGAAAAATTAATAATAAAATAATTGACTTATTAAAATATTCCAATCGCTTGTAGGAAAGAAAATAGAATTGAATCGAATATTATCTAGGATTAGTGGTCACCCCCAATCCTGACTTTATGAGAAAAAAAAGAACCCCCAAAACCGGAAATAAATTAAAATAAATATAGAACATCGAGTTTGGAAAAGGAAACGGAAAACAGTCCCTCAAATATCGGTCCAATTCTCCTCCTGATGTTGGGAAACAGGGCTCTGATAATGCAAACCGAGCTAGTTCCCTTTCAATTCCTTCACAGCAGGCTTGTCAGATTGGGGCATTTATCAGAAATTGGGCATTCTCTTTATAGTCCTAAATGGGCTATAAATCCGAGCATTTTTTTGTCTTGGGCGACTATTTTTCTATTAGCGCTGAATATTCTCTTACGGAATTCTACAATTTGCCACTTCTAATGCACTCATCGATTTTGACACTTCAAATCAACCACAACTACATTTTGTATTATTTTATTCTTTTTCATAAGAATGCGATTATTTTCTCTTAATTTTAAATAAAAATAAATTCTTATTAAAGTTATATTTGTTGTGAGTGGGCTACCTGTTTGGTTTCAAACAGTTTTTAAACTGGGCTATCGAACTAGTTCAGGACCCTGCTTCAGAGTACTTTCTTTGAACTCTATTTCAAAACGGTTGAGCTCATAAGTCGGAGACTTTGTTCCAGATTTGAAGAGATATGCATTGCATGGATTTTTTAAACTTTGTTGGCAATTGCTTCAAAATTAGTAATGGATGGGTAAAGTATTATACTTTAATAGCTTGAGTTTATATGTTAAATATAAATGGGGACCAGCCCTTGACAATTTTTTGTTAGGAAGGTGAAGGCGAATGCCAATAAATGAGGTGGTGGTGAGAACAATAACTTCTTGTCAAGAATTCATTGAAATTTAAGTGGTTTTGTACGTGTTTATGGACTTCAGTTTGTCCGGGGTGATATTTTTCTCAAGGAACCATCCGATGCATTTTCTGCTTTTCTGTATAAACTGTAGCTTTTAATTAACACTTGCTCAGATGATAAAATAGACAGACTTAACAAGACTAAACCCTGGATTACAGATGAAATTTGTGCAAAAATCGATGAAAAAAATACATTTTATGTTAGTCACAAAAATAGATTACACCAACCTTTGGTGAAAAAATATAGCAAGAACTGCAAATAATTATACGAAGTCCAGTAGCTAGCCAAAAGATTGCTTACTTTAACAACCGTTTCTTAGAAAATAAATGTAATCCTAGAGAGCAATGGCGCATTGTCAATAATATCCTGGGAAACGATAGTACAGAAGGCAATTTAAAGCTCCTTAAAGTAAGAAGCAGTTACTTTACTAACAATACAGATATAAGTAATGGTTTTAATATTTTCTTCAAACAAAATTGCCGAAACTTCAAAACCAGAATATTCTGTTAGGCTTAATGAATCCAATAAAAATCTTCTATGTGATCAGCCCAATCCATCATCATTTTTCTTTGGACCAGTGATTGATGCGGAACTACTCTGGCTACAATCAAAAACCTCATGTGGACAAGACTGTATAAGCAACTTGGTTGTTAAAAAGATAGGTAGATTAATTTTGAGTCCCCTGATTTATATATTAAATAGAAGTTTTGAACGTGCGATATTTCCAGATAGCTTAAAAACAGCCATAATTATTCCAATATTAAAAAAAGGAGACTCTACTGACCTACTCTACTCTACTACTCTATTTGAAAAGGTTTAAGTAAATAAAATGATCAACTGCTTTGAAAAATTAAATTCTTTAGTTAGGTTAGGTTAGGTTTATGGGTGGGTACGGCAAAAGCGAGTCCTGCCGCACCCCACTTAGGTCCATGTGGACCCATTGTGATGCCCTTATTGGGGTTAGCCGATGTTGTTGGCGTTAGCGTTGTTCCCTCTCGGTTACTCGACCTTGTCCAGCAATCCGGATGTGTTTATGAACCTGTAAAGATTGGATAAAGAGACATCTGAGAGTTCTTGTATGTCATGGAAGTAATATCTTCCAAGTGTTCTATTGCTCAAGTGACAGAGACTAGGGCATTGACAGAGGAAGTGAGGTGTGTCCTCGTGTACCTCCTCGTCTCCGCAACCCCTACATATATCGTCATTCTTGAGTTTCATTTTCATTGTGTGGTATCTTAGGAAGTTGTGACCCGTTTATACATAGACGTTCTATCAAACCGCATAAGCTTGATAGTCCGACTTGGATTATATTCCGCCCCTAGCTTCCGTGATATTTCGCAGGTAGTTAATTCTTTCCACCTGTTGTTGGCTTTCATCCGGGTTTTGTTTTCCACTCTCGCTCTAAGATTGCAGAGTTGTCTTTAGTTAGTCTCAATTTGGTTTTGTGAAAGGAAAATGTACTGAAGATGCGCTAGTAGCTCTTCTGAGTAAAATATATAGTTCACTAGACAGAAAACTATGAACTCAGTGTTATTAGATTTTTGATAGAAGATGATATCGGCCAAATGGGCGCCGTCACAATTGATTGCCATACGGGCTCGTTTTATGGCATTTTTCATCACTTCGGCGAGAACTTCGGGCGACAGATTCTCGCACTCGTGTCGAATGTTGTCCTTGAGGGCTTCTAGGGTCTCGGGCATGTTCTCGTAAACACAGGACTTCAAAAAACCCCACAAGAAAAAGTGTGGAACGGTTAATTCGTGCGATCTTGCGGGCCAGTGCAAACCGCCAAAACGAGAGATAAGGCGACCCGGGAGCGCCGCCTTCAGAATATCGGTTGTGGCTCGCGCAGTGTGTGCCGTAGCTCCGTTCAATTGGAACCACATGTCCTCCAGTCCTAATTCGTCCAATTGCTGCAGAAAAAACTCGGTTAACATGGCCCTATAGCGCGCACCGTCCAATTTTGTTGTTTGACCAGAGGCGTTCTCGAAAAAAAATGGACCGATGGTTGCTCCAGCATGAACGGCGCACCATGCAGTAACTTTGAGTGGGTGTAATGGCTCCTCGTGGATTTTCGGTGCTCCAGAAGCGATAGTTTTGCTTGTTCACGTACCCGCTGAGGTGGTAATGAGCCTCATCCCTCATTATGATTTTGATCGAAAAATCGTCCACTTCGATTATTCCGCGTCCTTGGGCAGTGTATCGCTCCATGGCTTGTTCACTTGTATTCTACATCTGTCTAGTCCTGGCATGGCCTCTTAATTCAGTGGCGGGTAAGAACCCCTGATCGATCTTAATTAAATTTCAATCGATTTACGATCTCTGCTTCTACCTGGAGAAAACCAAAGACTTCGCCAAACGACTTATAATTTTGATTTCTTTGAAATACTTTCTGGATAAAAATCAGTAACCGTAATTAAACTATATATACCAACAAAATAGTAAGAAATGTTTGTGCTGCATGTTTGTAACATGGAGAAAATTTAATAATTAAACACAAGTTGCTGAATAATCATGAAATTTCCCCGCCTTAACCTCAAACAGAACAGCCGAGTTCGACGTCAAATAATAGCCTGATTACTTTGTTCTGGATTGGGTAATTGGGTTGGCGGGGCAGGGCAAATCTGTACCCGCCACAGTTAGGCCAATGCTGCCCTGGGGGTTTTTACACCCCCATACTATGGAAACATATGAAACGATACCATCTCGATGCTGTAACGTTTTTATGCAGCTTCTTGTAGACCTGTTCTAGGATGGCCTTTATAATAAATGTGCATTTATTGAATAAAACGGAACGAGTTCAAATTTCAACTACAATAACACGTTTTTTAATGAACTTCTTCCAATTAATTTGTGATTTGTTTTGATACAGTTCACTACCTCCTTGACGAAGGTATTATTGCTGTTACATGTCCGAAATCAATCGGTAACGCTCTGAACCCGAAATCATAAAAGGTATTCTCCAGCGGCTTAAATTCGTTTAGCATGCTACATCAAGAATTACATGCTTAAATCTAACAACAAATGGGGAAGTACCTGTTAACAGGATTGAACAGCATACGTTTTATAACTCATCTGCCTGAGGGGTTTCAAGAACCCTTATGCTGGTTGCAGCACGTGTTGAAGGACAAACCGGATATTTACTATACAAAGAAGATATTCTGTCCTTGTGCTTGATTTTGAATGCTGAGTGGTTGCAAATAAAACAAGGGAAGACGGAATGAAACACCGCATTGAGAGTGTTGTCTGATTTATGGAGGGTTCATTGAAGGGGTACTGTACGAGTGACGACACGAGGACCTTGGGATTGAGTTGATAGGACGGAACGCAATTAAATCATCAGTGCCCTAATTGTGCGGATGTGGTGTAACATGTGGACATAACAACATTATTTGTGGTTACGTATAAAGTTAACATCTTGTTTGAATATTACATTGCCGCATATTTTTGAATAGATACGCGGACATTCTACAATTGTAAATTATTAACTGGGACTTTGTCACAAGGATATGCATATATGCCTGACCAAATACTGCAGTGCTATAACCTTCGGCACATGCATAGCAAAAGACTGAACGAAGCTGGTAGCTATGCAGCACTTTTTAATCCAGTAAATACTACACCCGTCTGTCGATGCAGGAAATAACATGGGCGGGTTTTACTTGTCGGGAAAAAAAATTGAATGGACACTTCCGATTTAATAGGAATAATTGTCCTTGAATTCTCGTTTTTTCTTTCAATAATAAACAAACCTATTCTCAGTCATGGGCATTTTTTTTTCAATTTAATTTCACAGGCAGAAAATAACCTGGGGAGAAGAAACATCGATGCTAATTGGGTCGGTCGCGGAGGGAGATAGGTCTGGTTTGCTGGATTTCGCTAAATGTGGAGAATGGAGTAGTAGTAGTGTTCATTTAATTATTAGAGCATCCCACTCCTTGTTGTCGCTCCACGGGAAATGACAAAAAACAACTGTAACGTCAACATTTAGGATTGTCGGATGAGAGCCTTAGCTGATTTACCACCAAAAGACAAGGCAGAAGGGAGAAGTATTTGGGGTGATTTATCATGAACGAAATTCGATACGTCCAATCACAAATGGAAGCGGCAGAGAGTGAGACTGTTAAGCGCCGCACTGTGGTCCAACGTGACTTTTTTGGTTGCAAAAATCATAACTTTTGAACGCATGAAGGTGTCGCTACAATTTTTTTCTTCTTAAAGGAAATTTCCAAGCCTACAAAAATAGTGATTCGTATGAAAATTGCTTCACAGGGTGTCTCTAAATCATAGGCTGAAGTAAGATTTTCTTTGAAAAAGGAATTAACAGAGAAGGAAACTAAAGAAAAACTTTAAGAACAGGTAAAATTTTACGAATCTTTTAAGAAAAAGGTTTGCAGATATTTGATTTTTCACAGGGTGGTCCAAAATATTTTTTTTTTTATAACAGTGGATGCATAAAATTAACGAACCAATTTCTGTGCCGCGTCAGTTTATCCTATAAACTGTTTGAATGATATCTTTTACATGAAACAGTGTGGGAAAAGAGTAAACGGACGATAAGAAAATAATAAACAAAAATAGAATAGAATCCGTAAAACGCCTTTTTTTACAATTACTATAGATCTTTATTTTCAGAACAAAAAAAAAATGCACTGTCATCGTCATCGTTTTCAAGATTTAAAAGGCTTATTAGTTCTGGGCAAAAACTTTTTTCAGCTCTTTATCTTCGTATCTTATGGCTTGGTATTTGTTTTGGATCAAAGTTACAAATTCTTGAGAATTCGAAACATTTATCAAATGTTCTAAAATGGTTCTGCTTGGAATATTCATATTGATACTTAATTTGCACGCTCCGCTCGTCAGTAAGGCCTTTTGTGACTGACACCATTTATCCATTGTCGTGGTTTATATATGGTTTTTAAGCTCACCAATGTAGGGTAACAGAGGAACATTAATATTTCTACCTGTTTTAGTAGATCATAAAATAATAATCCACAATTAAATATTTCTTTGTACTTTTTGCAATGTTTAGGCAATAAATCAAGTAACCCAATTCTTTTGGCATGTTAATCCCTGTTTACGTGTTATTTAAGAATAAGAAAATTAATGATTTTAAATAATTTAAGTAATTAAAAGAAATTCAGCTACAGCATGCCTCAAAAACCCTTTTGGTTTAGGGGGAATTTATTCAAAAAGAGTCATTAAAGTGGGCGGATTGCAAAAACCAATTGTCGCTTACATAAAAAGGGGCGTGGGTAGATTTTGTAACGATCAAAATAGTAACAACTAACTAACTAACTATTTTTGATTGATATTAGGAGAACACAACCGAGCTGCATGATGTGAAGGTCAACATTAATATTTAATAAGTTGCCGACCAGTGTCTGAGTGAGGAGGGCTAATTCAACATCACATAAGTGCTCCACCTAAATGCTATATGAATTTGTGTTCCTAAATCGATATAAAATAAAACTCGTACAAAATTATTCAACAGCAAGGACAACACTACATAAATTGCATGGAAACTTATTTTTTTTTATTTTCTTTCTGTTTCGTATTTCCGAAAGATCAAACGTCTCATACGCCAGCAATAAACATGCATTAGCAATCCGCTGCTGACCCTTAGGCCGTATAACAATCACTTGTCATATTAATTTCAAGAGTAATCCTTCTGTCAGAGCCAGCGAAGTATACCGACGCACTTTTATAGGATTGCAGCTATGGCAACAGCAATAGCAGGACATCTGCCCAATGGTCAACTTTCATAGCTTCGCCCTGATATTTGAAAAAGAATTCTCCCTCGATTACTCTATCAGAAATAAATGTCAAAGGCAACGGCACGCTGGCTTAGCTGCATTTGCCACTGGCTAAGTAATTAATTTCGCAATATACTGACAAGTGACATTTTTATTAACTTCCTGCAATGGCAGTTTTGAATGGGTGCAGGCAAAAAAAAGTTGGGTTGTGAACACAGAGGAAGCTTGAGTTGTTTTCTTATTTTTTTATATTTTTTTTTTTGCTTTGTGTAGAGTAGAACCGGAGCAGAATATAGAACATCGAAGGCATGTCCGTCGGAAGATGCGACTTCAATCGACGTATGGACCTCGACGGTACCCCAGTCAAACGAAACTATTTTGGAGGAAAATTATGGATGATATAAATTAGGTGGTACTCGCGGGGGGCAAGCATTTCGGAGGCCTCCTAACTTCTAAGTCTTCTGGCGCCAGTGGACGCCGATTGTCCGGCACAGGCAGGCGAAGGAAGACAGCGGAGGTCGCACGCACAGTCCTGGCATTGACACGAGCGGATTTGTAAAACCAATCCACGAAAAAAGAGTTGGAATTAGAAAAACCAGGAAGGTTCTTCTGTTGTTGTGGAAATGGACAAAGGCTCGTCTTCTCATGTACCTTGGAAGGATTAATTTCATCCGCTCTTAGTAGACTTTCCGTGGTACGTAAGGAAGATGCGATAATCCAATAAAGGCTCGGCAATTTCAGAGAATGAATAAATACATGGATGCAATGGGAAGGGAAAACTGACGCCACTTCTAGTAAAAATAAAGGGTGGTTGAATTTAAAGGGCCGATGTTGAATTCGAACCACACCTAAACGTCAAGTTTTTTCCTGCATTACATTTGACATTTCTCAATTTCTGACTAACTCAATTTGAACCATGGAAAGATACGCAATCGAGCAATGCGTTAATGTTATTCAGGCTTATTATGAAAATGGGCGTTCCAATCAAAATGCATATCGTGATTTTTTCGGTCAATTTAATCGGCACATTTTCACCTCAGAGGATTCGTCTATAGGCAGAATTGCCGCATTTGGGCGAATGGTAATCCAAGAGTGATTGTCGAAAAAGCAATGCACCCACAAAGAGTGACTGTTTGGTGCGGTTTATGGGCAGGCGGCATCATCGGGCCGTATTTTTTCCAAAATGAGCCCCGCCAGGCAATTACTGTGAATGGTGTTCGATGTCGTGAGATGATAACGAACTTTTTATGGTCCGATTTGGAAGATAGAGATGTGGACGATATGTGGTTTCAACAGGACGGTGCCACTTGCCACACAGCTAACGAAACAATGGCTCTTTTGCGGGAGAAATCCAGTGGCCCTGTTATCTCACGTCGTGGCGATGTTAATTGGCCGCCACGATCATGCGATTTGACACCGTTGGACTTCTTTCTTCGGGGTTATTTGACAGAAGAGGTGTGCGTCGATAAGCCAGCAACAATTCAAGAGCTAAAGGATGAGATAATTCGGCACATTCAAGGCATAGAACCTGAATTATGCCTCAGCGTCATCGAAAGGTTGGACCATCGGATGGAGGTGTGCCGCCGAGGTCGCGGCAGCCATTTTCCGATATTTTGTTCCATACATAATTGAACCATACCAATATTATCATAATAAAATTAAATGACAGTAATTTCCTAAATAATTTGTGTTTTATTCAAAATAAACATCGGCCCTTAAAACTTAACCACCCTTTAATAAAACGTGAGGACATGTAACTTTCTTCAGACGCAGTTGTTGGTTTTAAGTTCACCTTTTCCTTAAGCAAGAATTGACGATTTTGTATTTTGATAATAGATAAAAAATGTTCCTAGCCAGGCGTTTGTGAGTACTTGTTTTAGTAGCAACAATTGCACAAGGAGCTGAATGAAACAACACTATGAATTAATCACGCACTAACCAATCACTATATCAATTTAATCAACTTCTAGGAATGTCCTTTGCAATTGTTTTCCGCTTGAAAAAGAGAACAACTGGCCAGCTCTTTTACTCATACAACTGGCAACGGAATTAAATCAATTATGGATATTCTTGTGTCTTTGTTTTCCAATTGCTTTGCTACATCATATTACAATACTCTGCATTGTGTTTTCGAAGGATATTCTGTTTAAAACACTCAACAATAAAGTGGTAGAATAGTTATTATATAATTGCCTCCAAGGCATTTGAAGGGAGGTTTTTCGTGTTGCAAGAAACGGAGGGTAATAAAATTGGACATGAAACTGAAACCGAGTAAAAGGGAGAAAACCTATAATTTTTGAAATATGCAAGAGAGTTAAATGCGGGTAATTTTGTTTTAGTTAGAATTTTTTTTTTATATATGATTAATGCAGAAAATATATAGATACAAACCCCTTTTATTTTCGCCTTTCAGTGAAAGGGTTCTTTTTTAGGCATTTTTGCATGTTTTAAGTATTTTTGAAAACAACATTTTAAATGGCATCGTTTTCCATCTCAAATACCTGTTAAACTAGCAAAAACAATCAGAGCAACGCAAACGATCTATGCGGAGACCCAACTGCCAACAACTCTTGGCGGGCATTAGAACCGCGAGGTGCCTACCTAAGACAGCAATCAAAGAAAGCTAGACAACATCCCTCAAACGTATGTGTGACGAAAATGATATCAACCCCATGGGGAACAGCATATAGGATGGTTATGAAAAAGCTGAAGGCAAAAAACCTCCGCAAATAACAAGCCCAATGCAATTGAGGTTCCACGAGGATCAGTTCTGGGTCCGCTCTTATGGAACATTATGTAGGATTGAGTTCTTCGACTAGGAATAAAACTCATCGGATTAGCTGAATAAAAACGGGAAGTCGAATCAGGAAGTACCAAAAAATAATATATAATCAACTCCGTAGGGACCCTAGGCCCTTGCAAATAAAGTTTGTGTCTAAAATTGGAAATAAAAATGACCAACTGTAGCTATAAATGACCAAAGTAATCTAAGTCCGAAATATTTGTAAGCACAGAAAAATCAGACGAAAAGAACTGCGCTTTAGGTTGCATAAAAATTGACAAAATGGAATAAAAAAGGACAATGTGACCAAGAGAAAAAATAATGACCAATGTGACAGCCGTGCCCCTGGGCCTAGCTTATTACAATTATTCGTTTTGGGTGAGTTTTTTCATTTTTAAGACAAGTGCAAGGGACCTACAAATTTATTTATTTATTATCTTCCATACAAATTAGCCAATTGTAATTTTAAAGTCGATCAAGTCGACTATATATTTTTATAACGTGGTTACATATTTTTATTATGCTGTTATGTATTTTTTAAAGTGCAGACTTAAAAATTGATTATTAGTTAGTATGGCGTAGTGAGTCCCTTGGGGTTCAGTGGTTGAAGGACGGAATAAATTAGCACGAGTCCCTTTGGAACACCCACAGCCTTGAGCAAAGTTGTTGTAAATCGATTATCCACTTAACTAATTCTGTCAACTTGTCTGTATAAATTTTGGAAGTAGCTTCGGAAATCCACAGAAAGAGTATTTTTTCATGATTTTTCCAAACTCATTCACAACAGCCGAGGATATACCAAATCCGAGTTTGGTGCATTGAAAAAATGCAGGCAAAATATGATGAATTCAGATGTACACAAAAGAAAGAAGGAGTATTCTCCACATCTCCGAAATGGTTTTGGAGAATTTAATGCAAGGCAAAAGCTGTACCTACTCGGATTTAATGAAAGGAAATTCAAAATATCTTCATCCACAGACGGATTTTCTTAAGAGATTCCAAGGGTACCTCGACAAAAAAACAACAACAACCTTCTGAAGCACGCCTCCCTTTTGAATCCCGCAGTAAAATTTTGCAAAGAAAATGTGTATTCGCGCAAGTAGGAGTAATTTGTATGCCTTCGCATCGATTAATCAATTTCCGACGTATGGTGCGAGTCAAGTCTTAAGATTGTTGGGTTGGGACTCAAAGACTCAAATAAATTGTTTGTAGAAAATGTATGAAAGGCATGAACGATTCTCCACTGCTTCGCTGGGATATACATATATTTCTGAGGTTAAATCAATTTTATTACGAGGCATATGCCAGAAACTGGTTTCGAGAGTTTTTCGCTACGAATAAAATAGTAGAAAACACTTTTTTAGCATTTAAATAATTTTCTTGGCCGGACCAATGAAACCACCGTCGATGCAGACAATAATTTGATACATTGCAAATCCAGTCACTTATGTAAGACACCCCAACAAAATATAGAAATAACTCTAAACATTTGAGTAGCACAATCGAAGAGGAAAAACTATGCACCATAGTACGAATTTAATCTTTGCATCTACTTACCAATTCTTTATAAAGGCCTTTTGCACTCAACACTATGTCCTTTGACAATTTAACCAACAAATAATTACGAACTTGCACGGACTACAACTCACAAGCGAAATGCTCGAAGGAAACTCAAATACTGACTACTAGCTGGATTTGGCTGTCAAATTGTTGCATCTCTTTCGAATTCGCCTGCTATGTGGATAGGGATACTACACGCAGAAAAATTGACCTTAACCGAGTGGAATTTTCGCTCGGTTAAAAAAAAATGTGTTGAAATCAACTAAGTCTCTGTAGAAAACAAATGAGTTATTATTGTTAAAAACTACCGTGTTAAAAAGGTTAAATACATGTTGTTAAAAATAACACACTAAATGTTTGTTATCAATTAAGTTGCTTCGTTAATATTAACCAACCAGTCTCGTTTTCCTGTTTGGTTAAATTCAAACAAGTATCTTGGTTAAGAAAAACCTACTAAATTTGGGGTTTTAACACATTGATTGGTTATTAATAACCGTGCTACTCATGTAAAATTAACCAAACGAATGTGTGTTAAAATCTAACAAGCTCTCTGTTAAAAACAACCAATAAACGTTGCTTAAATACAACCAATGACTTGTTTGTTTTTAACCCTTTTACTCGTGAGAATTTAACCAAGCGAATGTGTGTTAAAATCTAACAAGCTCTCTGTTGAAAACAACCAATAAACGTTGCTTAAATACAACCAATGACTTGTTTGTTTTTAACCCTTTTACTCGTGAGAATTTAACCAAGCGAATGTGTGTTAAAATCTAACAAGCTCTCTGTTGAAAACAACCAATAAACGTTGCTTAAATACAACCAATGACTTGTTTGTTTTTAACCCTTTTACTCGTGAGAATTTAACCAAGCGAATGTGTGTTAAAATCTAACAAGCTCTCTGTTGAAAACAACCAATAAACGTTGCTTAAATACAACCAATGACTTGTTTGTTTTTAACCCTTTTACTCGTGAGAATTTAACCAAGCGAATGTGTGTTAAAATCTAACAAGCTCTCTGTTGAAAACAACCAATAAACGTTGCTTAAATACAACCAATGACTTGTTTGTTTTTAACCCTTTTACTCGTGAGAATTTAACCAAGCGAATGTGTGTTAAAATCTAACAAGCTCTCTGTTGAAAACAACCAATAAACGTTGCTTAAATACAACCAATGACTTGTTTGTTTTTAACCCTTTTACTCGTGAGAATTTAACCAAGCGAATGTGTGTTAAAATCTAACAAGCTCTCTGTTGAAAACAACCAATAAACGTTGCTTAAATACAACCAATGACTTGTTTGTTTTTAACCCTTTTACTCGTGAGAATTTAACCAAGCGAATGTGTGTTAAAATCTAACAAGCTCTCTGTTGAAAACAACCAATAAACGTTGCTTAAATACAACCAATGACTTGTTTGTTTTTAACCCTTTTACTCGTGAGAATTTAACCAAGCGAATGTGTGTTAAAATCTAACAAGCTCTCTGTTGAAAACAACCAATAAACGTTGCTTAAATACAACCAATGACTTGTTTGTTTTTAACCCTTTTACTCGTGAGAATTTAACCAAGCGAATGTGTGTTAAAATCTAACAAGCTCTCTGTTGAAAACAACCAATAAACGTTGCTTAAATACAACCAATGACTTGTTTGTTTTTAACCCTTTTACTCGTGAGAATTTAACCAAGCGAATGTGTGTTAAAATCTAACAAGCTCTCTGTTGAAAACAACCAATAAACGTTGCTTAAATACAACCAATGACTTGTTTGTTTTTAACCCTTTTACTCGTGAGAATTTAACCAAGCGAATGTGTGTTAAAATCTAACAAGCTCTCTGTTGAAAACAACCAATAAACGTTGCTTAAATACAACCAATGACTTGTTTGTTTTTAACCCTTTTACTCGTGAGAATTTAACCAAGCGAATGTGTGTTAAAATCTAACAAGCTCTCTGTTGAAAACAACCAATAAACGTTGCTTAAATACAACCAATGACTTGTTTGTTTTTAACCCTTTTACTCGTGAGAATTTAACCAAGCGAATGTGTGTTAAAATCTAACAAGCTCTCTGTTGAAAACAACCAATAAACGTTGCTTAAATACAACCAATGACTTGTTTGTTTTTAACCCTTTTACTCGTGAGAATTTAACCAAGCGAATGTGTGTTAAAATCTAACAAGCTCTCTGTTGAAAACAACCAATAAACGTTGCTTAAATACAACCAATGACTTGTTTGTTTTTAACCCTTTTACTCGTGAGAATTTCCCAAAAATAAAGTAACATTCTGTTCAAAAAAAGAGAATTCTCCTCGATTTATTTTACATTCCATTTTTCCATAAAACAATTCTATAAAACATTTTCATCGAAATATGTACCTATCTGATATTTGTTATACGTAGAAATTGTGTATCTGTTAATTTTATCATTCAACTTGGTAAATTTCAACAAACACATACTGTTGTTTCTTAACAAGTTATACGCACACCACGAATTACGACGCTGCTTTTTCAAAACGCAGAAACCAGGGATGAAAAAATAATCGCAATTGTACTTTTATCGACACAGTTGATTTAAAGATATATACAAGTACGATTTGCCCAAATTCAGAACTTTGATGAATATATTCTACTTCTGAAAATACGTTCCGACATTCCTTCCGAATTTAGTACATTCACATTTCACGAACAAACTAAATTCTAAACAGGCTAATACAGCCTTAAAAACAAAGTTTTCTCTACTACTTTTTTGGCTTGCAATAGGAAAAAAAGAACACAGACAAAAATGGCCAAAGCAACAATTTTTTTTTTACATTTTTGTCTGATAAAATATGGCTTTTACTCTTAATTGTAGCTAGGCACTTGAAAACTAATTTAAGATAGGTATCTAATTGTAAGAAAATTTGCCAAAGGTACAAATTTAATGCAAAATAAATATTAGCTTTTTATTGAGTCCAATTGACATAATGGCCTTAACGCAATATTAATCTAATCTGTTTCTGTAGATATAATGAAGTAAAATTAAGTAATTTTTCACTCTGCGATTCAATCATTTTGAGAACCAAGCTAATGAAAAAAGCTACACTTTTGCACATGCTGAACAAAATGGTATAGTCTTTAGTTTAGCCCTTTACTTCAAAATTTGTAAGTACCAAACTCGTTTCGACCTATGCGTTGGTGAGAGATGATAATAATAAAACTTATATCGTTTTCCACGCGGCAAAAAGAAGCGTCCGGCAGAGTCCGGAATCAAAAAGATAGATTCTGAGATTTCATCTAATTGTGCTCTACAATATGGTATATATAGTCCTGCATTTATCACTTTATTTCAAAATTTGTTAGTACCAGACTTGTTTTGAACTATGCGTTTTGTGAGAGTTGATAATAACTAAACTCATAATGCAATTGGTACATACACATTTTAAAATAAAGATACAAACAGAAAATTATATATACCATCTTGTAAAGCACAGTTAGGAGAATTTGAAGAAACCAAGGAAGTATTGGTAACCAATCTCGACTTCCAGGAGCAGCCTTGAATAAATCGTCTTTTTCATTGCTGTGCTGCCTTTGCTAGGCCTTTGCGATCACAAATTATTCACGCACAATTGAACCCATTTCGGTACAGCACCTAAAAAATCAGTTTTGTCATCCCTGGTAGAAAATATGTGTGTGGCTGTTGATACAGATCATTCACGAACAATGGAAAACATTTGGGTACAATACCAAAAACTCGTTTTACATTCCTGGTAGGTAGAAATATGTGTGTGGCTGCAGATACAGTCAACTCGGTTAATATCTACAAACACAAGGCTTCTCGTTCATCTGTAAAACAGTGTGTCTCGGTTGATTTTAACACATACATCGTGTTATACGCATACGCATACTATCGCGAATTATGAACGACGCACGCTGCTCGCGACTAGTAATTGAGTCATTAAGTGTTGAACCTTTGTAGTGGCTGGTGGTGTGAAATCTGTGATAAGTGAAAATAAAAAAAACAAAAAAGACAAGGAAAAATAAAAAATTCATATTTATTGGTGAGTACATAATATTATTATCTTGTTTTCCTCTTGTTTAAAACAAATTATTGTCAATTTTGGTGGTTTTTATGTGAAAAAAGAAATAGAACTAAAGCAACGAATTTCAACGTAGTACTCGGTTAATAATTGCCGAGTTGAGAAACACTCGGTTAATATCAACCCTTTCAGTCTGGTATCGTGTTTTGACATGTTTTTTTCTTCTGGGATTCAGGTTCTTTATTAGCGAGTGCATTAACTATGTTGTTTTTCTCGAGTTTTAAACAATTTATTGTCAATTTTGGTGATATTCAAGTGAAAAAAAAATAGAACCAAAGCAAAGAATTTCAACCTAGTACTCGGTTAATAATTGCCGAGTTGAGAAACACTCGGTTAATATCAACCCTTTCAGTCTGGTATCGTGTTTTGACATGTTTTTTTCTTCTGGGATTCAGGTTCTTTATTAGCGAGTGCATTAACTATGTTGTTTTTCTCGAGTTTTAAACAATTTATTGTCAATTTTGGTGATATTCAAGTGAAAAAAAAATAGAACCAAAGCAAAGAATTTCAACCTAGTACTCGGTTAATAATTGCCGAGTTGAGAAACACTCGGTTAATATCAACCCTTTCAGTCTGGTATCGTGTTTTGACATGTTTTTTTCTTCTGGGATTCAGGTTCTTTATTAGCGAGTGCATTAACTATGTTGTTTTTCTCGAGTTTTAAACAATTTATTGTCAATTTTGGTGATATTCAAGTGAAAAAAAAATAGAACCAAAGCAAAGAATTTCAACCTAGTACTCGGTTAATAATTGCCGAGTTGAGAAACACTCGGTTAATATCAACCCTTTCAGTCTGGTATCGTGTTTTGACATGTTTTTTTCTTCTGGGATTCAGGTTCTTTATTAGCGAGTGCATTAACTATGTTGTTTTTCTCGAGTTTTAAACAATTTATTGTCAATTTTGGTGATATTCAAGTGAAAAAAAAATAGAACCAAAGCAAAGAATTTCAACCTAGTACTCGGTTAATAATTGCCGAGTTGAGAAACACTCGGTTAATATCAACCCTTTCAGTCTGGTATCGTGTTTTGACATGTTTTTTTCTTCTGGGATTCAGGTTCTTCATTAGCGAGTGCATTAGTTTTGTTTTTCTTGGGCTTTTTTTTTCTTTTATGGCGATGTTCGCAACTTTTCTGGGACGAACTATTTAAAATGATTTCTGTCTATGTTTTCATCATTTCGAATCGTTTGTCACCAATAAATGGCGAACATCGTCTTAAAACCAGGCATAGCCTTAGTTCTCAATGTTTCTGTCAGTAGTAATTTAGTAATTAAATGATCGTATTTTGATATGCACATGCTCATATTAACACGTGCTTCACAGTTATCTAAAATGGATGAAGAAGTGTCAACCTTACTAAAGGAGTGGGGCCTGGAAGCCTACGTAGACATTTTTAAAGGTTCGTTTATATACCAAAACGTAAATTTATACAATATTATTCGCATATAAGAAAGTTGTAATTTGCTTAAAGTATTTTTGCTACACATGTGTTTTGCATTTTTGATTTCGATTCCTTACGGCACGAAAATTCTTTTGCGCTTGAAAAGCTTTTTAGAAGCTTGTGTTTTTCACAGACGATTCTTTCTTATACGCGACTTTCTTATGCAAGGTGGTGCAAAATTAATCCTCCAATTTTGTTTTTGAATTACTTTTTTGCTAAATTAATTTGATTGACGTACGAAGCTATTTGCAAAAATTATAAAATCTTCCGAAAGGGTGATTAAATTTGCGCCATTTTGTATATCTGATAAAAACCTATACTTTGCAAGTGATTAACTACGTGACATTGGTTAATTTTCATTTATAACAGAAAATGCTATAACTTCAATGTCTTTGGCGCTGCTTGGTGCCAGAGAGATAAAGGAAATGATCCCAGTTATAGGGCATCGGGTTCTGTTTACACGGAATTTCGAAGAATGGCGGAAAGCTATGCACCCTAATGCGTCCACGACTTTGGTTGGTTCATATTATTTAACCATTTGAAATGGTAGAAATAAAGTCTTTTTATTTTTCAGACTTTTGAAACTTCAGAATTATCTCTTGCTACAAACACACAAGAACAAAACGACTGCCTTAATTTCTCTTTTAGTGAGATTCTGCCAAATTTCGCTGTTAGCGACAGAGGGGATGCACTAGATTCCCCTTCAAGCGTTGTTGCTGATGATCAATTCAGCGAAAGTTTAGATGTAAGTACAGGGTTTAAATCGGAAAGGTGATTAGTGTTGATTGATGGTCTCTGCTTTCAATTTGCGTTTCTTTATGCATTCAGAGATCAATCAGAATAAATTGACTTATCTATCAGTTTGAGTAAAAAACACTGCATTTATAATCAACTAAGAGAAGGTGATTATAATAGGTGATTGCCACTAATAGCTTTAGCCGATAGTACAAAGGGTTTTTTTTTCACTTATTTTATTAATTATTAATATATTTCACTAATTTTTTATATTTATATGCACATTAAAATATTTTGTTACTAGGAACTTAACAAGCTGCTCGAAAGCTCACTGGAAGGAACCGGTCTACTGTCGCTGGATAAAACTCGACCGCTGGATAACGTTGCTCGACTGCGATTGGTGCGTATTGTCTGCACCAACATTTTAAAGAAAAACCCGGAAAAAAATATCACAGCTCAAATTTATGGGCACTGGACAAATCAGATTGTTCATTTGTTCCCTACCGAGAATAGATCGGTATATTTTCACAACAAGCTGATAAATTCGAGTCGTGGGGTTGTAAACAGATTGGCTGGAAAATTGCCAGATCACATCCACAATCTAAAACGAAAATACCGGGAAAGTGGTGTTATCACTAAAAGGAAGCGTTCGTTTTCCGCTTCTGCGACGTCGTCACCTTCCTCCAGTCGAGTATCCTCTCCCGCATCAGTATCACATCCTATAAAGCGCCTAGCAACAGCTGCCAATTTCGAAGACTTCGAAGGACAATTCCAAGAAGATCTCCAATGGCTAAAAAATTCTAGCCATCCATGGGAAACAACCGAGGACAAATGGGAGAAAACGACCCATGCCCGACTTCACCATTTAAAGGATATGAGCATATCCGAGTATTTTGAGGAATATCCGGCCTTAAAAAAACCATTGGGATTTAAACTGGTAATATTTCATAGAAGTATAATTATATCAGAAATACATTATACATATATTTAGTCTTTAACGTGAACTACAGTTTCACAAGTAAAAGCTCTTATATTTATTAGTTCAGATTTTACTCATAGTTGTCACATAAATGCTTGCGTTATCTATGAGTTTCGATCTTTTCTTTTTATTTGGATATAGTTCAGGCTTTTCTTTACATATAATATTATGTAATTCTTCTTTTCTCTACAGCTGGTAAGGGATTTCGATAAAATATACAGCGACAACTGCAACGGACTGGTTGAAAATTTTCCAAAATTAAAAAAGGACATTTTCCAACTTGCTAGAAGCAAGGGAAAAGGAGTAAGAGGAAAGGATAAATACTTCGCTCACCTGCTGACTCGGGAAAATCGTAAGAAAACGTCATTTGTTAATAAATACATAACCTGCTAATCGAAATAAATCGAAGAATTTCCGATTCGATCGAATTTCAGAAAAAGCGTGGATATTTTAGCTTTACTAGATTGTTCCGAAAAATTTGTTTTTGTTTTGACCATTATGTTTTCTTTAGAAGAAAAAAACAAATCTGCATCATATTTTCTCTATATTTTTTAGCGCATTCTCTATATAGGTATAATTCTTCGAATCAGATTTGCACACATTTTGTGTAGAAAAATTAATTGGACGCATATGACTTATAATTGTTTTATTATTTTATATTTTCTCAGTTTCTGAAGAGATCAGCAACCTCGCGGCATTCCTGCTAATCCCTTCATTGTTGACCACATCAAACGTTAAGGTCAAAGGATCGAAGCAGAAAATTTGGCGACCCTCTAAGGCGGAAGCAAGGGATGGATTCATAACGAGAGTTGCAACGGATGCAGAGATAGATGCAGCAATTACCAGCAGGCGAGAAAAACTACAAGGTATTGGCCTTACATTACAGCCCTTCATTATAGTAGTAGGTAACTCAATCGATGCTATTGGGTCCTATTTTGTAGTTGTAGATGAAACTAAATATTTACTACCTACCATTTTAGAGGCAGTAGATGTTTGTTTCAAACTAATTTTTATTATTAATGCTGAATATCCGCCAGAGAGTAGATGTTCTTGGCTGTTTATTCAAAAAGCATTTTTTAAAATTAAGACAGAGTTCGATAAGGAATCTACCGCGGCCAATACCTTGTTGGGAGAGTTAGGTGTCAAGGAAAGTTAGAGTTTTCCCCTTCCAATTCATTTTCTTACAATGGTTGTTTGTTTCTTATGCAGATCCTACTTAAAGGATCTCAAAGTTCTAAGGCACCACTTTGATTTCAATCACAGTGACCATAACTTCACAACTTATAAATGTCGCGAAGGAGATTGTAAGCGATCGTTTCCAATTTTCAATTCCTTTAGAAGACACTTTAAAAAAAAACACGATTTTCAATGTTCAAATAATCCAACAAATTCTGAGAAGAATGCGGATATACTTAATGAAAGTGTTGTTGCAGAAAAACAATTAGAACAAACCAATAAAACTGAAAATACAGAAACCCTGTCACTTGATAAATCACTATCACTTTTTATAGCATCCCTTTATGCAAATGTGATCTTGCCTAGAAACGTAGTGCAAAAAGTGATTGATGGCTTAGCAGAATATTTCGGTTCATTAAGTTCAAATTTGCAGAACTGTGTAGACAATATATGTATTGAGCATTCTCTATCTAATGATGTTTCAAATCAATTAATGCAAGCACTTGTTCCTTCAATCACCTCCCCCTTAGAATGTTTCCGAACAGAACAAAAAAGAATTTCTTATTTCACAAAACAAAAATCATACATTGAGCCTAAGGGAATAATAATCGGCCAAAGGTTCGATTATGTCAAAAAAGGTGGAATAACACGTATGGAACCTATTCCGTGCCAAGAACATTTTATATCTTTAAGAGATATATTGCAAAGATTTTTCTCCCTCGAGAACGTACTTTCGGAAACTTTTGAATATATGGACAGTCTTCGAAATAAAGATGGAATGGAAAATTTTATTCAAGGTTCACATTGGAAAGAAAGACTTAAGCACCATTCAAATCGCATTGTGTTACCTCTATTTATGTACTTCGATGATTATGAAATCGGAAACGTTCTAGGAAGTCATGCTGGTGTTCACAAACTAGGAGCTGTGTACGTCTCAGTTCCATGTCTTCCACCTTGGCGCTCCTCAGTTCTGTCCAACATATTCCTTATTTTATTATTTCATTCATCCGACAGAGTATCTTTTGGTAATAATGTTATATTTCAACCAATTATTGATGAGTTTAATTTTTTAAGCGAAGTGGGCATAGAAATAGATATTCCATCTTTCAAGGGATCTTTATTTTTTGAACTAGCTCTGATTCTTGGTGACAATTTAGGAATACACTCTCTGATTGGGTTCGTAGAGAGCTTTTCAGCAAATTTTTCTTGTAGAGTGTGCAAAGTTACAAAAGATGTATTGAAAAAGCAACTTTACGAAGATACAACACTTCTTCGAACAATGGCAAGCTATGAAGCAGATCTGGCTTTAAATAATTTATCTTTAACCGGCATTAAGGAAAAGTGCGTTTTTCTGGGCATAAACAACTTCGACTTGTTTCAACAGGTGGGCGTCGATATTATGCATGATATGCTAGAGGGTGTTGCCAAATACATTTTGAGTTTTATACTTTCAGAGTATACCGAAAAAAACAAATTTTTTTCTTTAACAATTTTCAATGATAAGCTATTAGCTTTCTCATATGGCCCTGATACTAAAAACAAACCTTGCCCTATCGAAAGAGAACATCTTAGGCGGGGAAATGTGCGTTTATCTTCAGGAGAAACGCTTACTCTTTTGCGGTTTTTGGGTTTACTTATAGGTGACTTTGTGCCGAGGGGTAATATTATTTGGGAAATGTATATAAAATTAAGACAAATTGTTGACATACTTCTTAGTATAAATGTTTCTGTTGGAACAGAAGATTTCTTGCAAGTATTAATAGCTGAACTTAATGAACAATATACTACACTTACCGAGGACTGTCTTAAGCCAAAGTTCCACAATCTCATTCACTACCATACCGCTTTTAAAAAATACGGCCCATTAACATCTTTGTGGTCAATGAGGTTCGAAGCTAAGCATAGGCAATCCAAAATGTCGGCTAGATCATCATGTAACCGAATGAATATCACTTTAACCTTAGCAATGAAACATCAACTTCAACTTAATGAAATGTTTTTAAGGGGAAAACTTTCTAATCTACTTGACGTTGGACCCAAAAAATATGGCATGTTATTTGAACTTGATAATATACGATCACAGCTATCACTGGACCCTAATAAAACGTTGACTATGGTCAGTTGGGCGACCATGTCTTCTGTACATTATAAAAAGGGATCCGTCTTAGTAAAAAGTCTTAGTTCAGATTGTTATTTGTACGACTTTTTTGTATTGGAAAAAATATATTTGTATGACTCAAGTCAATTGATTTTTGTTGGTATAGTACTTAAAACTAAATGTTTCGATGAACACTACTATGCATATGAGGTAGAAGTTCCATTAATACCTCAACAAATTGTTATTCCACTTGAATTTTTTCTATCGCCAATTCCTAACACTTTAAATATTTTATCTAACTCCAAGCAGTACGTTATTTTAAGAAGTCCACTATAAATAAAAAATAGATTAAATTATAAATGTAAATGATTTCGCTTTAACACTGCAGATTTCATAAATATGCTAATTAAAATAATATTATGTAAATTAATTTATAAAAATACACAATTTTGCACATTTCTTTTTAAATGATGAAATTTATGACCCATATATTTTAAGTAAAATTAAGTTTTGCATTAAAATTAATAAAAACATGTAATAAACAGAAAACATATATTTTGTATTCAAAAATACATTACAAACGATATTATAATAAAAAATCTATGTACTTAATATGAAAAAGATTTTTTTTTTATTTTACGATAAAATTATCCCTTTTAGATGGTTCAATTTTCAGGTGCACTCAAGTTCAACCAAGTAAACTGGTAAATTGGTACCACATGGACTGGCTAATAAGAAGTAAGTAGTTTGGTTAAATTCAACCAAGTAGATGTGCTAATTCCAACCGAGTAAGTTACGTAAATTTAACTTTTAGTTGGTTAAATGCTACCAAGAAAGTTGGCTAATTTTAACCAATTGGAATTGTTAAATGCAACCAAGTAGGTTGGTTGGTATCAACAGAGTAACATGGTTAAATCCAACCAAGTAGGTTGGTTGGTAACAACAGAGTAACATGGTTAAATCCAACCAAGTAGGTTGGTTAGTAACAACAGAGTAGCATGGTTAAATCCAACCAAGTAGGTTGGTTAGTAACAACAGAGTAACATGGTTAAATCCAACCAAGTCGGTTGGTTAGTAACAACAGAGTAACATGGTTAAATCCAACCAAGTAGGTTGGTTAGTAACAACAGAGTAACATGGTTAAATCCAACCAAGTCGGTTGGTTAGTAACAACAGAGTAGCATGGTTAAATCCAACCAAGTCGGTTGGTTAGTAACAACAGAGTAACATGGTTAAATCCAACCAAGTCGGTTGGTTAGTAACAACAGAGTAACATGGTTAAATCCAACCAAGTAGGTTGGTTACTAACAACAGAGTAACATGGTTAAATTCAACCAAGTCGGTTGGTTAGTAACAACAGAGTAACATGGTTAAATCCAACCAAGTCGGTTGGTTAGTAACAACAGAGTAACATGGTTAAATCCAACCAAGTCGGTTGGTTAGTAACAACAGAGTAACATGGTTAAATCCAACCAAGTCGGTTGGTTAGTAACAACAGAGTAACATGGTTGAATTCAACCATGTGTATTGGCTAATAACAACAGAGTAACTTGGTTGAATTCAGCCAAGTGGGTTGGCTAATAACAACAGATTGAATATGTTGAATTCTACCAAGTGAGTCGGCTAATAGCAACAGACTAAGTAGGTCAAATTCTAACAAGTTAGTTGGTTAAATACAACCAAGTAGGTTGGCTAATTTCAATCAAGTGAGTTGGATAATAACAACACAGTTACGTGGTTAAATTCAACCAAGTGGGTTCGCTTATAACAACAGAGTAACTTGGTTAAATTCAACCATGTGTATTAGCTAATAACAACAGAGTAACATGGTTTAATTCAACCATTGGGTTGGCTAATAACAACAGAGTAATTTGGTTAAATTATACCAAGTTAGTTTGTTATTTACGACCGAGCAAATTTGGAGGGGAAATTGATAAATCGGTTATTTTTAACAGAGTTTCGTTAAACAAGTTGACTCGGTTTATTTTAATCAACTAACTCTGTAGGAGCTATATTAACAGTATCACTTGGTAGTTTTTAACCGAAAGTCGGTTGTTTTTAAATAAGCGATTTTTCTGCGTGTAGGGATACTCAGTACAATATACTTTATTGTATGTAGGCGACCAATAGAATTTCAATTACTCACTACGGCGATAGAGAAGACAATACAGAGCATTTATCCGCAACTGTTCCAGTTCCAAGTCCTGCAAGAAAAAAAACAGCTACCGATAGCGCATGTACATCTACATATACAAGCAAATAAAAAGGACTAGTGGTTGGGTGTTGTGTGAATAGGGATGGGCATCTGATTGGCATCAACTTGGCGATGTCCAGTGTCGCAACTATCTCACACTCACCAATTGTGCTTATTTTACCTCCCCGTGGTCACCACCGGGTACTGGTCTATGTCCACCCGGACTTGACTTGCTAAACTTATAAGCGCGAGTGTTGAACACGAAGAAAATAGCAACACTATAATGCTCTGTCGGATTGACTGTCTGCTCGAGTCTCAGAAGTCTAACATGAGCCCCTCAGAAAGAGGACGTACGGCGGATGAATTCACATAGCTGAATCAACGGTGGCGTCAACAGTCAACATGGCAGATACCTCAATGGGCTACTCTGACGTATCTGGAGCTGAGGTCATTGAGGATTTTCAACACTAGTCAGGGTGTTGAAAAAGAGATGGTGGTGGAAGAGCCCTTAATGGGTCAACGGCAGCTCTCACATCCCCGCAGCGGGTTACTGACTCCGGAATATTCCGGCTCCTTTTGTCCAAGGGGTCGCAAAAAGGGCCCGGTCCTCCAGGTTGGGGGTTGTACGCCGGGGTAACTGCCCGACTACGTAAAAATGTCATAGTTGCGAAGCACCAACAAGCCTCGGATACGGATGATCTTACTGTTGACGAACCTGGCAAACGATTAAAGGACAACGAATTTCGGATCTGTACGTGGAATGTTAGGTCCCTTAACAGACCGCGTGCAGCCGAACAATTAGCGGAAGCCCTGAACCACTATAAAGCAGATGTAACCGCCATCCAAGAAGTGCGATGGGATGGCCCGGGTAAAAAGAGGATGAAAAACTGCGATATTTATTACGGCGACTGCTATCGGCAACAAAAACAGCGCTTATTCGGATGTGGATTCGTCGTTGGCGCCAGACTTAGGCAAGAAGTCTTAAGTTTCAACTATGTAAACGAGCGCATCACGACAATCCGCATCAAGGCTAAATTCGGCAACATTAGCTTAATATGCGCGCACGCCCCCACGGAGGAGAAAGACGACGACACCAAAGAAAGGTTCTACGAGCTCTTGGACCACACTTACGAGCAATGCCCTGGCTATGACATTAAAATTGTCTTAGGCGATTTTAACGCCAAGCTAGGAAGAGAGGGCATCTTTGGTAGCACTGTCGGAAAGTACAGCCTACACGAGACCACCTCCGACAACGGATTTAGGCTGATCGATTTCGCGGCGGGGCGAAACGTTGTCATAGCTAGCACACGGTTCCCGCATCTCGATATTCACAAAGGCACATGGAGATCTCCTGATCAATCAACCGTCAACCAGATTGACCACGTTGCGATCGACGCAAGGCACTCCTCCAGTATTATGGATGTCCGAACATTCCGAGGGGCCAACATTGACTCGGACCACTACCTTGTTGTAGCCAAGGTACGACTCCGGATATCCCGAACGCCGCCAAGACAAGTAAATACTGGGAGGAAGTTTGACGTCGGAAGGCTACAATCGCAAGAGATCACCAGATCCTTTTCCGATCGAGTCTCTCTCAATCTCTCAAGAGGTCCAATGCAGCCAGCATCAAGTATTGAAGACCAGTGGCGACATTGCCAAAAAGCCATCAGAGACGCCGCCTCTGATGTGCTGGGTTTCACCCGACCACCACAACGAAACCCCTGGTTCGACGACGAGTGCCGGCAAGCACATGCAGCGAAGCAAGAGGCATACAAAGCGGCGCTGCAAAGGAGGACAAGAGCTGCTCGTGAGCTCTACGCGCAGAAGAGAAGAGACGAACACCGGCTTCTAAGGAGAAAAAAGAAAGAGCATGAGAAGCGCGCGATCGAGGAAATAGAGAGATGTTACAACAGGAATGAGGTTCGGAAGTTCTACCAGAGGGTAAAAAGAACTTCACAAGGCTACAAAACCCGAACCGAAGCCTGCAAGGACGAACAAGGGAACATCGTAGTAGAATCGCAGTCGATGCTGAGGATATGGAAGAACTACTTCTGCAGACTGTTTAACGGCGATGACGACTTAAATTCCGCTGTCAGGCAGAATGAACCGTTCAACCTGGACGATGAGGATCAACAATACCGTCCACCCGACCTGGACGAGGTGAAGATAGCTATATCTAAACTGAAGTCCAACAAAGCCGCTGGAGCAGATGGCCTAGCCGCCGAGCTGTTCAAAGCAGCAGGTGATGACTTGGCTAGGAGCATGCACCAACTCATCTGTAAAATATGGTCGGAGGAAAGCATGCCCGATGAATGGAACCTCAGCATTGTTTGCCCGATCCTCAAGAAAGGAGACCCTCTGAACTGCGCCAATTACAGAGGTATCAGTCTTCTAAACATTGCCTACAAGATCTTATCTGCCGTTTTGTGTGAACGCCTGAAGCCTTTCGTAAACAACCTGATTGGTCCATATCAGTGTGGCTTCAGGCCAGGAAAGTCCACCATAGACCAAATATTCACACTGCGGCAGATCTTGGAGAAAACCCAGGAACTTCAAATCGATACCCACCACCTTTTCATCGACTTTAAGGCCGCCTATGACAGCATTTATAGGGACGAACTATATAGAGCAATGTCTAGTTTTGGCATCCCTGCCAAGCTCGTCCGTTTGTGCAGGATGACGATGGAGAATGCACGCTGCTCCATCAAGGTCGGTAAAGAACTTACCGAGACCTTCGATGTCAAAAAAGGATTTAGACAAGGCGATGCGCTGTCATGTGACTTTTTCAACATCGTTCTTGAAAGAATAGTGCAAAACTCAAACGCCAACACCAGAGGCACTATCTTTCAAAAGTCCATCCAATTACTCGCATACGCCGATGACATTGACATAATTGGCAGAACGCAGCGTGATGTCAATGGCGCGTTTGTGAGTATTGAGACTGAGGCGGCGAAGATGGGTTTGGCGGTTAATGAGGGCAAGACGAAGTATATGCTGTCAGCTAAAAAGGACACCCAACACCGACGGCTCGGAGAGAACGTCACAATAGACAGATATAACTTTGAGGTGGTTAAGGACTTTGTCTACTTAGGCTCCGCTATGAACTCAGACAATGACACCAGCGCTGAGGTTAAACGTAGAATTACTCTTGCCAACCGCTGTTTCTTTGGGCTAAGAAGGCAATTGAGTAGCAAAGCCCTCTCTCGAACAACTAAAGTGACCCTTTATAAGACCCTTATCATCCCAGTTCTGCTATATGGCGCAGAGGCATGGACTCTATCAAAAGCGGATGAGGTTACTCTTGGTTGCTTCGAGAGAAAAATTCTCCGTGTTATTTTTGGTCCCGTCTGCATTGACGGTGAATGGAGAAGGAGATTTAACGACGAACTGTACGGGCTGTACAGCGACATCGACCTAGTCAGAAGAGTGAAGGTCCAACGACTGAGGTGGCTGGGTCATGTAGAGCGAATGGACACGAATGCTCCGGCCCGGAAGATCTTCGAATCCATACCCGAGGGAAGGCGCAGTAGAGGAAGACCGCGACTCAGGTGGCGCACGCAAGTGGAAGGGGACCTTAACCAACTTAGCGTGCGAAACTGGAGACAGCTAGCTAAAGATCGCGCTGGCTGGAGACGCTTGTTGGTTGAGGCCCAGGTCCACCCCGGACTGTAGCGCCACCTTAAGTAAGTAAGTAAGTAAGTGGGAACGTTTGCTATTTACTTCAGCAAGACAAGTGTTTCTTTTTACAGCGAAAACTGATTGATTATGTAAGTTTTTTCCACTTCCACACTTGAAAATTACGGAAGCTCACAATTGCGAAATTTGTATGGAAAATAAAGTCACTCGACGCTACTAATAATCATTAATAATGTCGAGGCTAAATGTTTGTAGCTGAAAATGGCGAAATTTTCCACAAAAAAATGCATATTGTGACCCATAAAATGGAAAGGCCCACTGTGAACTACTGAAATTTAGTGTCAAAACTTGAAATGTTTATTGGTAAGACTCTATAAAGCTATGTAGAACATTTTCTATATACATATTTTCTAGGTCACAATATGCAAAGTTGTATGGGAAATTTCGCCATTGTGAGCTGGACACTAAAAACACTAAAAATGATTATAACTATCGCGGTATCTGTAACTATATTCGTAGCTAATAGAACTTCTCTATGTTCAGGCTATATTTTGCGAACTAACAGTGGCGAAATTTTTCATATAAAATCACCCATTGTGAACTATTTCGTAAAATCTAGCGTGAAGACTACTAATAATCATTTTAAGTGTCCACGCTAGATTTTACGAACTCACAATGGCGGAATTTCTCATATAACATCACCCATTGTGAACTATTTCGTAAAATCTAGATTTTACGAACTCACAATGGCGAAATTTTTCATGTAAAATCACCCATTGAGAACTATTTCGTAAAATCTAGATCTTACGAACGCACAATGGCGAAATTTTTCATATAAAATCACCCATTGTGAACTATTTCGTAAGATCTAGCGTGGACACTAAAAATAATCATTTTAAGTGTCCACGCTAGATTTTACGAACTCACAATGGCGGAATTTTTCATATAAAATCACTTATTGTGAACTATTTCGTAAAATCTAGATTTCACGAACTCACAATGGCGAAATTTTTCATATAAAATCACCCATTGAGAACTATTTCGTAAAATCTAGATTTTACGAACTCACAATGGCGAAATTTTTCATATAAAATCACCCATTGTGACCTATTCAGTGCGAAGGTTAAAATTATTATTAGTAAGGCCCCTTACGTGCAAATATAGTCTAGAATTCCTGATGTCTAAGGAAAATGTATACGCAAATTGGGTGCAGGAATAACTAGGTTCGCCTTACGAAAGCATCAAGTTTTCATCCTTCAATGTATTTCCTAACTATAGGACGGCGAAGAGAGTGAAAAATATTGGTTCTTTGGGTAGAACTGGTTTTGTTTGTTCCCTAACCACGCCGGATGATTCTTATTCTGGTTAAATAAGAGAAGACCGTGGTTTGAATATTTCAGAGCTTGTGAGATCATCACAAGAGGCTACGCACCATAGCTGGACAATCGCCGTTCCTAGGGGACCTTTCCCTATACAAAACCCAAGAATTGTCCGAATTTTGTTTAAGAAACCAACCTCCTCCAAGTTGTCGAATAAGTCCCTTTCGATGTGCTTCATTTTACTGCGAGCAATTGCCGCAATATGATCTAAGAAACCCAACTGCTTGGTGCGTCAACATTTTTATGACTTGAAACATCCTTTTATAGAAGATCTCCTCGTTTTGAAATCGACAGCATTGAACTAAACAGAGCCGAAGATCAGGACATTCCGCTGTACTAATAACCATTTTCACTGTCTATGATACATTTTTCGAACTTAGAATGGCGAAAATTGCCATATTGTGACCTACAAAATATATAAGGTGAGGGTTACGTGCGTAAATCTAACAGCGAATGGTTATATTGACCTTTATAATGCTAAGCACATATATTACGAGTTGATAGATAAATACATAGAAGAGGGATCCTGGCACATCGGTTTTGAACACTTGTGGATGCTGAGGGAAGCCAGAGTGAGGCAATATGCGCCTTCCACGTGATCGGGTAGAGTGATTCACATTCGACTGACTGATGTTAGGTAATGATGAGTACATTATTCGCCCTACCCAACGAACTTTGCGAACTCTACTTTGTACTTTGGGTGTTTGCCAGACACGTGACCTTTAAAGAGACACATGTTTTTCAAAATAGTATTGAGAATGAAATGGATAGTAAGACTGACACATCCAATTATAGACTAATTTCTTTGTTGTCTTCTATTTCGAAAGTTTTCGAAAAGAACGAGAGTTTTAGTCTAACTTAATCACTTTTAATTTTTTTGGTCCCATACAGTTCGGTTTTCGGATCAGCCATTCCACTGAGGATGCTCTCCTGGACTTCTGTTCTATTTTATATAAAGGTTTAGCCGACAGACTTTTCTGCGCTAGCCTTTTTGTCGACATTACCAAGGCATGGACTACGGTTGACCATGTAATTCTCCTAGATAAATTTGAGTCATACATATCTTAAAAATACAATTGAAGGAGTTAAAGTTGGAGGCAGTATAAGCAGTCCTAAAACAAATAACCTGGGAGTGCCCCAAGGTTCTGTAATTGGCCCGATCTTATTTCTAATACAGATAAATTCCTTATTTTCACTTACATTCTTGCGCAAAACTAACGCCTTTTAATCGAAACGCAGATTGCAGTCGTAACTGCTTTCAAATTGCACATGTTGATAGTTTTAAGTATATTTGTGCACATTTCTATTTTGAAAAAAAATATCTTCTTTCATCTCCTCGTTGTTTCTTTCGTCCTAGCAAGTACTGCTCTTCTATTACGCTTTTCACACCGAGCCGGAAGCCGGGTTTTCGCGAAGACACTCGAAAACTTCATCGAAAACAGAAGTTTTCCCATTCATATTTCAGTTTTCAAAACGAGTCGTTTAAAGGCGTTCTCCGCGAAAACACCACGAAAACGATTTCCCACTTATAGGGTTGTTAAAACAAACACACCTTTTGCAATATTCAGCAAATGCAGCAGAATAGCTGACCGAACAAATGTCACAAATCACAACTGAAAATCATTGCTTAATTGATGACTTTTTGTTTTAGTTTAAAATGCAATAAATTAATTTTATTTATTAATAAATGCGATCGAAATTTGTAACCAAAATAGTTTGCACCGAAGTTTAACGACTGTTGTCTCACAGCTGATTGAAACGTCAAACGAAAACTAGTTGGTGTTCGGTGTGAATGCAGCGACGAGTTTTCGACGAAAACACGGTTTTCGGGTCGGTGTGAAAAGGGTATTACACAATGACAACTGTCTATTATGGGTTATTCCATTCAAGATTGCAATATTGACTCTGCTGTTGGGGTGACGCCTATTGTAGTAAGGTGCAGCCATTAACTGTCATACAAAAATCTGCTGTACGAAAACTTTCAAGCTCTCATCGCTTTTCACACTATTGACCTGTTTAGTTCGTTGAAAACTCTTGCTTTGCGACATTTCTTTTACTTCAAAGTTCTTAAGGTCTTTTTCTCGAGAGGCGGGTGTCTGGAATGTCAGATTTCTGATTTTCGCAGCTTACGAAGCTATTCAAATTTTTCTGTAATCACCTGCTTTTTGCACTTAAAGTTATAGAAACTCCTACTCCATTGTAGCACGCAAACTTTTTAACACATTACCATTGGAAATTCGGTCCCAACACAAAGATAAATATTTCTAAATGTGACATCATCTCTATTTTTTTTTAAATATAGATGTCACTAACTTTTCTATCTGTATTACCTGTGTGTAAAATTGTTTGCATAATTTTGTAAGCTCATTTTTAAGGTTCCGTACCCAGCGGGAAAAAACGGAACCTTATTAGTTTCGCTTTCGTCCGTCTGTCCGACCACAAGACCAATTTTGTACCTAGGTTTATCTCAGAAACTAATTGACGTAGAAGGCTGAAACATCCGGTATAACCTCTAGTTAAATGACAATAGTAGCTATACATCGACTGGTTTTAGAGTAAAATGTGATTTGGTGAACAAAATATATTCATTCGCACAATAAGCTGTTTATTTCTTGATTTACAGAAAAAACGATATCTACCTTTTTTGAAGATCATGCTCGTGGCTATATGTGCGCCGAGGACTGTTTTGTGGAAAAGTTAATATTTTAAAAGATATTTACAAAAAACTGTCGATCACTATATTATAAAGTACGCCCCTTTTGACCATTTTTCATTCGTTATTGGTGTCTTCTCCTAATCGACTCCAATTGGAATTTTCAATGAATACTCAACTGTACTCATTGTCATTGGAACTTTTCCAATGGATACTCATTTATTATTTGATACATTGTGTACACATCATTCTGTTTCTTTAGTAAAAAAAAAAAACAATGAAACGTTTTGAATTTTTAAAAAATTTTATTTTCAGCAACATTAAATCATTTAATAAAAATTTTATTTATTTTGAATCCCATTAATTGATTTATTAAACTAAAGATACAAAAGGTTTATTTTTATCTAAATAAAATATTATTTTTTTTAGTAAAAAAACACTACAACCATTTAAATTTAAAAATAAAATTATCTTCAATAACATTAAATCATTTATTAAACTAAATACACAAAGAGCTTATTTTTATCTAAATCAAATAATTTTTGACACACATTTTCCCATTATTTACTTACTATAAATGTAAAGAATTTGTGAACTGTGGGACTGCTAATCAATTTGGTTTAAAATTCTTTTCATTCAAATAGAAAAATAGTAGAAATCACGGATTGCTACGACTTCCCTACTGCCGCTGAAATTGCTTTATTTTAATCAGTGATCCCAGATTGGGGGGAAAAGCGACAATTTTGGCCAATTTTACCCGCTTCTATAATAAAATAAGGCAAAACGCAGGACAAGCTTAAGAATAGGGGAAAAACAATAAAAAATCGATGTGAAACTTCAATTTCTTAAAAGTTAAACTAAAACGCATTTTTTAAACAAAACAAATTTCAAAGTTTACTCAGACTGAAATGTTCTACGTCTACTTAAGAGTTTTTTTTTATATATCCGAAAGGACTATAATATTGGTATTATTACTGTCTTAAGGAAAATTTTTATTACTGTATATTTTTATATTATATGTTTATTTGAAGCTTGTTAAAACATTTATTTAAATTTTTTCACTACGCAAATAGATGGAAATTTTTTTTTTTTTGTTTGTTTTAGGAGAAAATTAATGCTTTTGGTCATAAAAAAGGGAAATCAGTCTTCAAAGTCTGGGATCACAGGTCTACATGCTAATTTTGTTTACATTTTGAAGCTCACAATAATTTTTTTTTTTTGTATGCGTAGGTAATAGCCTCAAACCTAGTCAATAGAAATAATAACACAAGTTTTGTATTTTTCTGTTACTCTTTATTGGTTCCTTACACTTGTACCACTTACTAACGACTAAGAGCTGCGACCTCGAATGTGCATGCTCAAGCTATAGATGAGATCGCGAGCGTATACACGGTAGCGTTGCCACAAGGAACAATATATTGAGGGCCTTTCTGGGGGCCATTTCCAAAAAGTGCGGGTCTCTACCTTTCAGAGAAAACTTTTTAAAAGAAATTAAGAAAGTTATAAGGTGTTCTATATATAATAAATATATTCAAGAAATTTGTATGTCTTTATAATAAAATAATTAAGGCCCGAGTTGGAGCCATACGTAAAACGACACTGTAAACAATTTCTTTTGCTTTTTTTTCACCACTTAGACCTAATGTTTGAACTCAATCACGGTCTTAAAATGTTGCTTATGAATTATAAAGTAAGTTTATCGAAAATAAAAATTAGCAAATGTTTTTTAACTTTCCTATGTAGAAAAATAGTTTATTAATTTTTTCGTACGAAAAACTTCTATAGAATTCTCAGTAAAAAAAAAAACAAATCATTCCACTGAAATATGTCATTATGATTTGACGGGAACAAACGAAAATGAAACGTCAGTCAGAATGAATGAATTCAGTGTCGCCTTCAATACGTCAACTTGTTTATGGAGCAAACGCATTGGGCACATTCAAAAATCTAGTTATCATAAGTCGACTAGATTTGTCTGGATACGATGTAACCTGAACGCAAAAACTAGATTGGTCGGGAACGTCACTTTTCTTACGTCAGCCACATATGCGAACTGTCAGTTTAGTACTCAGTCACGAATTTCTTGACTAGATTCGTCGGTTACCCCTCTGTAAACGTCAACTAAAACAGCTGTCCATGTGACTGATTTCGGCCAATTAAAACAGAGATACATCTAGTCAGACAGCTGTCAGACTAACTAAACTAGATACTTGAACGTCCCCATCGCACATGTGCTTTTTAGAATATTTTATTTAAGAAAGGTAAGATATGCAGGCCATTTCTTGTTGGCTAAAATAAAAAAACAGAGGGTCAAATGGCTCGATCGGGCACATTATGGCAACGCTGATACCCATCTCAGAGCTGGCCACTCGCGGGTCGCCACAGTATGGCAAAAACTCGCCATAGTGACCTCCTGAAATGTACCTTTTTGTGTGGCCCAAATGAGCCTCCATATTCGTTCGGAACAAACTCGCAACAGGTCATCCATTATGTACTGTCTCTATCTCTATCCAACAGGTAGGTGGAAGAATGTCAATCCATACCAAATCCATAGGCTGCTTTTCATCCATATAAATAGTTATGTACTGCAGTATTTGGTGGGAAGGATGCAGAGTGTTTAAACGAAGCAAACATTTTCCGGCAGTAACATATACATAGCTTCACTGTCTGGGATACTAATTTATTATTCGATTTCTTCTGAAATCGCTTCGACCAATGGAAACATGAAATGTAATTGTGTGTAACCTGGAATTCCTGCAGGCAGATACCTAACGTATTTATCTAGTCGTCTATATCGATGGGGGAGTGTCAGTCGGTGAACGATTCACCATGGAAACAGACAAATGGTTGATTGTATATAATAAAATACGAATGGCAGACTTTTAATTGAGTGTTCTGTGAGCATCGGTATAGGTACGAGTGCGAGTACATAATGCGAAGTTCTGCTGATGCTTTTTCAAAAGAAACCCAAAGTTTGCTCGAGGACCAACTGATTCCTGTACACTTTTTACCTATACTGAGTGACATTGAGTTTTTCAACACTGAAATTCAGCGCGATACTAATAATCAGAAATTTTCCATTTTAAATTACCCATTAAAAATGTTTATTAGCAAGGCCCTCAGACTTTGTAGGATTTATGGAATAGGCTACGTACTGTAAAACAGCAATTAGGTGTAGGTGCCTATGCTTGCTGACGTAGACTGTGATCAACTCCTATTTTTTGTATAGTTTCTGCGCCACCAACGAATTGAGCGGTACAAACCGTCCTCAAGCACAGCAAACGATGGTGGAGAACAATTCAGTCTTAATCGTTTGTAATTGTAGTTGAAGGCTGTCACAGGCATGACCCCGTCGTCATCCATTTATTTTGAAACATGCATATAGCGCAAAACTACCGAATACTATCTTTTGTGGAAAATTTATGAACCTTCGCGTAGGCATCTTGCTTTTCTTTATAACGTGTGAAAGCTTAAGTTCCGCATAGGCTGCAAAGACGACTACTGGTTGTCTATAAAATTCGGAAAGATATGATCCAAACTGTCCTTCATGTCTAACCTGACTGAATTTCTCAAAAGCGGATTTTCTTAGCTGACAGTCTCAGTAACGAACTCCTTTCCAAACGGGTGGCAGTCGGAAATCAAAGGCCTTGTTTTTTTCGGGTATTTACGCAGGGGTGCCACTAGGTTCCGTCTTTAGGTCTGCTTTACTATGTTTCCTCTTTGTTAACGTTCGTTATGTTTAAAAATTAAAACTTATCTTGCTGTTAGTCTATTTTGTTTGAATAAATATGAAAGCATCTATATTTTAACCATCTACCTAGGTGGTAAAAATGATATCCTTACTTACGAAGTCCGAGCAGTTTATTTATTACCTATAGCATTATTGAGTTTTATGAGTCACCTTATGGACCGTACTTAAAGGACTCTGTTCTCTCGTTAAACCAAACTCAAGTGACTGTTATTTTTAGTTCTCCAAAACGTGGTCACAATTTAGTTCATAAAGTAGATTTGTCACGCAATTCGCTTCAGTTCAGTTTTCAGTGCAATTCACACAAGAAAATAATCACAGTCCTTGTGGTGCGTGAAAATGTAAATGAGTTCACATTTTACTGCCCTACAATTCTATTAAATGCAACGACTTGGATGCCAGATTTTTCTAATTTTTATTTTTATTTTTTTAGTGTGTTCTATACTAAATTGAAGTAATACACTTTAAAGCGGGGCAGCGTTGTTGTTGCATTGGGATTGGTTTCATGGTAGGAACATCTGGTTTGCGTTGCCCTTTTTATGTCTACAAATGACAGTGACGTTGGGACGGTTTCTTGTTACGTGAATATATTTGAGATATTTTAAAAACGTTTATAGCAATCTTTGAACAGTTCTCTTCAGTTGCTGCAGTGCTTAATCAGCTAGAGGTGGCGCAGGTGAAATAACTGCTGATGGGCTTTGTTGCACTAAATCCTAAGTCCTCGTAAGACCATTAAAATGGTATAAATTGAAACAGTAGAAGAATGGGGAACGCATCATTGGTCAAAGTGATGAGCGACTGCTTACTCAAATGAACCACCAAATTCAATAATTGTTGAAGACAGGTATTTTAATTGTCGCCCTTATTCACCTCAAACTCAAGCAAACTATAAAATACGAACTATACCAAGTTTATTTTGTTTGTTTAATGGATCGTAATCGTTGCAATTGCCTACACCCCTAGTGCTCAGGGGGGCTCCAAGCTGCCCAGTCACTTCTCAGATCAGATCACTTTATAAAAAATACGATCCAGAAGTTGTTGTCGTCATTGTTTTGGAACGTTGTTTTTCACTCTTAGGCTTCAGTAGTTCGGACTCGGACCCTTCCATTCGAACCAGTAGAATAATCTCCCACAAACAAAAATTGCTTTATACGAGCTCATTCCCAATTAAAAATTCAAACAATGGGTCAAGTCTTTCAACTTTTTATTATATATGTACAGTATTCATTTAAATCTTATCAACTAATAAACATTTACTTATATAAGACATGACAAATTTTATATTGGAAAGCAGATTTTGTTGCGACATTAAATGTTAAGCAAAAAAGAAAATGTTTAAAACAATACAGACAGCGACATGTTTATTTTTTTTTATGAATTTCTGTAGGCACGTTTATAATTTAAAGGAAAACATTAAGAATAAAAAATGAGGATGAAAATAAATCAACTAAAAATTGAATAAATTAACTTTTTGTAATCGTAAATGATAAATAATATGGTTAAGTAAAATAAGGAAATCTTAAACTACAAATTAATTAAATACGTTAAGCAAAACATTAGATCACTTGAGATAATAATTTTAAAAATAAGAAAAAAATGTTGTACCTGCTATTAAATAATTGGATCATTAAATCAGTTTCGGAAAACGTGAAGCATTTTTTAAAAATATAAAGGAATTAATAAATAATCACAACAACGGCCTTAAGTTAAACAATTTAACAAAAACCCGTTTCCAAAGATATGTTGTTTCGAATAAATCAATTACACGTTGCAGTAGTTTTTATAGTTATTTTACTTAATACTAAAATACATCGATCTATTATTTTGAAGGACGAATCCTTAAATTTGTATTAAGTTAAATATGTACAGTTAAAGATTTTATTAAGACTTAAAACTATGCAATTGAAGCTGCTCTAGTTCTGTTAACATGTTGTGACCATCTCATTTTAGTATATGTACAATTAAGTCTACCTTATAAGAATAAACAATTACTTTTCTTTCGAATAAACAAGTTGAAAATCCGACAATATAAAGAATTTTATTTTATAAAAAAACCTTTGTGTTTGTGCGTTTTTAAGCAGCTGTTTTAACATTTGTGCATATTGTATTTACAAAGTTCTATGCAAAATAATATTTGTTTATTATTCTAAATTAAGAGTTCGATTGAAAATTACCATCTTCAAGTTGTCTTGAAGTGAATTAAAATTAAAAGTATTTTTAATGGAATGAATGTAGGAATTACGGTAAAATTAATAAACTTGTTGGAAACTTTGCAAAAACTTTATTGTTACTTTAATTGAATGGTACTATTAACACTACAATTAAAAATTCAAATACTTGGTTAAGTCTTTCAACTTTGTTTTTTATATATGTACAGTATTCATTTAAATCTTATCTACTAATAAACATTAACTTATTATAAGACGTGACAAATTTTCTATTGGAAAGCAGATTTTGTTGTGACATTAAATGTGACTTGTGAAATGTTAAACAAAGAAGAAAATGTTTTAAATAATACGGACAGCGACATGTTTATTTTTTTATGAATTTCGGTAGGTACGTTTATAATTTTAAGAAAAAAATTAAGAACAATAAATAAGGAAATGAATAAGTCAAAATAAGTTAACTTTTTGTAATCGTAAATGATAAATAATACGGTTAAGTAATATAAGGAAATTTTAAACTACAAATGAATTAAATTCGTTGAGCAAAAAATTAGATCACGTAAGACAATAATATTAAAAATAAGAAATAAATGTAGGATTACAAATAAAGTAAGAAGAAACAAGCAGCCGAGTCTCGATACCATTTCAGAAATGTTCTTACATCAGTTTCAAATTAAAATATAGATTGGATAAATATAAGAACCAACTATGAAATTATTGGATCATTAAATCAACTTCGGCAAAGGTATATGCAGTGTAGAATATTTTATAAATATAAACCATTTAATTAATTCAACCCATAGATAATCACATCAACGACTTTAAGTTAAACAATTTAACAAAAACCTGTTTCCGAAGATATGTTAGATATGTTGTTTCGAATAAATCAATTACACGTTGCAGTAGTTCTTATAGTTATTTTACTTAATACTAAAATACATCGATCCAGTATTTTGAAGGACAAATACTTAAATTTGAATTAAGTTAAATATATGCAGTTAAAGATTTTATTAACACTTAAAACTATGCAATAGATGCTGCTTTAATTCAGGGAACATGTAGTGACCATCTCATTTTAGTTTATGTACACTTAAGTCTACCTTATAAGAATAAACAATTTCTTTTCTTCCGAATAAACAAGTTGAAAATCCGACAACATAAAGAATTTTATTTTACCAAAAACCTTTGTGTTTTTACGTTTTAAAGCAATTTTACCATTTGTGCATACTGTATTTACAAAGTTCTATTCAAAATAATATTTGTTTATTCTTCTAAATTAAGAGTTCAATTGAAAATTACGATCTTCAAGTTGTCTTGAAGTCAATTAAAATTAAAAGTATTTTTAATGGAATGAATATAGGAATTATGGTAAAATTAATAAACTTGTTGGAAAGTTTGTAAAAACTTTACTGTTACTTTAATTGAATGGTACTACTAACACTACAATTAAAAATTCAAACACTTGGTTAAGTCTTTCAACTTTGTTTTTTATATATGTACAGTATTCATTTAAATCTTATCTACTAATAAACATTTAATTATTATAAGACATGACAAATTTTCTATTGGAAAGCAGATTTTGTTGTGACATTAAATGTTACTTGTGAAATGTTAAACAAAAACGAAAATGTTTTAAATAATACGGACAGCGACATGTTTATTTTTTCATGAATTTCGGTAGGTACGTTTAGTAGTAGTTGCAGTAGTTCTTATAGTTATTTTACTTAATACTAAAATACATCGATCCAGTATTTTGAAGGACAAATGCTTAAATTTGTATGAAGTCAAATATATACAAGTAAAGATTTTATTAGGACTTCAAACTATGCAACAGAAGCTGCTTCAACTGAGGGAACATTTTGCGACAATCTCATTTTAGTATATGTACACTTAAGTCTACCTTATAAGAATAAACAATTTGTTTACTTATGTTCCGAATAATCCAGTTGGAAATCCGACATAAAGAATTTTATTTTTTTCACAAAACCTGAGTGTATGTGCGTTTTTAAGCAGCTATTTGACCAGTTGTGCATATTGTATTTACAAAGCTCTAATAATATTTGTTTATTCTTCTTAATTAAGAGTTCAATTGAAAATTACCATCTTCAAGTTGTCTTCAAGTCAATTAAAATTAAAAGTATTTTTAAAGGAATGATTGTATGAATTATGGTAAAATTAATAAACTTTTTGGAAGCTTTTCAAAACTGTTATTGTTGCTTTAATTGAATGGTACTATTAACAGCATTTTCAACATTTTCCAGCGTAAGCCTTCGAATATTATCTTAAAATGTTTATTATGTAGGAAACAAAAAATTCAAAATATTGCATTATTTTTAAATGTTTACTTAGCTTATAAGAGTATTCCAATAGGTTTGTATGTGGTTAAAAATTATTTAACTTCTACGCCACAATGACACTCGAATTTATGTACAATTTGGAGAGTGGCAGAGTAGCTTAGAAAAATTCTGCACGTAGTCAAAGTTGGCTTGACTTTTCCAGCTGATGACTCCCAAAATCACAGGGTTTTGGGTTTTAGATTTTTATGCGTTGAATATTGATGTAACACAAATAAATGAAATATTATATTAATATTAATTTTATGGACTTATGTTGCATCTTTAGCTTCAAATGAAATATTTTCATTGAAAATGAAATATCTACAATTACATTTATTAATTTTATTATTTCAAAACCAATTATTTTCTTGGTAGATAAAATAATTTTGATATTTTTTCCTACAAATAATAATAAAATAATTTCCATTTTGCATGACAACACAATCGAGCGAAAGGACTTCCAATCAGACAGGTTTTTTTTTTCCCAAAATCTTTACCAAAGTTTTCAAGTCAGTCTCTTTCATTATCTCTATCCTAAGGTGGTTCTATTATGAATTTTGATACTGTACCAAATTCGGAAATTTTTGAGAAAATTTATATCTAAATATAGGTAGATGTGCAATTTGAAAAAAATTGGTTCGGTTGTGCCTTATTTTTAAAATAGGTCAACTGTCTTAAGACATTAGTGCTTCCTATGGGATTCTAATTTAGAATTCTTCGCCTCATTCCGACAAACTAACAGTCCTTTCAAAAGAAATTTGTTTTTATTATAATGGATGTTTTCAATTTATATTAGTTTAGAAGAGATCCAAAATCAAACTTATACTAAATTTAAGAAAAACATTTTATGCAGCACTCGAAAGAAATAATATGTACAAGTTTTCTTCCATTTTTTGAGCACCGAATTAGATATGTCAAACCCGCAAAACTAAACTTGTGTTACATGCTAATAAAGGAACTATTGGCTTCAATTCATCTACAGTTTGCTAACTCACTGTAGGCTCCAGGCATATTTGCAAATTTTGCTATATTTACATTTTGTTTCACCTATATTAGATTTTATTATTGTGCTAAGCAGTTTATAGTATATACAGATGAAATTTAACACGTTCACGTATATCCTGATACATGGGTCGTGAATGTGCCGACATTCCATACGCTCATTCATCTCATATGAAATATGATACATGGCTTTGCCTCCGAATATAAAACTGAGCGAGTGACCCTGGAATAAAGAAATTAGCTGGGCGTATGGGAAGGATCTTCTAGATTACAAAACTATTTGATACAACCGGGTGGGGTTGATATTTTTATCAACGCCCATGAGTCCCATATGCACAGAAAAGAAAATTGGAAAATGAAAAGGCAAAGCAGAGTTTTCCTATAGTTATGCCTTTTATGTTTTGTATTTTTTGGCTTTCTGCCAAAGTAGTGCACAACTTTATCATGTATGTAAGGGGACTGTTTACATTCACAGGTTTCCATTGGTTTTTGAAGTAATTGCAATTAGGTGAGTATGAGGATTAAACGTGCACGTCCCGTCGAACTTATGTACAGAGGTTTCAAAAACTTTGTGGGTGATTTATAAACGCTTAATAACTATACTAATTTTGTGCAATAATTTTTGGAAATCCCTGAAGTTGGTGCATTGGTAACGTTGTTAATTGATACATACATACTCTTATATATAATATTTTATTTTGCCTTATCTAGTTACGATTAAATATTTACATATTTGCCAATGTTTTTGTTTTTGTTTTGTATCTTTGGTATTTGTGCATTGAATGGTTGAGTCTGGGTGGTGACATATACTAACGGCGAAAGTAACCTAATGGAATGTAGAGAAATGGAATATCTACCTACTAAGGACTACACTTCAAATGAAACTAGTTAAGGAAATCGATTGGTAGGAAAACGGTTATTTGCGATACATGGCGAAGTGCAAGTGAAATGTAAGAGTGAGTAGAGTTTGAAGTAAAACTAAAAGTGCGTTCCGGAGGTGAAATTGTTCGCGATTTTTCAATCTAAGCCCGATCGATTCAAAGTTTAACCGAGCGGCTTTTTTTCGGTAGTAAAATGATCAACGTTCCTAGGAAGTCTGCTAGTTGCTGCATCTAATGTTTCTTAGGTTCCGTTCTGCTGCAAGTCATGTCTTAGGGGTGGTCAAACATTGATGATTTTCAGCCAGCTCGTATGATACTCAGAATGGAAGAAGTACCTTCATAATTTGCCAAGGGATCTGTTGAAACATTAGTTCGCGTCCCGAAATAGCTATGCATGCAATTTTCTTCCTAATGGAAGTTTAAAATTTGCTTCAAGCATTTCATCAGTCTACTGGTACTTTCGTCGTCGAAGGCCCTTTGATTCCTGGTCCGTTCCCCCGTGAAGATGGGACTCCAGTTTTTCTTATTCCCCGGTCATATGGATGGCAGCAATTTAAGCCCCCCCATGCCATATATCTGTTGGCGGTGGACAAAGTCTGTCCTTAATGAATTTAATGGAGTCAGGCAGGGTGTTGGGGATGAACACCCTGCCGTTCGTGTTGGCGGAATGAATGATGATGCTCCCGCGCTCCGTAATCGGGGTGTCTTCTTAAGGAGTCGACAAATTACCATAGCATCATCACCTAAAACGTAACTCTGGTGTCAGCAGCTTGAAGGTTTTCAGTAATGAAAAATGCCAAACCACGTTACGCTGTCTAGACTCGCTAGACTATGTAGCCCTTGCAATTTCAGCCTACATGTAGATACAGTTTTACATGTAGTTGCCCAGAGATCACCACAAGGAGGTAAAGCAAGCACTTGATCACGAACTTGGTAGCCGACCAATCGCAATCCAGATCCCCTCGCGCCGATTTTTTTTCTTTCAGCGAAGATTGTTGTTTCCACTTCCATTTCAGATTCAAGGTTCCAGAAGCTGACAAAATTCCCTTGGTCGTTGTTTTGCCAGTGCTAGCCTAGACTCTTAACTTCGAAATGCTTTGGTCTTTTGAATTCGCTATATACGAGCCTTAGCGAGCATTTCCCGCGAGGTTGTCGTTTATTCAGGTCCCCATTCACGTTGATGGCAGCTACGAGTATATTCAAAATTATCAGTTTGACCCCCACGTTCAATGTCAGTCCTTGTCTGTTGTTGTCGGCTAGCAGCGATCCACTTCAGAGGCACCTTCCAAAACTTAAGCCTACCGACGAGGCTAAAGGTCATTTTTCAAAGAGGCGAGTTTAATGAGCTAGTTTAGAAGAAGATATAAAAGGGCCATGTATTCACCACTACCGCATCAAGTTCAAGAAGCCCGAGCCAATTTTAAACAAACAAACAAAAAAGTTAATGCCATTCGGCCTGAAATTTTTAGGCGCCTCCTGTTTTGGATGGCATCAGCGAAATTAACACAGAACTGCTAGATTCTTCACCAAGTTCGGAGTTGATACGGCATCGAACTTTCTCAAAAACTGCCTCCCACATAAATGAGTTTCTGAATGCGGTGTGAAAGTGAGCTTGGTCTCTCTTTGACGAATGACGAAATGCGCGGCATTATTTCACAACAAACAATGTGCTGCAGAGATGTTGAGATCTGAAGAAATTTGTTGGTCCAACACAGTCCTTCAGTGCTGAACGCCTCAAAATAATGTTCGACAGTTCAGAAAACTGGCCTTAGAGCGGCTGCCTGCTCGCAACATATTAATTATTCCCAGTGGGAGGCAGTCTATGATAAAATTCGTACTATGTAACGACGACCAAAACTCAGAAATGAATCTTCCAGTCCCGTGTCCTTTCGCTGGAATGACGACCAACACGAGAGGCGAGTAAAGGAATCATCTGAAAAGGGTTGAAGCAAATCGTATGGCTGTATCCGTTGCGACAAGTGATACAGTAAGCGTGGCTTTCTTGTGTCCATTTGTTGTGCTTCTATGTTGTAAACGGACCTTGACTTTAGTCGGCTCCTACGACAGGAATGTCAGCACATCGTGAAAAGTCTACAACCCCTATCCCGCAGGGGGCATTTTAATAAATCAAATCTTCCCTCTTTTTATTCGCAAGAACCTCTAGTCCTATCAAAACATCTAACTTCTAACCTATTGACACTAAGTCGGCACTGCCATTACGACACAGAAGGAAATATATATGCGAGGCAAAAGTCCTTCCCTATTTTCGCCTGTGTCGATAAACAGAACAAGGAGCAGTGGCTCAAGTGCCTGAAAACGCAAGCGAAGATAAACATTAAAGACAGACACTACACTGCGCGTCATCAGGTTAGCACACACCTGCTTTTAATAGTTTCCGCGCATTTCTGTTAAAAATAAAAGAGGTAAAATTCTAACAATTCTAGGGATTATTAACAAATCAATTTTCAATTGAATAAAACAAATATTAATGCTTCACTATTTTCCAATATTTTTTTATAATTTTTTTTCAAAATCATCCGAAACATTAACAATTTATATTGGGTCATCAGGTTAGCACACATCTCTTTATTTCAATTTTTTCAAACTTTTCAGGTAAACACTTAGTTTAAGATGATATATTAACTTATTTAAGCATTTTTTTTCATAATTTTAATAATGAGTCGATCCTCCCTTGTTGAGAATAATCTCATAGAACCGATTGGGAAGCTAGTCGTACAACTTTCCAATATAAATCAAAGAAATGTCTGTCCAAGCTCTTTTAATGCCTTCAATTAATTCCTCTTTGGTAGAATATTGCATGCCAACCTCGTCAACTTTGCGAACCAGCCATCCCCACACGTTTTCCATACTATTGATGTCCGGTGAGTAAGGCGGCCACTGATATAAATCGACGTTTTGTGCTTCGATCCAAGACTTAATCACCCGGGCAGTGTGAATCGGAGTACTGTCGTGTTGCAAACGCCATGGCATATTTGCAAACAAATTTTTAAATTGCGGGAAAGCAGTTTCCAGTACGTTTTTATAAGTGTTTGCATTCATATTCGTATTCAAAAACTGCAACTCGCACGTACCATAGTAGGAGATAGCTCCCCACACCATCACACCGCCCACACAACTATGAAGTCGATCCAACTGGTGTTCCTCCTTCCGAAGATCATGCAAATAATAATTGAATCCATCGGGTCCTTCCAAATTAAATTTCTTTACATCCGAAAAGACAACATAGCGCCAATCAGACTTCCAGGCCATGTGCTCTCGTGCGAAATTGAATCGCATTTCTTTTCGAGCATAGTTAAGTGGTGGTTTTTTCTTAAGTTTCAGTCTCTTCAAATATGAAGCATTCCTTATCACCATTTAAACAGTAGATAAGCTTGCTTCAACACCAACATTTGCCCTGATCTTTGCGGTCGATTCATGAGAGTTGGATGCTTCTCTCAAAATTGCTCTCTTATCAGCATCGGAAATCACTTTATGGTTACCGCCTTTATTATTTCGACCAAAAACCCGACTAATTATGTAAGAAATTTTATAAAGCTTTTCGACTTCTGCCGACTTTTTTTGATATTTGCGTTATTGAAAGCCTCAACTCTTCATAGGCTTTGATTGTTGCTTTCTCTTCAACCGATAGCGCTTTTCCTTTACCCATATTAAAGAAAATAGATCACTTGAGAAGTAAATCAAATTTGGTTTCAATACGTGTTCAAATTCCGAAGATAAATGAAAGACAAATTGCATGTGCTAACCTGATGACGCAAAAATTAAGTACATTTTTCGATTTAAAATAAAAGAAAATAGCAAAAACCATATAACGGTATATTGTTATCGCATGTTCTCTTTACCAGTGACAGTGCATACAAAGATGAGTAAAATAGAAAACAAAAAAGTAGCTGCAAGTTAACAACAACAAAATAAGAAGCAATTATATTAGACTGATTAAGGTGTGCTAACCTGATGACGCGCAGTGTATATTGAGTCCTTTAATAAACTTAAAGAACTTATATGTGCATGTCCAGTTTTGGCGTACCCTAATTTTACAAAAATGTTTACTCCGACAACGCGATGCTTGCAATTTAGCTTTGGGGGCGGTCCTACGTCCTATCCCAAAACCATCATTCAATTGCATTTGCTTCCAGAACATTAAATAATCATGAAAGAAATTATAGCAGGGTGCAAAAAGAATTGCTTTTTATTTGTATATGGGCAACCAAACATTTTCGACCGTATTTGTTTGGACGCAAATTAAAAATACAAACAGACCACAGACCGCTAGTAGGGCCAAGCTCTCTAAAAGAACCAAATCGCAAGCTTCAACGTTGGAAAACTCGTTTGAATGAATATGATTTTGAAATTGATTATATTAAGGGTAAGGACAACAACGTTGCTGATTTTTTAAGCCGCTTATAAGTACCTACATTGTTTAGAGGACGATGAAGCTAGATCCGACGTGGCAACAATACATAGCGGAATAGAGAACCAGAACGATCACATCCTTACATCTGAAAGCCCACTTAATATTTTTTATAAACATCAACTTGTTATGGAAAGAAGTGATTCTTGTGCGTATATGAAGACATTTTTTTATAAAAAAAAGAGAAGGACAGTAATTTACTCAATAGAATATATAGAAGAATATGTTTTGAAAATTCAAGCAGAACTTTTTCCTATAAAGGGAACAGTAGGAATTTTCATAGATTTTCAAAAAAACAATTGTCAAATACTTCTCAAACTCTCCAAAGGTGAAGGTTCTTAGATCCGCAAAGCTCTCGGTAGACACAACACGTAGAGAAGAGTTATTAGAACTTATTGAAAAAACTCACCTTGAAAAAAACCACAGAGGGATCGAGGAAAAGTATTTAGAAATAAAATATTCCCATTATTATCCAAATTTCAAATAAGAAATAACTGCATTTTTTGCAATATGTGCAAATACGACGGAAATCCAATTAAAGCAGAATCAATGATTTCCGAGAACCCTAATAAACCTAACGAACTGATTCATGTTGATATTTGGTTTTTGAACGAGAACAATAATGTTTCTCACGATTATTGACAAACTAACGAAATATGCGTCTATTCATCCAATTCCCGCAAGCAGTTCGACATAGGTTTGCAATTTTGGGCAAACCCCCGAAAATAATTGCTGGCGAACCTATATTAAAGACTTTTTGAACAAAGAGAAGGAATCTTACCACTTCACTTCTTCAAATACGCACACGGGGAATGGCGTAATTGAGAGATTTCATTTAACCCTCAATGAACACATTCGCTTGTTAAGAATGAATAAAGAACATATTAATACTGATGAAAAGATATGAGCATTCAAAGCTGTAGAAATATATAATAACAGCCAACATTCCAGCCGAATGGCCTACTCCATTCAACCTTAAATAAATTAGAATTGGACAAACTAATTAACGGTGTACATCAAATCAAAATGAAATTGACGCACGAAAAGGACCTCAAAAGCTTAGGGAACGAGAATAAGTTAAAAATGTAGGCTTTAACAATATTAAACAATTGCCACGGTACATTTTAAAAGATGTAAACAAAAAATGCGAAACACGTTTTAAGGACCAAAACAACCACAAACGTGATAGATAAATTATAAAAAAGATGTTACAAATACCAAAATTCAATAAGAAATATATCTGTTGAAAGAAGGCTCACAGGAAGAAATCATTCCCATCAACAACTGCATTAACAGTTCAATAGTAAATAAGGAAAAAAAAACAACTAATGTACGTATGTTCTATTTTTCTATAGTTAATTCCCTTTTTTTTAACCACAATGGGTCCATAATGACCTAAGTGGGGTACTGCAGGGCTCGCTCTGCCGTATCCACCCATCAACCTTACCAACCTTACCCTTTTTTAAGTTTGAACCTATTTTTCTTATTTGATCTCAATATTTGAATGTGTATAAAATCCACTATTCCTTTTAAGGCCGGTGGTACGCCCTTAACTTTTGTAGAAGTTTAAGTCGTAGGTTTAATCGTATCAGTTCATTAGTCATCTATGTTGTGCATAATTAAATTAGCGATAAATCTTTAAACTCGAAATACCGATTCTATAAGCCCACATAATTGTAATTATTCTTTATTCTTTAACTCAATTGAATTGGTTTGTACGTAGAGTCGGCTTTTATAATTGAATTTTTGCGCAAGCCTCATTTTTGTTTTAATATTTAACATTTTCCTATAGAAATGAAAATGAAAATATCGCACATTTAATACAGAAATCGCCCAACAATATTAAATTAAACAATTAAACACTTATCAATACTTTTCAACATACTGCAAGTGGAGAAGTTAAAAATATACATATTTATACATCTTGCGGCGCAACATGCCTTCACCAAATTTGTCCACTTCTGGCATCCGCATATGCGGGCCAGTTTATTTTAATATCTTATGTTCACACAAGAATTTAGCCCTTGATTTCGAATAGGGACTTATCCTTTGTTTAAAAAGGTGAAACCACTGTTGAACCCCTGACAAATTGTGAATTTGAACACACAAGGAAACGAAAGGATTTACTTTTCATCGCCTTCAACTACAATAAGACAAAAAACAATTGAGTAAAATAAGCTTCCGTAGCGACTGGGGATAGTACGAAATGGAAGAGTTAAGAATGGTAGTTTTATTCCTTCTTCAAAGTGAGGAAACGTCTCGCAACACTAGATATGAACCCGCAATTAAGTTGTAGGAGAGAGACCTCTTACTTCGACTGCTTGGAAAAGGTTGTGTGGAAAAGTAGCGTTTTCAACAACCCACTAACCTTTGAATGATGGAGGAGCGACATTCAAAAATTTACCCTATAAAGAGCTGAACGACCCAAAGTTGGGAAAGATATCGAAAGGATTTGGAAAAATTGCATTCTGTAATATTTTAAATACAACGTCAGGTAGTAGACTGTTAGTCATCTAAGGCCAAATGCCCTTTATCAACATCATCAATTCATTCAGTACTGCAAGGGCATCAACTAGCCGCGTGTATAAATGATAGAAAGGAATTTGCGAGACTCGACCGCTGCGACCCAGATCATATATTCTTCTGTAAATAAACCGTCCGATTATTATAAAATGCATCAGATTGGAATTGGGAAGCAGAAGTGGGCCTCCGAGGTAACCTCCCTTAAGTAGCTTCAACCGAAAGGGGCAGATCGTCATCGTCACTCCGGCTGAATGCGGGTTAATCCATTCCTTATGTAAAAGAAAGACTGAACCGGAAGAGACCGAAGTGTTATGGTAACCTTGACGGTAGTTATGCATACAGGAACTCATTCAAAGTCATTTCTCTTGCCAACAACAAGAGGACTATTTGAAAAGAGTATTCAATGCGACAACAAAGTATGGCGGGCATTGCCAGCGTTTGAAAAAGACCAAAAAGAAAGAATGGAGAGTACAGTCCAGAGGAGAACATGCATGCATCTGTGATTATATTGTGATTTACAAGATACGGGTCCTGGATTCCTTCTGAGGAATTGGTCCTAGATTCAGGTGTGGGGATCCTGTTTAAGGCCAGTATGGTCAGAATCGACACCCGATCAAGGAAAGTGAAGAGTGCAGTCCAGAGGAGAACATGCATGCATCTGTGATTATATTGTGATTTACAAGATACGGGTCCTTCTGAGGAATTGGTCCTAGATTCAGGTGTGGGGATTCCTGTTTAAGGCCAGTATGGTCAGACTTGCCACCCGATCAAGGAAAGTGAAGAGTGCAGTCCAGAGGAGAACATGCATGCATCTGTGATTATATTGTGATTTACAAGATACGGGTCCTGGATTCCTTCTGAGGAATTGGTCCTAGATTCAGGTGTGGGGATTCCTGTTTAAGGCCAGTATGGTCAGACTTGACACCCGATCAAGGAAAGTGAAGAGTGCAGTCCAGTTTAACAAGATATGCGCTCTAGATCCATGCTGCGAAATTGGTGCTGGCTTCCGACGAAGAGGTAAAGTATGAAGGGAGAAGACAGCATTGAGCATTTGTCCTAAGACTTCGATCTCCACAAGCGTTTTTGGGTAGTCTTTCATAGTGGTAGGCCGGATTACTTGCACTTCTTTGAAATAGCAACTAATTTCCGGCTCGATGGAGCTACAATTCAATAAGTTGACGGCTGCAGGTCGCAAATTGAAGAAAGCAAGTGAGAAGTGGCTGAGAAACTATCAACACCCGGGCTTGAACAGCCTACGAGTATGAATCCGAGAGGACAGCTACATCGTATGTAAAATAGATTTCAGAAAATAAGATTTGCAAAACGTGGGGCCTCTGTTATTGAGCCAACACATTTAAATATTAATTATTCACCGCCATTTGTTACCTAGCCTTAAGCCAATAAGTCACCAACTTTTTTATTCCGTAATTTTTTTTCCCACTATCTTTTGCCTTAATAAGATTGAAGAATAACACTTAAATCGTCTTTAAAAGGAAAAATTAGGTAAATGATCCATGATTCGATTATTTGTTATAGTTTTTCTAAACTTTAAATGCGATTATCTCTGCTATTTGGTTTTGTGGCTTATCAGGCTTTTGAAATAAGCAATTCATTTATTAAATTTTCCCTTCGATCGCTCCACAAAAGGCGACGAAACAGACCAAAAAAACGGACTACTCTCAGCCAATACTGAGACGACACTTGCTACCAAAAGCAAGAAAAATTGGTAAGAAATATTTACAGGAAGAAAAGTAGTCAATTCGAATGGAAAGGGACAGGACCATACAGGGCCACAACCATACCGGAGAGATGACACCAGCACAACTCACCTCATACTGGACCGGAGATAACCCTAAAAGTCAATCCACCGCTCTAAGCCAGTCAGTATACCATACTCATGGAAATAAAAATAAAAACAGCAAATGGGCATAAGTGGCTTAGTGGTGAGTGTGTTGGACTGGTCCTCCTTAGTTTAGTTAGCTAGATGTTAAGTCTGTAGGTTTAGGTTAGAGTAGCGGGTCTTTGGGAGGGGCCAGGCTAGCCGACCGACGCTTATGGCTTCGCTCGAGTCTCGGTGGCACGGGTGAAACCTTGTGGGCGGCTGTCAGGCGCCCATGGACGCGATAAGGACACCCTGATTATAGATGATTTGGGTAGCTTAGGTAGTCTTAAGTAGTTTTAAATTAAAAAAAAAAATAGAATAAAGAATCCAAGTTTTGGAAGTTTCTTGAAGAGTAAAAAACAGACCATTTAAATAAAGATAGTTTTAAGGCCGAAAGGCAATAATTTTAAGGATATTAATAAGTTTAGAGCGCTTTTAATGAGATTTAATCGTTTTTGTCTAGAATGTAAGTTAAATGAAAGTTATCATTAAAAATTGATTTAAAATGAATTTAAAATGAGTGTGTTGGACTACTTAGGTTCGAATCCCGCAAGAACCCAAATTCCAACGAAGGGTTTTTTTTCCACTGCGCCACTTCACGCGAACGTCTGACAAACATCCGAGAGTATATAACTGTCTTGAAAGAGCTCCTCAATTGGCCGTTTTGAATCGGCATTAAATTGTAGATGCGTCCCAAAAATGAAAAACTCACACAAAACGAATGGTTGTGAGAAGCTAGGCCTTGGGTCCCTACGGACCTGTTGCGCCAGCTATTTATTTTTTAAATGGGCATAAGAAACACGGCAGCCTAAACCGAACATAGGCAGAAAATGGGGTGAAATCCTCTACTGCAATTCATCTGCACCATTCCAGACGAATTCTGTCGTTTTGTGTGGACAGCTAACGCTTGTCATAATAATTAGGGTCAATTCAGACCTCTTAAGCCGATACTAAGAACAAATTCGCCTGAGCCCGAACAACTCTAGTGCAAAGAGCAGAAATGTTGACTAACAATTTAATTCCTCTTGGGCACCTACCGCCAAACGTCTTCCTTAACTAGATTTATACGAGCAGTTGAATAGAAATTGTGATCAAATGCGACCTGTTTGTGCTTACTCTAAAAAAAAAAAACAGAAAATCAAAATACCCAAGGACGCACTACTCCTTGTATTCTAGAGATTCAGTCTTACCATAGATGTAGATGGGAAAAAATTGCCTCTCATGAGGTGTTTTCTACTTAAATGCTTAAATGTAACGCTTATATGATAAGATCTGTGAGACTGTGCACAGTTCCCTTTATATATTATTACTTAACTATGCAAAACCTCACCAAGGACATATAGTAGTCCGTAGGTTCAGTTTTTTTCCTGGACGGAATGGATAAGGGTTGTTTGTGCAAATGACGAAAGTATTCTAAAGAGTATTCTAAATACGGACGAATACTTATTGTTAGTCAAATTCTACAAACTTACAACTATACTATCGATAGACAGGATCATGTGTCATGAACAGAGACAATAGGTTTACAGCTGTCATGAAGGAATAGAAGGAAATATAGATCGATAGATGGATATTATTTTGTTTCTTGTTGTGTGAATTTACAATCAGAGTGAAAGTGAAGAAGATTTTACTTCAAGGACCAGTCGTCGTCGAGCTTTTGCCTGTGTCTGACATCTCAAATCGGCCACTTTTTGGCCAGTTAAATCAGCCAAAATTCGTAAATGCGGTGGATCCTCGAATTTAGAGGGCGTTTCAAATCCCTCCGATAAGAAACACCGAAATATGAGTGCAACTAGTGCGGGAATAATAAGCCCAAGGTCCAATCGTTTCAGTGCCTTTCGACGTATGCTCGATAAAGACGAAAAAGGAGCATGTGCCCCCCATTAAATTGCTTGACGAAACAAGTGACCCTGTCCACAGTTTAATGAAATCATTAAATAACCTGACTATTCCATCAAAAAAATCCCCAAATCACGATACAAATATTGTGCGAAACCCAAAAGAGAACGAATGTCAAAAGCTTTGAATTCCTATACTTTTTAAATAGAAAAAACGTTCACATAGCCTTAGTAACGGAAACTTGGATGGATGGAACTGATCGTTTTTAAACGCGTTCGTCTTGATAGAACTGTTGGAACTGGTGGTGGAGTTGCAATTTTTGTGAGGAGATCGGTTCAACACTCGCTCTTACCTAATCATTTGGGAATTGAGGTGAGGTTATCAAATCAAAATACAATGAAAGTCCTGTGTGTTTATTTTCAAACTTTAATAAGATTAGTTTAAGTAATGAACTCCGAAGAAAGTTCTCATTAAATGATGAGTTGGAGGCGACCTAAACTGTAGGCATCGAGAAAAAAATATTTACTTTTGTTACTATTGCCATAGTCATTCGATATGAATTCCAATGAAATTTGTCGAATGACTATTTTCGAACAAAAATAAATTGAAAATAGTTACAAAATAGTTAAAAATCAATCATTTTATTTAGTTTCTATTAAAAATAGTAACTAATTTCAGTGAAAGCATATTTATTAAACAGTTTCTTCAAAATAAGAATTAACAATTAATTTTAAATATTTTATAATAGCTTCCTACTATAAAATAGTAGTATTTATTTTATTTAATGCATGTGCATTCAGTGACGTGCAGTGGTGCTTTCATTAGAGTGCTCACTACATTTTCTACCGCAGTAAGATAGTGTATTTTTAGATATCCCATTTCTAAGTTTTTTTGTATAGGTACCTAGTAACCTATACATTTTTATGTTTTCGTATTTTGCTTTTAATATTTTTCTATTGGGAAATAATGTGCTTATTTAAAGCAACACTAAAATGGTCAGATCATTTTAGAAAATTAAGCAAGGCTAACAGAAAACTTTGCTTATGTAAGGGCAACACAGCCAAATATAATAATAAAGTGTTAAATGTCTATTAATAAGACTTAAATATCTCTAATCGTTTGCTTATTGATGTAATTTTTTTTTATAATAATAAAATGTTAAATGTCTACTTTTTGATTTGATTTGATTTTACTATTGAATAGTTGATTTTGAAAGAAAATAAATTGACAATCAAAATAGTCAAAAACAACTATTATTATTAATAACATTTACTATTGAATAGTTGATTCTACTATTGAATAGTTGATTCTACTATTGAAAAGTTGATTTTGAAAAAAAAAAAAAAAAAATTACAATCAAAATAGCCACAAACTACTATTATTATTAATTGAATAGTTGATTTTGAAAAAAAAAAAAAAATACAATCAAAATAGCCACAAACTACTATTATTATTAATAACATTGACTATTGAATTAACTATTGAATAGTTGATTTTACTATTGAATAAGTTGATTGTACTATTGAATAGTTGATTTTGAAAGAAAATAAATTGACAGTCAAAATAGTCACAAACTACTATTATTATTAATAACATTGACTATTGAATAGACTATTGAATAGTTGATTTTACTATTGAATAGTTGATTTTGAAAGAAAATAAATTGACAGTCGAAATAGTCACAAACAACTATTATTATTAATAACATTGACTATTGAATAGTTGATTTTACTATTGAATAGTTGATTTTACTATTGAATAGTTGATTGTACTATTGAATAGTTGATTTTGAAAGAAAATAAATTGACAGTCAAAATAGTCACAAACAACTATTATTATTAATTACATTGACTATTGAATAGTTGATTTTACTATTGAATAGTTGATTGTACTATTCAATAGTTAGTTTTGAAAAAGACATCAACTGACAGTAAAATAGTTAACAATAACCATTTAATCTAATAATATTAACCATTAATCAGTTGATTTTACGAATAATATTAATTGACACTGAAAATAGTCATAAATAACTATTTTTTTTAACTATTTTAAATAATGCTCCCGATTTTTACTATGAAAATAGTCAAAAATAACTATTTTTTCTCTGAGTGCACGTGCAAATACATGGGGTGTTTTACTTTCAAATCTTAGTGTGGTGTTGCCCATTGCGTTAATGTTTCCATACATAGCCCAACTTATTAACCTGCTGGTTCACGTGGTCGCCCGTCTATGCTTGATATTTTTAATACTAACTCAACCTGTAGCACTTAATTAATTGAGCTCAGATCATTACCCTGTATACTGCAAGCTTCTTCTGTCTGGTATGGAAGCTGTCCAATATATTGAAGACATAAGAATTGCTATAATTTGAACCGGTTTAGAGCAAATTTAAGTCAGAAACTTCAGCAGGTTGATACCAGGTTGGCTATCTTGTGTCGAACTTCACAAAGCAAATTGTAGACTCAGCAAATGAAAGTATTCCAAAAATACCGGAAAAGAATTATTGCACTAAACTTCCTTTCTTGTGCTTATGAAGTCAATAAATTATCTAAACAAGGTCATCAAAGAGAGTATAGCTTGACTTCGTATAATAAGCTTAAGCACCTAGACAGAAATGAAAAGCCGTCCTGGAATATAGTAAAATGAGTTAGAAATAAGAACAGGCGTATACCGTGGCTTGGAAACACATTAAATACGTATCGTGCAGGTGTTGAAAAGGCTAATGCACTTGCCCAAACATTTGAGCGTAACCATAATATGCATACAGCTAGTCTGGTGAATGGTACAATTTAATTCTAATGTTACAATTGGTTAGTGGCAAGAAAAACAAGCTGTATCCACCTTAAAGTCCTTTACGACCATTCGCCTTTGATCAAGCAATAATCGATCACCGAGCAACCCTGATCAGAATAAATGTAACTGGCGCGTCACTCCCAGAAACTCAGAAATAAAAAACCGAGATGGTCAATCATCTCTGACAAAAGCCTACCGCATCTGTTAAAAGTCTCATCTGACTTCTGGTATACGAAAGTATTGCATTATTAAAAAAATGTCAGTTCTGGAAATTGCTCATTCGGCCATAAAAATCTCCAATTTCAAATGTTGTAATTCAAATTTTCACAGTTGTAATTTAGTAGAAAATTATAGAAATTTTCAAATTCATGGTCCGAATTACCAAAGTTTAGATAAACTGGATAAATTGATAGCTTATTTTTGTGTGTTTGTATTAAATCTGTTTGGGTTCTGTTTTCGCGATTCGTAAAACGATTTCAGAAAATAGTCTCAATGCTGTTTTTTGTGAAGAGGTTTTTAATAACCCTGAGCCATTTGACGAATCGTTCGAACCTCTTCACTTAAAACACAGTTTTCTGAAGTAAATCTGTCTCTTACTGTTGGAAGAGGTTCTTTCGAAAATTTATTCAAATTAATTAAAACCTTTGAACGAACCGGCCGAGGCTTTTATTTAAGACGTAGCTCGAAAGTAGTTTCTGGATGCATGGACAACTTCAGCCCAATCCTTGCTTAAATTAAAGCCAATTAAATTTGAGACTGTTTAACTTTGAAATGATATTTATTGCTTGATATATTTGTAAAGGTTATCTTAATAAAAATGCGAGGGGCATATTAAAAATTTAATTAGTTTTTTGCTTGAAGGACGTCGACTTATTGTTAGGTGTGCGGAATTAAATTTGCCACATTTGGTACCGAGAGTTTGTTCTCCAAGTCAAGTTTAGTTAGTTCTGATTCGACTGGCCGCCACTGTGGCAGGCTTTTATTTTGAAGCGACCTTTTATGTGAGACTGAAAATAAAAGGAAACAAAATCAATTTGTATATCTTTAAGGACGTGGTGAAAAAATATATTCTCAGATGGCAAGGACATGTGGAGCCAACTCGGGGGAAAACTCAAAGAGGGGCCGTATGCGGCGCGATAGAGTGCAAAAGCGATAGACAACGTGCTGTGCTGACTCTCACCGTGGTTAAATCTGAGCGAGCCATGGAAGTAAATGCCCAAAATGACTGAAGGTCCACACATCAGCGTATTACACTGAAGCATGCGCCTGTTTCAGAGGTCGAGCTGTACCTGTAAAGGGTGTTCTTCGACACTTGTTGTGACAGCCAACTTGGTGACGGATTATATGCGCGCGAGTATATTTAACCTGGGGATGAATTACCGCATCCTCGATCGAGTACTATGTGACTGAATTTGTTATTGTTTTGCATGTTAAATCCACAAAATTCAGTGACTTATTGATCGCTCACGGATGCGGTAATTCGACCCCTGATTAATTTAGACAAACTAACCGCTCGCTGCGGTTAATTTATGGTCGCCATAATCGTCTATCCGAGTCAGTTATTCGAAAAAGCATTGATCGTGGACAATGCACTTCCAAAAAGACCTGTTGAGAAGGACCCAAATGAGTTGACTCGCTTTTGTTCTAAGCGTATGAAACGTCCAAAGTCGATTGAAGGCCTTCCACTATGGGACCAGGCTGACCGGTAAGCTTTCTTAGTTAAGGGCCCGCCTCAAAGTCCTTAAATTAAGGACGAAACCGGTTTTTTTTTTTTCTTTTGAGAACAAAGTGACTCCGATTCAAAGTCCTTGTGAGAACGAAAACGAATCTGCAGAGCCACCTTAAGCAGCTCGGGCACGTACAAAAGACGTACTTATACTTATACAACAAAATCATATTGGAGAAAGGAAAACTTAAAAGAAATAAAAAACTATAGTACCTCATGCTTGGCATTGATGGTGGGCGCGCCAGTCAGTTGTGTCTGCCTAGACATCGAGTTTAACAACTCCTTGCAGGTTGGCCGATTCATTTTATTCCTCTGAATGCACCACTCAATGAGAGCACGAGTCTTGTCGTCCTTGACTTTGTTAAATCCAGCCGGCTTAATACCAATGGTAACCTTTTTGTATATCTGAGTTGGTGTCGTGCACTCACAGTAGGGATATTCGGATGTCACCATCTCCAACATGCACATGCCAAAGGCGTAGATGTCAACAGCTTCGTCATACTGTTCGTCGTACATTTCGGGAGCCATGAACTCTGGCGTTCCGACAACGGACTTGGCGAAGGTGTGACACCTGCGATTGGACAGGCCAAGATCACCGATTTTCACAAGTCCAAGTGCACCGGCTATAAATATATTGTCGCATTTCAGGTCGCGATGGATTATTGGCGGCTTGCGACTATGCAGGTATTGCAGTCCGCTTACAATTTGATGGCAAAACTTGTAGAAGACTTTATCGTTGAGCGTTCTGAAGTATTTCAAATAGCTGGAAAGGGAATCATGTAAATATAGTTGTAAGGGCTCTTTTTTGTTTGTCAAAGACGTAGGGCTGAGATTTTCATCGGATGTATTTGAGTTCGAGGGGCTGGTACGGGAGCGTGTCACCCTAAGACCAACCATCAACAGAAATTTTGTTCAAATAATCTTGGGCCGAAACAGCTGCCAATATCAATCGCTTCAAGGGACTATAACAGAGCCGACTCTCAACATCGTCCTGCTGCAACAATCCGATGAGCTGACATCAGGTCCGCCCTGCACCTTGTGTTGGTAGATTTTGAAAAACATTGAATTTATAGCCCACAAAAAAACCAGACCAAAGTTAATGTTAAACGATTCAAAAAAATAAATACTAACTCCTTAAGAGTTCCAGATGTCATCAACTCAGTGACTAGGACGATATTTCTACGCCTGCCATTTGGAATATCCCAGTAATCATAGAATCCTACAATGTTGGGATGCTGCAACGCCTTCAGCAATTCAGCCTCCTCACGAAAGCGCTGCCGCTCACTTTTTCTCACTCGTTCTTTCTAACCGGGAGATAAAAACTCATCAAGTATGCTGAGAAAAAAAATTGAAAATAAAACTCCACGCTTACCAGAAGCTCACACCATGCCACTGGAACTCCAGTCTCTGAATCCAGCCCCCGAAAAACCGACTTAAGGGATCCGCATCCGTATACTTCTGCATACTTGAAAAACCTGCCGCAAGGCGATATCCCTATGGACTTGTCTTTGTCGCAATCTTGCTCTTCTAAATTATATACGTTCATGTGATGTTGCAAATTAATTTGGACAATTTTACAGATGTTTGCCCTTGTGTATGTAGAGCTGGCAGGCATTTTTAAAAGCCCATATTCGGTAATGGTTGCAATCTCAAACATACTTGACTTAATTTCTACGTTGGACCTGCCTTGAGACCTAAGCTGAATTCAGTTCAGTAAATAAACACTGTCAGCCGCACTGTCACAATTGACTAAGGCGTCAAAAGATCAGACTTGCTATGAATTCGTGGCTTGTAAGGGAATAAAGTTGAAGAAAAGAGTAAGCAGAAAGCATCTAAACACTTAAAGCCAAATGTGGCGATTCGCCTCTGTTTCTGTTAGAGGAAAAGTATGACAGCTCGTCACCAGCTCGAAGAAAAAGGGTTGAAAAAACAAAGATACGACTTAAACGATTTCAAGTAGTTTAAAATCTTTTCCAGATAATCCTCTTAAGAACAAGTACTACTACGTCCCACAGAAAAAGTGAGATGTTTTATTTTTTGTATGTCATAAGATCAAAAGTGTCGACCCTTCAAAAGACGCGGCATATCGTGTAATAGGCAAATTGCTGGCGACAATTCCGCGTGCCAACATGAGAGTAGGCCATGTCATTGACTTGTCAAATGACACTTATAACAACAGGTAGAACTACAAGAACATGTCAAATTTGGTAAGTGACATCTCATAGGATTATGTTTCATAGAAGACTCATTTTAATGCCGCCACCGTGCGGTCATGTGTACGGTATGAAAAGTATGAAAACTTTGGGACAAAATCGACACCCATAATGGATGACACTTCATACAAACGTCAGGCAAGATGTCATGCACATGACCTAAATAAATAAATATAAATCCAATAATAACAGTTGAAATACAATTTTTGTAACACTTAAGGTGAACAATAACTGTTGAAAAACTATTAAGTGAACCGCTAATACGAATGTGGAGTATTTTGTAGCCACGAGCATCACACGAATCTGTCACCAAACCGAGCTTTCAATGAAACGAACAAGACTGCTTAGGTGCACTTGGTGGATAGACCGCTAACCTGCTCTAGCAGTAGGAAAAGATGACAGGTTGTAAATGGAAAGAGGATTCGCTGACCAAGAGCGAGTTGGACGCCGCAACTTGTCTTCGTTTTATTTAAAGAAAGAGAAAAATCGTCACCACTAGCAGACCCCAGAGCTCCGAAGGCCAGTTTCAAATCGGAAAAAGAACTGTCATTTAGTCGGAGAAGCCCCAAGGTACCGCCTTGTCATAGGTGACCCTGACCATATGTGGATTCTAAACATGAGAAATGTGTACAAGTGTTTAGAACGTAGAGAGTAAGTATGGTCCTCAATGTTAAGTCGACTGTTAGCCGCCTCGAGTCGAAGGATTTGTAAGAGAAGCTATATATATTAATGCACATTAGTAATAGGTTAGGTTAGGACAGCCTCAAGAGGCACACCACAAGGAGGAGTCACCTCCCCCTTACTCTGGGTGAAAACTGAATGACATATTTTTCTAGAAAATTCAAAGAGCATTTGCTTATTTTTCATAAGCAACATTTTAAGACCAAGATTGAGCTCAACCATTAGGTTCCAGTGGTTAAAAAAAGCCAAAGAAAATTGTTTGCGGATTCGTTTTGCGTATGGCTAGGGCCTTATAGTGGCTAATGGTGCAGAGCAAGCATGTCAAGCTCAATGGCTACCACGGGTACCAATGGCACACAGCAGGATCCAATTTTTCGCTAAGGCTTACAACCACTCGGTCTTGAGAAAGACACGCCAAACCGACTTACTTTACTAGAAATATGAAAGCTATGATAAACATGTCTATTACGCACAAGAAACGAGACAGTCAAAGAAACTAAACACGATGGGCCTTACTAATAATCATTTCTAACCTTCACACTAATTGAATTGAATTGAATTGAAAAAACTAAGGCAAGGGCGAGGGGCTTAATTTATTGGCCAGGTTTAAACTCAGATATAGCGGCCAAAATTGGAATGTGTAGCGTGTGTCAGAAATACAGCCGAATAAAGGAGAAGGAAGAAAGGTTACCTCATGAAATTCCGCCTTTTCCGTTAATTTCAAAGATTGGTATGGATATTATGGAGTTTGCCGGAAAATCATATTTCGTAATAGCAGACTACTTTCAAAGCTTTTCAATATCATACTTTGTATAGGAATAAAAGTACAACTGAAGTAATTTCTAAACTAAAAACCGTATTTCGCACTCGTGGTATCCCCAGGCAAATCGGGTTCTGTCCCCAGGCCAATTGGGTTTTATCAATTTAAGGAATTTGCTAAAGAGAATGATATTGAAGTTATTACCATTCGATACCCCCCAATCAAATGGGCTTGCTCTCTTTGAAAAGGGAGAGCGATAAGATGTTCGTAGGTCCATACAAGACAGGTGATCGGCGCTACAAACAATATTTGAGTGTGTTCTACTATTGAAAATAGGCTCAAAAGAGCCCGAAGATTAACAGAAAATTATTCAATGTTACTCCCAGTTGAACCAAGCTTGTAAAGGGTCCGCTTTTTTCGCGAATGGTAACACTTAGTTCATGTCTGATATGACAGATAATTAGTTTTATCCTTCCGCTGAACGAATATGGTTGTGTATACGCTGGAACAACGCTGGGAAATATTGCGACATTACTTTGAAAGTCATGGTAATGTTGCAGAATGTGTGCGAAAATTGCGTACGGAATTTGGAAGAAGAGAAGCACCGTCAGCTCCGTATGTTCGTTATCTTGTGAAAAAAGTGAAAGAAACTGGCATCCTCATCGTTAAACCAAAGCGTGAAAAGCCAAAAACAGTGCGTACACTGTTTGGTGCGGAATTTGGTCCAGAGGCATAATTGGGCCATTTTTCTTCGAAAATGAGCAAGGAGTGGCCGTTACAGTCACTGGCGATCGTTATCGGGCCATGTTGAACGAATTTTTGTTCACAAAAATTGAATAGGAGGATATTGGCAACATTTGGTTTCAACAGGACGGCGCTACGTGCCACACAGCCGAAGCTACACTCGATGTTTTGCGCCCTGTTTTTGAAGATCGCATTATCAGCCGCAGAGCTGATGTCGTTTGGCCATCTCGGAGCTATGATTTGACACCGTTGAACTATTATTTGTGGGGTGCCGTAAATGATAAGTGTTACGCCGACAAGCCAGAGACAATTGACGCTTTAAAGGACAATATTCGTGAAGCTATTGGTGAAATACAGCTGCACACAATCGATAATGTGCTTAAAAATTGGACCGATCGTGTAGGCTACTGCATGGCCAGCCGAGGCAGCCGTTTTGAATGAAATTATTTTCCATTATTAACCGGAAGGATTGTACTTTCAAATAAAAAAAAGAAATTTGAGAAAATATTCAGTAGTTTTTTTTATAGCATTTTCAGAAAAAAAAACGTTATTTGGCGGACCCTGTAGTTTCTTAGCTTTTAATCTAGGACTGTGCGCCTCTCAACGAAGAATTGTGCAACCTATCTGAGAAGGGAAGTCAAAATGGTATCCGCAAAGAATTGAAAGAGCTTTTCTCAGCTCTCTGATCGGAACTTAAAAGTACCCGAAGATCAACAGAAAATTATTCAATTTTACTCACAGTTGAACCAAGCTTGTAGCTTCTTAGCTTTTAATCTGGGACTGTGCGCCTGTCAACGAAGAATTCAACACTCTATATGAGAAGGGAAGTCAAAATGGTATCCGCACAGAATTGAAAGAGCTTTTCTCAGCCAGAAGGTTGAGTTTTGTGTAATTTGTGTGTTTTCCGGGAGTTGAACCTGAGATTCCTCGCTCAGTAGAGCAGTACACTAACCACTGATCCACGCGCCCACTTGTGGATTGATAAAAAAAATTAGTTTAAACTGATTTGGGCACTCTTTGTATAATTGGTCGGCCATATGTTATCTTTAGACACTTATAGCAGTAGAAGGCCAAGAGCTGAACCTTGTGGAATGCGAATGTCTCGAAAGATCTCCTCATGCCAACACCCTTAAATGGACTTAAGACGATTCAAAACAAGGCTCAATCGAGCTCGGGAAAACATTTAAAAACACAACAATGCAAAAAAGAAGACGCTAAGAATGCCCGCCACCGATATTCAAAAATAATTTTTAATAAAACCTCCAAAAATACGCACCAAGCGCAATTTGAATTTCACAAAATTTACACAAGCTCCACACACACACAAGGGCAACACAGGAAAATTGTCCAACAACAGAAGTCCTTGAAATACCTTTCAGGCTGCGAAGCATTTTACACCGCACACACACTTTCGATAAGGAAAATAAATTTATCGAGCAAACTTCTTCGACTGGTCAAGCTTTCGCTCTCAATGTCTGTCCAACTCTGACTGACACTCGATACTTTTTTCTGCAGGCCGTACACCACCATCTTGGTTTAGATTTATTTTTTAAATTTTTTTTTCATTGCATCACTTCAAGTACCGATCGTGAATATCGTAAAAAAAAATTAATTACATTTCTAGGAACTGAAACGTACAGGTGCCACGTATCCAATTCCCCACCAAACACTGTACTCGCACCAAGGTCTTGCGATTCGAACCCAGATGTGTGTCGTAGGTAATTGAAGTACGAAAACATGTGTGGCGCAGCAGTTTTGAGTTTTTGCGCCTTGTAAATTGTAATTAATCAACACATTACGTTGGATCTGGGCTTGAAGGAATACCAATCGCAAAGAGCGTGAAGTCGCAATGAAATGGGTACATAGTCACGACCCGACCCTATAGGTGGAATGCCTGTGTTAGTATAGGCGTCGAGATCTTTTGTTTGCTTAGGCTCGTCATCGGTACGTGTCACGGGCGTAATTCGAAACATGCTCGGATGCCGACTAATGGCCGTATGACCGTGAATCAGAGAAAGAAAGATTCGCAAGTATTCCAGACTAGGATTATATTTCCAAGGGTGTTATCTGATTTGGCCTTGGGGCGCCCGGACCCGGTTTTGGGCGTGAACCTCATGCAATTTATTTCATGAGGAGTTGTGACACAAAATTCCGGAGCCTTCATAAACATGGGCCCACTGGGTATTTCCGATGATGGAGGCTTTCACGGCGGTTAAAGTCCACCGCTTCCGACAAAACGTCACTATTGACAGCAACAATTTCGAGGTAGTTCAATTGCCACCGGCAAAGAATGACAGACTTATGAAATTACGACAAACGATATGTTTACTTAACAAAGGGAGATCGGATGCAGAGCTGCTTCGCAAGAAGAATTCCTCGACGGATTTTTGGCCCGGTGTGCGACGAATGCGCCTGGCGGAGGAATTGCAACCGCTACGTACTACTCCCTTGATTTTGATGAAGGACAAAGTAAGGACAAAGGAATAATGCCACAGTCCCGATATATGAGAAGGTTTTAGGTAGAATATTCTCCCAAATTAATTCCATGCAAAACCGACTTACAAATGATGTGACATCTCGTTCGACAGTCTGTTGAACATTCCGCTCGGTTCGTGGTTTTGGGTCGCTTGTCAAAAAGCATTTGGAGTGCTAAATAAAAAGCCACGTGGCTACGACACTGAACACGGTCGTCTATCTTTTCACTATTTTCGCGGATATTAGAATATTTTTGTCAGGTGTTGTCCTCTGTGTAACCGACCTGTTTATTAAATTCCACATCTATACACAAAGAGGACGAAAGTGGGGATGAATAATTATTCTTTTGTGTTTAAAGGTTCTGTAAAGTAGAGCGCACCACAGGTGAATGAAGCACTAGGATGGGAGTGGGACGCTGGCTGTGGGCTGTGGGTGTTTTATTGATGATCTTGTGTCGTGCTTTGTTCTTCTTCTTGTTCGTGCACACACCACACCACACCACACCACACAGTACACAGAAGGCAAGGCACACGTCAACAAAGCGACCCTACGTTTGGCAGGGAAATGAAACTACAAACTACAAATGCGAGCGGCAACGGGTACGGGGTGCGCCTGATGAAGGAGAACACCAAGCCAGGTAGATTTATGAGGGAAGAAGGTTCTTTATTTTGTCAATTTTTGGTGTGTTATTTTGCCTGTCCATGGTGGTCTAAAGCGAGATGAACAGCCCGATGGGTGAGTTTCATTTCCACCTATAGTTGCTTTGACTGTGGATTGGAATTATGGATGCAGGGAGATTTGCATTTTGGTTCGATATGATTTTTCCAACATCTTCCGTTGACTCAACTATTCATTTACAAATACTGATTAGTTAATACCCATATAAATGTGTTTCATAATGAACCTTAGTTAAGTACAAACCTTTAAAATATATAAAAGACTTGAAAAGGGTGTGCAGAGCACGACTGCTCAGCTTTGAGTAAACGTAACTGATCTCGAAGTGACGCATCGATATTCATGGGAACAGAATGACAGCTATTCTATTAAAGCGTTAGTTACAACTTTCCAGAATTGCGATCTTTATGCGGATATATGATACGGCTGAGCCACTGAGGCCTTGGTGAGCAAGTCGCTAAGTGATTGCATAGTAAAATAGTTGTATTAGAAACAAATTGTTTGACAGAGTGTTTGACTTCGAAATGAGAGAAGCATTTGTTTCATATAGGATAGATAACCCTACAGTGGACCCAGAGCGATCTGGCTAGAGCCTAGTGAACCTATTCATAGGGATACCTGTCCCCGAACAATTGCAGTCGAAAAACTGCCAAACAGATTGAAGTTTGAACGTCTGAGGGATGCTCAGGACTTTGTTAAAAGGAACAAAAAATCCAAAAGACACTGTCTGTGAGTATTTATTAAATGTTCGCTTCGATCGGGCCACAAAAGGCGGCGAAACAGACCAAAAAACGGACTACTCTCAGCCAATACTGAGATGACACTTGATACCAAAAGCAAGAAAAATTGGTAAAAAATATTTACAGGAAGAAAAGTAGTCAATTCGAATGGAAAGGGACAGGGGCGGACCACAACCATACCGGAGAGATGACACCAGCAGACACAACTCACCTCATACTGGACCCGAGATAACCCTAAAAGTCAGTCCGCCGCTCTAAGCCAGGCAGTATACCATACTCATGGAAATAAAAATAAAAACAGCAAATGGGCATAAGTGGCTTAGTGGTGAGTGTGTTGGACTGGTCCTCCTTAGTTTTAAGGTAGGTATTAATTGAATAGGTTTAGGTTTATAGTAGGGGGTCTTTGGGAGGGGCCAGGCTAGCCGACCGACGCTTATGGCCTCGCTCGAGTCTCGGTGGCACGGGTGAACCCTTGTGGGCGGCTGTCAGGCGCCCATGGACGCGATCAGGATGGTGAAGAGTGCAGTCCAGAGGAGAACATGCTCACAACTGGGACTATATTGTGATTTACAAGATACGCGTCCTGGATTCCTTCTGAGGAATTGGTCCTAGATTCAGGTGTGGGGATCCTGTTTAAGGCCAGTATGGTCAGAATCGACACCCGATCAAGGAAAGTGAAGAGTGCAGTGCAGAGGAGAACATGCATGCATCTGTGATTATATTGTGATTTACAAGATACGGGTCCTTCTGAGGAATTGGTCTTAGATTCAGGTGTGGGGATTCCTGTTTAAGGCCATTATGGTCAGACTTGCCACCCGATCAAGGAAAGTGAAGAGTGCAGTCCAGAGGAGAACATGCATGCATTTGTGATTATATTGTGATTTACAAGATACGGGTCCTGGATTCCTTCTGAGGAATTGGTCCTAGATTCAGGTGTGGGGATCCTGTTTAAGGCCAGTATGGTCAGAATCGACACCCGATCAAGGAAAGTGAAGAGTGCAGTCCAGTTTAACAAGATATGCGCTCTAGATCCATGCTGCGAAATTTGTGCTGGCTTCCGACGAAGAGGTAAAGTATGAAGGGAGAAGGCAGCATTGAGCCTTGCCCTAAGACTTCGATCTCCAAAGGAGTTTTTGGGTAGTCTTTCATAGTGGTAAGCCGTATTACTTGCACTTCTTTGAAATAGCAACTAGTTTCCGGATCGATGGAGCTACAATTCAATAAGCTTTTTAAGGGTCTAGAGCAGTTGACGGCTGCAGGTCGCAAATTGAAGTAAGCAAGTGAGAAGTGGCTGAGAAACTATCAACACCCGGGCTTGAACACCCTACGAGTATGAATCCGAGAGGACAGCTACATCGTATGTAAAATAGATTTCAGAAAATAAGATTTGCAGAACGTTGGGCCTCTGTTATTGAGCCAACACATTTAAATATTAATTATTCACCGCCATTTGTTACCTAACCTTAAGTCAAATTATATACAAAAAGTTCAATAGGAGAAATGGTTGAGGCCCAGGTCCACCGCGGATATAGTAGCGCCACCTAAGTAAGTAAGTGAGTAACTGAGTAAGTGGCAAACGAACCTTATGATGTTCGGTCATACGCAACTCTGTCGAGGGAGTATAGAAAGAGGGTGTTCACAGCAATTTTAAAACGTGCAGCCATCCTACTTTTATTCACATTAGTAAATATTTTGTCTACCAGGTGGAGTTTTCGGGCTCTTTCCTTTTCCACAGATGTTTTCTTATTGAAGGAAGTGAGCCGTCGTTTCTTGCAAGTGTTTGAAAGCATGATATAAAATAAAAGAAAGGAGACAACAATCGGCTGCTGGAAAAGACTGCATCAATGTGAAAAGCCGATAGTTTTTCTTCTTTTGTGAAGGTTTCATGTTTTTTTATCTTCTTAAATATTTTTAAAAACATTTTCGTAACTATTTAAGATATTTCTTAAAGGACCGTTGACTTTTATAGCTCAAAACCTGTCAGCTGATGGTCAGAGCAACTGTGCGCAAATATCTCCAACATCTGAAAAGGCTTGCCGATGCGGAGGGTATTGATTTAGTTAAAAGGCTAAAGACTGCAAGTGCTTGAAAGCATGACATTTTGCTTCTAAAAGAACGGAATTTGGCGTAATGTAAGAAGTCGGTCATTGTATGCCTAATAAAATAAGTGTAATAGCCCCGTGAAAAAATGGTTGAAGGTGAAATGTATCAAAGCCTTGACAAAGGCCTGAGATACTTAGAATAAAGCGAAAGTCGCAAAGACGAAAGGCAATTTGGTTTCGTGCAAGGGCTAGACAACGACACCTTTTTCATTGACGTTTCTCATTTTCGTTGCGTTTATTTTTTACCGTACAAATACCATTTGCGGCTTTCACAGCCAACCATTTTTAACAAAGAAGGTTATATAAGGAAGTAATATTAGTACAATTAAATTTAAATAACGACCCAAATAAATTATTCAAAGTCAAACGAATTGTTAGTAAAGAACCCGAAACGGAGAAGGTTCAAAAAGGAACATCAAGTGGTGCTGTCAAAAACCGAACCATGAAAAGAATGATCAAACTATGCAAACAGCACCGCTTTTTCAATATTTGCAAACAGGAAAAATGAAAACGAAAGTTTCTTTCGAAAACGAAAATAATTTCTTTCGTTTTTTAAAATACGAAAGTGCTTTTCGTTGATTTTCTTACAGAATCCCACCCCAGCGGTCGGTGACATGTAAGTAAGCCTTAACAATAGAGATTGTGATACAAAGAAGAACAAATCGAGGCAATTATACCATCGAGAGCTTCGGCCTTGGATGCCTATAGAGATTGTAAGAAACCGGACTACAAAAAACAGTCCACTTGTGAATTTTCCCTATAATATTCTCTGTGATTATTTGTCTCAGAATTCAAATGAAGTGTTTATGTCAATGGTTTTCATATGACTAATTAAGTCTAGTTGGGGCAAACTCTGCTTCTGGCTGAGGTGATTTGCCGGCAAATGTAGCCAATCAAACAAATATGTATCAAACACCCGAGTAGGGGGAAAGAAACAAAAGAACACCCCCATTTTGGAGGTGGATCAGTTGAAAATGTATCGAAACTCTAAACTTTAGGAGCCTAGTCCGTGTCAACGTTAGACCTTGTAATTTGGGGTGTCTTCATACCAGGACTCGCTGCCGTATCCACCCTTAAACAGAAGTACAGTCCCCTCACATCTGAGCCCTGGGGTCGGATTCTCTAAGGCGAAAAAGTTGCAACGTTTCCGTGTGCATGAATGATTTGCTTTCGTGCACACGAAAACGTTTCAGACTGCTGACCCTGAACTCAACAACTTTTACAACAATCCCAAAGTGATACAAAGTAATCTTATAGGTATGTGGGAACAGTGATCAGAAAACGTCGTTTGAATACACAAAAAGCTAAGGCGACAGCCAGACCTATCCCAATCATGAAACAGCAACCCAAAATTAATTTATTCCGCAAAATAATCAACGCCCACATCAAAACGTTTCACACTAAGTTAGGTTAGGGCGCGAGCTGTTTTGTGATTTAGCCACCGAAAGACCACCCATCACCATCTCCAGGGATCCAGGGAACTGAATTGAGAGCCCAATTGTTTCAGACACCTCGTTTGATAAGATTGGTTGTGGCTGCGAAGTGGGAACCGCCTTTTTTACTGTGAAATTAATGCGATGGCCATAGTTGGTCGCCTTTCTGAATGCAGTCGACACACTTCATCGCGAACAAAAGAGAACCCTCTTCATAATTGTCGCAAGGGAATTTCCACAGGATAACATATTGGGCATGATATTTCGCACCTTTTCAACGCATCGCCTCAAATGTACGCTTGAAAAATGAACGTGGTATTCGATTGGGCGCTCTCAGAGCAATTTTTATGTTCGTTTGGAACAAAAACAGCAATCTTTTTCAGATTTCAGAGCTTTTTTGCGAATCTAGAGATATTTTCTCAGATTTGCCTCAGGTTTACCAACACAAGTGCATTTTAGTTTGACAGCTGTTGGAGTTTGTTTAGGTATTCGTGAATTTTTCCTACAGCAAAGAAATGCATTGCACCGGGTGGATCTGTTTTTCTTAATTATTTATGAATAAATATATAGAAATCAATCGCAAAAAGAGCAAGTGACGTTTTCGTGTTCGATTGGACACACCAAATCTGAAATCTGAGAGCAAATCTGAACAAGCCCACAAGTCGTACCGTCACACAAAATTTACAAAAGGATACGGAAATACTCGTACAATGAACACGGAAATTCGACGGAAGCGAAGTAAACTTTTTGTTGAATGAAATTAAATGTTTTTCGTTCAAAGGAGTTAGCAAAGATCGCATTCAACTCAATTTTTATTTTCAAGCCGCCAAGTCAGCAGGCCGTCAAAGTGGAGGAAGTGACATTTTTATTTGCGTATAAACAAATGACGATACATTTTTCTTACCCCAATAAGACCTTCATTTGTTGTTTCATGTCCAGGCGTTGAATTTTGTTTGTTTCCGTATTTCACTCATCACTTTCACCGAATGAACAACTGTTTGACAGATTCGTGTGAAGTTGGCGCCATTCAACGGACAGACCCGAGGGCGAAGGTGAGATCAATAGAACAGCAACTGAGTTGGTAACACCGCACGAAACATTTTCATTTATACTTTTATCCTTGAATGTTAAGCCATGGGATTAATCTGTCATTGATAAAACACTTGAAACACATTGATTCAGTGCGTACTCGATGTTTTTACTGACCAAATATAGAGTTTTAATGTTCTTCGCTGGGACGGCGGATCCAAGCAAAATAAATGCAGTCAAATGTGTAATGAACTGAGCGCACTTTTCCGTGAACGTGGGAGATTTTCGTCAAAGACGGCAAATAAATCTCTACGAGCTCCAATTCTTAAGAAAACCGTGTGTAGGCTCAGCAAATGTGATTAGTTGACATTTTGGCTGGAAGGAGGCTGTAAACAATTCGGGGGAATAATTGAATCGTAATGTTGGAATGTGCCTGAGAATTAACAAAATTATTCATTCGGATTTTTGGCTAATGTCTTGTCAATCCAATTTAGACGTTCCACAGTCATTTGTATTCGTGCTGTCATTATTCACCTACTAAGTGACATATCTGCGAACCCTTCTAAGCCAGATTTGTGTCAGGGGGAAGCAAAACGTATTCGATGAGGAGTACTGCCTCCAAGGACTGACAGAATTCAGTTCATTCAATTGCAAGTGCATTTTCATGAACACAAACTGTCGTTAAATGGACTAAATGGAACCATAAATGTCATTAAGTCATAAACGCTGTCTTCGATAGGAGAAATAGTGAAACCGCTGAGGAGAGGACACCGCTGCAACTGTGTCTAACTATAAAAAACGATTCGTGAGCAGCATCTATACCTTTCCAAACAAAATCAGAGGGCCTTACTAAAAGTCAGTTTTTATCTTCGTATTATACATTTTGTGGGTCACTATTTTATAATTTTGTATGGATAATTTCGCCACTGGGCGGTCGTAAAATTTAGCCTGGTTACCAAATATGAGCATTATTATCGCCCAGAGTGTTTTCGTGGAAGCTCTAAGAGTCTTTTTACCCCACAAGCACTTAAAAGGTTTCAAAGGCTGCTTTTAAAATGAAAATGTAAATACTTTTGTGGTACCTTTCACACTTATTCATCCGGAAATTGTACAACCTTGTACAATCTCTCTTTAAAAAATTACACAGCAATACGAGTCTCTCGCTTCAAAGCAAATAATACCAAAGGACCTATTGAAATACTCTTAATTTGATCGCATTTAATATGACAACGGTTCGATTTCTTAATTTTTAAAACTCACCAAAGCAATAGTCTACACCAACGTTAACCTTAAAGCTACTAGCTCGTTTGCCCTATAAATATAAAATAGGTGTTCTTGAGATTCGTCACTGGTGGTGTGGTGTTGATCATTTGAATGTCCTGTGGCAGCTTCGAAACGCGCCTTGGTATATACAATCCTGTTGCATGGATTGTATTGTCCTCGGTATCTACAAGATGGAAACAAATAATTCACATGAAAAAAAAAACGCTACAAAAGACTGTTCAAAATATAAAAGGGATGTGCCATTTTGTCGCTATTAAGTTTATCCCTAATCATGCCGGACATTAAGGAGTCCTTACATGGTTCAAAACCAAAACCAAGTGCTCTCTGACAATTCTGTAAAGGACTTACATTTTTGTCTAACAGCCGCGGAATGGCTTATAGGTTTACAAAGCGTTTGGGGATCGTACAACCCCAAGGGCATCGCTATGGATCAAACTATACTGATTTGAGTCTTGCGGGTATAGGACTCTTCTGCCTCGCCATCGGTGAGCCGCACGAATCTACAACTCAGCACGGGTGTATGCCAACAGCTACAGTGAAACTGTCTAAATGAAGTAAGCCCCCGACCAAGAGCTGAGCTGTTGCAAAGGCGGCACTAAGGGGCCTTCCCATTTGAACCTTAAAAGTCGCAACAAATGGGAGAACTGTTCGAAAGGTTGACCTCTGCTAGAGACCTCTCTCATACAGCCATATTCGGCGGGGCTAACGAAACATGGATGTTGAACTGATCCTTGGTATATTAGAAATCAAATATAATTCAATTTAAAAAAATATTGTGTACTCACAGACAGCTTGCTGTTGACTAAGCTTCGTCAAGTCGGGGTTTTTATCAGCAGGTCAGGATTTCCACGTTGCGATTCTTCTTTATAATTTGCTTTCCAATTTTATTTTGACCCCATCATTTGGGCTATTCTTTCGTCCTTATGCGATGATGGCTGCGTCCAGCTGATTGTGCACCTGCAAAGCAAAAGGAGTTTTTTTTTTTTTTGTTATTGGGTAAATGTGAAGAAAAGCCGTGAATATATTTTTTCAATAAATCAAAAGGAACGTGTTATAAAAGTGCTTTAGTCTCGACAGATAGTGCGGGTGATGTTGCCGTTCGAAAACGGTTACACGGTCTCGAGTATTGTAAAAAAGTTTCGACTTACCTGAAGGTTATTTTCGTGTCTTCGTTTACATTGTGTTGAGTCGACTAGGATACTCTTGAACGGGATGGTGTTCTCCTCTCGTGATTCTGTATTCCTACTTAGTTGTCAATGAATTTAACTGGCGTCCTTAGGTTGAGAATACGATGGCCTTCGATTGCGCCCACTTAATTAGCCGTACATCTAAAAGGAATTCCACGTCATTCATCGTTTGTATTTTGTAATAATAATAATTATTTGTGGCTAAAGTAGAAAACTTCCGATGGTGAAACTTTCTCTATCAAATCAGCTATCTATGGAGAATTAAATACTGAAAAGACAGGAGACAATCTACAAGTGCAACCTTATAATTTGCATTAAAAGCCTCACTTCCTACGGCTTAAGCTAGCTTTTGTTACTGGGGAACGCTGCTTACTAAATTTTGAGCGAGTATAAAGTTGCTACGTCTGTCAGATCTACTGAATTTGTATCAGCTGCATAAGCAGAAATGTAATTTTAAATGCGGATTGACGCAGTGTTTAAATGACACTAAAAGCCTGACTTCCTACGGCTTAAGCTGGCTTTTGTTACTGGGAATCGCTGCTTAGTAAATTTGAGAGAGTGAAAAGTTGCTAAATCTGTCAGATCTACTGAACCAGTATCTGGGTGAGTTCAGTATCTAAATGGCATTAAAAGCCTGACTTCCTACGGCTTAAGCTAGCTTCTGTTACTGGTAATTGCTGCTTAATAAATTTGAGAGAGCGAAAAGTTGCTAAATCTGTCAGATCTACTGAACCAATATCTGGGTGAGTGCAGTATCTAAATGGCATTAAAAGCCTCACTTCCTACGGCTTAAGCTGGCTTTTGTTACTGGGAAACGCTGCTTACTAAATTTTGAGAGAGTAAAAAGTTGCTACGTCTGTCAGATCTACTGAATTTGTATCAGCTGCATAAGCTGAAATGTCATTTTAAATGCGGATTGACGCAGTGTTTAAATGACACTAAAAGCCTGACTTCCTACGGCTTAAGCTGGCTTTTGTTACTGGGAATCGCTGCTTAGTAAATTTGAGAGAGTGAAAAGTTGCTAAATCTGTCAGATCTACTGAACTAGTATCTGGGTGGCCGAAGTATCTAAATGGCATTAAAAGCCTGACTTCCTACGGCTTAAGCTGGCTTTTGTTACTGGGAAACGCTGCTTACTAAATTTGAGAGAGCGAAAAGTTGCTAAATCTGTCAGATCTACTGAACTAGTATCTGGGTGGGCGAAGTATCTAAATGGCATTAAAAGCCTCACTTCCTACGGCTTAAGCTAGCTTTTGTTACTGGGGAACGCTGCTTACTAAATTTTGAGCGAGTAAAAAGTTGCTACGTCTGTCAGATCTACTGAATTTGTATCAGCTGCATAAGCAGAAATGTAATTTTAAATGCGGATTGACGCAGTGTTGAAATGACACTAAAAGCCTGACTTCCTACGGCTTAAGCTGGCTTTTGTTACTGGGAATCGCTGCTTAGTAAATTTGAGAGAGTGAAAAGTTGCTAAATCTGTCAGATCTACTGAACTAGTATCTGGGTGGCCGAAGTATCTAAATGGCATTAAAAGCCTCACTTCCTACGGCTTAAGCTAGCTATTGTTACTTTGAAACGCTGCTTGATAAATTTGAGAGAGTGAAAAGTTGCTAAATCTGTCAGATCTACTGCACTAGTATCTGGGTGGCCGAAGTATCTAAATAGCATCAAAAGCCTCACTTCCTACGGCTTAAGCTAGCTTTTGTTACTGGGGAACGCTGCTTACTAAATTTTGAGCGAGTAAAAAGTTGCTACGTCTGTCAGATCTACTGAATTTGTATCAGCTGCATAAGCAGAAATGTAATTTTAAATGCGGATTGACGCAGTGTTTAAATGACACTAAAAGCCTGACTTCCTACGGCTTAAGCTGGCTTTTGTTACTGGGAATCGCTGCTTAGTAAATTTGAGAGAGTGAAAAGTTGCTAAATCTGTCAGATCAACGGAACCAGTATCTGGGTGAGTGCAGTATCTAAATGGCATTAAAAGCCTGACTTCCTCCGGCTTAAGCTAGCTTTTGTTACTGGGAACCGCTGCTTACTAAATTTTGAGAGAGTAAAAAGTTGCTAGTCTGTCAGATCTACTGAATTTGTATCAGCTGCATAAGCTGAAATGTAATTTTAAATGCGGATTGACGCAGTGTTGAAATGACACTAAAAGCCTGACTTCCTACGGCTTAAGCTGGCTTTTGTTACTGGGAATCGCTGCTTGATAAATTTGAGAGAGTGGAAAGTTGCTAAATCTGTCAGATCTACTGAACTAGTAACTGGGTGAGTGCAGTATCTAAATGGCATTAAAAGCCTGACTTCCTCCGGCTTAAGCTAGCTTTTGTTACTGGGAAACGCTGCTTAATAAATTTGGGAGATTATACAAGGTTGCTACTGAATTCGTATGATGATTGTGGAATTTCTATCATGTATCGTAGGACTGCTGAAAAAGCAAATCCATTGCGTAACGTGACAGATGATTGAAGACTTTTAAAAACCATTCAACCCATTTTTTCTTGAACCGAATAAATATCCCACTTGATTGGAGTCAATTTTTGAACGTCAGGCAGTAAAGAGAATGTAGTCTTCTCGATAGAAAAGTTACTAATGAGCCCGCAAGAGTCCTAAGATTTGGTGGGTTTTGAAAAATTTTTAAGAACTCTACACACCCATACATCGATTTATTAAATTATTCGAAAAGCTAGAGGGTTGGGGAGGGTTCTCTTTTTTCTTCGGCAACAAGTTAGTAAGGTCTTCCTTCTGATTCCACAAAGGACTGGGCATTCACATGGTATAAGTTGAGAGTATAAATCTGTTCGAAGAAAGTCGCAGCCATTCGGGTCTGATTTAAAATAGTAAATCCCTTTCTATTTCTCGAAAAACTAAAGAATGCGAATGAGTGCTTCTTAGCGGATATTAGGACTACGCTTGGAGCCTTTCGATCTGGGTCTCTACTTACATGTGGCTGGTCGCTGCTGTGAAGCTGGCGTTGTCTTCTGTCTGTCATTAGTTGTCCTGCTTTAAATATTTATAAATACGGCAGGTTGCATTTGCAGTTGGGCATGGATTGTTTTCGGTTCTGTTGGGATAAATTATTCACCTGAAAATAAGGGAAATCGCCTTGAAAAATGTTACCTTTTAAATTGTGGTCATAAGAATTATCACTCTTTGTAGTTTTATATCAACTGAGAAGCTTATGTCCCGACATTTGTTATTTTTGAGGCAATGCAACTTTGGTATCTGTGGGGATATAATGTCCAATGCAACTTCTAACAATTTTCGCTAAGTTCGTTCAATAGTGAGTGTTAACGCGATTGAGTTCAAAAAAGTTTTGCGAACAATTTACCCACAGCGATGCCTTGCAAAGAGATTTTCTTAAAGTCAAATAAAAACAGCTGCACGCTTCCGAATGAGTTCAAGGAATCTTGACACAAACCAGCAATTTAGAACGTTATTCGGATGCCTCAGACGTCATCGGGCTCCTCAACATCGCATGCTAGATCTTATGTGCACGCCTCAAATCTTGCGTTCACAACCTGATTGGCTCTTTGTGTGGTTTTAGGCCAGAAAAGTCCGCCGCCGGTCAAAGACAGATATTGGAAACATCCAAAGAGTCCAAATCGCACCATCTCTTCGTCGATTTCAAGGACAGCAACAACAAGGATTTCAAGAATTCTAGAAACATAAGTGAGTCCATTTGTGCATGTTTGGGAAAGATCTGTAACGACCTCACCGAGAGATTTCACGTCAGAAACGCTATGAGCGAGATAACAGTCAGTTTGACAGTAAATGAAACTGTCAGCGGAAAGTCATAAAAAACTGTGTTCAAGACAACAGTCAGTTTGACAGCAAATGAAATTTATAAGTTAAAAAACAAAAGAAAATATAATTATATAAATATTTAGTAGGTGTTTGAAAATAAATATGATGGGTTCAATCAGACTTACCAATTGCTGTGGCGGGAGTGGTTGCATCTGGCTTGGATCTGGTTGTGGTGGTGTTGGCGGTGCCGTTCATTGCATACCGCGTAAAACTGAGGGTGGACGTTGATGTGGTGATGGCCCACTCTGTTGGGGTACTTGGAAACCCGCCCGATGATGCTGCTACATAACCATCTGATCCTGCAAGCAAATTACCATCCAAATGGAAAGACCAAAGCGCGCAGACGAAAAGGAAGCAAAAAAAAAATAAAAACAGAAAGAGTGCTCATTAGTTTGGTTTGTTTTTTGTTTTTATAAATATTTGTTATTAATTTGATTTTTGTTACAAAAAAAAAACACATTTTAGTGAATCTCAGAAAATTCCGTTAGCTTTTCGAAACTATTTGAAACTTTTCATTGTCTGCAGAACTCAGTCCTACGTTTCAACCCAATTTACAATTACATATAATGTACGCTTCGAAAAGGTACAAAAAACAGTTTATTTAAAAATGAATTATGTGTTACGGACTGTACTTAGGCAAGGCGTGGGAGTTGGGACTTGGAACAATCGGTGGGGCCCTGCACTCATGTATTTTCACAGAAACGCCGTCTAGATGAACGACTTGATTAAAAACTGCGGACAACCTGAAAGCATTCATCCGAACGGATGTGTTTTGAAAATAACCAACCATCACCGACCTTTCGCTCTCAACCCTTGGAAGAGTTAACATTTTATCTACAAAGTCTTGGTCTTTATATTTTGAGCTCCCAATACGATTTAATGGGAACCGAAATACAGAAACAACTGACGTGCTCAATTTAATTGCAGCGACGTCTCTATGACAACAGAAAGGACACAAGTCCGTTCAAGTGATCCACCCCGGCTGGTCAACTTTATCTGTGTGCCCTTTGAAATGGTATTCAATGGAATTTCCCCAAAGTTTGGTTGGCAGGCTATTGAATTCATTTGGTTGTCATCAAACCGCAAGCGAAAATTCGAATAATGAATATGAAAACGACCACTTTCAACGTCAATTAAACCATAAGGACACTTACAAAAAGGAGATATTTCACCTAATCAGTCTTTAAAGTATATTTTTATTGTTCTGTGGAAAATCGACTGAATTTTCATGGATGGTGGGTGGCAAATTGTGGCCATGAGTGGTAGGTGTTTTGTTATGTGAGGACGTGCAGAATCCATTTGGGAAAAATCAAACCAAGGGGGACAAGTTCGGACTGATGAAACAGTATTTCCTTATATCAGGAAATAACAATGAATACTCGTTTTTAGCATTTTTTACAATGAATACTCAATTTTAACAACGAATACTGATTTTTTTAACAACGAATACTCGTTTTTAACAACAAATACTCGCTTTTAACAACGAATACTGATTTTTTTTACTAGTTCTTTACAGCGAATATTAATTTTTAACAATGAACACTCGTTCTCAACAACGAATACTCGTTTTCAACAAACGAATACTTGTTTTAAACAACGAATATTAATTTTTAACAACGAATACTCATTTTTTAACAACGAATGTTTATTTTTTAGAACGAATACTCAGTTTTAACAACGAATACTCGTTTTTAACAACGAATACAAGTTTTTAACAAAGAATACTCGTTTTTTAACAACGAATATACGTTTTTTACAACGAATACTCAGTTTTAACAACGAATACTAGTTATTGTTAAGAACTTGTTTTTAACAAACGAATACTCGTTCTTAACAACGAATATTTATTTTTAACAAACGAAAACTTGTTTTTAACAACGAATACTCGTTTTTAACAATGAATACTCATTTTTTACAATGAACACTCGTTCTTAACAACGAATACTAGTTCTTAGCAATGAACACTCGTTCTTAGCAACGACTACTCGTTCTTAACAACGAATACTAGTTCTTAACAACGAATACTAGTTTTGAACGACGAATACCTGTTTGTTTTTCAACCGAGAGGTGGCTCTAGCCAGATTTAAACTATCCACACAGCACCGGATATTTGTATCAGCAAAATTCGGAAATAATGAAATGCACTTTAAAAAAAGAAAACCAATTCGAAGAACTCACATCGTCGCTGATTTAATTTTCATGCATCAAGAACCAAGAACTATAAAACGCGACTGTGCGCGATCACTTGAAAATCAGTCCGAGCAAACCGCAAATACAGTTTAGAAATATCTATTTATCGCTTCCAATGCGGAGCCAAACGCGTAGTGCTTGTGTGGGTGCATATCCGCTGGCGAAAGTATATGAAGCCAAGCAGTACCCACCCGTCAGTATCGCTTTCTTATTCTTTGTTTGAAAAGTGCTACGTCCGCGGGTATATGTTTGGCTGTGTAGGTATGGAAATGTTTTCGAAGTTTCGGCGCAGCTAGCTGTGCCCGAGGTCTGTGCAAATGAACCACTTTGTGGAATCAGCAAACCAAGATCTAGCTGTACCTACAGATTAATTGTCTGTTTATACCAAGCATAGACATCCGATCTGCAGTAAACAATACTGCGGGTGAAATGTATCTGGTTGGGTGCGCGACTTATGGAAGACAGAAATATTCTGATTCTGAGGGGACCTGCCAGCTTAAATAAACAACAGCCAGTCGTGGGTACTGTGCGAATAAGAGTGTCATAGTTCTTGGGAAAAATACTTCTTGTTGCGAGGAATAAACAAACCATACTGGGGTATTTAGATCCTGAAGCGAAATCGGGTCTTTTCGCCATGGACCCTAATGGAACCACTTTTTTGCATGACTTCACTTAATTCTGTGCAAGCTGACTAACGTGTGGAGTACGGTTTGCCATTTCACAATGCTCCATTTCGATCTAAAAAGGCTCTTTGCCCATATCTAAGAACCAAAAACCACAGACTCGATTATGCACACGGATTTGAGCGATTAAATTCAGAGAAGACACCCTAACCCGAGATGAGTGTGAACTGTCGAGCGGTTGCCCCTACGAGGCCTTTCTTGCGGTTGGACAGTAATTACAAGAAATGCCTGTCCAAATGCAAAATAAACTGTCCTGCAGTTGTGGTTCTTTGTCCTTTGACGCGCTTAATGCGTGGGTGAGATGTAGGTACTATTAAACCGCAGTTGATTGCAAATTTACAAAAAGGGAGGACATAATTCCTTTGACCACTAATGGCGACTATTAGAAGACGGTCCTTTGATTTATAATAATTCAATTTGCAGCACGCAAGTTTAATTAATTTAAAGTTAAAATTCAGTTTAACTGTGGATAGCGCGTGCTCAAATTTATACCTCTGACAGTGAAATGCACGAGGGAGGGAGGACCACTTACTTTAGAGAAAATTCCAAGAAACACTTTGTGGTCGATGTCCGAGTGGCAATTACTACATTGACCATTATTAAGATTTCCCTTCCTTTCGTTATAACTACAACCACTTGTAACTGTAAGTTTACTTCATTCACTTACCCACAGATAACAGCCTGGGCAATTAATTTAATTGTCGATCCATTTATATGTGAGCTTAAATTGCAAGGACGGGCTGTCAGCTGTCACTCGCTCTCATATATGACGAACGGGTAAGAAATGCATCGCAGATATAACGAAGGAGGCTGAAGAGCCAGAAGTACATAATGTTCAATTTATGGAAGCTAATTTTATAGTAATCCTGCAACCGGTGACCATCTTGTACGCGAAATGGTTCGAAGATCGGGCAGCTGGTGTTTTTGCTGGGAACCATAGCATTTTTATCTAAGTTTGGAATAAAGTCAACGCGCCTAAATAATAGTCATTTCAGGCACCTCGTTTGATAAGATTGGTTGTGGCTGCGAAGTGGGAACCGCCTTTTTACTGTGAAATTAATGCGATGGCCATAGTTGGTCGCCTTTCTGAATGCAGTCGACACACTTCATCGCGAACAAAAGAGAACCCTCTTCATAATTGTCGCAAGGGAATTTCCACAGGATAACGCATCTTGTCACCTTGTCAACGCATCGCCTCAAATGTGCGCTTGAAAAATGAACGTGGTATTCGATTGGGCGCTCTCAGAGCAATTTTTATGTTCGTTTGGTACAAAAACAGCAATCTTTTTCAGATTTCAGAGCATTTTTGCGAATCTAGAGATATTTTCTCAGATTTGCCTCAGATTTACCAACACAAGTGCATTTTAGTTTGACAGCTGTTGGAGTTTGTTTAGGTATTCGTGAATTTTTTCTAAAGCAAAGAAAGGCATTGCACCGGGTGGATCTGTTTTTCTTAATTATTTATGAATAAATATATAGAAATCAATCGCAAAAAGAGCAAGTGACGTTTTCGTGTTCGATTGGACACACCTAATCTGAAATCTGAGAGCAAATCTGAACAAGCCCACAAGTCGTACCGTCACACAAAATCTGCAAAAGGATACGGAAATACTCGTACATGGAACACGGAAAATCGACGGAAGCGAAGTAAACTTTTTGTTGAATGAAATTAAATGTTTTTCGTTCAAAGTAGTTAGCAAAGATCGCATTCAACTCAATTTTTATTTTCAAGCCGCCAAGTCAGCAGGCCGTCAAAGTGGAGGAAGTGACATTTTTATTTGCGTATAAACAAATGACGATACATTTTTCTTACCCCAATAAGACCTTCATTTGTTGTTTCATGTCCAGGCGTTGAATTTTGTTTGTTTCCGTATTTCAATCATCACTTTCACCGAATGAACAACTGTTTGACAGATTCGTGTGAAGTTGGCGCCATTCAACTGACAGACCAGAGTACGAGGGTGTGATCAATAAAACAGCCACTGGGTTGGTAACACCGCACGAAACATTTTCATTTATGCTTCTATCCTTGAATATTAAGCCATGGGATCAATCTGTCATTGATAAAACACTTGAAACACATTGATTCAGTGCGTACTCGATGTTTTTACTGACCAAATACAGAGTTTTAATGTTCTTCGCTGGGACGGCGGATCCAAGCAGAAAAATGCAGTCAAATGTGTAATGAACTGAGCGCACTTTTCCGTGAACGTGGGAGATTTTCGTCAAAGACGGCAAATAAATCTCTACGAGCTCGAATTCTTAGGAAAACAGTGTGTAGGCTCAGCAAATGTGATTAGTTGACATTTTGGCTGGAAGGAGGCTGTAAACAATTCGGGGGAATAATTGAATCGTAATGTTGGAATGTGCCTGAGAATTAACAAAATTATTCATTCGGATTTTTGGTTAATGTCTTGTCAATCCAATTTAGACGTCCCACAGTCATTTGTATTCGTGCTGTCATTATTCAGCTACTAAGGGACATATCTGCAAACCCTTCTAAGCCAGATTTGTGTCAGGGGGAAGCAGAACGTATTCGATGAGGAGTGCTGCCTCCAAGGACTGACAGAATTCAGTTCATTCAATTGCAAGTGCATTTTCATGAACACAAACTGTCGTTAAATGGACTAAATGGAACCATAAATGTCATTAAGTCATAAACGCTGCCTTCGATAGGAGAAATAGTGAAACCGCTGAAGAGAGGACACCGCTGCAACTGTGTCTAACTATAAAAAACGATTCGAGAGCAGCATCTATACCTTTCCAAACAAAATCAGAGGGCCTTACTAAAAGTCAGTTTTTATCTTCGTATTATACATTTTGTGGGTCACTATTTTATAATTTTGTATCGATCACTTCGCCAAAATCGAGCCTAGTTAGTAGTTACTAAACATGAATATGTGTATGCTCACCATCGTAATGTTGGCCGATCAGCTCCAGAGCGCATTATCTCCCAGCGATTATTGGACGTCCATCCACAGATGCGATGTGAGGCGACGTAAAAAGCGTACTTTGCTTGTGGACAGTCACTGCGACGGGCAGTATTCTTCTGTAATTAAGTTATTCACTAACTTTTTCCAAGGGGACATGCCATGTAATTTATTTACTAGGCAATTCAAGTAAGAAGCTGCCGATAAAATGCTGGACGAACTCGAACTGGCACGATGGCTGCGGATCATCTAGCGACATATTATAGTCTCTCGCTGATAGTTTGTTTTTTTATTGATAGTTTGCTCCCAACATACTGCTTCAAGTCAAACGATACGTCAATGTCAACAGTTAGCTCCAATTTCGTATGTGATGAGATTCGAGTGATTCTTCCGAATTTTTGGATCGCGTTAACGCATCAGCCGTCGCATGATCTCTGCATAAACGAGCTTCTAGTCGGTCGAACAACTCCTGCGACTTTTATACGAATCTTCGCAATGGACATGGCAAATCGTCTTCACATTAATTCTCACTGATTTCGATCTTTTCAAACGCTTTGCGCAGTCTTCGAATCATGTCGGCCAGCCAGCCAATTCAGGTAAAGGTCAAGTTGATGCCTCAAATGCAAATTAGGACAAGTAAGGTTGAAGTTTCTTCTTCGTCCATCAGCACTGAAATCGAACAAACAAGGGAACATTTTAGGGTTTCATTTCCGATTAAAAAGACAAGCAAAATCCGGCGGCAAAAATGCTATCGGACAAGTTTAAAAAGGTGTTGGCTTCGACTCTGTTGAAAAAAATGTAAACTCTTGTGAACTATACGTTGAGCAGGCAACTTCAAACAGGCAATCTAATGGAGAAGCCGCGGCGGACAGTTGAACGATATTATCTTCCGTACATAATGACACATAATGACGCCTTTCAAATAGAAAGCGAATTATTTCGGGCTCGTTTTACTGAAGTTCATCATCGACCTTATTGAAGTTGAAATTGAAGTCCAGCCCAAGAAAGGCCAACTCGCGTGAGATGAGAGGATCTTTCGAAAATAGATAGTAGGTATCACTATATATTGTTTTTGGTTGATCCACTTATGTTCCTTGCAGCCGGGTCTACTGATGGTCCTCTTGGTCCGTCGCAAGACTGCACTTCACTCGCCCTAACTAGTGTTGAGGCCAACGAGAAGGCTAACTAGAGCAAAATCTTGGAAACCAATTAATACGACCGTCACGATGGGATCAGGAAATGCAGGGGAGATGGTTTGGCACAGAAGCAGGAAGAAATATCGCTGGCAGGACGAAAACAAACTCACCGCAATGTCTTTCATCGATGGGAGAAGTGATCGATGCCATGTTTCAATATCAGCAAACTGCATATAAATCGCCCTTCACACAAAGTTATTTTTTTTTAATTTTTTTCATGTTTCACTTTTCTGCAGAGATTTGTTTTTCAATGACCACGTTAAGATATCGAAGATGGCGCCTGTTAGGGAGGAGCTTGTTGACTCGATTTTGTGCATTTCACAGCGGCCTTTAAAATTTCCAACGAGCTGATGTCATACCGGAAGATTGTTATACGATATCCGCCCCAGTGGACAGAAGATTTCGAAGAAGCCGGCACAACGAGTGGAAGCCATGAATAACTAACACCAACGCCCACAAAATCAACAAACCCACAGAACCACTCTCGACTGGCAGTAAATGATTCGATTTGTATTCGTTGGAATGTATCATCGCACGAGGCGATCGCTTGTACGCGATGGTGGGAGTGGGAGAGAGGACTATTGTTATTTTTCGTTTACACTTTCTGCGGTGGACGAGTGAGGAGGAGTGTCGCCATTTTTCTCCCTCTTATGCGTGGATAAAGTCTTATCATATAGCTAAGCGTGCTTACCCAAATACATACCTACATGGAGGGGAACAAATACTTTGCCACTCGTAATAATGCGAAAGTTGTTGGTCGCAATGTCAGCAATTCCCAAGGACAAAGAAGCGGACTGCATTTAGAAAAAAAAAATGCGTGCGATTATTTCGCACAATAGGAACTGGTACTATATATCCCGCAGCAGTATCTCACGGAAAGAAAATTATTTTCTACGCAAGGAAATTCCGCTTAGGGCCAAAGTATTCTCTATGCCGGACATACCTACCTACTAGTGGGCGCATTAATGCTTTCTTGTGCGTGTGACAATTTGTCTACGTCTGCAAACCTCCTACACTCAGAGAAAAAAAAGAGTTATTTTTAACTATTTCTTAACTATTTTCTTAGTAAAAATCGGGAACACTATTTAAAATAGTTAAAATATAGTTATTTATGACTATTTTCAGTGTCAATTAATATTATTCGTTGAATCAACTGATTAATGGTTAATATTATTAGATAAAATGGTTATTTTTAACTATTTTACTGTCAGTTGATGTCTTTTTCAAAACTAACTATTCAATAGTCAATGTAATTATTAATAATAGTTGTTTGGGACTATTTTGATTGTCAATTTATTATTTTTCAAAATCAACTATTCAATAGTAAAATCAACTATTCAATAGTACAATCAACTATTCAATATTCAATGTTATTAATAATAATAGTCGTTTGTGACTATTGTGATTGTAAATTTATTATTTTTCAAAATCAACTATTCAATAGTAAAATCAACTATTCAATAGTACAATCAACTATTGAATAGTCAATGTTATTAATAATAATAGTTGTTTGTGGAAATTTTGATTGTAATTAATTTTTTTTTTTTTTTTTCAAAATCAATTTTTTAATAATCATTTTAACTATTTAAGCAGTCGAATAGTCGTTGAATGACTAATATTGTCACCTTCGAAACTTCTTCAAAAGTCAACAACAAAAAATTTCTCTCAAATCATTTCAGTAGACATTTAACATTTTATTATTATATTTTATAAAAGAATTTAAAAAAAAATGCATCAATAAACAAACGATTAGAAATATTTAAGTCTTATTAATAGACATTTAACATTTTATTATTATATTTTATAAAAGAATTAAAAAAAAAATGCATCAATAAACAAACGATTAGAGATATTTAAGTCTTATTAATAGACATTTAACACTTTATTATTATATTTGGCTGTGTTGTCCTTATATAAGCAAAGTTTTCTGTAAGTCTTGCTTGATTTTTTCAATTTATCTGACCATTTTAGTGTTGCTTTAAATAAGCACATTATTTCCCAATCGAAAAATATTAAAAGCAAAATACGAAAACATACAAATTAATGTATAGGTTACTAGGTATACAAAAAAACTAAGAAATGGGATATCTAAAAATACACTACCTAACTGCGGTAGAAAATGTAGTGAACACTCTAATGAAAGCATCACTGCACGTCACTGAATGCACATGCATTAAATTAAATAAATACTACTATTTTATAGTAGGAAGCTATTATAAAATATTTAAAATTAATTGTTAATTCTTATTTTGAAGAAACTGTTTAATCACTATGCTTTCACTGAAATTAGTTACTATTTTTAATAGTAAAATGATTGATTTTTAACTGTTTTGTAACTATTTTCAATTTATTTTTGTTCGAAGACAGTCATTCGACAAATTTCATTGGAATTCATATCGAACGACTATGGCAATAGTAACAAAAGTAAATATTTTTTCTGTGAGTGTACGTCTCCTGGTAGGGAGGGTCGCGGGCAGTTTACCCTCGGATAAGGGAAGGGTGACCGAAACAGGCCTCCCCCGTCAAAAATGTTGCATGTTACTTAAACGAACAAATATTTCGTGATTTAAAAATCGAATTTTGTACTGCAAAGTTGAGAAGTATATTCTGAAATCAAGACCAGATTTTCTTTAATCAAGAAAGTAACCGCAGCGGCTTAGAAGAATGTTACTAAACTTGTTCAGCAAATAGGATTTAATTCTACCATATTTCAGATCGACTGTGAACAAGATTATTGATTTTTTTCTTAGATTGATATCATTGGGGAGAAGTGGCTGGGGGATTTTTTATACTTTCACTGCTTTGAAGAAACAAATTCTTATATCGAGAAAAACCTACACAACAGAAGAAATTCACTCCGCATTTTGGTTCGTTTCCTTACAGTGGGCTTCCTCATGCAATAAATGCAAGAAATAAATTCTAGTACACAGAAAAACAAGGACGAACACAAAAAACACGTCTTGTCCTAAAGCAACTCAATGAGTTTTGCATTAATATTTGCACCCCATCTACTCGGTGAATATTTGCTACAATCAAGAACGAAGCTCTTAAGCTATGTTCAGCCGATTGCCAGATCTGACAAAATTGTTAGGTCTACATAAAAAATTGTCCCAAATGTCATCCAACCGTGTGAACTGGCAATTTTGTCCACCAATATATGCGGGAAAGTCATTGTCAGATTGTTCGACGATGGGTTATCAGGTTAAGTGGTCGTTTTGCCGCCGAACGTTTTAAATTAAATTGTTTTTCTTTTTTTTTTTTTTTCTAAAACCCCACTTCTTTCTTTTCTGTGGATTGGTGTAAAATGAGTGAGTTTTATAATTTCAAATATGTGCGTCGACGAAGAAGACGATATAGGAACGAAAAGGATCTAAGAGAGTTTATAATCCTTTCCTTTTTTTATGATACTTCTGAAAGGATCTAGAAATATTTATGACCCTTTCTGTTCACTTTTTGTTTAAGGAATGTTTTTTATTTTCCGTTTTACGGTGCTTGTAAAAGTATCCGGAAATATTTACGATCCTTCTTAATTATTTACTCTTTGTTTTGTATTTGTATTCTTTCTTTTATGACCCTTGCAAAAGGATCAAGAAATGCAGTTTCGAAATTGCCAAAGTTCGTAAATTTGCCAGCATCCCTCGCGTCCTTGCTCTGCAATGTCTTTCGGTGATTTTTCTTTCCAGCGAACCCCCAAACAAAAAAAAAAAAATTATCTTCTTATCCATTTTGGCAAAAATAAATAGATAAACAATAAATATTGATCGGTATTAGAAAACTAAGACACCTTCTAGGCGAAACTAAAATAAGACGGCTTTAAGTCCATCGAAGTTGGCTGGCAAAAGAAAAGCTCCAGCTACCGACGGACACCATTCCAACGCAGATAACACACGCGTCCATGTTTGAATTTCTCCTAACATTGTAACTCCATAAACCTCTCACTCCTTTTTCTTATCCTACAACGGATTCACTCCGCCTCACCTTACGATTTCAGAAATCATGGAGAATGACAATCGCACTATCTCCGCCCTGTAGAGGCGTCACTTGAACTCACTATCCCGGCACAGCGGCAAAGTTGTCCCATGCAAGCGTCTGGATTGTGTGTTGGTATTTCGTAAATGATTCAGCGATGAGTGCATTCCTTCGTTGCTCCGCCTCACCTCATTTGCGCCGTGCACAAAATCATCCCTTACTAGTATGAGTTGGATTTCGATGGAGTCTTCTTAATGATTTATCCTTTTGAATTCGTAACTTGCCCCCCTTTTATGGCCAGTTCAATTACTACTTGGCATGCTATCGCCGACGGCTAATGCGGTATGGGAACTGAAGGATTCACGTCAGCTGTCAAATCGAAGTACATACCTATAGGTATGTTCTAATAGTTGACATATAGTTTTTCGGGCGGAAATGAAACCAAAAACTCACACAAAACACAGCTAGACATAGGAACCCTGCGGACCTGTTGCGGCACCTATTTATTTATTTTCTTTTAGTGCGGATCTCTCCGATTACCGCAGTCGTCCAAAACCGCACACATTTTTAAATATACCCACTTACACATAGAAACTGAGCTAAAAATAGGTTCGAAGTCAGTCCTATCATACTCCTTCTTTCAACCGTCTTCCCTTTGGTGACACATACTCGCCATATTAACCAGATTTTTCAACACTGAAAGAGGGAAATGTTCTCATAAATGGATCGGTCTACTGAAAGTCACGTCTGGCTATTAAAAAATGATGCAGCAGTTCTTCGGCACAAGTTTTGTAAAACTATCAGAGAGTACGTTGTGTGAACTGTTTCATACACATACACATATCACACGGCTTCACGCGTATGACTCATTGTCATCAACGTTTACGACTTTAGAATTAGAATCATTGCCTTGACAAATCGTTCCGAGAACGAAGGGAACTATTTGTTTATGCAAGTGGTCGCTTATCGTAAACACTTTGGTGGCACTTATCCCCTTCGATCGATTGAGCAAGGGACCCAGCCAAATTAGTTTATGATGTAGAGTTAGGCATGCATACCATCAAAATATTTTACGACCGAATTTCTAGTGCATTCGAACCGGCGGTTAACTTTGAAGCGTAAACTCGGCTGAAAACTGATCTGGATGTCATTAAACGAGGGTCGATTTAGTTGGCAATAGATTTTCTGACTACGCACCACTTATTAATTTATATACAGATTTGGACATTGTTTGTGGTGAAATATTGAGCGGGCGGAAATTCAATTCAAATTTGTTTACATTCGGTTATCAGAGAAGCTGGCATTGTGATATTTTATTTATCGATGTACAGTTTGTGTATAGAATTGCTGTACAGTCAGAGCGCCGCAAAAATAGACAATTTTAGTTTCGACTAAATTTTAGAGTGGAAATTAAAAATGTGTATGGGTAAGGCCCAAAGAGTATAATCCGATACCGCCCGATGGGTGGCTGAACGGTGTTGGTGAGGAGCCAAAATTGGTACAATGCTATAACCGAGGAACAGCTCAGCAAACTGTGAATATCTGGAGAAGGTCTCTGCAGATTCTGCAATGGGCCCAGTGAAATCCCAGACCCACAAAAGACTGAAATACTTGGGCGAGTACCAATATATATATATAGTTGGCGCAAAAGGTCTGTAGGGACCCAAGGCTTAGCTTCTCACAACCATTCGTTTTGTGTGAGTTTCATTTTTGGAACGAATGGAAGGGATCTACAATTTTATGCCGATTCCAAACGGCTAAACGTACCAATTACCTGATGAGGAAAAATTGTCACCGGAGCCAGCTCGCATCTGTAGATGATTCGTAATGGAAACTGGACTACAGAGAGTGCTATAGGATGGATTGCTTCCGCCGTGGATAAGCCAAGTACAGCCAACTTCAGCCTCTAAAATGATTCCGAAACGAGTTACAATGTGAGGGGAAGACCTACAACCTCTCTGAGGCGTTGGCAGGGGGAACAATAGACCAAATAATCACCACGGACATATTCCACTCAAGATATCCGTTCCGAAAGAACTGTCGGAAAAAGTCTCCAATGACTTATAGCGCAGCTTGTCGCACTGCATGGAACCGCTTTATACCGCACTTACTTTTGACAGGTACACGCACATTTTTTCCGAAGCTCGCCGACAATTAGTTGCAATATTGAATATTTGAATGTGCAATGAATGCCTTATTTATTTTGTTCCGAAGCGGACACTTCGAACGCAATTTGAGTTTCGGACAGATTTTTGCCGAATAATAAATCGCCGGGAAACAAAACTAAAATGTAACCACTAACTGGAAAATAGGACGATTTGTCGCAAAGCTTTGGTTTGGCTTTGCTGACCGAAGTGGAAGAAACGCTCAACAAACAGTTAGAACGTTACAAGCCAGTAGAACATAGAACAATTATGTCTGATTTGAAAATTACACACAGAACAGCTTGGAATGTGCTCAAAGCCTGGCAAAAAGTTCCGTGACTTTTCGAATTAGGTTTAGAACGATTTCGTTGGAGTTTTTAGGGAATCGTTTGCATTTTTAGACTTTTCATAGATATTTTTTTCTAAATTCAAGCGAATTGTTGTACATAAATTGATTTATCCCTCGTATGCATTTTAAGGCTTTTTAGATTATTTTTAAACTTACACGAATCGTTGTACAAAAATTGATTTGTTTCTCCTTTGCGTTAAGAGACTTTTTTTTGTAAGCTTAGATCTTGATTTTGTTCATTGGATGTTAAAACAATATTCATTATAATTTGCTTTGATTATGAGAATAACTATGTAGGAAAACTTTGAGTTCTATTGTCCAAACGTGAAGACAGGACTTAAAAAATAAAATGACTCGCGAAAAATAATCAAGTGAATTATAACAAAATAATGAGTGGTTGATTGCATTTTTCAATTATTAGAAACTACTGCAAAATCGAGTTTCATTACAAAAAGAATTAATTCAATGAATGTAGTTCAACAAAAATGATGTGAAGCTGTGTAGGAATAGTTTGGGTTCTATTGACCAAACGTGAAGACAGGACTTAAAAAATAAAATGACTCGCGAAAAATAATCAAGTGAATTATAACAAAATAATGAGTGGTTGATTGCATTTTTCAATTATTAGAAACTACTGCCAAATCGAGTTTCATTACAAAAAAATTTAATTAAATGAATGTAGTTCAACAAAAATGATGTGAAGCTGTGTAGGAATAGTTTGGGTTCTATTGACCAAACGTGAAGACAGGACTTTAAAAATAAAATGACTGGAGAAAAATAATCACTAAATTATAACAAAATAATGAGTGGTTGATTGCATTTTTCAATTATTAGAAACTACTGCCAAATCGAGTTTCATTACAAAAAGATTTAATTAAATGAATGTAGTTCAACAAAAATGATGTGAAGCTGTGTGGGAATAGTTTGGGTTCTATTGTCCAAACGTGAAGACAGGACTTTAAAAATAAAATGACTCGCGAAAAATAATCAACTAAATTATAACAAAATAATGAGTGGTTGATTGCATTTTTCAATTATTAGAAACTACTGCCAAATCGAGTTTCATTACAAAAAGATTTAATTAAATGAATGTAGTTCAACAAAAATGATATGAAGCTGTGTAGGAATAGTTTGGGTTCTATTGTCCAAACGTGAAGACAGGACTTTAAAAATAAAATGACTCGCGAAAAATAGTCAAGTAAATTATAAAAAAATAATGAGTGGTTGATTGCATTTTTCAATTATTAGAAACTACTGCCAAATCGAGTTTCATTACAAAAAGAATTAATTCAATGAATGTAGTTCAACAAAAATGATGTGAAGCTGTGTAGGAATAGTTTGGGTTCTATTGTCCAAACGTGAAGACAGGACTTTAAAAATAAAATGACTCGCGAAAAATAGTCAAGTAAATTATAAAAAAATAATGAGTGGTTGATTGCATTTTTCAATTATTAGAAACTACTGCCAAATCGAGTTTCATTACAAAAAGATTTAATTAAATGAATGTAGTTCAACAAAAATGATGTGGAGCTGTGTAGGAATAGTTTGATTTCTATTGTCCAATTGTGAAGACAGGACTTAAAAAATAAAATGACTCGCGAAAAATAATCAACTAAATTATAACAAAATAATGAGTGGTTGATTGCATTTTTCAATTATTAGAAACTACTGCCAAATCGAGTTTCATTACAAAAAGATTTAATTAAATGAATATAGTTCAACAAAAAAGATGTGAAGCTACGTAGGAATAGTTTGGGTTCTATTGTCCAAACGTGAAGACAGGACTTTAAAAATAAAATGACTCGCGAAAAATAGTCAAGTAAATTATAAAAAAATAATGAGTGGTTGATTGCATTTTTCAATTATTAGAAACTACTGCCAAATCGAGTTTCATTACAAAAAGATTTAATTAAATGAATATAGTTCAACAAAAAAGATGTGAAGCTACGTAGGAATAGTTTGGGTTCTATTGTCCAAACGTGAAGACAGGACTTTAAAAATAAAATGACTCGCGAAAAATAGTCAAGTAAATTATAAAAAAATAATGAGTGGTTGATTGCATTTTTCAATTATTAGAAACTACTGCCAAATCGAGTTTCATTACAAAAAGATTTAATTAAATGAATATAGTTCAACAAAAAAGATGTGAAGCTACGTAGGAATAGTTTGGGTTCTATTGTCCAAACGTGAAGACAGGACTTTAAAAATAAAATGACTCGCGAAAAATAGTCAAGTAAATTATAAAAAAATAATGAGTGGTTGATTGCATTTTTCAATTATTAGAAACTACTGCCAAATCGAGTTTCATTACAAAAAGATTTAATTAAATGAACGTAGTTCAACAAAAATGATATGAAGCTGTGTAGGAATAGTTTGGGTTCTATTGTCCAAACGTGAAGACAGGACTTTAAAAATAAAATGACTCGCGAAAAATAGTCAAGTAAATTATAAAAAAATAATGAGTGGTTGATTGCATTTTTCAATTATTAGAAACTACTGCCAAATCGAGTTTCATTACAAAAAGATTTAATTAAATGAACGTAGTTCAACAAAAATGATATGAAGCTGTGTAGGAATAGTTTGGGTTCTATTGTCCAAACGTGAAGACAGGACTTTAAAAATAAAATGACTCGCGAAAAATAGTCAAGTAAATTATAAAAAAATAATGAGTGGTTGATTGCATTTTTCAATTATTAGAAACTACTGCCAAATCGAGTTTCATTACAAAAAGATTTAATTAAATGAATGTAGTTCAACAAAAATGATGTGAAGCTGTGTAGGAATAGTTTGGGTTCTATTGTTCAAACGTGAAGACAGGACTTTAAAAATAAAATGACTCGCGAAAAAAAAAATCAAGTAAATTATAACAAAATAATGAATGGTGGATTGCATTTTTCAATTATTAGAAACTACTGCAAAATCGAGTTTCATCACAAAAAGAATTAATTCAATGAATGTAGTTGAACAAAAATTATGTGTGGCGATAAAAACGTACGAGACTCTGTCAATAAGTCTTTAGATAAATTATAAAATCCACTTTTATACCTTTCTGTTAAACGAAAAGTTATCTCGGAAACGCCTAGTTTCAATGGGTAATTTATTAAAAATACGCTGTGCTACAGTAATAATTAATAACTTGAGAAGAGGTGAGGATTGAAAACAAGCCAGATTCCTAACAGAGCTACAAGGACCGTAATCATGATTTAAAGAATACCCGCTTCTTATGGAAAATATTTTTAATGCTCTGTATAAGTAAATATGTTGGTATCGGCAGTCAGATCTTTATAAAGTCCCACTAACAAATTAAAAAAAGAAATCGCACTTAGGCTCACTGCGCCTAGACATCCAAGATATGGTTGCAGTGAGACAAGAGACATCTTTCTAAAAGAGAATACTTTCACCAGTGTCCTAGTCCTTCACGGGAGTTTTAAAGTTGTAATGAAAATTGCCAAGCAACATTATATGAGGACAATAGAGTGTTTGCGAAAAATATTTTGTATACAGAGATTTTACGTGGAAATTGTTTTCAAATCAATTTTAATGCCTGATGAATTTCTTTTTCAAATTGATTTATGTAAAAGCATTGAAATTCAAACAGGAAGCATTTATTTTGAGATATTTCCTAAACGCAACACCAAAATCAGCGAAGAAATTTTTTTTCAAAACGCGTCGCTTCCGAAAATATTGGAAAATATTTACAAGGCGACTTGCGGATCAACAGGAAATTGTTTTTTGCATAGAGTTTAAAAATCTCTGTCAAAATGTAAAATCCAAACGGTTTTCAATAATGATTCGAATTTATTTTTGAATGTCCCAAAACTAGTAAAAATCGAATATATTGTTTTTAAATAGTTGTCCGCCTCATATCTACGACTTCGCATATTTTACAAACAGGTAGAAGACAAAAAATTAACTCAAAAACGATTCAGGTCTTATTTTTTCGGAAATAACTAAGGCAATTGAAAGATGGCCTAAATTTGCAGTAAAATTGCAATCAAAAAATGCCGTATTCGAACAATATAAGAAGTCGATTAAAGATGATATTTAATATTTTTAATTATATATTTTATCTGTAACTTGGCCAAAAATATTGAGAAAGAAAAATGTTTAACTTTGTGCACTCTGCGTTTAGTTTCTAACAGCCGAAACAAATAAAATGTTCGCTTTAAAGAATTTGCAAGACGAAATTTGGAACGAAATCAACTTTTTGTCAATGATTTGAGCTTGGATATTGTAAAAATGCAACCATATAGGAATTCGATTTAATTTAAAAGTTTAACTCATTCGAAAATTTCTTCGGAAAACTGGAAAAGCCGACGGCGCTCTTAGAATTGCAAAACACTCACCTATTCAGCTGAACTGGATTTTTGTTGGTTACACTTCTCAACTTGGGCAAGTTCGCCTTTCGATGAAATATCACAATCACATTTTAACTTCACAAATAAATTTGAATTCTATCAAGAAAACTGTTTGAATGCACTTCACTTGGGACTTTTACTTTTACTTTTGATTTGGACAACGATACGACAGCAACTGGTATCAGCGGTAAGTTCAGATTAACTCTGACCTGCCAGCATGTAGGCAGAAAGCTTTTATACACGATCCGGTGGATAGATTCTTGCTTGTCATGCCCACTGAAATCGGACTGTATATAGTAGGTGCTTAGGCTGTGTTGGAAATCAGCGATGTCGAAAGTACTACAATGGGAGTGTGGTACGCTTTGTCATCTGCCATGCTGCCGGGCTCCAAATTGTACTACTTTTCTTCAAGGAAATTTTACTTTCTGGCTGGGGCATTTCGATTTTTTATTCTTGTGTCCGACTTACATTCGCGTTCAACAAGCTTTAGCGGATCCTGGAAATTTCCTACCTTCTGACACTTTCTAATGTTTTTTTTTTTTTTTTTCGAATAAAGTCGGGTCGCTGTTGAAATGGAGTCTTAGTTGAATATTTACCGAACCGGTTGTCTCGAATTTTGAACTTTACCACCAAAATTGAACGCCAGTGACTGAACAATAAACACAAACCAAAACGACACCCTGTCAACATCGACCCGTCCCAATTGAGAGAAAAAAAAACCCACAAATTCCTTGATTTTTATTCTGTACTCCCCAAAAAGGCTCCTTGATACTTTCTTCCCAACGATACTCGCCTTATCAAATGGCAGCCCTGTAGTCCATATTTAACTGTGATTGGTTGGCTCATATATCTATTCGCAAGAGGGGGAGCTTTTATATACAAGCCCCAAAGTGCCCCGGCCCCTTCGACCGGAGAGACAGACTTTTTTTTCAGCACCACAGGCGTTGTGCATGTGTATCATCCATGGCTGTGTGCGACAGAAAGAGGAGGCGTAGCGTGTAGGTGGAAGAACCTCTGAAGGGATTCTTTAGCGTCTTAGGCGTGCCGGTCCAGGGAAGGAAAAGCCAGGGAGAGGTAGAGGTACCACTCTCTGTTAATTAGCACAGCTTATGCGTTTCGGCAATTGTGCGAAAAACAAAGTAGGTACTTCAACTTGTTACTCTAGGTGAGCTGCAGCAGCCAATGACATTCATTTTAATTGTTATCCTAATCACTCGAGAAGACATCGCTCAGTAGGATTTCGTTCAGTGGCGAAATTAACCTTCTCGGCGCGTAGTGTTTACCGCCCCCTTTTCCTATGGGTGCTATCTAAGGATCGTAATTTGAATGGGCCAACATCGAAGAGTCATAGGTAATCGGGGATAGCCGCCCCGGAAGTGAGAAATGGTTCGGAGGTACTACGCTAGAATAATTTGCAGTACAATTCAAACTTTTTATTACATAAAATCTCACTAGTTACGATCTATATATTCAATAAAGAGTACGCAATAGAAATAATGGTTAGTTTTCTTTGAGAATAAAATAACATACTAAATTTGCCGCGCCAATACAATTTTCTGTCCTAGGCTCGAGCCTCACGAGCCTAGTGGTTTTAACGCCACTGATTTCGTTGAATTGCTTTGCTTGTTTAAGACAGCTCAAGTCAAATTTCCAATTAAGAAAGCCGTTGTAGGTGGATGGCAGTATAGCTGGATAAATATTCAGGATATTATTTGAAACGTTTCAAGTTGTCCGCACCGAATCCAGGTAGCAAAGGTTAGATAAGAGTTTGGCGAAAAACTTGGGTGGATCGTCGTTTTTTTTTCACCATAAGCCGAGAAGGTGAATTTGTTAAACAAATGACAGTTGAAACTTATTTGTTTCAAAAACTCTCATTACACGTGGAAAAGACAAAAACAAAAAATGTTTGCCGCATGCAAAATCGAAAAGCCGGCGGCAAGTCACTCTTCGAGGCGAATAATTAATCGCAGCTATACGGTTGTCAGTCTTCTCCATCTGCGGTTGGCCTTGAGTAGGAATTTTGAGGAGATTTTTGTCAGTTCGTCAGTCTGCTCCATCTGAGGTTGACCTTGAGTAGGAATTTTGATGAGATTTTCGTCAATTCGTCAGTCTTCTCCATCTGAGGTTGGCCTTGAGTAGGAATTTTGATGACATTTTCGTCAGTTTGTCAGTCTTCTCCATCTAAGGTTGGCCTTGAGTAGGAATTTTGATGAGATTTTCGTCAGTTCGTCAGTCTTCTCCATCTGAGGTTGGCCTTGAGTAGGAATTTTGATGAGATTTTCGTCAGCTCGTCAGTCTTCTCCATCTGAGGTTGGCCTTGAGTAGGAATTTTGATGACATTTTCGTCAGTTTGTCAGTCTTCTCCATCTAAGGTTGGCCTTGAGTAGGAATTTTGATGAGATGTTCGTCAGTTCGTCAGTCTTCTCCATCTGAGGTTGACCTTGAGTAGGAATTTTGATGAGATTTTCGTCAGTTCGTCAGTCTTCTCCATCTAAGGTTGGCCTTGAGTAGGAATTTTGATGAGATTTTCGTCAGTTCGTCAGTCTTCTCCATCTGAGGTTGACCTTGAGTATGAATTTTGATGAGATTTTCGTCAGTTCGTCAGTCTTCTCCATCTAAGGTTGGCCTTGAGTAGGAATTTTGATGAGATTTTTGTCAGTTCGTCAGTCTTCTCCATTTGAGGTTGGCCTTGAGTAGGAATTTTGATGAGATTTTCGTCAGTCTTCTCCATCCAAGGTTGGTCTTGAGTAGGAATTTTGATGAGATTTTCGTCAGTTCGGCAGTCTTCTCCATCTGAGGTTGGCCTTGAGTAGGAATTTTGATGAGATTTTTGTCAGTTCGTCAGTCTTCTCCTTCTGCGGTTGACCTTGAGTAGGAATTTTGGGGAGATTTATGTCAGTTCGTCAGTCTTCTCCATCTGAGGTTGACCTTGAGTAGGAATTTTGAGGAGATTTTTGTCAGTTCGTCAGTCTTCTCCATCTAAGGTTGGCCTTGAGTAGGAATTTTGATGAGATTTTCGTCAGTTCATCAGTCTTCTCCATCTGAGGTTGGCCTTGAGTAGGAATTTTGATGACATTTTCGTCAGTTTGTCAGTCTTCTCCATCTAAGGTTGGCCTTGAGTAGGAATTTTGATGAGATTTTCGTCAGTTCGGCAGTCTTCTCCATCTGAGGTTAGCCTTGAGTAGGAATTTTGATGAGATTTTCGTCAGTTCGTCAGTCTTCTTCATCTGCGGTTGGCCTTGAGTATGAATTTTGATGAGATTTTCGTCAGTCTTCTCCATCTGCGGTTGGTCTTGAGTAGGAATTTTGAGGAGATTTTTGTCAGTTCGTCAGTCTTCTCCATCTGCGGTTGGCCTTGAGTATGAATTTTGATGAGATTTTCGTCAGTTCTTGAGTATGAATTTTGATGAGATTTTCGTCAGTCTTCTCCATCCAAGGTTGGCCTTGAGTAGGAATTTTGATGAGATTTTCGTCAGTTCGTCAGTCTTCTGAGGTTGGCCTTGAGTAGCAATTTTGAGGAGATGTTGGGAATTTCCCAATATTTATAAGTATATCGAGTGATGAGGAAGTGCTCTTCTGCTATCGGTCGATTTGTAGTACTTTCGTCCAACAATGGTTTGAGACCTATCCCTATTGGAAGAAGACCTATCATTGAAGAAGAAAAGAGTCGTTTAAATGCAGAAACGACAATATTTTTCCAGTTTTGGTACTAGCCAAAGGCCAACGAAATTTTGTCGTCCCAGGCGATGTATATTCTTGTTCAAATGATAGAATTGAACCAGTTCCGGGTAGGTATATCTAAAGATCGAATTGGATGGCGCTACATTCCACAATGTCGATGGCTGATTTAGTCATCTGGCGAAATGTAGGTACTTGATGATTGCTTGTGGCTTACTCACTAGTCGTCGCGACAGACACTTTCCGATGGACGCATTTCAAGTCCTCATGTTGACTACAACCATCCAAAAATGTGTCTGTCTGTCTGTCGCCACTTAAACGCGACTGCCCACATCCATCCAGCTCGAGCTCGTTAACGCAGTTTCAGCCGACACATTTTCAGCCGTAGCGCCACAAACAGTAGCACAGCCACTTTGCAGTATACAAAACTCATTCTCGTGTCTGGAAGGGCAAAACATGTTACCATAGCCAATACTGTGTTGTTTTTGTTTTTTGTATTTTATTTTTAACCCGTAAAATCCGCATCCGACAGACACTCGTTGGTATCTTCAAAGAGCATCGCGTCATCCGGCATCTGGCCAGAAAGTATACAAACACATCATCCGGTGTTACATAAGTCTGTCGGAAGGCTCGCCTCTTTGGCGTGTGCAATTTTTTGTGTTATCTGCTATTTTGCTTTCGTCCACGATAGTAATGCCAATACCAGAAGGATTAGTTATTCGTTTCTCGTTTGACTACCGTTTTGGGTCGAAGAGGCATTTTTAGTTGGCGACGTAGTTTGAAATTAATTGCGAACGGCCGGCGACGGGGAATAGAAAGAAACAACGGACAGCTTGACAAAAACAGTTTGCAACAAATTACCCACTCTACATAATTTTAAATTATTGAAGCAAATACTTCTCTCTACCTATTCGTGAATTGTTTTTTTTTTCCTTTTCTCTTTTTCCTGGTAATGAAGCAAGTTCTATATGATTTCCCACCCCTCCGACCTCCCCCCACACGATACCATGCAATAACTGAAATCCGCTCAACCAGAACGACTGTCCCTATCGATGAAAGAGTTCAATTTAATTATGCCCGGCAGTATGCTCCGGTCCCCCTTTATGTTTGTAACCGACGACCGCAACCACCGCTACCATTACCATTTCTGCCATTTCATTCGTAAATTATGGATATGCGAAACGAAAATATGTTTGGCCTCTGAGAACTCATCGTCCTTTATAGTCATCATGGAGTTCGTGGTAAATGATATACCCACAGATCCTCCACATGAATGAAGCGCACATCATGTGCAGGGTAATAACATAGGAGCAATCGCGCCATCCCAGTGTTCCAATGACTCGCAGTTGTGACCGGTGCTCCCAGGCTGGCTGGCAGCGGGTAATGAAGTGTAAGGCGATTAAATGTTCAATGCGGACAAAAAAGTGACTTAGAGGTGGGGCGTGAGGCGATAAGTTGCACTTAAGTTGGACAAATCGTCACTGGTCTGGTGTGGGAGTGCGGGACGCATCAATTAAATTTGAACGTGCTTTGATAATTGTCAGATCGCTTGCAGTGGCTTTTGAAATGATGCGTTGGATGGGGCTGCTAATTTGTCTAATCATCCATGGATTGGCTTTGGGAATTTCTATCCTAGTCGCACAGGACGATGGCGGAAAATGACTAACCCCGCGAATGATTGCGTTGTCGTATAAATAACCGCGGTAATCACTCCCTAGCTCCAGCGTGCCCATAGAAGTGGGTATTCACTTCAAAAATTAAGTTGACAAAAAGATTCTTTCTCTTTCAAGCTAGAGCCAACAATACTCTTCCACAAAATTTCATGAAAATCGGTTTCAAGGTCTCAAAGGTAGACAACAGCGCCACCTATCGGGTCCAGGACTATCCCATCCTTTAAGCCGCAACTAACCATATCCTTCTACGAAATTTCATTGAATTCGGTTGAACGGTTGCAGAGGTGGACAACTCCAAAGTGCGCGAATTAAAACACTTGTTTCTTACTTTTAAAATTAAACAATATTTATTTGGAACTATGTCCTTTATTATTGAAATACTTTTTACTAATTCTAAAAGGAGCTTAAGGCTACTATGTAGTTACAATAAGACTGTTGATAAATTCATCATACAGTCGTATTTATATACTTTTCTTATCTATCTACAAGGAGACCCAAGCGTACAATCGTCTTGCTTGATAATGAAGAAGAGATAATATTCCAACATTGTATACAAACGATATTATCTCTTTTACATATGTTATCATTGTAGCGTTGTGTGCAAGACTGTACTAGAGACTAAAGATATCATTGAATACAAATAATGTTATCTTTTTTCTCAATATGTTTTGCTATGGATACTTAACTCCCCTCCTTGTTAAACGAAATCGTCCCGATTTTTCGACGCTATTTTTAACATTTCTCTTTCATAAGTTTTGTTATATGCGTCAATCTTTTTTTGTTTTTGACGATCTGTTATACATTGTATAGTTTTTATCATTACGTACGTAAATGCTAGAATAACAATCAGTGTTACAATTGTGTATATAGTTGATAATATCGGTTTTTCTTCAAAAGGAATAATTAGTTTTTTTAAAGTATCTATGTTATCGAATTTGTACATTGTATCTTCTTTAATTATTTGGTCGATGTAAGACTCTGAATTATGATTTCTTAATATAACTTCTTTAATTTGCTTATGCATGTTTTTGTATATTTTATCGTCTAGATTTATAGTATTTTCATAAGTAACTAAGTTTATACCATTAATTGTTTGATTATTTAACTTATGCTTACCGCTTAATAACATAACACCGGATTCAATTTCTAAGTCGTAATCGTATTCTTGTTTAATGTTGCATTTTGAAGTTATATTCTTTAAAAGTGGAATAAGACAATTTTCTTCTTCAAAGTTAATTTCACAAATGTTTTTACTTAGATGATTTTGACAATTTCTTGTTCTTAAATAAGTTTGGTTACATAAGGCAATTGTTTTATCTGTAATGATTTTTCCATGTTTTGAATTTAAAGGTGTTACTTTATACAATTTACATGATTTAATTAGAACTGGATATTTATATATTGTGATGAAGAATTCATCAGTTCTAGCTAATAATATTTTAGAGTACTCAAGTATATTTATTATGGGTACTTGAATTATTTCATGTTGAATAATATTTTTAATGTCATCTAAGTCTAGGCTTTCTGATAAATATTCATTATTTTTTTGCTGCATTAATTGTTCTGGTCAATAATAATAATTGTTCGTACACTTGTTCTATTACTAAATGTTCTTTAAGGCTCTGACCTTCGAATTGTTGCAAAATTTGTTCAAATCTAGAATTTATAGTTTTTTGTTTATTATTGTTTTCTATGAGATTATTTATACTCGTTTCTATGTTAACTAAGTCATAATGGTCAGGATTACCAAACACATATTTGAAAGCTGTTCCTAAAAAGTTAATTGATCTAGTATGCCTAGTATGTTCTTGTAATTGGTCTGCTAAATTCTTAATTTTACTCAACCAAATTTTTTCTTCTTGTGTAGGTTGATATTTACTAGTTACGATATTTACGTAAGGTTGAAATATCGAAGTCAGGTTGGTGGCATGTAACAAATAAGTTTGTTCTTTGAATAAATACACGTCATCTGTTTGCGTAAGTATAAACTTCTTGTTTAGTAACTCAGTTATTTGAACGTTTCCTTGCCCTTCTTGACTCTGTACAATTCCTAGTAATGTTAGGAATATTAATATTTTCGTCATCTGAAAAATGATAATTCTTTATGTTATCCTTGTGAATTTTTATTCCTTCTTTAGAGATTACAGTGTCTCCTTTATCTTCTTCTACTATTCTTGTTATGTATCTGGCGTTAGATTTCTTTCTAAGACCTGTGATTCTTACCATTATCTTATCTCCTTTTTTATACTCTCTGTGTCGAGTTCCTTTATTTAGACGTTCGATCACTTTTTTGGATGCTGAGTTTAGTTTATTTATTATAATTTCACTATTGCTATATTTATTTTGATTAAAGAAAATGTCTCTAGGTTTCAAACCGGTAACTGAGTGTATAGAATTATTTAATTCACGCACTGTTCTAAATATTTCTTCGATAAGTCTTGTTTTATTCTGAATTGTGAATATTCTAGACAGTTCAGTTATTGTACCGTTTACACGTTCTACCTGACCGTTCGCTGTCGATCTGTATACTGGAGTTTCTACTTTAGTTATGTTGTATTTCAAACACATTTGGTTCACCATTTCTGTTTTGAATCCCTTCTCGTTATCTGTCATGAGTCGTTCACATTTTGGGAAATAATTAGATAAGACCTCTTCCATAACGTCGTACAGTCTGTTTCGAGTTTCGATTTCCCGAAGGATTGTATATTTAGAATACTTATCTACTGTTACAAGGAAAGTATACTTGTCGTTGAAGTATATGTCCATATGAATGTGTGTTCCCACATGTGTTGGTATTTCTGAATTATTCAGAGGTTCTCTGATAGGTTTTCTTTCATATTTTCCAAATAGACATGCTATGCATTTTCTGTTGAAACTCTTTGCTTGTTTATTTAGATCGGGCCAGTAATATTTCTCTGAGATTTCTTGTATATTGTTACGTAACCCTCGGTGTGCTCTTTCGTGAGTTACCCTTACAAGTTTTAGTTGTTCCTCCAAATTTGTCACGTCTTGAAGTTTTCTTGGTGTGAATATAAATCTTACTAGTGGGAATTCTTTTTTTATGTTTTCACCATATTTGTATATGTTTTCAAATTTCGTATGCAAAGCTACAATCTTTTGGGGTTGTATAACTTCTTTCATCTGCCTTAGTAAAGAGTCTTTGTCCTTAAACTTTATTATGAGTCTTATTTTGTTACTAAAATAGATTTGTGTTTCGATATTATTTGTTATATCTTCAATAAGTTCGAACTGTGCAGTGTATGCATTAAAAGGCTGATTCACAGTTTTTATTATATCATTAGAAGAACTTTCAGCTGAATGTGCTGTTTCTATGGTAGAAGTATTTATGCGTTGACGTGATAATGCGTCAGCTACAAGATTTAGGTTTCCTGGTTTATAAACTAATTTTGCTCCAAAGTCTTCAATGATTCCCTTCCAACGTTTCAGCTTTGTGTTGGGATTTTTTTCTGATACAGAATATATAAGGCTCTGGTGATCGGTATATATGGTTAAGTCTGCTATACCATATATGTAGTTTCTGAGTTTTTGTAAGGACCATATGATCGCTAATAGCTCTTTCTCGTTTGTGCTATAGTTCTCTTCTGTCTTACTCAGTGTTCTTGACAAGAAGTGTATAGGTTGCTTATTCTGACTTAGTACGGCTCCAATAGCTATGTTGGATGCATCAGTAGTAAGCTCGAATGGTTTACTATAATCCGGTTGAAAAAGTTCGACTTGTTCTTTCAAATAATTTTTTAAAATTCTAATCGCTTCTAATGCTGAATCATTCAGATTTAACTTAATATTTTTACTTTGTTTTTTGTTTACTTTACCGTTATCTCCTCGTAAATATAATGTCAGGGGCTTGGCTATGCTTGCGTATCCTTTTATAAACTTACGATAGTAACCTGTAAGACCTAAAAATCCTCTCAAATCCTTTACCGTTTGTGGGACTGGAAAATTTTCTATAGCTGCTATTTTCTCAGGGTTCGTAGTGATTCTACCATGTCTGATTATGTGACCTAAGTATTCTACTTCTTCTTGAAAAAACTTACTTTTCTCATCAGATATTTTTAATGTGGCTTTATTGAGTACGTCGAATACTTGACTTATGTGCTGTATATGTTCTTCCTCAGATGAAGAATATATCAATACGTCATCAATGTAAACGTGTACGAATTTACCTACAAAGTCTCTCAAAATGTCGTCCACGCATCTCTGAAATATGCTTGGTGCATTTTTGAGCCCGAAAGGCATTCGTTTAAAATGATATTTTGCGCCATTTATAGCAAAAGCTGTTTTTTCTTTATCATCTGTTTTGATTTTAATTTGGTGGAAACCTGACTCCAAATCTAATGTTGTAAAGTACTTGGCTTTACCTAAATTTTGAATTGTCATGTTGACATCCGGAATGGGGTATCTGTCTGTTACAGTGTGAGCGTTAAGTTTTTGGAAATCAACAACCATGCGCCGTTTTGGTTTTCCTTTTTCGTCCAAACCTTTTTTAGGTACTGTCCATATGGGACTGTTATAAGGACTATGGCTTTTTTCTATTATATCGTCATGTAAGAGTTTCTGTATTTCTTTGTTTACGAATTCGTTATCTGCTATGGGATATGGATATTGTTTAACATAAACCGGATTATCATTGGTCGTCCTAATGCTTGCTTCTATAGTATCTGTAAAGGGTAACGGTCCTATGCTGTTATTAATCTTCATCAGTCTATCTATGTCTGCTTTATAAATATTATTTTCCCCAATTATGTAATTAATTTTCTGAATAGATTCGACACTGCTTATGGTAGTTAGAGTCATATTACTGAAATTTATTTCCGCGTTTAGAACTTTAAGTCCTTCATATCCTAATATCATATCAAAAGACTGAATATCCTCTAATTCAAAAAATGTTATATTTTTCTTTAATATCCTAACTACTTTCTTTGTATCTACCATAGAATAACCATGCATTGTTTTTATTTTTATAGGTTTAATTTTAATTTTTTTGCTAGAATCGCATTTTCTATTAATGTAATTATGGGTTGCACCAGTATCAATAAGAATTTTATAAATTTTCTTAGAAATAGTACTAGTTAAATTTAAGCAGGGCAACCCGTCTACTAGTTTAAATGATCTATTCTTATGTTATTATTTACCATACATTCCGTTTCATCTGCTTCTGCATATGTACTGCTGACATCGTCTCTGCGTTGTTGTCGGGAGTTATTTACTCTCTGCTGCTTGAAGTTCTGCTGATAAGATCGTTGCGGTCTGTTGTGTGTGTTGAAACTCCCGCTGTGTTCACGTTTCGCTGGTGGATTATATACATCGGGTTTGTATTGATTCCAATTTTGTCGCTGTGCATGTACAATTTGTCTCGAGTTTATCTCCATCGGCTGTGGTCCTTGATTGTGTTGCTGCATATTATCGTATTGCTTCTGGGGTTGATAATTCGTTGTTTGGCTCGAATAATTTGGTCTTCTTTCGTTTCTGCGTTCATGTGGCATATTTTTGTGGTGCTTATCCTGAGTGAGATGTAAATGCCTGTGCACATTATCATGTTCTATTCTGCGAGCAATTGCGAATGCGTGTTCTAGATCATTTATTGTAGCTGAATATAATGATCCTCTTGTAAAGTTGTCACTCATACCATCAATGAATATACGAACTGCGTCGTCGTTAGCATTTTTAATTAGTCTGTCGATTATATTCGGCGGATCACCTGACATAGTGATTTTTGATATTATTAAATTGAGATTTTTATTTATCTCGTCGTGGTATTCAGACAGTGTGCTTCTTTTTTGCGTGATGGCTTTCATCATGTCTTGTAGCACGTATAGAGGTTCTTGATTAGAGTACGTATAATCTAATCTGTTACGTATCGCCTCAAAATTAAAAATTGTGTTATAATTAGTTAACACATTCGCGGCTGCACCCTGTATTTTACTTTTCACTATAGTCAATGCTGCTGCGTACTTACTGTGTGTTTTGAAGTTTTTAATGCTGTCCATTAATCTGGATGCTTCTTCGCGCCACGACCGATAATTTGATTGATCGCCGTTGAAAATAGGTAGGCTTTTAAATGCGTCTAACTGTATTTCACTACCATCTGTATATGTGGTTCTTATTTCCTCTAGCACAGGTATGTTTGGTACTATGCCTAATCCAGATTTTACTTCATTTAGTTTTGTTTCTAAATTAGTGTTTATTTGATTTTGGTTAGTTATTATTGCTGCTAACCTTGCATTCTCTGTGCGTGTGTGCTCTAGGGTTTGTGTTACTGTGTTGCTCCTGGTTTCTAAAGCTTCTAATCTTGCCATTAATACTGCGAGTTGTTCCATTTTGAACTCGTGTCTGTTGTCGTCGAATTTGTGTGTTTTTTTTCTCCACATATACACTTTCACTGAATTGCTTTGCTGCTTCGTACGAAGAAGCTATATTTGTACCTGCTATGCTAGGTAATTCTTGTAACCGGTAACGCGAGTGTTCTGTTTATACTAGATTTCACTACTTGTTCCCGAGGTCCGCTCGATTGAAGTTAAAAAGTATATTTAACCTCCTGGCAGGATCGCCAATTAAAACACTTGTTTCTTACTTTTAAAATTAAACAATATTTATTTGGAACTATGTCCTTTATTATTGAAATACTTTTTACTAATTCTAAAAGGAGCTTAAGGCTACTATGTAGTTACAATAAGACTGTTGATAAATTCATCATACAGTCGTATTTATATACTTTTCTTATCTATCTACAAGGAGACCCAAGCGTACAATCGTCTTGCTTGATAATGAAGAAGAGATAATATTCCAACATTGTATACAAACGATATTATCTCTTTTACATATGTTATCATTGTAGCGTTGTGTGCAAGACTGTACTAGAGACTAAAGATATCATTGAATACAAATAATGTTATCTTTTTTCTCAATATGTTTTGCTATGGATACTTAACTCGCGCTATACGCAGCAATACACGTGACTTTGCTATGCCTGTAACTGATGAACCAATACACATACAAACATTCGATGTACATAAAAACTTTGGTATTGACGTCACCTTTCATGGAAAATTGACAGAAACTAAATCGGTTCACCCATTACGGAGAACATCGATTTCAAACACAATACAACTTATTTTTATGCACATAAAAATAGATTTTTAAACTTAAAAACCCTGATTTCCTTAGAAATGTTTCTTTTTACTCTATAATTATTCGTACACCAGTATTTGGAGCCCAAAAATTAACAGTTTAACAGAAAATGATTGCTTACAAAATTTGACCTTATTTTAAATAAGATTTCAGAATTTCAAATTGAAACTGACTTTTTTAAGACATATTATTTCGCCTCTATATAAAGGGTGGTTAAATTTTAAGGGCCGATGTTGAATGTGAACCACACCTAAATGTCAAGTTTTTCTCTGCATTTCAATCGACATTTCTCAATTTCAGACTAACTCAGTTTGAACCATGGAAAGACACACAATCGAGCAACGCGTTAAAGCTATTCAGGCTTATTATGAAAATTGGCGTTCAAATCAAAATGCATATCGTGAGTTTTTCGGTCAATTTAATCGGCACATTTTCACCTCAGTGGATTCGTCAATAAGCAGGATTGCCGCATTTGGGCGAATGATAATCCAAGAGTGACTGTCGAAAAAGCAATGCACCCACAAAGAGTGACTGTTGGGTGCGGTTTATGGGCTGGCGGCATCATCGGGCCGTATTTTTTCCAAAATGAGGCCGGTCAGGCAGTTACTGTGAATGCTGTTCGCTATCGTGAGATGATAACGAACTTTTTATGGCCCGATTTGGAAGATATGGATGTAGACGATATGTGGTTTCAACAGGTCGGCGCCACTTGCCACACAGCTAACGAAACAATGGCTCTTTTGCGGGAGAAATTCAATGGCCGGTTTATCTCACGTCGGTCGTGGCGATGTTAATTGGCCGCCACGATCATGCGATTTGACACCGTTGGACTTCTTTCTTCGGGGTTATTTGACAGAAGAGGTGTGCGTCGATAAGCCAGCAACAATTCAAGAGCTAAAGGATGAGATAATTCGGCACATTAACGGCGTAGAACCTCAATTATGTCTCAGCGTCATCGAAAGGTTGGACCATCGAATGGAGGTGTGCCGCCGAGGTCTTAACAGTGTTGTTAGACATATCTACCATCTTAGCCAATATTGCGGTTTGCCTATTTTAAAGCTAGTCTGTAACGGTCTACTTAAATCTAAACTCCAGTATGGTATAGCTTGTTGGGGTTGTACACATCCCAATAAAATAGAGCCTCTGCCAATCAAACAAGAACATGCTGTCCGTATTTTATGCAGGGTAAGTCGTCGAACTCCTATAGTTTTGAGCTGTTTAAGAGTCTTGATTTTCTACCTCTAAAGCCCGATTGCTGATACTACTCATAGCGATTTAAGTTCCACTTAAAATCTTATGTGACAGTTTACGACATAGAAAAAGTAGCCCATAAGGAATTTAAGCAGAACTTAAATCGCTTTGAGTAGTGTCAGCAAACGGGCCTAAGACATTTTTACTGCCTAAATCGTGCAATGAGGCTAAATGAAAACGCGGCTTTAATTTATGACATTTTTTCACCGTGAATGTTTTACTCTGTCGGGGAGTCATCGCATCTCGTCCCCAGCACCTAGCGGCATCTACATCTACGGAACCGGATACTTACCTCCTCACTACCCTTATCGTTCGAAATGTATAAATTAAGTTAGCTCGCACTTTTCTTTTCAAGAAAGTAAAAAACCCCTAAAAAAAACTTAACGCCAATGAGTCTAAGCGCTACCAGCGAACTCAAAACAATACTAACGAACCTACTTACTCTCCGCAGTCCGACTACATATAAAACTAAAAAGCTAGAAATAAAAAAGTTAATTTAATAAAACCAAAAAACCCGACTGACTGTAAAAAGGATTTAAAAAGATTAAAACAAGACACTTTCAAGTATAACTAATTGACAGTCGGAGGCTGTGCATATTTTTGACAGTTTGCCAATCTAGCCACCGCACGTAGCTACGAATTTTAACAATTGAGATTGGTCTGGCCAATAGTAGCTTCATGACAGGTTAGATTCAAAGTGCTCATTCGGTTCGCTTTCCAACTTCATTATAGCCTTGCCATTTAGTCGCCTTCGTCCATGTATGGTGAAAATATATTTGCTGAAGAGTTTTGCAAGGAAAAGCAAGACATAATCTGAAGGATTGGGCCTGAACTCGCGATGAACACATACACCCAAGGTCTGACCGGCTAGTTCAATTTATTATTCGTTAAAGAAGTCACATATGGAATACGAATACATCAAATTCGTTAGACCTCATTGTGCCGTACAATCAGCAATGCAGTTCATATATAAAAGGTCGAAGGAAAAAAAATCCGCAAGCTTATGAGCTTGTACTGAATATAACCGGCTTTGTACGACTACCTACACAATCTGACAAAAATATGCGCAGCATCCGACTGTCAATTAGTGTCTTGTTTTAATCATTTTAAATCCTTTTTACAGTCAGTCGGTTTTTTAAATAAACTTTTTTATTAAATATTAAATCCAGAGAGCAGTTTACCTTCGACCAAAATTAAAACCATCAAAAGCCTCCAGTTCAGGCGGGTAAAAAAAAAAATAGAAAAACCTTTTCGTTTTCCTTTGTTCTGCATTTTCACGGCCACACCTGTTAAAATCTGCCAATCAACCGATTACAAGGGCTTTCACACCGATAAGTCGGAAATCGATACGTCATCATACCTATTAGTCCTACCGACTGTCGACACTCTTTTTATCGGCTGAACGAACCAGTGCATTTTCCTGTCCCGTATGCCACAATGGGTAACGATGAGTGAAAGCGAATTTTTACACCGTTTATAAACTTCAAAGGATTTCGACTCTGCCGCTGCCCATTGAATTTTTGGCGCCAGCAATCCTTTTATTGAAACATTTAATAATAAAATCCGTGCACTTTCGTTTGAATCCTGCGGGGAATGCAATTTAATAAACTCTGGAAGCTGACTTATCTGCCGTTGGCACATGCACTTACTCGTTACAGCTATATGCGAAAGCAATGTCCTTCAGATACAAATCAACGAACAAGAGTTGCGAAGGAGTGATCGGATTTCCTGGCTAATGTACAGTTTGTCTTTGTGACAGGGGTTCGGCATTTTGACGCTCGATGGATGCTTAATTGAATTTCCTGGTAAGAAAAATTATAATGCTATCCTTGCCATTAACAGGTGCCCTCTTGGGTGGATGAGACGGTCAACTCTAACGTGGCCAGTTTGTTTGGCAGCGTTTTTGTTCTCATCTGTTCCTATAGGTGCTGGATGATTCTGTGCACAGGTCTGCGAGGTGACAAGGTGCGTAGCTTTCAAGAACTAAATTCGCTAGTCTACCCAACGCCGAAAGAGGCTTCTGTGCAGTGGGCAACTTTTGGACGTCAACAATCACCACGTTATGGCCAACGTCAAATAGACACCCTCGGCGAAAAAGAAGCCCTTTTGAACTGGCTTACATGTGTATACGTTTCACATTGTTCCGCGCGTGTGACCCTATTATTATGTTGCGATAGCCTTTCATTAGCATTTCAGCACAGTCTTCAGCTAAGGTCCTTAGCTACTTTCTAAAAATTAAATTCAAGCTCTTGGGAAGGTGATGTCATCTGGCACCACTGTCGCGGCGGATCAATGTGGTATTTTCCCGCCTGAATATCTACTTTTCTTCCCCGACAGCTCACAGATCATTTTACGTAGTTTAAAGTTAATAATTAATTGTTATGCAGAATTGAATTGGAGTCGGGTTTTTTAATTGAGGCAATAAACTTAACAGAAGGAATAAGGAACGAGCCCGTGATCAATTTCAACTGTGTGTGCAAAGTACTGACACGATTATCGAATGAATGCACACGGAGACACACCTGTCCCGGACGACCATGGAAAAAGTGTGACACGCTGCGGCCCATTAAAACGACATCTCCTCATGCCTGATGTACTGTTTGCGTGGAAGCGACTGCCGCGATTTTACACAGTGAAATCAAAAGCTGTCACTGTAAACGCTTTAGCCGGCATTTGGCCTACCTTGCTCTGCCATAAGGCAAACCGACGGTTGTCCTCCCGTTCATCTGTCTTCTGCTTCATATCACGAAGGAAACACTCCTGCTACATTTCGAGTGGTCCATACAAAGTGGTGTATGAGGTGAAGGGTATATCAATGGACGAGGTGTTGATGAGTGTAACAAAACATCAATTACACTTTGGTTGCTTAAGTGATTCCAAGTGCTATGATAGGGCGGCTGGGTGCGGTCTGGGTCCTCAATTCGGCAACATTGCTCACAGAGAATAGCGCCACTGAAGGGTGTGCGGATTAGTTCCTTAATGACAACATGAGGAGATGGTATCGTCGTATAGTCGAATGCAGTCCGAAAGCAGCTTCAGGTGTATACTTCGAATCAAGGACATATACCTGGATACCCCATACGCATCTGGCTGATGGTAGACTAACCGCAAACCTATTCACATCCAGATTAGACAACTGGACAGGAAAACATGATTTCCTCCCATTTGAACTCATGCCCGAGCTGAGGCTCAATTTCAAGAACATGAAGACAGAAGCCCCCCACTTAGGCGTATGCAGCTCAGCTATGAAAGCGACTGTCATAATTGAAACACAATGGACCTGGCATAGATTTGGTTTGGGCAAATCTCCTTTCTTCTCCCGGATGCATCTCAACCATCACTCTTGCCTGCGACGAAGGGACACGCTTTCCCTGTAATTATTGTTTGCATCATGTCAGCCGAAGTATGCTGTCCAAATCGATTAGAATGATTTCGACTGAGTATAGATAGTCGCATAAGGAAGATGTGCAAATATTGACATGACAATATACTCAGATGCAACTGACTATTTGCAACACTGCCACGTCAATCCAAACAATTCATCCAGAGGTACGTATTCGGGTTTTGCGGATTTCATTCCAGCACCAAGCCGGCACTAATTGAACAAAGGAAATCTCTTAACAAAGGGGCCTTGCAAAGCAACCCCTGCGGTAGCCATGGTGCGGATGCACGAGTACGTCCCTTCTGCCGTAAATATGTTGTGAATACCCCAAACGTATGTATGCCATAGATAAAGGCAATGTCCTCGTCCATTGTCTGCGAAATTACAAACATTGGCATTGATTTGAAAAATTGTAGCAATAACACCTCCGTGATGGTGTCATTGAATACCGCTGTGTATTTTGAGGCATGAACACGAAATTTCAACAAAAAAACAAAAAGAAATTCATTCATAAAATTAGTCTGTTGGCACGGGACACGGAACACACCGATTATAGGCCGCCGGATGTATGTGTACAGCAATAGCAATGATACCTTTGGCACAGCGAGACATAAAGAACTCTGCTGCTTATTTGGCGTGCAAATTGTAGTCAAATTGGTCAGTGGTGGTGGTGGTTTCATTGAGTTCGCAACCCTTTCAACCCTTTCATTTTTAATTTTTTTAATGATTCAAATGGCTTGTGATGTTGATTTCGGACGTTGCCCCTTTCACAGAGTGGTGGTCGAATTTTTTGAAAACTCCTCGGCTGTACAGTCTTTTACAAGTGTTACGCTTTAAAAATTGCCGCGCCCCTGCCCAGCGCCCCATCCTAGTGTTCCTCAAACATCGATAGTTAAGGGCTCTCCAATAAGAGTGTTATTTTGGTATTCAAAGAAAAATGCCATTTTTTGAGATCAATGATCGGATGTTTATTTCTCGTCAATAGCTCTTGGGTTTTCCGAGCCCCAGATGCGACAATTTTGCCTGTTGACGTAGCCACCGAGGTGGAAATGGGCCTCATCAGTCAAGATGATTTTTCGATGGAATCCCGGATCATTTTCATGCATTTCAAGGACCCAATCAGCAAAGGCAGGATGTTGTTGATGATCGGCCGGCTTGAGTTCTCGTATTAACTGAACTTTAGAAGCCTTACGACCCAAATCTTTATGCAAAATACGGTGTAATGACGTTTGTGGGATGCCCAATTCCAAAGAACGACGAGGAATGGACAAACCTGGGTTTTCTTCAACTCTTTGGGCTACAGCAGCAATATTCTCAGTTGTTCTTCAGCGTCGTGCACGGCTTTTATTCTTCACATCACAAACTTGTCCCAACGGCTCGAATTTTTCCACCAATTTCTGTATTGCGGTCCGACAAAGTGCTTCACAACGACCAAAAAAATGCTCTACTTTTGCGAACTGTGACTGCAGTATTTTCACCATTTTTGTAGTGAATTTTAATAATTTCAATGCGTTGCTGAGGCGTGTATCGTTCCATTTTTAGTAATGGCGTTGTGTCTTCTTGTCAAATGTCAAAGAATAAAAGCTTCAAAAGTGACAGCTACCGAAAAAGCGGGTCATTCACAATGACACCTCTCATTGGAAAACCCTTCAGTATCGACAGTTGTGAACTATCGAAAACCTCGAGGTTTTTCTTATTAACATCGATAGTTTTTGTTTATCTAGGTATCTGGGTTAATTAAACGTTAATTTTCAAATAAATACCTCCCCCTTCTAATTTAATGTAATGAAAAGTGTTTGATTTCAAATTTTGCCAAAAGCGATGTACCAAAAGTACAAAACAATAGAAAACACATAATTTAAATATAACAGACCATTTAAAACTAAAAAATACAAATGAAAGAACCCCGTAGACCACCTTTACGTTCGCATGATGCCGACGGACATGATGGCTTTTCGTAAGGGTGAGCCGGTTGTCACGAGGACAGTGGCAAAAATTCGCGGAACCGATTCCACGCCGTGGGTTTCCAATTTGCGCAAATGCCGTCGGCTCTAGCACAACGTAGCAAAAAAAAAACAAAACACTCTGGTTCAACAGACGAAGAAAAGAAATGAAGACAGCACCAATTTTTTTTGACGATAATGTCTTGGCCTCTTACTAATTGTTCTGAAGCAACAATCGATAATGATTAACGACTTTCATGTTTGTCCAAACGAAACCTTGCACTCCGCTCAGCTTTTCATTTTCTTCTGTAAGGGTTCATTGACCTGGGGCTTGCGGATCTTCCGGACTGCTATCTGTTTGCCGTTTCGTGGAATTTCTTCGTTGCTGGCCTGCTCTCGTCCCGCGCATCATGGTTTTCGTCTAGAGGTCAGCTGGTCAGCGCGATCAACGAATACATAGCTGAGAGCGTTGCTCAGTGCGAGGAGCCAACTAAAGGGTGGTTAAGTTTTAAGGGCCGATGTTGATTTTGAATAAAACACAAATTATTAAGGAAATTACTATCATTTATTTTTATTATGATAATATTGGTATGGTTCAATTATGTATGGAACAAAATATCGGCCAAATGGCCGTCGCGACCTTGGCGGCGCACCTCCATCCGATGGTCCAAATTTTCGATGACGCTGAGGCATAATTGAGGTTCCATGCCCTTAATGTGCCGAATTATCTCATCCTTTAGCTCTTGAATTGTCGCTGGCTTATCGACGCACACCTTTTCTGTCAAATAACCCCGAAGAAAGAAGTCCAACGGTGTCAAATCGCATGATCGTGGCGGCCAATTAACATCGCCACGACGTGAGATAACACGGCCATTAAATTTCTCCCGCAAAAGAGCCATTGTTTCGTTGGCTGTGTGGAAAGTGGCACCGTCCTGTTGAAACTAAATATCGTCTACATTCATATCTTCCAATTCGGGCCATAAAAAGTTCGTTATCATCTCACGATAGCGAACACCATTCACAGTAACTGCCTGACCGGCCTCATTTTGGAAAAAATACCGCCCGATGATGCCGCCAGCCCATAAACCGCACCAAACAGTCACTCTTTGTGGGTGCATTGGTTTTTTGACAGTCACTCTTGGATAATCATTCGCCCAAATGCGGCAATTCTGCTTATTGACGAATCCACTGAGGTGAAAATGTGCCGATTAAATTGACCGAAAAAATCACGATATGTATTTTGATTTGAACGCCCATTTTCATAATAAGCCTGAATAACTTTAACGCATTGCTCGATTCTGTATCTTTCCATGGTTCAAATTGAGTTAGTCTGAAATTGAGAAATGTCAACTGAAATGCGAGAAATACTTGACGTTTAGGCGTGGGTCACATTCAACATCGGCCCTTAAAATTCAACCACCCTTTTGATAAACTGATGCAGTTTTTTTTGCATGGGCTTCTCTGATGTTTGCGTTGGGCTGTTGGCCATCGATCTGCTGCAATTCTTCTGAGCGACCAAATCTGCTTTTGGGTACTCGCTCGCTCGATTTCCTTCGGAAGCTGTGCTCCCAATCTTCGGTTTGCCGACGGCAATTATCATCTGAGGGTGATTGCCGATGGTGAGATGTTTCGGTGGGGCTGCCTCTGGGGAGGCAAAGCTGTGGCTCCACGCAGAGAAATCGCTTATTTAAAATCATCCAACTTTCAGTTAATAACTACCGAGTGATACTGTTAATTTAGTTCCTACAGAGTAAGTGGATTAAAAATAACCGAGTCAATTTGTTTGACGAAACTCGGCTAAAAATAACCTTTTATCAATTTTTCTCGGTTGTAAATAACAAACTAACTTTTGTGGAATTTAACCATCTGGTTGACATTTATCTAGAAACTTGGCTCTTGACAACTGATAAAGTGTGTTATTTTTAAGAGTAGACATGTATTTTACCTATTTATGTCGTTAGTATTTAAGAAACGAATACTCGGTGTTTTTCAACAGATATTTGGTTAATTTTAACCCATTTTTTAACCGAGCAAAAATCGAACTCCGTCCGAGCCAATTTTTGAGCGTGTCGACTGCTCGAGTACAAGGTTTTGTTGCTTGGAAAATTCACAAAATTCAGTGACGTATGACTCACTCACGGATGCGGTAATGTTTTCCTGTTTTCTTCCAACAATTTTTGAAAATTTAAAATGCGACCAACATATTTTGACGCTTTTTTTGGCAAGCAATCTTTACACATACCACATACTAATGTCTGCTGTAGGTACAGCATTTATGCTCACGCACGCAACATGCTCCTTTAAATGCAGGCGTGTGGCGTGCACGAAGAATTACAGGAAATAGCGCACCAAGCGTAAAAGGGCTCACAGGGTGGTTCAAAAAAAAGCATTGTCAATGGTTTAGTGATTAAGAATGAATTTATCCAAGAAGAGTCGAAATATGTAATTTAGAGACTTCAATATTTTAGAATCCATATATCATAACAGTGAACGAATAAACTTTTGATTGTACTTTGACTATGTGCTCTGCGCTACTTGCCCACGTTTCAGCATTTTAGTGGGACAAAAATGAGAATGCTTTTTGATTTGGCTACGTAAAACTGCAGCATGCTAAATTGGAAACAATTAATGAAGGGCGAAATAATTAAATTGGATTGTAAAAACTTCCAACTTCTATCATTCACATAATATCAAACGTTATCAATACATTTTAATAAATAGCGTGCTACATGAATATGTAATTTGAATAATGCTAAACTGGAAACTGGAATTAACCTCTTTTTAAAGCCAACGTTATAAAAACAAGTACTTTTTACTGGCATTTATAGCCTTCCGGAATCGATCGTTTATTTTACAGCATCTGAAAATAGCACACAGACTTTTTCATCCCCGATTTTTATGTTCAATTTTGAACCATTTGTTAGGTGACAGTCGTGTTACAGAGTTACCGTCAACATTTCTAAATTAAAATTCAATTCAATTTCAATTCAATTTATTTAATTTAAACATTGTACAAATAAGACTTGGTCTTTTATAGTACTTAAATTAGCAGATAATTTATAACATTAATGAAAAGTAGGACTAAATTTAATAAAAACATTAGATACTTAAAAATAAGAAGCTAAAATTAGGAAATGAAAGGATTATGAAGAAAAGATGGTGAAATAGAGAGTAGTACAAGAACAGTAAAAAGATTTGAGTACTTGTTGCTTTTGTCACTGAAACACATCCGTTCAGTTTTGTTATTATTTTCTAAACGTCGTTAATTTGTTTTCTGCTAGCAATACCGCGAAAGTAGCTAGAAAGTAAAACTAATTGAAATTTAAAAATTAGCAACTCTGAGGAAGTCAGAAGCTAAATTTTATTTTTATTCGAAATACTAAATATTGTTAAGTTTAATAGAAAATTATGGTTTCTTTTGACCTCTGGTTTGTTTTTTTTCATTCTTTTTTTAATGCCAAATCCCTTAAGCGATCGAATAAGCAATGATAAAAGAAAAATTAAATATATCTTTGACGCTCGAAATAAAATTAGTGTTTAAGGGAAATTCAAAACAGCAAAAAAATGCTTTTGTCATAGCCCTTTTCACCTTTTAATTTAATTTATTCTTTTCTCTTATTCTTTATTGAACTTTATTGAAAAGAATGCAAACATTACTAGACCAATTTCAGGTACTTGTCTTGACCATGTATTTGAACGTTTTAAAAAAATATCCGTAAACGAATGTGCTGGTATTAATTTTGATCTCTGCAACTTCGACTTGCTTAATATTGAACTACGTTCCGAAACCTGGGAGGAAATATTATGAGGAAGTTAATGCTTCTAAGGCTTATGATCTGTTTTTATCATTTCTTCAGAATTACATAAACAATTTTACATATACTATCGTCCGTAAAAAGTCTGAAAAAAGGTTAAAGTCTTGGATTACTTATTCTGTGTTAAAAAAAATTAAGCTTAAAAATAAATTAAGAAAAAAGTGCTCCAAACATCCTCTTAATACAGCGCTGAAAAATCGTTTCAGAATATTGAGTAAGGAAGTAAACAACGATATAAGGACAGCTCGAAATAGATACTTCTACTCTAAAGTCCGTAATGCACTTGGTAATCCAAGAATGGAATGGAAGGCTATAAATAGTATCATTGATAGCAACTCTCCCAATATCTCCAAAGCTATAGGTCTATGTAATGATGGTGTTATTATTGATGACCCTACAACAGTATCAAACATATTAAATGATTACTTTTCTTCGGTTGGTCTGATGTCTTCTTCAAGTGAGTCTCCTACATATTGTAATGGCTGCGTTAGGTCCCATTTGCTATAAATAATAGCTTCTTTTATGAAGAAATAACAGGCTTAGAATTGTATAAAATTATCTGTTCCCTTAACAGCTCAAGATCTTGTGGTTGTGATGGAATTTCCAACCCTACCCTCAAGAGCATAGCACTTAATGTTGTAAACATATTAGCTTATGTTTTTAACTTAACTATTTCAACCGGCGTCTTCCCAGACAAATTAAAATGTGCTAATGTGATCCCTCTTTACAAAAATGGTAGTAAGAGTGACAAAAACAATTACAGACCAATTTCTTTATTGTCATTAGTCTCTAAAGTCTTTGAAAAAGCCATTAAGAATAGAGTTTTGAGATACCTGGCAAAAGTAAATTTCCTAAGTCCTGCTCAGTTCGGTTTTAGGGAAGGCCTTTCTACAGAAGATGCCCTCTTGGAGTTCTGCTCCTTTATTTATAAAGCTCTGGATGGTAAAAAATGTTGCGCCGGGCTTTTTGTAGACATTACCAAAGCTTTTGACATGGTCAACCACAGAGTTCTACGAAACAAACTGCACTATGCAGGCTTTCGTGGATTTATGCACAACTGGTTTGAGTCCTACCTAAAGGATAGAACTCAAAAAGTTGTAATAGTTAACTTTGTTAGCAGACCAAAAACTATGAACTTAGGTGTACCCCAGGGATCAGTCCTTGGTCCAATACTGTTCCTTATTTACATCAACTCATTATTAAGTCAACCGTTTAAAGGGAATAACCTCAGCATTGTTTGCCCGATCCTCAAGAAAGGAGACCCTCTGAACTGCGCCAATTACAGAGGTATATCAGTCTTCTAAACATTGCCTACAAGATCTTATCTGCCGTTTTGTGTGAACGCCTGAAGCCTTTCGTAAACAACCTGATTGGTCCATATCAGTGTGGCTTCAGGCCAGGAAAGTCCACCATAGACCAAATATTCACACTGCGGCAGATCTTGGAGAAAAACCAGGAACTTCAAATCGATACCCACCACCTTTTCATCGACTTTAAAGCCGCCTATGACAGCATTTATAGGGACGAACTAAATGTATAGAGCAATGTCTAGTTTTGGCATCCCTGCCAAACTCGTCCGTTTGTGCAGGATGACGATGGAGAATGCACGCTGCTCCATCAAGGTCGGTAAAGAACTTACCGAGACCTTCGATGTCAAAAAAGGATTTAGACAAGGCGATGCGCTGTCATGTGACTTCTTCAACATCGTTCTTGAAAGAATAGTGCAAAACTCAAACGCCAACACCAGAGGCACTATCTTTCAAAAGTCCGTCCAATTACTCGCATACGTCGATGACATTGACATAATTGGCAGAACGCAGCGTGATGTCAATGGCGCGTTTGTGAGTATTGAGACTGAGGCGGCGAAGATGGGTTTGGCGGTTAATGAGGGCAAGACGAAGTATATGCTGTCAGCTAAAAAGGACACCCAACACCGACGGCTCGGACAGAACGTCACAATAGACAGATATAACTTTGAGGTGGTTAAGGACTTTGTCTACCTAGGCTCCGCAATGAACTCAGACAATGACACCAGCGCTGAGGTTAAACGTAGAATTACTCTTGCCAACCGCTGTTTCTTTGGGCTAAGAAGGCAATTGAGTAGCAAAGCCCTCTCTCGAACAACTTAAGTGACCCTTTATAAGACCCTTATCATCCCAGTTCTGCTATATGGCACAGAGGCATGGACTCTATCAAAAGCGGATGAGGTTACTCTTGGTTGCTTCGAGAGAAAAATTCTTGGTGTTATTTTTGGTCCCGTCTGCATTGACGGTGAATGGAGAAGGAGATTTAACGACGAACTGTACGGGCTGTACAGCGACATCGACCTTGTCAGAAGAGTGAAGGTCCAACGACTGAGGTGGCTGGGTCATGTAGAGCGAATGGACACGAATGCTCCGGTCCGGAAGATCTTCGAATCTATACCCGAGGGAAGGCGCAGTAGAGGAAGACCGCGACTCAGGTGGCGCACGCAAGTGGAAGGGGACCTTAACCAACTTAGCGTGCGAAACTGGAGACAGCTAGCTAAAGATCGCGCTGGCTGGAGACGCTTGTTGGTTGAGGCCCAGGTCCACCCCGGACTGTAGCGCCACCTTAAGTAAGTAAGTTTAAAGGGAATGTTACAGCTGTTGCAGATGATCTGGGCATTGCATACCGCTCGGATAGTCCTCTTAACTTAAGCGCGGACATAAACCATGATGTTCACCTCCTGGGATTGTGGTTTTCGGAACACAAACTAGTTGTCAGCAATAAAACGAAATTACTTCACTTCAGTCTTAATGTGCAGGAGTCCCCAAGCTTCGACATTTTCTTTCATGCAAACAATTTGCGAATGGTCAAATGCGTCAAATTGTGTCTGTACTGAAGAAGCCACAAGGACAATGTTGTTTGAGCAGTTGTAACACACGCTGTTTTAAAATTGAAACAATTAATCAGTTTAAATATTTAGGCATCACGTTTTCAAATTTACGTTTTCTTTCTTTTTTATATGTATAAATTCATAAAATGTTCTTCTTTTAAAATTAATTAAACAGTTCACCCCACACTTCCAAGCTATTTTTTCTGAAGTGACATTATCACTATTTGTTACTACGCAAATACAAATGTCACTACCTATTCTTGTACTTAATATTGTTATCGTAGATTAAGTAAATACAAAGTTTGTTAAGTCAAGAATAATGCAAAATTAATAAATAAATAAAAATAAAATAAATAACATAATGAAAAGAAGTGTTTCGTAATTTTTTTTTTGTCAAAAATAAATCCCTTTGTTGCTCAGTTTTCTTTTCTATTTTTTTTACTCGACTGGACACATGAAGGGTAACGTGTTTCGCGGGTATCCTATGTCCGTTCTTACGTGACGCCCTGTAGAATAAACGGCTTGGCCGATTTTGAAGAGTGAGGTTTCATTAGATTCGTATTCTTCCCGGAGTGTCATAAACAACAAAAACCAGACTGACTAAAAAAATACCAACAAAACACATTCAAGAAAACCTACCTAACTATTTGGCGGTCGTAGGGTTGGACTCATTTTTTGTATGGCTGTGTAGGTATAGTCTCCGATTGTTAATTTTTTTTTGTAGTTTTATTTGTTTTCACATTCAGTCGGGTTTTTTTGGTTTTTGAAATTAACTTTTTTGCTACACCGATTCGAATTTTATGTGGACGCGCCTTTTTTCGGATCGGTCCACTTTTCGAAACGTTTTCGAGTGTCGCGTATTTTCCTGATGACTGTCCCATCAAGACCACTAACCAAGCATAACATATTTTCCATGGTTCCCTACTTGGCTCTTGTTGATTCATAAATTCATTTCTGTCCACGGCGATTGTAGGTAAATCCTTGTGAATGGGAAATTCCTCCAGTTGGTTGTTGTTATCCTGCTGGGATTTTGTATTTTATGAAACACGAACGCGATAGACGTATGAGGGTGTGAAAATGCCAAAATGCACCGATGGCTCTCCTGGCGCCTTGGCGGCATATGTCACAGTTTGTGTGGAGTTAGGTTCTCAATAGTTTTCACAGCGAATTACACAACACTCTAGGTCAGAAAGGGATATGATGATGCGGTCCGGCATGGAGGTCTCTTGGTAAAGCTATTTTTATAAATGACGTACATTGCAGCATCTACTGTTTATCTCTCAGTCTTCCGATTTAAACTGTACCTTCGATATGGTATCAGTTTCATGAGTACCATGCATATTTTTGGTTTCAATGGACTTCCGAGTTTTGTTACAAAAAAAATCGAAAACATTTTTCTCGGTTCAAATTAAATTACATACCGGAGTACCTGGGGTGTCCCGCTTGTTTTTCTTTGTTATTCTTTTTGCTCACAAAAGGAAAGGTCACACTCCTATTGTACATGTCCTGGCCATGGGATACATCCCTGCACTCGTGTCCTTCAAATTGTGTAGATGCTAGTTAATTAGCTTACCATGGAAACCCTTGCTCCGGCACAAGCTAAAGTTTGGTGCAAGCGTTTATTTGAAGTAGAAATAAAATATGAAATTCAATTATACAGTTTCATGCAGAGGCAGACAACATAGAAGCTGGAAACAAGCTATATTCTTGAAGGGCTTCTGTTTTAGTATTTCTCGCATGGAAGGCAACGCCGCTGGAAGTTCGGTGGTAGCAGGTATGAATGAAATTTGTTGGAATTCTGCCAGAATTGCTATTGCTTGTTTTTCCCACCCACGAAATTTGCATGTTGTCACCTACAAAATATACAAGGCGAAGGCTTAACATGATCATCGGTCTCCTATAAAAGTTCGCCACAGTAGAGCTAAAGACCGCACCAACAAACTAAATGACTACAGGTTCTTTTCTCACTGTCAACAAAAGTCTGACAAATATTCTGAGCACTTCTGTCATACTTGTGTCACAAACATCTTGACCAACACGGGGCTATACGGCCTTTCAGTGCCGTTTTCGCGGCATAATCAACATGATCTCAGAGTAAAGGTTGCTCCATGGTCGTTACCAGCGCTTAGAAGGCAGTGTGTCCGGTTTGAAGAGCCCATACCTAACAAGACCCTATATCCGATGGGGGTTCCACAAAAACGTATCAGAAACTGTGAGATGACAGTACATAATTGTCAAAGTGACAGAAGGGGAGCAACCATCAAATTGCACTTCGCTTAAACTATTTCTCTCATCGGACAGTATTGTAAAGGACTTGCCAAATGGCTTCCGGCTGCATTTATCCACTAACCTCGACAGGTAATGAACAGATTTGCCTGTTGTTTGAACTGTTTTGATCTACTTTTCTCTGGTAAGGTTCAGCTGGCCTTAAGATCTCTGTATTCTACTACTAGGCTCCGGAAAGGCGTTAAGTTTGTCTTCGCTTAAGCCCAATACGCCCCCTTTATTCATTTAAACTGTAGGCTATCCTTCTGTCGCGAAGCCGAGCAATGCGGATAACAATTCATCGATAAAAATCCAACAAAAGCCTTTGAAAGATGACTCGTTTCAAGCTTTACTTACAACCCCAGGCAGTCTTCCTGTTGACACCTTTCGGATATTAGTGTAATCCTAAAAATAAAACCGAATCCGACCAACTTTCGAGTTGCCAATATGAATGCTCCGCCTAGTCCATTCCAAACTAGAGCGGACAACTTTAAGTTCGAAAACAGCACCTTAGTTCGTAACAGGAAATTGCCTTCGACTGGACATTCGATTTGACATCCCTTGTGGACCACAGTGAAAACGGCATACTGTGGTCCAAAAAGGCAAATCTCGTGGCAAAACTACGAAATTAGATGTTTTGTTTGTTATTTCTAATAGAAATGGAGATTCAAAAACAGCAAACAACATAATTTTAGGCTAACTAGTTTGACTTACAGAGCTTTTCAAAGTTGGTCAATTTTGTTTGTGACAAACAACTTTCTTTTTTTTCCCAATTATGGCACATTAAATGAAAAATCGTTATTTTATTGAATTAAAATTAAAATTTTAACACAAAAGAAAACTACCTAATATTTTTAATAAATAAAACAAAAAAACACATTTTTTTAAGCACTTTTTTTGGTTTGAGTAGAGCTACAAAAAAAAATTCTCGCAAGTTCCCGCGGAAAATCGACCACGATAATTGACCCTGCATATTTGTTAAACAATATGCTAAATTGTAGCTGCAACCATTTGCAATGTTCGGAGAAATTGTTATTTACTTAAAAAAAAGTCCTGTGTTCCCAGAGCTGACATTTTGGCCCAAGTAGAAAATTTCCTTATTGAATATTTCAATTATTTTCTAAATTAAAAGAGCTGGAGAACGTGAAATTTTCTTCTAATATCAATTAAAAATAGTTTTGTTATTATTTTGATCGTTAAAAAATCTACCCAGTTCCACGCCCCTTTTTATATAAATGCCAATTGGTTTTTGTAATCCGCCCACTTTAATGACTCTTTTTGAATTAATTCCTCCCAAACCAAAATGGTTTTTGAGGCATGCTGTAGCTGAATTTCTGCGAACTACTTAAATTACTGTAAATCATTAATTTTCTTATTCTTAAAGTACAGGTTAACATGGATTAACTTGCCAAAAGAAAGGGATAACTTGATTTATTGCCTAAACATTGAAAAAAGTACAAAGAAATATTTAATTGTGGATTATTATCTACTTAACCAGGTAGAAATATAAATTTTCCTTGTTAAGAACATTGGGAAGCTTAAATTTCACAGGTAAAACAATCCTTGTGCAGCTATATAAACCACGACAATGGATAAATGATGTCAGTCTCTTCAGGCCTTACTGACGAGCGGATCGTGCTAATTAACTTTCAATATGAATATTCCAAGCAGAAACATTTTAGAACATTTTATCAATGTTTCGAAATCTCAGGAATTTGAAACTTTGATCCAAAACAAATACCAAAAAATAATTTAGGAAGATAAAGCGCAGAAAAAAGTTATTGCCCAGAACTAATAAGCCTTTTTTTTAAATTAAGATCAAAAGTAATTGTAAAAAAGGCGCTTTACGGATTCTATTTTATTTCTGTTTATTATTTTCTTATCGTCCGTTTACTTTTTTCCCACACTGTTTCATATGAAATATATAATTCAAACAGTTTATAGGATGAACTGACAGGACACAAAAATTGGTTCGTTAATTCTATGCATCCACTGTTACAAAAAAAATTATTTTGGATCACCCTGTGAACAATTAAATAGCTGAAAACCTTTTCTTAACAAGATTCGTAAAGTTTTAGCTGTTTTTAAAGTTTTTCTTTAATTCCATCTCTGTTAATTCCCTTTTTAAGGAAAATCGTACATCAGCCTAAGATGTAGAGACACCCTGTGAATCAATTTTCTTAAAAATCAATAGGCTTGGAATTTGTACGACAAAAAGTCATTTTGCACAACAGTGCGCCGCGTCTACAACAGATGATTGTGTGGTCGTCGACTGCGCGTTTCGGAGTGAAACATTTGCACGTATAAAACACAAAATAGGAAAAAAATAAAAATAAAAAGTCGGCGAAACAGGTCCGTAAGGACCCAAGGCCTAGCTGTACGTTTTATTGTAGATAAAAATTTGGTAAGACTCGCGCTATTAACAAATCTCCGGATTCATGTTCAATTGGCATCAGGTCACAGACAAATTCCGGACGAACCAGACAGTCGTACAGACGAATCAGGCCGAACGTAGATGACATCAGAAAGATCCTCAGAAACTCATTTGAACGGCAGTAAAATCGGCTACTCTTTGCTGTAGAACAGGCGTTCCCTGTTTCGATTTATTTGACGGCTCTAGCGACGAAACGAAGGATCGCAATTATTCTCCTTCGACTGTTGTAATCCTACAGGAGACTAAAAATATTCAACGCCAAAAGCATGGGTTCCCCCCCAAAGAACACCGGCCGAGGTCAGCCACTCAACTGGCGAACCACAGATGCTTTCAACATTTTTTTATTTATACAGCCATCTATAAATAAATTCATGTTACTCCGAGCTGAATGATGGCAAAAAGTGCAGAAGGTTAAAAAAAAAAAGAATTTTTTTTTTCCAATCCCAACATCCTTTGTTATATCCATCCAAAGAACAAACGGCTTTGTGTTTGAACACACTTGTTGAACATATGACCGTGTTTGTACGGTTCGCAAACAAAATAAGGCGCAGGACTGGGTCGCATGGAATTTAGCTCAAGCAGCTGCAACTGGCTTAAAACACCAAACTCGAAGGACGAAACGCATGCTTTTCAAAGGGAGAATCTGATACTGGAATCCGGTATATACATAGATACATATGATGCGGGCGAATGGTCGAGGAGATATAGTCGCCAACTCATCAAGCGAGTGGACAAGGGGATCTTTGAATCCCAGCCCGTTTCAAAAACCTCTTCAAGGACCTTTATTTGGATAACTGGAAGCAGCGTGCCCCCGATCGCAGAGGACGCAAGCCTGCAGTGTATCAAGCAGAGCCTCTTCGGTCTTCAATGAGCTGCAGTAGCCACATCCTAAATTGTTACACCAAAAGCCTTTTGTACGACTTTGAACTTCTTTGACATCCCGTGGTGCCTGGTCTTTTGTGACAACCTAACCGTGACATATAGCCATCGTCATAAAGAATATAGCAAATGGCACTTCCGCTCCTCTCCCATCCCACAACTCCATATTGATTCGCTAAGCACACGAGAACACTATATGTCTGACTCCTGCGTGACGTTATCTCAAATCCGATACAACACGTCAGTCACATGAGGTTCATGCAACTCTATTATAAAAGCTTAGCCTTGAGCACTCAACAGATTCAGAGCAACGAACTCTACCATTGTCTTTCCGAGTCTTTCACGTTGCAGCGCCGGATGCGTAGTCTGTAACATTTCGCAGAGTCCCACGCCAGACACAAGAAGCTGCATGTTTCATTGAACTCTTAGTTGCTGCCAGTCAGTTGATGATGTAAAAAAATGAAATAAAAATAAAAAATCAGCGCATAATGTGCAATCTAGCCGTTCTCGTTGGCACGTGTACACTGTACATGCAATATGGTGGCGTGAGGGGTAGAGCAAAGACTATAACAAGGAGAACCGTATAAGGTCAGCAAGGCAACCATATACGCTGTGTGTTAGGTACGACCACCAACGAGAAGGATTCTTTCCTTGCGGTTTAGTTCGCGTGGATTGTCCCCAAGTTGCGGACGTGATTGAGCTAGAGTTCCGCTCTTATAAAAAAATACTTCTACAAGTACATATTGTTAAGTTTCTATAGTTTCTAGAGAATGTGAACGGACACACGATTTCGGTCAATGTGAGTAAATGATCTTTAAAAGAAGTTATTTCTAAGAATTGTGCGTGAGAAGTGAACTTTAAACGACACCAGGACGAACGCACCTTTGGGCTGGGTTCGCAACAAACTTAGACTCACTAGCGATACCTGAGAAGTCAGTTTTTTTATTTTTTATTTTTTATTTTGTGATTTTTAATGTTCATAAGTCCTTTTTCTAGACAAAGTGCTGTCAAAGTGATGTTTGGGGGTTGAACACTTTGCTTGGTTATGTCAGGTTGTCACTCATAAGTCATGACAATACCGTGGTTACGGTCACATAGCCAGAGCAAGCTCTGTAAAGGTCAAGGGTTTTTCCCCATTTCTTTTCTCGCTATCTGAAGATGGCTACAGGAAAGTTGGTTTTGTAACATTTTTGCTGCGATAGTCAGAAATACAGGCCAAGACGCGTTCGTATTGAAATAAAGCACGTTACCTCGCTGAAATTCAGCACAGAAGTGAACCGTTTCTTAAATGTTGAAAAAAGTTTATAATTTCGAAGAGTAGGTTGGGTTGGGGAAAAGGGTGCGTAGCTAGTTCCCTTCATACAATCAAACAAACTGCAAAACAATCGGGTGGAGTTTTCATCTTTCTGACTGTTTAAGCCAGTTGATGCTCGCCGCGACCGATATTTTTGTTCCGGACAGTTCCGACAGATTTCCGAAGAACAGACAAAAAGAGGAAGATTCAAAAGGAGAAAAGAGAAAAATTTAAAATAGAGAGAAAGAGAAAAGAAAAACGAGAAGAAATAGAAGAACTAAATGGTCGAACTCAATCAAGCTAAGTAAGACAAAGTTTGCTCATTTTTCTCCTGTTAATGATGAACACGAACAGTTGGTCACGAATGTAAAGGTTCGAGATTTTGTTTTGTGGAGACTGAATCGAAAGGTTTTCATTTCTTCTATTTGTAAGTGGATTTTTTTCTTTAGCTATTCCCTCGATCCGTGTGTTTTTTAATTCAAACACAACTCTGGGTTTTTGGGAGTGTAACGAAAAGGAGTAAATACTAAAACTAACGATTAATTTGATTATAATTTTTTATTAACAATTGTCCGATTGAAAAACCTCCGCACGCCGTCGCTGTCAGCAAAAGAAGAGACAATGTGACAGCTGAAAAACTAGATGGTTGACGATGTGGCGAACTGGTTGTTGTTTGTCCACAAAGAATGTTTAGTCTTTATTCGCCACAGGATCAACACTTAGTTAGATTCATTTAGGAGACAGAGAAGTGGCTTTTAGATGGCGACACACAAAAATACATGTGAGCATTCAAGTGGTAGATAGAATGCGCCAGTATTTATCAACCAAATCTTAAGTGCGCCCTTATTTTAAAAGGGTGTCCAAAAAAAATGTGCACCTAGCAAATTAATGTGTGGAAAATTATGAACCGAATTAATGAACCAAATTGTTTAAAATTCTGGAAACCAGTCGAGTCAAGGAGATCATCGATTTGAGACGAAAACTTTGTCTTCTTTAAACCTCATTTCCAGCTGCTCGAGGGAGAAGCTGCCCGAAATTCGAACCTACACTCCATCACTCGAAAAGCACATCTTCCCCAACGTATATTTAAACAACGACTCAGCAAAGACTCACTCAACAAGATCGCGAAATGAGAGGACGAGAGGCAACCACGAATGACTGTTGTAATATGAAATAAAGGGTTTTCCAATAAGAGGTGTTTTTGTGAATGAGCCGCTATTTCGGTAGCTGTCACCTTTGGAGCTTTTATTCTTTGACATTCGACAAGTAGAAACTACGCCATTACTAAAAATGGAATGATAAACGCCTCAGCAACGCACTGAAATTATTAAAATTCACTACAAAAATGGTGAAAATACTGCAGTCACCGTTCGCAAAAGTAGAGCATTTTTTTGGTCGTCGTGAAGCACCTTGTCGGACCGCAATACAGAAATTGGTGGACAAATTCGAGCTGTTCGGACAAGTTAGTGATGTGAAGAATAAAAGCCGTGCACGTCGCTGAAGAACAACTGAGAATATTGCTGCTGTAGCCCAAAGTGTTGAACAAAACCCAGGTTTGTCCATTCCTCGTCGTTCTTTGGAATCGGGCATTCCAAAAACGCCATTACACCGTATTTTGCATAAAGACTGGGGTCCTAAGGCTTCTAAAGTTCAGTTAACACAACAACTCAAGCCGGCCGATCATCAACAACATCGTGCCTTTCCTGATTGGGTCCTTGAAATGCATGAAAATGATCCGGGATTCCATCGAAAAATCATCTTGACTGATGAGGCCCATTTCCACCTCGGTGGCTACGTCAACAGGCAAAATTGTCGCATCTGGGGCTCGGAAAACCCAAGAGTTATTGTTGAGAAGCCTGTCCATCCTCAACGTGTGACTGTTTGGTGCGGTTTACGGTCCGGCGGGGTCATTGGACCTTACTTTTTCGAAAATGAGGTTGGATCAACAGTTACGGTGAATGGATTGCGCTATCGAGAGATGATAAATGATTTTTTATGGTCGGAGTTGGATGGTATTGATCTGGACAACGTTTACTTTCAACAAGACGGCGCTACGTGCCACACAAGCAACGAAAGCATTGAGCTTTTACGGGACAAGTTTCCGGATCGTGTTATCTCTCGAAGAGGTGATCACAATTGGCCACCGAGATCTTGTTATTTAACACCCTGCGACTTCTTCCTTTGGGGCCACGTGAAAAATAAGGTCTACGCCAACAGCCCAGCGTCGATTCAAGACCTCAAAGATAAAATTCGTGACGCTATCGAGGACATATAAAGACTCGTGTAATAAGGATTCGTCTATTCTTTTGCCTAAAAACTTTGTGCTCTGCTGCGGTGTAATACCAAAAACATAACTGGCGCAGTCTGTAGAACGCGTTTATCAACCATTTGATAGTGAATCTAGTAGCTATAAAAAAATGGTGATCCAAAAAAAGCAGATCAGCACACAACGAGAGAACATCGAGGTGATGGACTTAAATCCTTAAGCTGTTAAAGAACCTGATGCACTAAGGTGAAAATTGAAAGTCATCCGTCGAGCGAATACCGGTTAGAAGGTTAGAAACAACGCTTGTCGAGGGAATATCGGCTGGGATGGTTTCGATGTACATACATAAGTGTAATTAATCAACGAGGATTGCTGATTGATCATAGATTGTCTTGTCTGGGTGAGTTCATATTTTTTGTTCCCATATGTCTCCTAGATCCAAATATAAAAAAAAAAAATAAAGTGAAAGTCGGTTGCTTGGATAAATTTAGAAAAAATTGTAAAAAGTGCTTCCAGTGATTCAGTTTCGTTGCCAAGTGCACAGATTTCAATATCAAACACGTGTTTTTAATCTACCGAAGAAACCGCGTCTTTTCGTATAGAAAGCAATTGCATTGATAAAATCGAATTAAGTCAGCGACCATCAAGCCAATCTGCGATAGCATCAGATGTATTTAATTCTTTAAGGATTCCTGATGCCGTTAAGGATTTGCCGAATTTCGATGGAAATCCCAGGCTACTGTTTAAATTTTTAAACAACCTTGAAGAGATACTGAGTCTTATAGCACAATTGAAAGGTTTTAGTTATCAAAAAAAATATTTTACGGGCAATTAGGAATAAAATCATTGGACAGGCAAATGAGGTGCTTAATTTGTATGGAACTCCAATTGACTGGAATGAAATTGGAAACAGTTTGATAGTCCATTGATCGGACAAAAGAAATGAAAACAGTCTCATTCGAGATCTTTTTACTTGCAAATTATTGACATTCCATCAGCTATGAATAATCACGTGAAGGTCCACGAGACGGACAGTGATGTTGTTAAAGCAGAGCTTAGCTTATATGAGGAAATGTGCTTAAACACATTTTTGTCGGGGTTGAGAGAACCACTAGGGTTGACTGTGAGGCCAATGAGACCCAAGGAACTTGCAGAAGTTTATTATTTTTGTTTGCAAGAGCAAAATTGTCTTTATTTTCGGAGCTTGCCGAAACTGAAGGCCAAAAGCATGCGTGCTTCCCAATGCCGCTTATATTACCTATCGTCATCATCATGTTTGATGGAGCTCAGCCTGTAAACATGTGCAAGTGGTTGTTCTCTGACTAACTTCAAAATTATCTTCCGTCGCGATTTGAGGCCAGTTTCCCTTGTTGGGTTCTTCACACCCCCAAGGGTATAAAAATAGCCAAATTCGTTTTGTGTGTTAATTTTTGGGACGAATTTTCAGCCGAGTTCAAACGGCTAATATTGAGAAGCTCTTTGATGACAGTTATACTTCAGACATTCGCCGTAAGATGGAATTTAGTTTTTCTCTATTCAGCATTTAAAGAACAAATCGTCAAAAATTGTACCTCGGAAATGGTGTCATCATATTGATGCCGGAAATGTTTGCTTACTTAAAGTCTGGTTCGCTTCAATATTAATGTGTCTTAGATTTCGAAAAGTTCTTGTCAGAATTTCAACAAGAACCGTCCGTGCAGCCAAACAGGCTTGGTGTTCCGATGGTTTTAGTCTGACATTTTGGACATAGAAATCGAATTTCGACGACTTCTTGGTCCAAAAAGATGAGTTTTTTTTTTTTTCTCAGTGACCACGAATTTATTGGTATATCATTTGAAAATTCGGCGATAATTGGCCGAACAAATTCAGTTCGTTATAAATCAGAGAACGAAGTCATGGACTACCTATGAAATTGGTGTCAGGATCAAGACCACCCCAAATGGATGTCTATTGGTTTTCTTCTTTTTTTTTTTGAATACGTACTCACGGTGGTGGTTCCACTGTGAGCGCCAGTGGCGCCAGGGTGGGTTATTTTCGTAGAAAATTTACAATTTAAAACTGTGGAAAGGGGGTTGATGTTGATAGCATATGTTCGTACCTATTGCTATGTCGATGACAGTGACCTTAAACCCACCCTGCAGCTGTTGGAAAATATCAAATGCAACAGTACTGCTGGTGGGGTGGGCTGTGCAAGTACATGCGGAGATGTAATTACTTCCAACTCGTCGAACTCCAAGCCCACCCTGCGTTGTAGAGAGCTGAATTGCATGGCTCTATCCAGGCACACATATATTAAGGACCGATGAACATTGTTAGTGTGTGGAGTAGTCCGGAAATACATACGGTACATAAGCGCAGGGGGGTAATGTAACGTCGAAGGCGGAGTGATTTAATAATATATAAATGATTATCACCCCAAAAGGAGCGCTGATAAGGGACACATACGGTCTCTGCGTAAGTACCTACGTATGTACCTACGTCTAGGGGAGGGTTTAGTCACCGTCCCTGGGCGGTAACTTTTCAAATTTTGGTTTGTTATTCTCATAGCGTATACCTATTAGTACTACTTATTCTGGCATTTACTTTTTGATTGGTTATCACGTGCACTCTTTGTCTAGTGCCGTATGAGACTCACTTCTTCCTTGACTTAACCTTGAGCAGTACAGAAAATGAATTGGGCACTTATTGGAAGTTGTTTAGCAAAAGGATTTCGCTGGAGTATGTACAACAAAATGTCGGTTGTGGAAAGGGAATAGGAGACCACCCGAAGTAGTGTAATGTTCCATAATCTGTGGGGTAGAAGAAGACCTCGCCTGCAACTGGCACATTGGAAACGTAACCATTCAAACACCCCTCTGACTTGTTTGACATCAAATCCCACGCCGGACTGCTGCGCCACCTTTGTAATTAAGTACGCATAAACGATGCCTTTATAAGCAGGGAGTCGTAGTGACTACTATGCTGGACTGGAGCTTCATGTTTAACACCCCTCCTCAAGGTGTACAGCTGACAACAGGGGAACGAAAGCAGCCGTTCTTCCGTTCGACCCCAAAAACAGTGAGCCCTCATCCGTGCCACAAATTTGTTTGCACTCTTACGTCTAGAAAGTACGTACTATGGAAATTCCAAATACGCGAGTTTTTGTAAAGGGTCCATTTTGGTATTCAAAGAAAAATGCCATTTTTTGAGATAAATGATCGGATGTTTATTTCATAATAAAGAGGAAGGTATGCCGTTAATAATAATCAGCCAAATGGCCACCACGAGCACGCATACAGGACCATATCCTTTTCATGAAATTTTCCATAGCCAAATCGCAAAGTGGCTGCCCTATGTCCTCGATAGCCTCACGAATTTTATCTTTGAGGTCTTGAGTCGTCGCTGGGCTGCTGGCGTAGACCTTATTTTTCACGTGGCCCCAAAGGAAGAAGTCGCAGGGTGTTAAATAACAAGATCTCGGTGGCCAATTGTGATCACCTCTTCGAGAGATAACACGGTCGGGAAACTTGTCCCGTAAAAGCTCAATGCTTTCGTTGCTTGTGTGGCACGTAGCGCCGTCTTGTTGAAAGTAAACGTTGTCCAGATCAATACCATCCAACTGCGACCATAAAAAATCATTAATCATCTTTCGATAGCGCAATCCATTCACCGTTACTGTTGATCCAACCTCATTTTCGAAAAAGTAAGGTCCAATGACCCCGCCGGACCGTAAACCGCACCAAACAGTCACACGTTGAGGATGGACAGGCTTCTCAACAATAACTCTTGGGTTTTCCGAGCCCCAGATGCGACAATTTTGCCTGTTGACGTAGCCACCGAGGTGGAAATGGGCCTCATCAGACAAGATGATTTTTCGATGGAATCCGGGATCATTTTCATGCATTTCAAGGACCCAATCAGCAAAGGCACGATGTTGTTGATGATCGGCCGGCTTGAGTTCTTGTATTAACTGAACTTTAGAAGCCTTAAGACCCAAGTCTTTATGCAAAATACGGTGAAATGACCAATTCCAAAGAACGACAAGGAATGGACAAACCTGGGGTTTTTTCAACTCTTTGGGCTACAGCAGCAATATTCTCAGTTGTTCTTCAGCGACGTGCACGGATTTTATTCTTCACATCACAAACTTGTCCAAACAGCTCGAATTTGTCCACCAATTTCTGTACTGCGGTCGGACAAGGTGCTTCACGACGACCAAAATATGCTTTTATTTTCCGAACCGTGACTGCAAAATTTTCACCATTTTTGTAGTGAATTTTAATAATTTCAGTGCGTGGCTGAGGCGTGTATCGTTCCATTTTTAGTAATGGCGTAGTTTCTACTTGTTAAATGTCAAAGAATAAAAGCTTCAAAAGTGACAGATACCGAAATAGCGGGTCATTCATAATAACACCTCTCATTGGAAAACCCTTTATATTAACAGTATCACTTAACCGAAAGTTGGTAGATTTTAAGTAAACGATTTTTCTGCGTGTATGTCATCCCCAGCGCCATGTTCGTTCTCCCGAGTTTCTTAGAGAAATGCTCTGTCAATCTGCTATCCTATTGGGTTGGACTCCTTCAATGGTATTCCACTTGCGCCCCCTAACCCGGCGGCTACAAAACCTTGATAGCATTAATATCCAGTTCTTGTGATTGCAAATTTCCGCATCACACGAGACGATGACCAGTTAAAGGTTTTTGCCCATCTAAATGGGTGCATATGTGACTGAAGTGTTTCCAACACCCCAGGTGATGACAGTCTTACTCTTCATCTTTTAAGGTACATCCTTTAAACAAATGCAAAAGGTAGTTCCGCGGCCATTCCTACCCCCATCACATCCGAATATACGAATCACTCAACCCTCCTACGCCTAACCTTAGCCTATTCGCAATGAAGCCATTCCATTGGACCCGTTATTTTTCCAAGCTGTAAATACCTACCTGCGGTTCAAACACAAATTGGCTTTTTTTTTCCTGTGAGTACACCTCTCTGGACCTGGTCAAAAAATTGTCAGCTCCTTTTTGGGTTTAATTGCCCCTCGTTCTGATGTGTCGCACTAAACGTCTTTTCAAGTGCACCCATCCAACAGACCGAGAGTCTTTTGTAACCCGCCCACAAACCAACCACAAACAACTTTTTGTATACCTGGCAAAAAAGCATGTACCCAGACAAAAGGACAAGCACCATTCTTTTGCCACTCTTTCCCCAACACGAGTGGGCTTCCACGTGTTTATCCGTATATCCGTTCTCGAGACCTATATTTATCGGTGACAAAACGATGCTGTTGCTGATGTAACCCTCCAGGGTATGGTTCATGGGACGATATACACAGTCAAGGGTTTTTGAACTCTGCAACCATGGCTGCGGCATTGAACTTGGGAAAATACCTGTGGGGTGGTTTCCAAATTTTACCTTGCGGAAACCATAGCAACTTTTGGTCTCTGCACAATCAATAATAAATTGAGCGTGTGTGCTTTAATGAGTAAACAATTTAAAGGTTCTGTGAAGATTTTCAATCGTGTGTCCGTCCTTTCGGACTTACTGACAACGAAAGTCTCAAAGGTTTATGGTGTAGGTGGTGCGTTAAGCTTCGCCACAAGTAGGTGCAATGTGGTACGGACCGGATGGTGGGGGTTGGTTTATGTGGCTGTTTTGCGGTCTTGAGCGCCGTTTTGGGTGCACAACTCAACGGGACGTGTGCATAAAGAAGGCGAGGTATGTTAGAGAAGCTCCAAACCAGCCACTGTGGGTACTTTGAACCAGTCTAATGGTACTTTGATTGCCGAGAGGTCGTCTTAGAAATGGCCGAGGTCCCAGTGTCTCCCTGCAGTCCACAACCGGCTTAGACGAAGAATTGGCTGTCGACGAAGGGAGCTTAACCTTTCTGGGCTCTTCGTTCATGGACAGTCTAACCGCCTCTCTGATCGGCAGTAGTTTTGTCTTGATTCTGGTTCTGGTGGTCAGTTCAGCCCAGTCCCCATTTGTCTCCCCTTCTTCTTATCACTTATAACACAAGACTTGTATAGACTAAATAAACATGCGTTGAAGAACCTTTCAGAATGATAGAAGTCGCTTGCTCTTCGCTGATAAACTTGGTCAACCTTCAGTCCTCCTCATCTGAACTGCCGCGCGAAGCAATTGGAGGAGCACAACCTGTTTGAATTAAATAAAAACAGTTATTTTCAACGCTTTTTTAAATGCTCTTAACAAAACTTTGAAGAAAAAAATCGCAGATGTGAACTCCTGCAACGAAATATCCCACATCCCAGTGGAGCAGCTTTTTATACGCTTTTCAATTAGTTCATTGTTTGGTCTTGGAAAATTGCAGCCTTCGATTTTGATTTACCCTTTAATTTTATGACTTACTGCGGGGGAAATATGTACCTGTTCCCAGGTAGTAAAAGTACAAAATTTCCAACAGGTATAAAGAGTGAAAATCGATTGCAAAATGTATGGCCTCATCATGGCGTAGATCTACCTACCTTCCCGCACTACAATCAGCCGCCACAATGGACTTTGTCCATTACTCTTCTCCCTCTGCACATAAAAGTGTTGGCCACCTCCTCGCTTTTTGTACTTTGGCGCTTTGGCTGCCCACTTGCTAATTTATTGTAATCAATAACGTGGATTTGTTTCGGGAATTAATTCCGATTTAGTCGACGCAAGGTCAGGCTGCCTTTGCGAGGCAGCCGCCCCAGTCCATAATGTGATTGTAATTTTGATTGCATTTCCCTTGCCAAAGGACAAAGGATTGCATTTTGAAAAGGAAGATGTACTTTGTTTAATCTGAATATTTGTTATGGGTGCAGTTTGATTTAATGAAACTGCGCGCTATTCGCACATAACCTGCAAATGAAGCGGTCCATTTGCAGTTAATCCCAGCATTCATATTTCGATTGCTGCACGCGTAGACTACTAACTACAGTGAAGTCATACGAGTGTCGTTCGGTTTTGTCCTACAGGCGGATTTGAGTGTAACTGATTGTTGGATTTGTACTTCAGTACTTTTTGTAGTATTTTACCAGCCACTTCCCACACAGGCAGACCTGTGCAGAGGTATGTAGGCGATGGGTTTGCTCGTCAGAAGAGGGTGCTTTCTTGAGTTTGGGATGCAAAATATCATGGACCGGGGCTGGTGGTTTCGGTTTTGTGCTGGGAAAGCCCAGCAGTCCCAAGGCGATACCTACTTTGGAGGCACTGAGTCTTTTAAGTAGTTGAAATGGGTTTACTTTGGCAACCTGGGTCAGCTGCGGATTTTACTCAGAAGTGTAATATACTCTCCGAATGGGGGTCAAGGTTGAAGTTGGGTTCTTCGGTTGTTTACAAGCCGCCTGTGAAGATTGTCCCCGATCTGTGGTGAACGACATTCCATTATTCTTCGGAGTGGGGGAAGCATGACACATCTGTTAATCGTTCCAAGTATACCACTGAGATCTATAAGTGTGCGTGTGTGTGCTTTCAATGCCGAAGAGCCTGCTCCCTGTTCGTAGGGTTAGAGCTTCCTTTCAGTACTTTAACGGATCATCCGTTTCCTTCTTTTCCCTGCCACTTTTTGCTGAATTCATCACAGAAAACTTTACTCAAAAGTGTTGTTCTTCGACCGAGTCCTCGAGTCCGAGTTGTGTTGGTCGTACTTGCCCCTCTTCTACCATTTCCAATTCAGATCCCAGTTAATCGCTGACTCACCAACGGATACAGGGACACATGCTTTCTTTTTTGTAGATAGTGCACGAAGGACCAACCAATGATACGAGTGACAGCCTCCCACCTAGTTAGAGCTTCTTGCATCAGCGAATTTCGGACTTAGTTCAGCACACGAGTCCAAATGAGTTCATCATTTTGCATAGAGCTTTATTATCCTCAGCCAATGGAGTGTGGGAGGACGGGACGTGCAGCAAAAATCGGCGTCTGGGTGTGTTCAGCGTGGTTGAATATAAATTTTCCACTTTCCAGATTTTCCCATCATAATCGGCAGTTGTCCGAATGTGGGCGTCTTCGACCACACCGACATTTCAGTATTTGTGGGCTGGGACTTTCTATTTGAAATGCAAATAGAAATCTCGAGGGAATCAAGGGAACAGCCAAGCAAATCAACAAATGACCGCTGAGTCGAACAATTGAAAAAATGCAAATGTGTTTCCCCGTCCCGCTCTTTTGCCACCCATCGCACGGAGCGCATGGGCATGGATGGGAGCAGCTCCCACCAGTACATCTCCTTTTAGACAATGTACATCATTTATCTCTTGCAATTAGTACGATTTGTAGTCACCTTCTGTCGTTAGAAGATACATTTTCCTCATTGCCTTTCCATTCTGTGTCCGGTAAACACTGGCGTACTTTGTAGCTAGTCTAAGTCTTAATTTATATATTCAAAAGAAAAAAAGAAAAAAAGAAAAATATGGACGTGCATTATGATTTTGTGATAGTGGAAAAGGAACTGTACTTGAAGAAAATAACCAGTGAAGAGCTTGAACTGGTAAAAGTGACCCCGGAAATTATGAACAAGTATTTGGAGAGTATAGGAATAGGATATGCGACAACCTCAGACAGTGAATGGGACAGTGAAAACGAAAATGAATCGGAAAAAAACCAAGGGAGATCCTTTTAAGTGACAACTCAAATGGAAATAGAAACCATAAGTGCGACGCTTTAGTTCGTGCAAAGCAAAAATCCTTTGATAACTTCAGTAAACCTTTAGTGCAAATGTGTGTGTGAGATGTAGGCGTTTGGCTGTTAAACTTAGGTAAGAGCAATCTTTGTCGACGCACACGTCCGTCAATTTAGCAATTTTCCATTTTCCCCGAAACTAGGAGACTCAAAACCATGTGGCTGTAGGAGGTCGATTCAGAATTGCAATCGGTACTATATTTTAGAGTTTTGTAAAAGGAAAAAACCTTTGATAACTTCAGTTAACCTTTAGTGCAAGTGTGTGTGTGAGCTGTAGGCGTTTGGCTGTTAAACTTAGGTAAGAGCAATCTTTGTCGACGCACACGTCTGTCAAGTCAGCAATTTTCCATTTTCCCCGAAACTAGGAGACTCAAAACCATGTGGCTGTAGGAGGTCGATTCAGAATTGCAATCGGTACTATATTTTAGAGTTTTGTAAAAGGAAAAAACCTTTGATAACTTCAGTTAACCTTTAGTGCAAGTGTGTGTGTGAGCTGTAGGCGTTTGGCTGTTAAACTTAGGTAAGAGCAATCTTTGTCGACGCACACGTCTGTCAAGTCAGCAATTTTCCATTTTCCCCGAAACTAGGAGACTCAAAACCATGTGGCTGTAGGAGGTCGATTCAGAATTGCAATCGGTACTATATTTTAGAGTTTTGTAAAAGGAAAAAACCTTTGATAACTTCAGTTAACCTTTAGTGCAAGTGTGTGTGTGAGCTGTAGGCGTTTGGCTGTTAAACTTAGGTAAGAGCAATCTTTGTCGACGCACACGTCTGTCAAGTCAGCTATTTTCCATTTTCCCCGAAACTAGGAGACTCAAAACCATGTGGCTTTTTGAGGTCGATTCAGAATTGCAATCGGTCTTATATTTTAGAGTTTTGTAAAAGGAAACTGTCGTTTTATTTATTTTATTTATTATTTTGAGTTTGTAAAAGCAATTGCCTTAAGAAGTGTTGATAGAAATAAGTTGATTTAGAAACAGATAAAAGAATGGACTTTTGGCTTTCAAAATTGATGTCGCACTTTATTGCAAGTTATGTATTTTTTTAACTACTAAATGGGGGTGGCATAGACCTTCACCCTTAGTACTGCTTGGATGTCAACCCTCGACAAGAATTCGCATATTCATTTCGGTCGTTTTTTTACAACGAAAAAACTCTGGGAAATTTCATTGGTGCAAATGTAAACTGTTCTTTTTTTGGATGTTTTTACTGACACAGTTTTCGGAGAGCTTTCCGTAAAATGTTTGTTTCATTTCTGTTCGATGTACTTAGTACATGAACAATAATCAAAAACTGAACCAATGGGTCGAAAAATCCATTTGAGTGTGTGCTTTGATTTTTGCGGCGAATCGGCCAACCCTGCTCATGAATTATGAATAAGTTCATGTCGTGTAATCGGTTTGGTTAAGGGGCGGATCAACACAGTATTCATGAGGCGTCAAATACTGCTCACATCTATTTGAATGAGTACTGCAGAAAGGGGAACACAGGGTGGCTGACGAATATTGCCACATTGAGAAACTCAAATAACTTTCTTTTCAGTACAAGCAGACAGTACACAATGATTTGGACTTATTCCCACATAAAATTCAAATGGCCAACAAACTGAACGCAGCAGACTTGCAGACTTCAGGATTCATTTTTCTGTTATTCACGTTAAGGCTCATTCAATTTTATTAAATATAGCTAAGTTAGTTTTAAAAATAATGGAATTTAAATGCCCCCCTGCTCGTTTATGCATGTGCGGCGTCTTACCAAAAAGTTGTTCATTACTGCTTGGAGAGTTGAGACAGGAACAGCCGCAATTGTTTCTCGAATGGATTGCTTTAGTTCATTCAAATTTGTTGGCTTTGCTTAATAGACTTCCTGTTTGCAATAACCTCATAAGAAAAAGTCAGGTGCAGTAAGGTCAGGCGACCTGGGGGGCCAACGGAATGTGGAGTTTCTGGAGATCAGCTTATTGGGAATTTTTCATCGCAATTCTGTCATAACAGGCCGGGCTATCTGAGGAGTTGCACCATCTTGCTGAAACCACACAGAGTTGGAAGAACTTCTCATTCGGCGTAATTCTGGATAGAGAAACTCTATCGACACGCCCAAGTAACGGCCTCCAGTAATCCGTTTTCATCGAAGAAGTAGGGCCCGACAATGCAGCGTGATGAAACTGCACACCACACTGTGCCACGAAGTGGATGCAATTCCGTCTCATGGAGTATCTGTGGGTTGGAAGCACCCCATATTCGACAATTTTGTTTGTTCATGTTGCCATTTAAATCGAAATGGGCCTCGTCAGACATAAAAAGACAGTTCAACACGTTTCCGTCCTCTTGCACCATTTGAAGCATCTCCTGGCAAAATGCCAAGCGAATCGGCAAGTCTGCTGCATTCAGTTTGTTAGAACAAGCCCAAATAATTGTGTACTGTCTGCTTATGCCCATTTGAGCAGAAAAGCTTCTTGTCGAAGCTCTTGGATTCTTTTGTATGGCGACCGCTACAGCAGCGATTGTTTCATTCGTCCGAACTGAAGGGTTTTGATGGTAAGGTCTTGTTTCGACTGTCCCATCCATGCTCGGCAAAATTGTTAACAGAAGGAATCCTTAAACTCAAACCACAGTGACCACTGAGCTGATTCAGGTCGGGGTTATTTACATTATTTTGCTGCATAGTTTTAATCATTTCCGCTCAGGACTTTATCAGAAAAGTCTGCTATTGATAGCTCAAGAAAGTGACAAAATTTAGCAAATCGTTGGACAACATTAACAACAATTGTTGGTCAATGGCAAGTTGTATAAAGCTCATCTATTGAACCCACATGGGGCGAGCGATAATTTTGTAGATCCAATTGTTGATATTTGCGGAGATCTGCAAGCTTCTACCGTACATATGGTGGCAGGCAAATAATCTAGCAAAATTCAGGCTTTAACGACTCAAGTAGGTACAAATACTACGCAAGCTCTGCGCGCACGTCTGATAGAGTTATTGGAGTAATTTTCCCCTTCCATTCGTCCTGAATATAAAAGCTCACCCAGACAAAAGGCGACGCTTAGGCTCATACTTAATCTCAATATAAATCTTGGGTTCTGCAACATTTATTATACATTATTAGTACTTGACAAAATACTTATTTGTATGTGCCATACCCACACACATATAACTCCAACTATACTTTGGTGAAGTTACATATAGACATAAGAATTATAATGTGTAATAATATAGCTTTGATTTTTTGTATCACAATGAATTCCAATAAATCAGTCTTGAAATAGAACTCAAAAGTTAACAGGTTCCACGCCGATGAGGCTAACTTTTGGCATGTAAACAAATCGCACAAATCTACCCATCGAAAAGTGTTTACATTGACCCCATAAATCTGACACTGAGCGGAAGCAGAACGTCTCAAATTGCACTGAACTTGACTTCGTTATAGTCGAAGATAAGATAAACAAGCTTCAGCGCATATTCAGTTCTAAGAATTTTCTTCCTTTTTGTTTACATCACTTAGTTCGTAGCGTATGTTTCACTAATGGCGTATGTATGTTGTATGCAACCATATCCCACAAAATTGTTTAGTATGAATGGTTGCTGTTCAATCAAGTGAATATTGGAACTACCTATCGCTGTTGGAAAAAAAAAACAATAGTAAATACATAGTGTCATTTTATGACAAAGCAATTTCGCGTATGGACAGTGTATTAGTGTATTACAAAAAAGGAAGTGTGATTTTGACCACACACTCAAGCCCGTAACCCTGTGCTAGCTTGAAGGCTGAGTTTCTACTGTGGAAGACAGCTTTAGGAGACTGCAGTTAAGATTTTGTTCCCCACATACATCGACTTTTAAGAATTTTGGCAACCTTACCAGTATCGCCATGTACACCAGAAATAACGTTTTCGACGATGAAACGCTTAAAAACATTGTTAAGAAACTCTACCGGCGAAGATGGACTTACTGGTTTAGCATTTATGTCACTTCTTCGGGAGAGAGGAATAAATACTTACGAAGTAATTGATGTATTTGCAGCAAAGAAGGCCAGGCGATTAGAATTAGTTCTATAAAATAATTCTTCCCTTTGTTTTTTTAAACTATTCCTACTTTTGTTATAATTGCTAGTTAATAAAAAAAAAATTCAAAGTTAAGATTATTCTATTTTATTTTATACGCATTAACAAATTGGCTCAATAATTATCGAGAAAATGGTTTTCAGTCATCCCTTGTTACAGCGAGAGAAAAAGCCGACGAAATTGACACTGACAGGCAGTTCAAAGAAGTCAGAAGACGACGTATAAAAAGGCATTTTCCGCCCGGAACCTCGCACTTGGTAAGGCCGCCGCTGTCTGTTAACCCTAGAAGCTGAAGGTTACTGACTAATAAACTGATCATTCATCGATTCGACGAACAATACTGAAATATATTTTCGTTCCAGCTTTATGTAGTATACATAGGAAGTTCTACTTTTTGTCCTGAATCATTAGAAAGGTGTTGCCAAGTGAAAAACCTGATTTTTACTAAATAAATACTTCAGTTTTTATTATTAAACAGTCTTTAAAGTAAGAACAACATTTGTAAGACTAAATTTAGCATGTTTTGAAAATCTTAAACAAAAAATTGAACATATCTTCTTTAGCAATATTAAATAAGTAATAAATTTGATAATATATTTAGAAAGAAGACAGAAAATAATCGAACTTTCTTTTCCTTCTAATTTCAGGCCCTGGACAATCGGATCAATAATTCTTCTCATTTCAATAGAAATCAATAATAACATTTGATGAGGAAAAAAATTATAAAAATTAAATAAAGTAGGTAATTAATTTTTCTTAGCGCAAAGATCCGCAAAAAAATGAAACGACCAATTTGCGCGATTAAAAAAATTAAAAACAAATAGAAATACTAGTTTTACCTGCCGGGCACAGCCGTCATTCGCAAGAGTGCATCTGTGACTGAGTTAATTACTGAACACACGTTACTATGTCCCCGGGTTGAAGAGAAACAGTCGACGAACAATATTCGCTCAGGGTTAAATATAATTGTGTTGGAGTTGGATCACATTAGGAAAATTATTTCAAAGACCAAATCTTTACAATATTATAACCTCCAGTAAATATATTTTCTTTTAATTTTATGAACTAAAATTCGAAAGGATTCACTGCCGTTGCCTCACCATGTCACAGTTTCCGTAACACATTCACCAGTTCACTCCCCAGCTCCAGCGTGCAAGAATAAATAATAAATTCATATCTCAACAACCGCGCTACTATCTTAAAGGGTCTAAGCAACCATAAACATCCAGAAAATTTCATTGAAATCGGTTGAGTGATTGCAGAGATCGTCAAAGCCGTAGTACGCACAAATACACGTGTGTTTACTATGCCTATAACTCACGAACCAATTCACATGCAAACATAATATACATAAAAACCTTGGGATTGACGTCACCTTTCGAGGAAAATTTACAGAAGCAAAATCGGCTCACTCATTACAGAGAACATGAATTTCAAACAGATAAATTTATGCTGTAACCTTTCAGTGTCTTACGAGTGCTGAGTTTATCATTCCAGAAAGTCAACTCAGAGGTTTCGCCACCCATTTAGCGATAAAGTTCCCTTTCGCAGCTGTCATTCGCAAGCAAGTCTTTTGATGGACATCAACAGAATGACAGATGACTTAGTTCCGCTCCAACTCCAACAAATGGATTGAAAAAAGCGGACCATCCGCTCTAGTCAGTTTGTTCACTTAGTTGGAACTAAAAGATCTTTATTAAGTCCTGATAACTGACTTGTCTTAAAATCCACTCTACCTGAGTAGTCCTGTCCTATGGCCAATGCTGTTCAGTCAGTGGGAGTGTGACTAACGCCAGCTGCACATCATCGTCCGGCGGTCGATTTTTGCTTTCCCGATTTAGTGAACCAAACTCATTTTAAGCTACTAAAAATTGTAACCCATTCGTGAAAAACTCTAACCGTAATCGTTTGTTAATTTCAGCAATAGACAAGAGTTCTCATACTGTCACGTAAGAGCTTTCAGTCAAAAAAAAGCTCGAGGTAAATTATTAGATTGCTTAAATATTAAACAAATAAATTGCAGAAAACAAAATCATTGCAATGGATCCTAGAGCTGTGGAACATAAATACTTTCCCGGAGTCCAGAACGAGCCGTTGAATGTTAGCATATTTATTTTTATATATTTAACAGAGATAAACTATAGAAAGATGGCCAACTTAAGGGAATGTATACTGTTGTTTGGAATGCAAAATGTCTAACTGAGTATTTGCGAAAATAGTAAAAAAAAACAAAAACCACCCTCAACCCAATAATTGTTTCTTTCCTTAGCTTGCACCTAGTCCAATTGTAGGTATATCAATAAAATTAGTATGAAGTTAGTCGCAAACTAGAAACACTGTGCGTGTCCCGCTTGTAGAGTTGTCAAATGGGGCCAATCTCTTAAGTTTATCTAAGTCATAGACACACATATGTGGTATTAACTTGTGTATTCTTTAGCTTTCCATTAAATCCGAATCAATGAAGGCCCTTATTCATCCCAATGAAAAAGATGCAAATCCGTTTTCACAAGCTTTCACATATCAAGATGCGGCTAAACAAACAGCTGATTCCACATACCCGGAAGCGGCTAAACAAAGAGCTACCTTCACATATCGGGACTCGGTTAAAGAAAAACTTGCATTTACTTATCCGGATGAACATTATTCGGATCAGGTTTCGATAGATGGACAGCAGGCAGCGGCTAAGCAAACAGCTACCTCCACATATCCAGATGCGGCTAAGGAAACAGCTGACTTTACCTATCCGGATGAAATTTATCCGGATTGGCTTTCACAAGCCCGACATCAAGAAGCGGCAACACAAACAATTGCCTCCACATATCCGGACGCGGCTAAGGAAGGAGCTGCATTCACCTATCCGGATAAAAATTATTCGGTTCGGTTACCACAAGACCAACATCAAGCAGCGGCTAAGCAAACAGCTGCCTTCCTAAATCAGGATGCGACTAAACAAACAGCTGCCTCCACTTATCCGGACGCTGCTAAACAAACAGCTGCCTTTACATATCCGGATGCGGCTAAACAAACAGCTGCCTTCCTATATCAGGATGCGACTAAACAAACAGCTGCCTCCACATATCCGGACGCGGCTAAACAAACAGCTGCATCCACCTATCCGGACGCGGCTAAAGAAGGAGCTGCATTCACCTATCCGGATAAAAATTATTCGGTTCCGCTACCACAAGACCGACATGAAGCAGCGGCCAAGCAAACAGCTGGCTTCCTATATCAGGATGCGACTAAACAAACAGCTGCCTCCACATATCCGGACGCGGCTAAACAAACAGCTGCCTTTACACATCCGGATGCGGCTAAACAAACAGCTGGATTAACCTATCCGGATAAAAATTATTCGGATTGGGTTATACAAGCCGGACATCAAGTAGCGGCCATACAAACAATTGCCTCCACATATCCGGACGCGGCTAAAGAAGGAGCTGCATTCACCTATCCGGATAAAAATTATTCGGTTCCGCTACCACAAGACCGACATGAAGCAGCGGCCAAGCAAACAGCTGGCTTCCTATATCAGGATGCGACTAAACAAACAGCTGCCTCCACATATCCGGACGCGGCTAAACAAACAGCTGCCTTTACACATCCGGATGCGGCTAAACAAACAGCTGGATTAACCTATCCGGATAAAAATTATTCGGATTGGGTTATACAAGCCGGACATCAAGTAGCGGCCATGCAAACAATTGCCTCCACATATCCGGACGCGGCTAAACAAACAGCTGCCTTTACACATCCGAATGCGGCTAAACAAACAGCTGGATTAACCTATCCGGATAAAAATTATTCGGATTGGGTTATACAAGCCGGACATCAAGTAGCGGCCATACAAACAATTGCCTCCACATATCCGGACGCGGCTAAAAAAGGAGCTGCATTCACCTATCCGGATAAAAATTATTCGGTTCCGCTACCACAAGACCGACATGAAGCAGCGGCCAAGCAAACAGCTGGCTTCCTATATCAGGATGCGACTAAACAAACAGCTGCCTCCACATATCCGGACGCGGCTAAACAAACAGCTGCCTTTACACATCCGGATGCGGCTAAACAAACAGCTGGATTAACCTATCCGGATAAAAATTATTCGGATTGGGTTATACAAGCCGGACATCAAGTAGCGGCCATGCAAACAATTGCCTCCACATATCCGGACGCGGCTAAACAAACAGCTGCCTTTACACATCCGAATGCGGCTAAACAAACAGCTGGATTAACCTATCCGGATAAAAATTATTCGGATTGGGTTATACAAGCCGGACATCAAGTAGCGGCCATACAAACAATTGCCTCCACATATCCGGACGCGGCTAAAAAAGGAGCTGCATTCACCTATCCGGATAAAAATTATTCGGTTCCGCTACCACAAGACCGACATGAAGCAGCGGCCAAGCAAACAGCTGGCTTCCTATATCAGGATGCGACTAAACAAACAGCTGCCTCCACATATCCGGACGCGGCTAAACAAACAGCTGCCTTTACACATCCGGATGCGGCTAAACAAACAGCTGGATTAACCTATCCGGATAAAAATTATTCGGATTGGGTTATACAAGCCGGACATCAAGTAGCGGCCATGCAAACAATTGCCTCCACATATCCGGACGCGGCTAAACAAACAGCTGCCTTTACACATCCGAATGCGGCTAAACAAACAGCTGGATTAACCTATCCGGATAAAAATTATTCGGATTGGGTTATACAAGCCGGACATCAAGTAGCGGCCATACAAACAATTGCCTCCACATATCCGGATGCGGCTAAACAAACAGCTGGATCTACCTATCCGGATAAAAATTATTCGGATCCGCTTTCACCAGCGCGACATCAAGTAGCGGCTAAACGAACAGCTGCCTCCACATATCCGGATGCGGCTAAACAAAGAGCTGCATGTACCTATCCGAATGAAAGCTATTCCGTTCCGCTACCAGAAGACCGATACCACGCAGCGGCTAAACGAACAGCTGCTTTCATATATCAGGATGCGGCTAAACCATCAGCTTCCTTTACCAATCCGGATGCAAATATAGATTCACTGTCACAAGGTAAATATATAGCAGCGGCTGCACAAAATGCTGACCCAATTTGTCCAGTTGAAAATACCGAACCGCTTTCACAAGCACAACATAAAGCAGCAGCAGAACAAACTCTATTAGAGGCACAGCACCATATAGAACTCGGCCAGTTCCCCTCACGTAACGCATTACCTTTACAGCATAATAAACGCATAAACTTACTTCAGCTATTCGCTGAAGCAGCTCTGCAAAACTTGATGACAAGCGGACCCAAAGTGCAGGAGAAAGTTGACAATGAGCCACCCACAGACCATCTTGTTCAGCCCTGTAGTTCTAAAGCAGCTCTAGCCAAAATAGCAAATAAAGAATCGGCAAGCAGCGATGAAAATAAGGAGACAGGGAGCGAAAGGAAGAAGATGAAGAAGAGGAAAAGGAAGAAGCGAACAAATAAACACTACAAGGAGGACAAGGACAAGGAGAAGGTGAAGAAAAACAAGAAGAAAAAAAAAAAAAAAACCAAACACAATGACACTAAAGATGACGGAACGATATACCCAAAAAAATATGATTACTTGCCTTGCTGTAAATTTATTCAGGAAACTGAACAAATGAACTCCAAAGTTAAGAATGTTTTCAAACACATTAACACTCAACGACATAAAAGGTTTAACCATAATCAGTTCTTCTTCACCCCCAGAATTATATTCTATACTATCGGCCTTCTGTCGTACGGATTACTACAGTGTAAGAACAAGAAACAGCCTCAACTGCCCACATACACGGAGGGATGCGCAGAGAAAAAACGTCAACCATAAATACATCTTAATAACTTGTTCTTATTTTTAAAACTAATTAAAATCTTTTCGATGTATTTTTCATTCCACATTCAGGCCTTTTCAAACCGAGCGTTCCATATTCAGCCTTCCCGTTTCCACTTTCAGCCCCCGAAATTTTGAATGGATCTTCTTGACAAGATTTTTAACTCATCACACTGTGAAATCAACATTTTGAAACTTCCCTTTTATGTGGGCTGTTTTGCAATTTATATGTGTAGACTAATTTGGATCACCGATTTTTACTAAATTCACCTTGCCCTAGGTAAAACTATTTTATCAAATAAAAATTTAATCAATTATTAACATAATCTATTCAATTGAATTTATTTAGGGTTCTTAAATAATAATTGCGTCGCCGAAACTTGTATCAATGTGCATTGTTAGATTAAAATTAAAATTGTAAACTAAAATTGTGAATTAAAATTAAAATTAAAATTCTAATTGAAATTAAAATTAACATTAAAATTAAAATTCAAATTCAAATTAAAATTTAAATTAAAATTAAAATTCAAATTGATATTGAAATTCAAATTCAAATTCAAATTGAAATTAAAATTCAAATTCAAATTCTAATTGAAATTGAAATTAAAATTAAAATGAAAACTAAATTTAGTAAAATTTGCTAACGTTACTAATAGTATTCTATCCGGCTGTCTTTGCTCAGGTGTTGGTGCATAAAAAAAACATTGACACAACGAGCCTCACTAATATCTACACATTTTAATTCTTCGCACTATAATAAATATTTTGAAATTCCCAATAGGCAATTTTGCATGGAAATTTTCGCCATTGTGAGTTACAAAAATTAAGCATGGACACTAAAAATGATTACCTGTATCGCGGATTATTTTTCGAGTCTTTTCACAGATTATTGAACTTGAGTATCGTGGGAATCGGTGGAGCTATCCTGAGAAGGCTTCTCAACTGTACATCTCTGCCACTCTTTCCGAAACAAGAAACTCAAACAGCGAGTGGTCTTCAACATGGATGATGGGTGTTTCAAATAGTAAAACATCGAGGACACGGCATCCCACTGCCAGTGTCAATAGGCGAGCCACACATCCGTATTTGTTTTTATCTTATATTCAACTAAATGAGCAGCCGGATAATCTTTTAAAGCTTAAAATATATGTGCTGCTTAGCAGAAATGTTATAAATTAGTACGAAATAAATTTAAAAAAATATTAATGTTTGAGAAATAAAATGTATTTCAAATGTATTCGAGGACAATTGTTTGGTTTTTATTTTTATAAAATGGCTGAAGAGGTAAGTAAGTATAGTTACATACCGAACCAAAAAGAGGGCTTAAAACAGAAAAAGTCTTAGCTCTCTGCAGGCAAGGTCCCCTGTCAGACAATCTCCAGAACAGAAGGTGAATATCGCAGGAGGAAACAAAACTTCTTGCCGATGAGAGAGACAGATGGAAATAGGCTAATTAATCCAGAAATAGGGTGTTGAAGATGACAGATATATCTATCCAGGACTTCAGGAAATTCGGCCCTCTTTAATTGGTTCTTAATGGTCAATTAAAGCTTGTTGAATTTTTTTTCTTATAAACTGCACACACTGCAAGTGTTATAAGAGAACAATTATATGGAAGGACACGCACAGTTGCAGTTTCCATGGGGTTCGCGTTTTTGGATTCGCATTGCTTGATTATTCGTTTTGATGCTGCCGCCCTGGGCATGTGGAACAAGGGTAGTTCGTTTGTTGTAAGCGATTTATGTTGTAGGTATTTATGAATGATGCACAGCACGAGCGAAGTTTCAAAAGGGAAGGATGATCGGACAAGAGTGGAGTGGAAAACCCGAAGCGTGTTGCATGTGCGGCAACGAAATTGACATGAGATATTCACTTTCACTTGGACTACAGTCTCATATCGTATCCTATGAGGTCTTTTGCGGTTTGGTTTGGGTTCGATGATTCGTACAACGTAACTAAAAGTAGCCAGGTGGGTTCAAATACGTCCACACGTTCTCTGATCGTCACGGTAGTTATCTGGTAACATATTTTGGCATCGTTCCCTTCTCAAGTGTCTACACCTGTTAACGCAGTTGACACCAGCTCATATTAATATGTTGGGTGGAACTTGCCTGAGGGTCGGTAGAGCAAGCTTCACTGAATTTCCCTTTGACGATGTGTGTGGTAAGGTGGGCTTAATGGTCAGTCAAGTCGAATGGTACGCCTTCCGCCGGCTGGGGAAACCCAGGCGGCATTTCTTCCATGGAGCCGAAGAACTTTGCAATTTGAAGGACATTGGCATCAATAGAGTTGAAGTCTTTAAATGTAAAGAGAGAACTTTACTGGAAAATCTACTTTTGATGGCAGCAAAACGATGCCAAACGATTTATTTTATTTTATTTTATTATTTTATACAAGATGTGGTCCCAGCAGCATGGGGCTGCGAGCCAGACAGTCTTCAGCAACGATGGACATTCTGCATGAACGATTTTAGGATATATGTTTACCTCTCGTAAATTGGCCAGATTTGATAGCGTTTCCTTTGTTGTGTTTGCTGAAGTTTCAGGTCCACATAACCAATGATTCCGCTCGAGAGTCCTTCAAAATTGAACTACCCGGATCACCGTTCCACCGTGAGATGGAGCCGATGAAAATTGCTAAATTTGTTGTTACTTCATTTGGGGCAGATTTCCATTATGGGCACCGACCAAACTTTTTTTTCTTATTTTTTAATGGCTTAAAATGGCCTAAATAACATTTATATAATATTTTTTTGAGGAATTTTTTTTTTATTTAAATTTAATAATGTCTATGTGACTCTGTTTTGACTCTTGTCAGGCAGGCGCCTGTAAGAAAGTCGGGTGTATTTAAAGTATGACGTGGGTGGCTCGCTTCGCTCGCTAACAGGATTTTAACCCTTTTTTTCGCAGCTTTTAGCCGCTCACGCGACTTCGGCGCTCCGCTAAGGGTATGTCAACAACTGTCAGGCAGGCGCCTGGAGCTAAAGTTTAATTATATTCACGCTGGTATACTTAGCGGTGTAATATTTTCAGTATTAAAAAAAAAAATACATCAAAAAAGACAAAATTTTCAGTGAAAATTGAAAACTTTAAAATTGAAAAAAGACAAAAATAGAAAAAAAAAGTTTCCACAGAAAAATTCTCTTACAGTACATCTTGGAATAAATAAAAATATTAATTTGCTTAATGTTCATAATGGAAACCTCAGCCCTACATTTGAAAGACAATTTATTTAATATATTTTTTTGATTTTTAAAATTGGTGGCACTCCTAGACTTCCAGGCCGGTCTGCTGCTTTCGCTCCTCAATTGACCTGTTTACAGAAAAGCTTAAGTGCAAAATTGTCTGCAGTCCCCGCCTGCTTACTATCATTAGCGCGGACAAGTTCCGTCCGGGAACGTTGGGATTCCTTGCTACGGCAGCACCAATCGTTTCACGTGTCCCAAGCATCCATTTTCTCGGAGCAGTGTCGCCAAAAAGTCCTTCTTAACAATCTTTGGTAATGAAATCATTGGCTCCGCGGCACTATCTAAATGCTGGTTTCTTCGTTCCTTTAAATGTTTATCTGTGCTCAAAAGACAAAATGCCACCGACTAGACAATTCACAGGGGAAAAGTCTCCTCGCCCACTCTCCCATGAATAGGTAAGTAACGAAAATTTCAGGCGGCGAACACATCCTACACATCCACATTCAATCCCAGTTGTTGTCAAAACAACACTTAAGGCGAATAAATTGCTGCAGGACGAGGCAATGGATTACAGCACACCAAACGCCCAATATCTACAAATATTAACATTCATTCACTAACTGGTCATAACAATGCACGCGAGGGTCTGAGTGAAAATTGTACTCAGTATATTATCTTCGCTGGTGTCCTTCATGGTGAGTTAACTACACGCACGGCATTTGAAAAGACGAAAACTGAAACGTGTGGAAGAGTTGTTATCGGTAAAAAAAAAAAAAACTAAATATGTTCTTTTGTGATAGCCTATCGTCAAGGACGAAGAACAAAGAAGTGTAATATGAACGTGGGTACTCATCTTCAAGAAGATTATCCAAAAATGGACTTTGTTTTCGTTAAAGGCATACAGACACAGAGCACAAATTAGACGAGGCGAGGCCACCATCCGCGGGAGTGATAATGAGGCCCTTGAAGCCTACTTGGAAACAAAAAACGAAGAAGACGCAAGACAGGCCTACGCGTTGCACATGACACATTTTAGTAATTTTGTTGATTACACAAGAGCACCCATTTTTAATTTTAGTGTCGTAAAGATCTACTTTTCCATGCACAGTGCATTCAACGAGGACTAGGGGAGTCCATTATTTCAGATTTGTTCACCGTCTTCTTTTTGTCCTAAACGTACCTACTGCTTTCCCTAATTGTCGTATCTTGAAAATTCCACCGCATGTTGGTGTCCTGTGGGAGGACACTTATTGCAGCCACGTGTGCAAATAATTGTTAGTGAATTTAATGCATTATAATTGTAAAAGTTCAAATAACGTTCTTCCCACCCCACATAGAGCAATAAACGCAAATTATAGGTACCTTTAGTACTGGCAATCCTGTTTAACAACATTTGAGTTATGCGCTACTGTCCTTTTTCTCTTATATGTTGATAGGTAGTTAAACAAGCTGGCTTATTAAAGTCTCATTAAAAAACACTCGAGCTGTTCCATTTGCAAACATATTGTAAAAGTTTGTCCTACCCTTTTCATAAGTACCCACTATGAATAATAATTAAAGTTGGTATTGTAAAACTTTATCTTTTGAAGTTGAATACAGGACACGACAACATTGATTTGATTTGGCAGATATAGACAGCACGGGACTAGTAAGGAACGGGTAAGGGTTTTGTGTGTTTTTTTTATGCGATCTTAGGGCTGCTCTAAATCTTTTCTCGGAGCATTTTTGGGGGCGTTTTAAGTCATTAAGTCGTTTGTTGTTTGGTACGTTTGAGCTTAAATGTCTGCCTTTGCAATGACGAATGGAAATCGAACTCCCTCGCTAGGTGGCCAATAGATTGACTGAGAGATATGGGGTGGCCGTGGAGAAGGTTCATTAGGTAGAGTCTTGCCACACTTTCGTGGAGGGAACAGAGGAAATTCTAACCAGTAAACTAATTAGATCTACTTAGAGGGGGCACTGATCAAGCACAAACTGTAGGGAATTGAATTATTAGATATCATCTTAAAATAAAGATGATCAGTTAAAACGATCCCGTTCGATTTTAAAAGGAACACAGTTAATTAAAAGATCGTTCATTGCAAACAGGGAGAAAACGTAAAGAGAAGAATATAAGAAGACAGCCATCTTGCTGTGGACTGTAGAAGCGTCAATGTGGATTGTGGAAGTGGATTTGTTCAATTTATGTTTCCGATTACTCGCCCAACAAACCGTTGAATAAGAGAAGAAGCCCAAACAGGTGGAAAAACGTAAAAAGAACGAATATAAAAAGACAGCCATCTTGCTGTGGACTGCAGATGTGTCAATGTGGATTGTGGAAGTGGATTTGTTCAATTTATGTTTCCGATTACTCGCCCAACAAATCGTTGAATAAGAGAAGAAGCCCAAACAGGCAGAAAAAGCTAAAAAGAAAGAATATAAAAAGACCGCCATTTTGCTGTGGACTGCAAATGTGTCAATGTGGATTGTGGAAGTAGATTTGTTGAATTTATGTTTCCGATTACTCGCCCAACAAACCGTTGAATAAGAGAAGAAGCCCAAACAGGTGGAAAAACGTAAAAAGAACGAATATAAAAAGACAGCCATCTTGCTGTGGACTGCAGATGTGTCAATGTGGATTGTGGAAGTGGATTTGTTCAATTTATGTTTCCGATTACTCGCCCAACAAATCGTTGAATAAGAGAAGAAGCCCAAACAGGCAGAAAAAGCTAAAAAGAAAGAATATAAAAAGACCGCCATTTTGCTGTGGACTGCAAATGTGTCAATGTGGATTGTGGAAGTAGATTTGTTGAATTTATGTTTCCGATTACTCGCCCAACAAACCGTTGGATAAGAGAAGAAGCCCAAACAGAAAAAAAGCGTAAAAGAAAGAATATCAAAAGACAGCCATCTTGCTGTGGACTGTATAAGTGTCAATGTGGATTGTGGAAGTGGATTTGTTCAATTTATGTTTCCGATTACTCGCCCAACAAATCGTTGAATAAGAGAAGAAGCCCAAACAGGTGGAAAAGCGTAAAAAGAAAGAGCATAAAAAGACAGCCATCTTGCTGTGGACTGTAGATGTATGAATGTGGATTGTGGAAGTGGATTTGTTGAATTTATGTTTCCGATTACTCGCCCAACAAATCGTTGAATAAGAGAAGAAGCCCAAACAGGCAGAAAAAGCTAAAAAGAAAGAATATAAAAAGACCGCCATTTTGCTGTGGACTGCAAATGTGTCAATGTGGATTGTGGAAGTAGATTTGTTGAATTTATGTTTCCGATTACTCGCCCAACAAACCGTTGGATAAGAGAAGAAGCCCAAACAGAAAAAAAGCGTAAAAGAAAGAATATCAAAAGACAGCCATCTTGCTGTGGACTGTATAAGTGTCAATGTGGATTGTGGAAGTGGATTTGTTCAATTTATGTTTCCGATTACTCGCCCAACAAATCGTTGAATAAGAGAAGAAGCCCAAACAGGTGGAAAAGCGTAAAAAGAAAGAGCATAAAAAGACAGCCATCTTGCTGTGGACTGTAGATGTATGAATGTGGATTGTGGAAGTGGATTTGTTCAATTTATGTTTCCGATTACTCACCCAACAAATCGTTGAAGAAGAGAAGAAAATAGAAAATAGGTCGAAAAACCTAAAAAGAAAGAGTGTAAAAAGACCGCCATCTTGCTGTGGACTGCAGATGTGTCAATGTGGATTGTGGAAGTGGATTTGTTGAATTTATGTTTCCGATTACTCGCCCAACAAACCGTTGAATAAGAGAAGAAGCCCAAACAGGTAGAAAATGCGTAAAAAGAAAGAGTGTAAAAAGACCGCCATCTTGCTGTGGACTGTAGATCTATAAAAACTTAATCCAAGCCGCTCTCAAAATGAATGTCCTGATTGTGTCCAATACTGTAAATGCGTTTAGTGTCCAACATGATCTCGCATGGTCCCACGAACATAATGCACTCGTGACTATAGTTCAGATTGAGTGACTCGCCTCGAACGCCTATTTCTTCGCTTCCTAATAAACCCAGACCTATTTAGTTGTCAGATAATGCACAAAATATTTAGTAGCAGTTCTGTGCTGCGCTTTGCGGTTAATGATCCATAAATGTCTTATGAGTTCCGCTGCACAATAATCAGTTAAATGTGTGCATTAAAAGGCATCAAACTTCACTCGTTCCAATGGATGTAATTTTAACCGAGTCCCTTTCAGTTTTAAGTAGAGCAGATGGTCTTGCCTACTGCAAAGTACCACAAACGTCCTCACAACATGATGCGTAGCAAATAGAGCTCCTCAACTAAATGTCATATTGCGATAAATCAAAAGTGTCAATCAGACAGAGTCTGTTCTGTTTATATTTAACGATCGCTGGAGTACAGCCTTTCCAATGAATGAATGTTGCTGCCTGATACAAGGAAACAATAGATGAACAGCATCGCGAAGCTTATTTCGGGGTTGTATGTCTATTTATAGATTGCTGCTGCTCGTGTCACTGTCTGGTTATTTTAAGACCTACCTTGACATGCTGCCGGCGTGGCTCAGCTACCTCGCTGGATAATGAGGTGGCTCTTTGTCCTTCAAACCAAACACAACAACCAAAGATAACCTACTTCTTATCAGGCTATCTGAATAGGTGAGAAAAAGGTTTTTATTTTCGAAATTTAGGGGAAAACTAAAGTTTTTTTCTGATAAAAAAAGGGGTCAACAGTCTTCAAAGTTTGGGAGCACGGGGTTGGGACACCAAATTTCGAAATTCTTGTCAATATTCGTTGCCTATTTCTAATGCAAGCTCTGAAAGGATGTTCAGTTTCGTAGGAACTCATGGAGGGATGAGCGAAACCAGCTTTCTATGGAAGTATTGGAAGCAGGGCTCCTTGCAAAGCGAAATTTTTCGATGAGTTTGGCAAAAATTAAATACAGGGTCCACCAAATAACTTTTTTTTTTGAAAATGCTATAAAAAAAAAAAACTACTAAACATTTTCTCAAATTTCTTTTTTTATTTGAAAGTACAATCCTTCCGGTTAATAATGGAAAATAATTTCATTCAAATGGCTGCCTCGACTGGCCATGCAGTAGCCTACACGATCGGTCCAATTTTTAAGCACATTATCGATTGTGTGCAGCTGTATTTCACCAATGGCTTCACGAATATTGTCCTTTAAAGCGTCAATTGTCTCTGGCTTGTCGGCTTGACATTTATCTTTTACGGCACCCCACAAATAATAGTCCAACGGTGTCAAATCGCAGCTCCGAGGTGGCCAAACGACATCAGCTCTGCGCCTGATAATGCGATCTTCAAAAACAGGGCGCAAAACATCGAGTGTAGCTTCGGCTGTGTGGCACGTAGCGCCGTCCTGTTGAGACTAAATTGTGCCAATATCGTCCTCTTCAATTTTTGTGAACAAAAATTCGTTCAACATGGGCCGATAACGATCGCCATTGACTGTAACGGCCACTCCTTGCTCAATTTCGAAGAAAAATGGCCCAATTATGCCGCTGGACCAAATTCCGCACCAAACAGTGACTCGTTTTGGGTATATCGGCTTTTCAATGTATGCGTGCGGGTTTTCTGTGTCCCAAATGCGACAATTTTGCTTGTTTACATACCCGCCAAGATGAAAATGAGCTTCATCTGAAAAGATGATTTTTTTGGCAAAATCCGCATCTTCTCTAAGTCGATCGCAGGCGCACTTTCAAAGTAATGTTGCAATATTTCCCAGCGTTGTTCAAGCGTATACACAACCATATTCGTTCAGCGGAAGGATAAAACTAATTATCTGTCAAATCAGACATGAGCTAAGTGTTACCATTCGCGAAATAAGCACTAGTTGAAAAAAAACAAACAGCTATTAATTGTAGCAGTGAAAACCCTAAATTCGGAAACAGGATCCACGTCTTTATTTGAGAAGAACCTAGACCACATGATGTTAGTTGCCGTTTTGGCTGCAAGAGTTCTCTCTTTGATGTGAGGTCCTATATTAAGATTGTATGTGGATACAAATCCCAAATATTTGAACTCATTTACAACCTCAATTCGCGAACCATCCAGAGACCAAACATGTTCTCTACCCCGCCGCTTTTGTGCTCTGAAGATAAGAACTTTAGTTTTAGCTGTGTTTATTTTTAGATCCCAAGCATCGCAATAGTTCTTTAATTTATGAATTTGGAGCTGGAGAGTATAGAGAGAAGGAACGACAAGATCATCTGCGTAGGGTAATACTTTTACATCTACATCTCCGAACTTAATGCCACCTGGGATGCTGTCACACAAGTCATCTATAAAAAGAGAGAAAATTCGAGGGCTTAGAACACACCCTTGTGGGACACCAGAAGCCGTAGGGAAAGTGGATGATTTTATTTAACCATTGCACACCGCTGCAGATGTATTTGCAAGAAGTTGCTCGTAGATTCTGATACATTTTGACGATACGCCTATCGCTGCTAGCTTAAATATCAGTGACCTTCTGTTGACGGTGTCAAAAGCAGCCTTGAGGTCCACGGAAAAATACGCACAGTTTCTTTTTCTTCTCTATAAACCGTTTTGCAATCGTTGTTAGTACAAAAACCTGGTCCACTGTCGACTTATTAGCTCGGAAACCGGCCTGGAAGATACTGAGGACGCTATGCTGATCCACTTGAGTGAGCAGTTTTCTTAGCGAACTGAGGCAGAGAAGGGTCAGCTTTTTTGAAGATGGCGCATATGTCAAAGGTTTTTATTAAACATTCAGGGAATGCCTCATCGCAAAAAATTTGATTGAAAAGTTCTAAAATGTATGCCAAAAAGGACTGAGTCGATTGCTTGTAGAACTCAGCTGGAATACCATCTGGCCCGGAGGCTTTATTGTTCTTCATTTTTGTTAGAGCTGCCGAAATTTCGGTCATGTCTATCGTGGAGTCTAGTTCTTCAATATAGACTTGAGGGTAGGGGGGGGGGCAAAAGAAATCAGTTTCTGGTCTGGGCTTGGAAGTAGACGATCGCGAAAGTGATTTGCAAGCAACTCTACACTAATTGAAGTCGGAGTCGTTTTGTTGCAATCTGCCAAAACACGGACACTGCACAGTGACAGAGTCGACACTGACCTTTCGAGATATCTTATTTTCTTTAATTTGCATAATTCTTTGTAGTTTTTATTGGCTTCTAGATAGTTAGTTTTTCTAAAGAGCTCTAGAAATGCGAACGATGTCTTTCTTCGCCTAATAAATACAATCTGTATCATACCACTTCGACGAAAAAGGGACTGACTGAGAGTTTACCGCCCCTTTAAGCAGCCTCTTGAATCGCACAAAAGACTGAACTCGCCGTGACATACAACACAAGATTAGCTAAAGAGGTATACCTCCCTCCACTTGATAAAATCCAAAGATCAGCCTCAACCATGTATGGACCACTGCAACTGCAGCATATTCGCCCTCTGCATATTTACCGAAAGGAGATGGCTTTCCTATTGAGGGATGACGAAAAGGAGGAAACACCATTTTGCTAGGTAAAAAGCCTGCTGCTGTGCTCTATTCGAGAGCAAACTCTGGGAGAGTACTTCTTCCAGGAGCATATGCAGATATTCCACGTGCATGCATTTTAGGGAATGGGAATGAAAAGTTATGCGAAGTAAGAATGCCCCCCCAAAAGCTAGTTAGGGTACGTTTCGTATTTATTTTATGTTCGTCCTCTTTGCTAAGTATGCTGGTCCACACACACATCCCCAACCCCAACTAATGCACAGCAGGAGTTTTTCATATTCATCATATTGTTCCCGTTCTCCATTTTGCTGGTTCCTTTTAGTTGCCTAGAGTTACTGAAGATTGTCTTCGACGTTGGCTAGCTAATCCCCAGCCTGAAAAATCAGCACCGTCGGTGTCACATTTCGCCGTCGACCATCTGTAATCTACCGTTGAGAAGATTGCCACCAAAGACAAAGAGATTTTTCTATCCATCGTTTTATATAGACAAGGCCACCTGCGGGTGGGTCTATTATTTGAAATACATCTCGGTACCAAAGCCATTACGGATTCGGATGAACTTTGAATGAAATTTTCTACCTTCTGCCCCGGGGCTCAAAATGAGCAGCAAAGAAGTATTTATTACACCATAAACCACATGCGGTGGGATACAAAATGGAAAAAAGAAAACCCTTTCGGCCATACGACTACGACGAGTATTTGAATCCATTTAACATCATATGGATATCCACATGAAGAGGACTGCGAAGTTATAGAAAGGGGTAAGTTCGAATTGCCTACGGTTACAGCTGATTTTGAGAATTAAAGGCAACGTCGAGAATTTTTAATTTAGAGGGTCCAGTCGTTCTGGTTACATGCATTTGGACTGATGACAGACCGAAATGACCTTCAGAGTTTGAAGTTGACGTAGTGGTGGGTGAAGTGACATTATGTCTCCTCAGTCACCCACAATGTAGGACACACAATTGTGACTCGTTAAGAAAGCCGACAGCATCTGGCACTCTCAGATCTGCCAGAGGCCGGGCAGAGGCAGTTATCCGCCCTCGGCCGAATACAAGTCATCTCCTTAAACCCAGTCCAATGCAGCCTTGAAATCGGAACAGATATAAAAGTATATAAATTCAATCAAGCCATTTTTCCAGACCGAAACCACACACGTGCATGCATTTTAGGGAACAGAAAATTACGACCAGGACATCACAACGAACAGCAAAGAACACAAGGAAGTTTCTTCAGTTTTCTTTTTAATTCAATTAATTTGTATTTTAAAGCGAAACTCCACACCCAACCGCTGGGGGTAGGACCTTCGCAGAACCTCTATACAGGCTAATTGAATTAGCCCGAGGGAACCAGTAAGAGTATTCCTCACTTTAAATAGTTAAAAAATAAATTGACTATACCAATACTTCGATCGAGTATTGACCAGAAAACGTAGTCTCCCAACCTCAATCTTTTCGTTGCCTTAACAAGTCGCATAGGACAGTGTATACTGTATATGGCTGTTGCAAATGCTTTTAGCGGCTATTTTACCAAAGTATCCACCAGTCTGCAACCATGTCCTATCCAACTTTGTTGTCGAACCTACTCGACCGCTGGCTGCTTTGCTAACAGTCTTACATTTGAACCCATAACTCCGCTAGAGGTATTCAAAGTTATCGGTTCCCTTGAAAATACCAACTCATGTGGTATCTCCAAAATATTGCTTAAAAATATTGCTTGTCTTGTAAGGGAAGCGCCGTCACACATCTTTATTCAGTGTATATTTGAAGGGGTTTTTTCCAGCAGAGCTCAAGTGTGCAGTTGCAGTTCCACTGTTTAAAGAGGGTCCTGCCGCAGATATATCTCATTATAGGCCAATCTCACTTCTTGCAGTAATAAGTAAAGCCTTTGAAAGACTTGTGAAAAACAGGTCAGTGAAATACCTCCCGAAAATTAAATTTTGTAAAGCAACTCAATTTGGTTTTCGAAAGGGTAAAGCTGCGGAAGATGCACTTCTACAGTTTTGTAGCAATTTAATGTCAAACCTTGATGGTAAAAAGTGTTCTGCAGGGTTATTTATTGATATTACCGAAACCTTCGGTATGGTCGATCGTCGGATTCTCGTGGAAAAACTTGAAAAAGCGGGAAATCGTGGCTTCATGTTGGATTGGTTTAGATCTTACCTTAAAAATAGGTCACAAAGTGTGAAGATTGAAGACGTAAAGAGTGATAGAGTGATTATCAACTTAGGGGTGCCCGAAGGTTCACTCCTAGGTCCGATTCTCTTTCTTATCCACATAGACTCTCTGTTTACACTTGACTTTAAAGGTGTTCCAACTGCTTTTGCAGATGACGTCGGTTTCGCTTATGGTTCGGCTGGACGCCTTGATCTGGTTTCTGACATAAACTGCGATCCAAGCCTTTTAAGAACCTGGTTTTCGAAACACGACTTGGTTATTAGCTCAAAGACTAAAATTAAATTAAAATTTAAACTGTCGTCTCTACTTGACTTAAAAGGTGAATATTTATTTAAGATTCAAACTTGCGTGTTACAATTGTCGGTCTGATTCTTCTTCTCCTACTTTTTATAGAAGCCTGAACGGCAGTGATAAATGTTTCGTTGCAGAGAAAGTTAATGAATTTAAATACTTGGGTATCATTATAGATTCAAGATTGAGCTTCACGAATCATGTAGAAGCTTTGAGGACACATTTTCGTTGTACGCTTTGGCATTTTTTTTAACCTGAGCAGTATTTGTTCAGCCTCAAGAAAGGAGACCCTCTAAACTGCGCCAATTACAGAGGTATTAGTCTTCTTAACATCGCCTACAAGATCTTAGCTGCCGTGTTGTGTGAACGCTTGAAGCTTTACGTCAACAGCCTGATTGGTCCCTATCAGTGTGGCTTCAGGCCAGGAAAGTCTACCGTCGACCAAATATTCACACTGCGGCAGATCTTGGAGAAAACGCAGGGAGTCCAAATCGATACCCACCGCCTTATCATCGATTTTAAGGCCGCCTACGACAGCATTTATAGAGACGGACTATACAGAGCTATGGCTATTTTTGGCATCCCTGCAAAGCTCTCCCGTTTGTGCAGGATGAAAATGGAGACTGCACGCTGCGCCGTCAAGGTCGGTAAAGAACTCACCGAGACCTTCGAAGTCCAAAAAGGATTTACACTAGGCGATGCGCTGTCATGCGACTTCTTTAACATCGTTCTTGAAAGAATAGTGCAAAACTCAAACGCCGTCCGTCCGTCCGTCCACTTACTCGTCTACGCCGACGACATCGACATAATCGGCAGAACTGGCACGTTCGTGAGCATTGAGACGGAAGCGGCAAAGATGGGTTTGGCGGTCAATGAGGGCAAGACAAAGTATACGCGGTTATCAAGAAAGGACAGCCAACACCGACGTCTTGGACAGAATGTCACCATAGACAGATATAACTTTGAGGTGGTAAAAGACCTAGGCTCCGCTATGAACTCAGACAATGACACCAGCGCTGAGGTTAAACGTAGAATTACTCTTGCCAATCGCTGTTTCTTTGGGCTAAGAAAGCAATTGAGTAGCAAAGCCCTCTAAGTGACCCTTAATAAGACCTTAATCATCCCAGTCCTACTTTATGGTGCAGCGGCCAATCTTGGTTGCTTCGAGCGGAAAATTCTTCGTGTAATTTTCGGTCCCGTCTACATAGACGCTGAATGGAGGAGGAGATACAACGACGAACTGTGCGGCGACATCGACCTAGCCAGAAGAGAGAAGGTCGAACGACTGAGGTGGCTGGGTCATGTAGAGCGAATGGACGTGAATGCTCCGGCCCGGAACATCTTCGAATCCACACCCGAGGGACGGCGCAGTAGAGGAAGACCGCGACTCAGGTGGCGCCCGCAAGTAGAAGCGGACCTTAACCAACTAAGCGTGCGAAACTGGAGACAGCTGGCCAAGGATCGTGCTGGCGGGAGACGCTTGTTGGTTGAGGCCCAGGTCCACCCCGGACTGAAGCGCCACCTTAAGGAAGTAAGTAAGTATTTGTTCGACTTCCTTACTAAAACTAATTTACTATGGCATTATTCTTATAAAAATCAAATACAGCCGCTCTTGATAATACAGAAATATATCCTACGAAAATTATGCCGAAAACCTGTTAGGCATCCTTCTATCCCTTTGTCCTGTGGCTTGAAAATTCTTCCTGGATGTCATTTGAAGACTTTCTTTATGAAATCTGGTAATCGCAACTTCCGATTGATCTCTAACAATAGTCCAATGACCCCGCCGGACCATAAACCGCACCAAACAGTCACACGTTGAGGATGGAGAGGCTTCTCAACAATAACTCTTGGGTTTTCCGAGCCCCAGATGCGACAATTTTGCTTGTTGACGTAGCCACCGAGGTGGAAATGGGCCTCATCAGTCAAGATGATTTTTCGATGGAATCCCGGATCATTTTCATGCATTTCAAGGACCCAATCAGCAAAGGCACGATGTTGTTGATGATCGGCCGGCTTGAATTCTTGTATCAACTGAACTTTAGAAGCCTTAAGACACAGGTCTTTATGCAAAATACGGTGAAATGACGTTTGTGGAATGCCCAATTCCAAAGGACGACGAGGAATGGACAAACCTGGGTTTTGTTCAACACTTTGGGCTACAGCAGCAATATTCTCAGTTGTTCTTCAGCGTCGTGCACGGCTTTATTCTTCACATCACAAACTTCTCCCAACAGCTCGAATTTGTCCACCAATTTCTGTATTGCGGTCCGACAAGGTGCTTCACGACGAACCAAAAATGCTTTAGTTTTGCGAACTGTGACTGCAAGATTTTCACCATTTTTGTAGTGAATTTTAATAATTTCAATGCGTTGCTGAGGCGTGTATCCTTAAATTTTTAGTAATGGCGTAGTTTCTACTTGTCAAATGTGAAAGAATAAAAGCTTCAAAAGTGACAGCTACCGAAATAGCGGGTCATTCACAATAACACCTCTCACTGGAAAACACTTTACCGAAAACTACCTAAGCTACTTAGCCTAAATTACCTATAATCAGGGCGGTGAGCAATGTCGTTGATTGGTCACCGCCTGACAGCCGCCAACAAGGGTTCACCCGTGCCGCCGAGACTCGAGCGAGGCCATAAGCGTCGGTCGAATCTCGGAAGCACTGTACATGCTGGCTAGCCCGGCCCCTGCCAAAGACCCCCTATAGAGTCGGTTCTTTCTGATTTAACTTAAGATATAAATTTTTCGTGATTTTTATGCTTTGAAATTAACTTCTGTTTGTTTGATTATTCTTGTTTGATAAAAGAAATATGTAAATTTAGTTTTTTTTGTTTTTAAGGGTCACCCCAATCACTTTCGGTCGTAATGTTAATTTTTGAGGATTATTCTCAAAATGAATTATTGTTTTATTTTGACTTCTACAATTTTAAAGGCTTCAAGTCTTTATGTAAAAGATGTCAAAGAAATCAATAAATGAAAAAATAACTTTTAGATATGCATTCAATTTATATTTTAAGTTTAATTGCATTCAACACTATTTTAATTATATAAAGTATATTAAATATATTTAGAACGACAAATGAATTTCATAAACTAATTTAAGCTATTGTTCATATTGAATTGTTGAATTTTATTTATAGAGATTTACGGAAATAAATCTAATCTATTCTAAGAACGCAGTGCAATTTTGGGGTGTCTCGAACTCCTCCACACACAAAACGGGGAAGAATGCGTCCCATGTGGGACTTTCTCAATCTCGTTCTAGTACAGATACAGATACAGATACGGATACAGATAAATTGAAGGGTAGTAGGTGTCGCAGTCGGTATGGAAGCCTCCCTTTTCTAATGGGGTGTAAAGGCAGCCCTCAAGGCAACTGGGGAACACGCAAATCCACTACAGTGTACCACAGCCCGACCCCCTTTTTACCCGACTGTTCTTAAAACATATCCTTACGCTGGCTGGTGATATTTGAGCCCGAACTTTCTCCATTCATCAGTGATTGGGAAACACACATGAGTGACTATGACAGAGGACCATGACAAGCATGAAAATAGGAAAAAAAAAACCAAACCATTTATAAATCTTTTTGTAATAATGCAGAGTGAAAAGCGAAAAGTTAGGTTAAAAAAAGCACACCCTCAGTCATTCGCTGTGATTCCTTTCCATGGAAAGTTCATCGCACATAGAGCTAGGGGTATCAACTGATTTCCATCCCCCGCCCCCAGTGTAGTTTGTCTGACCGTTTAAGCGCAATTCGAAAGCACAACCAAAACTAAATACCTTCCCTCCGAAAGATTCCAGTTTCCAGATTGGATGGGTATACATTGCTGGATGCAAAGTTCAAGTTCACTGCATGCAGTGGCTTGTCCAAATACTGTGACACAAAACTAACATGCGCGATGTTCTTTTTCAATTGGCCTTCTATTTCAATTTTGCTTTTTTGACTCAGCCTCCAACTGAGGTAAATAGGACTTGCTCTAGACTCGAGGATACTTTTACGGGATGGAAGAGCTTCAGTCGACAGTGGGTTGTTTATAAATGCAAACGTCACACAAGTGGCACTGTGAATGGTCATCGTGCGCTGATTATCGCTACATTGTGATTGTGACGGACTCCTTGGACAAACGCAGTCGTATTTTCCGATAAAATTTGAAAAGTCCTTCGCGCGTCTTCAGTGTAGTGCGTCTAGTGAAAATGAGTGGAAATACAAAATCAGTGATGATCTGCTCGCACTGTGCTAAATTGTTTGAAGCGACCGAAAGGTTTGCCATGTGTGCATTCTGTGATAGCGTTGCTCATATGGAGTGTATAAAACTGAATGCGTCAGTGTTGGATGCTCTGGTAGAACCAACTGGACTAATGTGGTTTTGTATCGGTTGCAATACAAAAACAATAAGGGAACTTTTCGAGATTATAAAAACGCAAAAGATAGCCTTCTGCGAGACGCTATCCGTTTTCTACAAAGCCCGTAAATATGACTCTCTTTTTGGATGCGGGACGGTTGATTTCACAGAAACACCAACAAGTGCATCCGGCAGTAGTATCGACACAATAACGACGGAAAGCTGCTCATCGCCGTCGGAAGAATTGATTGTGATTCCGTTGCGAAAGTATTTGTTTTTGTCGCGCCTACATCCGGATACAACTAGTGAAATGGTTACCGGATACATCCGCAAGAGATTGTCCGACCTACGCCTACGGTCAGCTGATATTGAGTGTGAGAAGTTGGAGTTTCCCTATCGACGGAAGATATCTTCGTTCAAAATATATGTGCCCGATGATGTTATGCAGATCCTGGCAGCGCCAGGCTTTTGGCCAAAGTTTGCAATTGTCGATGAATATCGAAAAACCAACCGGAATAGGAAGGCCGATTTTTTCCGACGTCCTGGCAGGAGTACGTTTCAACGCTAAATGGACGGTGCGTCACCTCGCGCGCCCACATTCTGTTGGTTTGCTGCTTTGATTGGACATGGACATGGACAGAATAGAGCTGCTATTGAAATTTGCTATTTGATTGTGATTCCTTTGGATTGGTTTAGCGTAGCTTGTCATAAGAAGATTGTATGTAAGAAACTCATGTGATTGTTATTTAATATGTTACCAGTTCCACTAGCTCTGCAGAGAAGGAAAACTTCTATTTTTGTACGCAAACATGATATTTGTGATAAGATATTCTTTTTTAATGGGACGATAACGTCCAACGTAGTCTTCTTTCAAATTCTGCAAGCTTGTGGTTTTTTTTTTTGTTTCTCAAATGTTTACATCGCGGTCACACACCTGATGGACACAATGAGACGTTCTATACAAAAAAAATCACAGATATTTACTGTATATCTGAATATATATATAAATGAAACTATATTTACAAGAAAACCAAAATATTTTTGATATAGGTGTTAGAAAAAATTGCATTTGTTCCGAAAGAGATCGATTTGGCGGCTTTTTATTTTAATTTCACTTGTAAGTAAGTAAGTAAGTAAGTAATTCATTTATTTTACATTTATATGACAACTTATAGTACAAAGTATGAATTTAAGAGCTATGGCTAAGCCAGCCGTCAGCCTGGTTAGCAAATTTATAAATGAATACATTATTAATTAAATTTAATGTTTAATAAATAAAGAAAGGGCTAGAGATTCAAACGTACTCTGATAATATTAACAAGGCAAGAAGCTTGAATGGATTGAATTTTATATATTCAAAAGAAAAAAAGAAATTAGAGAAATATGGACGTGCATTATGATTTTGTGATAGTGGAAAAGGAACTGTACTTGAAGTAAATAACCAGTGAAGAGCTTGAACTGGTAAAAGTGACCCCGGAAATTATGAACAAGTATTTGGAGAGTATAGGAATAGGATATGCGACAACCTCAGACAGTGAGTGTGACAGTGAAAACGAAAATGAATCGGAAAAAAACCAAGGGAGATCCTTTTAAGTGACAACTCAAGTGGATATAGAAACCATAAGTGCGGCGTTTTAGTTCGTGCAAAGCAAAAAACCTTTGATTACTTCAGTAAACCTTTAGTGCAAGTGTGTGTGTGAGCTGTAGGCGTTTGGCTGTTAAACGCACACGTCCGTCAATTTAGCAATTTTCCATTTTCCCCGAAACTAGGAGACTCAAAACCATGTGGCTGTAGGAGGTCGATTCAGAATTGCAATCGCTACTATATTTTAGAGTTTTGTAAAAGGAAACTGTCGAATTTTTTAATTTATTCTTTATTTTGGGTTTATAAAAGCAAATGCCTTAAGAAGTGTTGATAGAAATAAGTTGATTTAGAAACAGATAAATGAATGGACTTTTGGCTTTCAAAATTGATGTCGCACTTTATTGCAAGTTATGTATTTTTTTAACTACTAAACGGGGGTGGCATAGACCTTCACCCTTAGTACTGCTTACTCGACAAGAATTCGCATATTCATTTCGGTCGTTTTTTTACAACGAAAAAACTCTGGGACATTTCATTGGTGCAAGTGTAAACTGTTCTTTTTTTGGATGTTTTTACTGACACAGTTTTCGGAGAGCTTTCCGTAAAATGTTTGTTTCATTTCTGTTCGATGTACTTGGTACATGAACAATAATCAAAAACTGAACCAATGGGTCGAAAAATCCATTTGAGTGTGTGCTTTGATTTTTGCGGTGAATCGGCCAACCCTGCTCATGAATTATGAATAAGTTCATGTCGTGTAATCGGTTTGGTTTAGGGGCGGATCAACACAGTATTCATGAGGCGTCAAATACTGCTCACATTTATTTGAATGAGTACTGCAGAAAGGGGAACACAGGGTAGCTGACGAATAATGCCACATTGAGAAACTCAGATAGCTTTCTTTTCAGTGTATGGAATTCATTTTACTTATATTCATGTTAAGGCTCATTCAATTTTATTAAATATAGTTTGATTAGTTTTAAAAATAATGGAATTTAAATGCCCCCCTGCTCGTTTATGCATGTGCGGCATCTTACCAAAAAGTTGTTCATTACTGCTTGGAGAGTTGAGACAGGAACAGCCGCAATTGTTTCTCGAACGGATTGCTTTAGTTCATTCAAATTTGTGGGCTTTGCTTAATAGAATTCCTGTTTGCAATAACCTCATAAGAAAAAGTCAGGTGCAGTAAGGTCAGGCGACCTGGGGGGCCAACGGAATGTGGAGTTTATGGATATCAGCTTATTGGGAATTTTTCATCGCAATTCTGTCATAACAGGCCGGGCTATCTGAGGAGTTGCACCATCTTGCTGAAACCACACAGAGTTGGAAGAAATTCCCATTCGGCGTAATTCTGGATAGAGAAACTCTCTCGACATGCCCAAGTAACGGTCTCCAGTAATCGTAACGGTGTGACCGTTTTCATCGAAGAAGTGGGGCCCGACAATGCAGCGTGATGAAACTGCACACCACACTGTGCCACGAAGTGGATGCAATTCCTTCTCATGGAGTATCTGTGGGTTGGAAGCACCCCATATTCGACAATTTTGTTTGTTTATGTTGCCGTCTAATTCGAAATGGGCCTCGTCAGGCATAAAAAGACAGTTCAACATGTTTCCGTCCTCATCCACCATTTGAAGCATCTTCTGGCAAAATTCCAAGCGAATCGGCAAGTCTGCTGCGTTCAGTTTGTTGGCCATTTCAATTTTTTATGAGAATAAGTCCAAATCATTGTGTACTGTCTGCATATGCCCATTTGAGCAGAAAAGCTTCTTGTCGAAACTCTTGGATTGTTTTGTATGGCAGCCGCTACAGCAGCGATTGTTTCATCCGTTCGAACTGAAGGGTTTCGATGGTAAGGTCTTCTTTCGAATGTCCCATGCTCGGCAAAATTGTTAACCAGTCTCATTATAGTCCATCTGCTCGAAGGATTGCCGCCAAACGTGCGCCTATGCTCTCTTTGAACCGAAACTACGGACTCCAGTGCGTGATAGCGGCGGACAGTCCAAATTCTGGTTTCAGTGTCCCAGTTATCCATTTTTGTTAAGTTTAAAAATCAATCTGCAAAATAAGAAAAAAACTAACCAGATACATTAAATAGAAGAAAAGTGATTACATTTTTTTCTTTGGTAGCGACTTTCATCAGCCACCCTGTACTTCGCTCATATTAATTAACGCATTATTAAAATGGTCTTCTTTTTACATTACTATAAATGTTTGTCTATTTATTTACTCAAATGTTTCCCCATTGTCAATTCATTTATGTTTATTTGTTTATTTCTTATTTATTTATTTGTTCACTTATTAATTTATTTATTTATATGATTATTTATTTACCCTTTAATTCATGAATTAATTTATTTATGTATTTATTTATTTATTTATATAATTATTCATTTACCTTTTAATTAATTAATTTATTTATTTATTTATTTACTTATTCATATAATTATTCGTTTACCTTTTAATTAATTAATAATTTATTTATGTGTTCATTTATTTATTTATTTATTTATTTATATAATTATTCATGTACCTTACTATTAATTAAGTTATTTATGTATTTATTTATTTATTTATTAATTTATTTATTTATGCATTCATTTATATTTTATTTATTTAATTTATTTATTTCCCATCCCTCCCCCAAAAAATTGAGGTTTTTAAGTCGTTTTTTTTTTTCCTCAAAAACAAAAATTTTTTTTTTGTCCTTTTGTCGCTGGTGCCTTGTTTCATTTTTATGGTTTTCATATTTGTTTTTCAACTGATCGAACGTATTGGTTGAGTTTTCCATGACTTTCAATTCTTCGTATTAGTTGCGCCGGTCCTTTGTAGGCTTAAAAAATGATATCTTAAACACTGAGTTAAAAAAATGTCTGGAGGTGGAAACTTTAACAAGTTTTACGCCAGGAGTAGCAGCTTCTTCTATAAACATCTGATGCATAGCTTCTGCAGATAAATGAGACTCGAGGTAGCGTTTAATGGAATCTCTCCGGCAGCAGTGTGATTCTATAGTTGAAAACTTCACTATGAGATTTCGGATGGCTTCCTTTACGTTATACGGAACACTTTTTTTTTTGTATGTTTGCCTTGCTTTGGTTTCGAAGCCATCGCGCTAATTGAATCATTTGCTTATGCCTTAAGTGCCAAGAAAAAAGTCCTTGCAGACTCGGAAACGATTCGAAGATTGCTTTCGAGAGTTGCTGGCGGATTTTCCACTTCGTGAAATATCTTAGAACGTTCATCTTCCCTAATAAATCTGCACTGAAAAGAACAACTATTTGCACAATCCTTTGTGGGCGTTATCCTTTTAGCGGGCATGAATTTGTTTGTTTCTGAATATGTATGGTTTTCCTTCTTCTCCGAGTTTCTCTATTATGTTGCGTTTCCAGTTTTGTTCTTGTTCTCGCCTTAGTTAAGTATAATTTGAAATACTTCTCAAGTATTGTGTCGGTTGACTTTATGATTTGAAATGTTGCCTGGAATTTGACTTTCTTCGTCCTCGTTATTATTATTTCCTTGCATTCAAGCCCCCGGTTGGTTCATGTAACCCCGAATCCATTGCAATGTCGCCCGAATCATCTTGATCTGCATTTTGAGTGGAGTTGACGAGCAGGATTTCAATAGAGCTCAATTCAGCCTCATTTTGTTCACATGGACAGGAATTACATTGAACTAAAATGTCAATAAAGGATTATTGGTACAAAAAACTAGAATTTACTAAATAAGCTGAGGACCAAGAAAATGGACGCTGTCACTGGAGGACTCAGGTTAGGTCAGGTCAAAGCTTCCGTGATATTTCACCGGTCGTGAGTTCTTTCCACCTGTTGTTGGCATTCATTCGAATTTTGTTCTCCACTCGCCAGAGAGTCAGAGTCCAATACACTAACCACTGAGCCACTTTTACGCACGTAAGGTTTGCCAAGTGATCTACTTTCGAGAAACTTAACTAAACAAATGCGAGTTTTAGCTATTTTCCAATTTAATGTTGATATTGTGCTATTCACAGCTATATAAGAGTTTAATGTACAAATACTGTGTGTACCTTTTGTGGTGTTTAATTGAAATAAATCATTCATGAAATGTCAATAAATAGAAAGTTAGTAGATACTAGATATATTTACCTATGTTGATTTTTGGGAAATTTCAATTTATAAATTACACTTAATAAAAATGCATGTATATAAATGTTAATAAATAAAATAAAACAAGCTACAAAAGCTAACAAAAAAATTAGAAATTCTTCAGCTCTAGCAATGCCAAGTGACGTAAAAGAATACAAAAACAAATTCAATTGGTAAGTACGAGAAGTTAGGCCGAGGGTCCCTGCGGACCTGTATTTATTTAAGTACGTAATACACTTTTCGAGAATTTGATATTTCCTTAAGTTTATTGAAAGTCAAAGTAGATTTAGGTTTTTATAGAACTTTGAGTTCGAAAAGTTTGTTTTCTTACTAAAGGGGAAACTGGACTTAAAAGAAATGTTTTAGGTAAACTCGATAGGTATCCATCAGAGGGGCGATTAGGTCCACTCCTACGGCTGCTCTAGGCACGCAGTGTTACACTTCCTTCTTGTCGCTATCTCCGAGAAACTAAATGCGTCTATCTAGCAGCCTTAGGACTTAGATTACCTCTGAATTGGACCATCTCCAAGACCGGTCATATGATCGCAGTCCCAAATAGAACGGACTGCATTATTCCCTTTGAGGACTTTTACATAAGGCATCAGCAATAATCGCAGATCGTTCCGAATGGAAAAATGCCACAACAGGAAACAAATCTGCATTAGAAATTTACGGAGCGTCGGGAGGCTTTTCTCGATCACCCGAACTTCACATTGGCTTAGGTGTCCTTCACGCGGAAATGATGGCTATTTGACTTGCTTGTATGCGATAGAAAGTGAATATTCATATTGAATTATAAATATACATAGAAAGTTAAGAAAATAAAAAAAATATATATATACACCAAAAACCTGATCAAAGTTCTAAATCAAATACTGGGAAACTCTTAACGAGTTTGCGGACAGATGTAAAGTGATCCTGCGCTGGATTCCAGTTCCAGGTCACAGGCAGGCAAGGAACCGTCCTACACACGATCAACACGGTCAAAAACATTCTACGAAATTAGTCCTATTGGAAGAAACTGTAAGATTGTCCTCTCTAAACAGGCACCTAACCTAAACTAGACTCGATGAAAAAGTACCAATTGCGACTGTGTCTTAATTTGTTCTTAAATACTGTGAACTCTTACCGAGCTCTTCTCAGAAAAACCCAACCCCCCTGCCAAAAATGTTAAATGCAAATTCCTACTTTCGGTGAATTTTAAAGGGTCCGCTGAAAAACAATAGGACATTTTTGGGACCATTTTGTTCTATCTCTTTTCGCTTTCAAGTGACTGAGAACTGTTTTGTTCAATATGAAACTTTTGCCATGTTCTTTTGTTCTATATAACATAATTGACTTTATGTTTCCTCTCTTTTTGTGGTTTTTTTCTATGTTGCTCAAGTTTTTCTGTTCAATATCCAACAAAATTTTACGAACTTGTTGTCACTCCATACAACTTTGTTCAGTATCCAAAATGACTTCCTCGTTGATTTTAATTTATAACTAACTCCAAATGAAATAAAAACAATTTCTCTGACTTGTTTTATAAACAAAATTGTCAAGGCTTTCAGGAAAAAATCAATACCGATCAAAAATTTTATAGCTGAGCCAAAGAATTTAAGAACTAAACATTTGAAATAAGTTTTGTTGTATCGAAGTGACACTACCAGTTTTTGTAAGCAGTCTAATTTTTTCAAAGTGCGGCTCCCCATACAAAGTTCTATACCAAATCGCACGACAAAAAGTAGCTAATTTCCTTCCTGGGGCCAATACGAATCCACCAAGGCGAAAATCGTAAGAATCGAACGATCCATTCTCGAGTTATGAGTGCACACACGGACATCAGTCTCTTTTATGTAGCTGTACCCGCACTACCCACCCGGTTCCTATCGGGTCTAAAACCATCTTATCTTTAAAACTGGAACCAACCCTACCCATACACAAAATGTCATTCAAATGGGTTGAGTGGTTTCGGAGATCGACAACAGCGCCACCTATCGGATAGACCGTCAGCACCCGCGCATCCAATTCCCCCGCAAATTTATGAAAACAAGGTTTCCTATCTGTGAATACGTGTGAATAGAAGAGTCATGTATTCACCAGTCACTAGTCACTAGTCTTATGACTGCAACCCTCTTCGGCCGTCGACTCCCTTTAGTGGCGTCGTCGTTTGTGCGGGCATGGAGAATGAAAGCAAAAGTATTTTCCTGAATGAACCTATGATCATTACACACATGCAACTTGTTCAATTGTTAATATTTAAAAAAAGTAAAAATGCAAAAAAAGGCACCCAGAAAATAACCTCTTTCTATTGACACTTCTTTTGCTAAGATTGGTCGAGTGTGTGCACCGCAAGAGGTGAATGACGGATGGAAGTGGATGAGCCATCAAATTGTATTTATTTTGTTCAAAAGCGGATAGGTTCTCAAAGTGAGAGGTTCTTCCCAAGCGAGATTTTAGTTCTGTCTGAAATGAATTAAAAGGCTTTTTCTGTTTTCAAAAATATTCACTAACGATTCAATTGGGATCCTTAGACCACCAATAAATTTTGATTCGCATCATTGGCCTACGAATAAATCAAGCAGCCAACTAACTGTCTGAACACAATTTACACGGTCAGTAGGAAGTGCAGATTTTAATGATTTTAATTTTAATCAAAACTTTCCATCGCATCAACACGAGCGCCCGGTTCTTACTTCTCCGTCATAACAGCTACCACCGCAACGAACATTCACGCAACAGGTCATGGCAAAAATACGACGAGCTCAACCCATTCCCGGTTGGTCATGGCTGCATCTGACACACACTCAGTCCAAACACTGGCAAAAGTTAAACTCTAAATGAAACCTGACAGCTAACTGTATATTATCTGGATTTCAATTAAAACCGCAACCGAAAAGGAACAACAAAATGCAGAGACTACCCACCGTACAATAGAAGCCATCAATCGCATCGAGAGAAAACAAAGCATGAGCCAAGTTCTGATTTTAGTTGCGCTGTCTGTTGCGTTGGTGATTGTGGATGCCTGGTTGAATGTGGGTTTATGCGGCTTCTGCAGCGTTTTCTCTGTATCCTTATTTTGTTAAATGAATCCACACAGCACGCACACACACCCAAGTGACACTCGCACAGCCTGAAATGCGCTTCAAAATCAAATCACAACACAAAATCTTTAACATTGATTTGATATATGTATTTTTCTTTAGGGCAAAATATCGAGAAAATAAATTATTATTCTTATACGGGTTAAAATAGTTGTGCAATCAATTTTCGGCCTCCAAAACCCACTTCTGCACTGAATGGTGCTAATTCTGCAAATGCTGCAAAGATTCATATTCATCCTCGCTGTCGGTTGTGTCTATTGCTGAGCTGCGGCAGTCCCAGTGGCGGTCGACGGTGATCCAGCGCCACATATCATCTTTAGTGTAGACTCTCTGGAAAGAAACAAAAAAAAAAAAAAATGCATACAACAACATAACATGCCGTACATTCGTTGAATTCAATATACTGGTCCAAAAAGTTTGTTGACAGCCACCAATGTTTCCGACACAATGGACACCTCCTCGAAATTCCGCAGTTCCGCCAGCGGGGTGTCATCTTCCTCGTCGAATTCCGTGCCGTCGGAGTAGTACCGTTTGTACAACTTGTTGAGAAATGCCATCGGTACTTTTTGCCATGATAATAACAAAACCAACGCCATATCGAACAAGTTCATGTTTATGAATGCGCTGGAGACGCTACAAATGTTCGAATTAATTTTGTGCAGCAGAATTTTCTTGTACCAGAGCCTTGTGAATGTACTCGCGTCCATGGTGTTGTATGGGGTGTCCTCGGTTGATGGTGGCAAGTACATTACACAGATTTCGCCGTCGGCCGTCTCTCGTGACAACACCTCTGCCGACGGATAGCCGGGCATTTTGTCCAGTAGCAACACAGCCTGCAGAGGAAGTTTTTGGGCCAACAAAAACTCTTCGACCTGGAAAAGATGAAGGCTTGAGCACACTCTTCTAAATAAGGATACGACGGCTGTACAACCTGTGGGATAAATTTATCGAAAAACCAGTTAACGATTGTGCCGCCCATTATGAGGGCCGATTCGGAATAGTTATAATCGATTGGGACCTCTTGATTCCGAAACGAGAGTGGTTGTCGCACTTTGCCGACCACAAAAGGCTTGAGTTTTCGAGTCGCGGATACATTTAAACAAACAAGAAATGTTATGCGCTCCCTTGGCATGGCGCTGGTCGTATCTGCATAGAAGTTGCAGTTTGGCAGACTTGTCCAAAAAAGCCCAGACACCTCTGCCGTGAAAACGGCATCCAAACTGAGTTGCCTATCTTGCATGATCTTGGCCAATTGAAGTTTAAAGTTTGCAATCAGCTGGGCTCTTGATACGAATTTATCGTCCAATCGTATTTCGAAGCGATTCTTAAAATCTGCCAGCCAACTTTTATTCGCATGGAACCTAGAGTCGAATATTTGCTGGTGGAGCTCAGTGGCCTTAACCATTAGATTGCTTTCTCGCACGTTGACATGTGCCTCCCGCTGTGCCATAAACCACTTGTACAAAGCTTTCTCCACCTCTTTGTTCTTCGGGTCCTTCAAGGATTTGTAGTTCTCCAAAACGGCCCCCTCATTCCGCCGGACATTGTAAACTATCCACTTTGAGACGCCAAACTTCGTTGCGATTTGCTGCGGCAGCATTCCTTTCTTGTATTCCTCGATAATCCTGAATTTCGTTCTAATTGGCACCCGCCTATGAGGTACTGACATCGCAAGCAAATTAAAGACAGACACTAACCAACCACTGCCGTTTGGCTAAACTGAAAGCAATCACAATCTTAGAACACACAAGCCGCTAGGAGCCCACGAGTAGGCAGTCTGAATTGTGAACTGTGCGCCTCCGATTCTCAATGAAAACTGAGCTTGCGATACGCGCAATTTTCCCCACTCTTGTATACCTGTGTGGCCATTGTGCAACCCCAAAAACCATTGTGTTTCCTAATAAAAAACACAAGTGGATAGGCACCTCCCTACGCGATTGAGTAAAAAAAAAGTCCCATTTATAGGTTATAAGGTTTACATGTAAATGATTAACATGAGCATGTACATGATGCTTACTGTACCACAAAGGAAAGTCTCCCTCCCGCTGCCGTATACCCGATTCTGACCATCTCAGCTACAACAGAGCCGTTTGAATGTAGATGTGAGTATACTTATGAATTGAATGAGCTTAATATCAACGGGAACAATGGGTAACTATGTAACACAAAGCAGTGCTCCAGTGGTGGTGAGAAATGGATAAAAGCGAGACAAAGTCGATAACAATACTACGATGTGTGGGTTGCTCCCCAATGTGGGTGTCCTCCCGCTGTGTAGCCATGGGTAAGTTGTTCGGGGAGGAGCGCTGCCATATCGATAATATATCAGACACAAAACAACTGGGAATGGAGGGGAGATGTTGCATAATAGTCCTGGGTAGGTGGCAGTGCCAAGAAAAGCTTCACCAAAACTGATGTAATAATCGGGGGGGCGGTGAGCTATTATATAATCGCGTCTTATGAATCTGTACACACTCCGCAATACACGAGCCGCAATTCAATACACTTTTTCTGTCTTCAGATAGATACCTAATAATTTGTATGCTCTATTCCTATACGATATCAGTGGCGTGGCGTGTCGATTCCCACCGACTTCCCTTTTTTAATCTCCTCCAGGTAGCACATGAAACACTACCAAATGAATTTGAATATTCACAAAGTGGTACACATAAGCCATCAAATAAATAATACTGTGTGTGTATCCATTTTTGTACAACATCGTCATCGCCTCGTCACGACAAGGCGAAGGTAATTAAAGCGCACTCTTGATACAGAGTCTGCCAAATAACTTTTTTTTTTGAAAATGCTATAAAAAAAAAACTACTGAATATTTTCTCAAATTTCTTTTTTTATTTGAAAGTACAATCCTTCCGGTTAATAATGGAAAATAATTTCATTCAAATGGCTGCCTCGACTGGCCATGCAGTAGCCTACACGATCGGTCCAATTTTTAAGCACATTATCGATTGTGTGCAGCTGTATTTCACCAATGGCTTCACGAATGTTGTCCTTTAAAGCGTCAATTGTTCCTGGCTTGTCGGCGTAACACTTATCTTTTACGGCACCCGACAAATAAAAGTCCAACGGTGTCAAATCGCAGCTCCGAGATGGCCAAACGACATCAGCTCTGCGGCTGATAATGCGATTTTCAAAAGCATTGCGCAAAACATCGAGTGTAGCTTCGGCTGTGTGGCACGTAGCGCCGTCCTGTTGAAACCAAATGTTGCCAATATCCTCTTCAATTGTGAACAAAAATTCGTTCAACATGGCCCGATAACGATTGCCATTGACTGTAACGGCCACTCCTTGCTCATTTTCGAAGAAAATGCCTCTGGACCAAATTCCGCACCAAAGAGTGACTCGTTTTGGGTATGTCGGCTTTTCAATGTATGCGTGCGGGTTTTCTGTGCCCCAAATGCGACAATTTGGCTTGTTTACATACCCGCCAAGATGAAAATGAGCTTCATCTGAAAAGATGATTTTTTTGCCAAAATCGGCATCTTCTCTAAGTCGATTTTCAAAGAAATGTCGCAATATTTCCCAGCGTTGTTCAAGCGTATACACAACCATATTCGTTCAGCGGAAGGATAAAACTAATTATCTGTCAAATCAGACATGAGCTAAGTGTTACCATTCGCGAAATAAGCAATAGTTGAAAAAAAAAAGTTAGATGGCGGACCCTTTAGTTGATTTTGAGAGAATGTCTGCTTGTTATCTCTTTTCTTTCCCTGAGCACTCTGTCTGACAGCTCTTTGTTCAACACCCACTTGGTTATGGAGAAAATAACCAGTTATGCATTTTGAGTGCTGAGTGAACATTTGTTTGTGTCCCTTTTTTTCTTCCCCGAGTACTGGGTTGGGTTTTGTGTTTGACACCCGCTTGGCTATGACATGAACAAAATGACACGGTTTTGCTCGCGTTAGGCGACTTACTTCTACTTCTTATTTCTGACTGTGTGTGTATAGTTGCAGGTAGTTGTATATGTCGAGGTAGAGTGTTTTGGTTTACAAAATGCAGTTGGCAGATTGCAGTGCATGACTTAAGTGATTTTACTATTTGGGGACCCAATTCGCAAATGTACAATGAATGATTTTGCTTCAGGGTACACGGGTTTTTTACATTTGTATGTGATTCATTTTGCTTTGTCTTGCCATATAAAAATATTCACGCCACGCCACTGTACAATTGATATAGAATACAAACGAAATCTTGACATTCTGTATTTTTATATACAAACGACAAACTGGAGGAATTGGTGTCTGGGGTTGGTATGAAAAGGGTTGCCGAGAAAATGCTATATTAGGCTGTTTTTAGGAGCAGGAGCAATTTTTCTTTTGCAACCAAAAGTGTACTCACCACGGAAATATTTATAGATATATGAAAAATGAGCGCTTTTAAATTGTTTCCAAACCATTTTTACTGTTCATATTTAAAGTAATTTTTTTTTTTAAGTTCTATTTATAAATTTAAAATTGTCAATTTTTTGTCTTGCTTGGAAAAAGACAGGATAAGAATTTTCAGTTAGGTTTTTTTATTTTTTAAGTCTTAAATCTTTTTTTTTTAATTGAATTTAGAATTATTTTTACTTAATTTATAATTTAATTAAATTTTTTCTTATACAACTTAATTTTGATTGTTTCTTTTGATTTTATTTTAAATTTTTTATAAATATAAAATTGACAATGTTTTTTTTTTTTTTGTTTATATTTTTTGTTAGTTGGAAAAAGACAGGATAACAATTTTCAGTTATTTTTTTAATTTTTGTAAGTTTTAAGTATTTTTTTTAATTGAATTTAGCTTTAATTATTTGTTTTTTCAATCGATACTTAATTTTTAGTTTAATTTAATTTGTTCTTATGCAACTTAATTTCGATTGTTTCTTTTGACTTAAGTTTTAATTTTTTTATATATATAAAATTGTCAATGTTTCTTTTTTGTTTACATTTTTTGTTGGTTGGAAAAAGACAGGATAGCAATTTTCAGTTAATTTATTAAGTTTTAAGTGATTTTTTTAATTGAATTTAATTTTATCCTATGCAACTTTGATTTTATTTTCAATTTTTTATAAATACAAAACTGTCAATATTTTTTTTTTTTTTGTTAGTTGGAAAAAGACAGAATAACAATTATTTTCAATTTAATTTTTAAGTTCTTAACACATCTCTTTTTAATTTTTAATTTCTTTCAATAGATACTGTATTTTTTATTTTGTTTCATTTCGTATTGTTCATATTTCTTATTTTATTGTTTCCTTTTTAATTTTATTTTTAGTTTTTTAATAATATTTAAAAAATTTTTTGTTATTTTTTTGGAAAAGTAAGATTAACAATTTCCATTTTTTATATGTTCTTAACTCCTCTTTTTCGTTTTTTTTTTCTTAGCTTTTCTAGCAAATATTGGATTTTTTTTCATATTTAATTTCATTTTTATAGTTTGCTTTAATTTTCTTTTAAATTTCTTACAAATTTAAAATTAATTTTTTTGTGTTAGTTGGAGAAGAACTGAATTTTTATGTTTTTTATTTTGAAAGTATCATTTCCGGGAAATACGTCCTCGATTGGAGAAACTCATTCTGCGGCCAATGGTAAGTCCCAGGTATTTAAATTGAACCTCTTTCTGAATTCGAGAGCACTTTTCACCACGCAACTTGCACAAAAAGGAGAACTAGATGAACAGCAGCATTTGTAGGAAACATTCGCATCCATCCAAACTGTGTATATGGATTGGGACGGTCCTGCGTTATAAACCAATGAATCCGATGTTACACCTGGCTTTGCCTCCCTCCGAAGAGTGGTCGTTTGGCTAGTACACTTAGGTATATAAGATATGGCTGAGGACCGTCCATAATTGGTTTACATATTTATATGAACTAGTTCAACAGGTCTTCCAGCATTTCGTATCGACGCATCGCCTTTCCCAATCAACAAGCCTTCTTCGCAATTCCTGTAAGTGAAAGTCTGAAATTCTTCCGTTTTTTTACGGCCACCGCTGTTTGATAAACAATGTCGACTAAGAAACGCAGCAAAACAGCTAGAGCTGCGATTGGCGAAACATCAGTCCACCTTATAAAAAAAAACGCTAAGGACCGAGAAGGCTGGCGAGCTTTTAACCCACACATTTCTCAGATTTGACTGACAAATATCGAATCCTACCCTCGATTGCGTTAGATTACATAGAATTGAAAAACATGTCCAAATTTTGTACGAAAACGATACATTTTTCCTACTCCTAAAAAATACAATCGGAACTAAAATTTAGTAACAGTCCACACAGTTCATTTTTCATCCCTGTTACCAAGTCGAGAGATAATAACAACGCAGCGGTTGTAAGAGACGAAAGGCCACCGTCATAATTATATGAAAGAGTTTGTCGTACTGCGACTTACGTCATACTTAGGCAGAACCAGAAAATAATGAGCTTGATTTGATGGTTATACGCTCAACATGCGTCATTAAGAGTGGTGATATGTTCAATGTAAGGACACTTGAAGGGATCTCTTAGACTTAATACCCATCTCTGCATTTGAATTCAGACGTAAGTTCTACGAATACCCAACTCCCCCGATTGGCCTTGGACGCTTCAGTGAATTGTCGAATGTAGAGGACAGGCCAAGGAGTGTTCGCCCGCACTACGCACGTACGAGTGCGGTAACTGAATATAATAGAATAGAATTATTCGGAAAATTCCAAATAAACTAAATAATATAAAATACAAATCAACAAATCAGTTTATATGAAATGTGAACTACTACAATTCGTGGACGGCACTTTGCAGGTGGCGTCAAAAAGAATAGTGTCAGCGGCGAGGTTAGGTTCGTCTGCGTGTGGGAAAAGAGCTCGAGCTTTGAGCTGCTCAAAGAAACAGAAACAGAAACAGCGGCAGCGATGCCCATGGAAACTGTACGGGCCGCTACATACCGCAATGGCCAACGCGTTTAAGAGCCTTGTCATTTCGAGTCATGTACTTTTTTTTAATAATCAATATTACTGTCTAATAAATCAAAAATCAGAATGTTTACTCGCTTTTTTTCCATGCCGCTGTATATTTGTAACAGAATTTATAAATGACCCAAGGTGCGTAGAAAAAACAAGACAGCTAAGAGCACTTTAGGTGCCTATATGAAAAGAGTAAACAGACGGCTTAGCTACATGGCATCATTTCGGAAACGGTTCTAGTGAGCTATCGAGAGAAGTAAGTATAGCCTTTACATCTTAGGCACAGATTAATAAGCTCGACTTCAATTAGATCGAAGCACGTATTCTGACAGAGGCGGCGAGGACGGGTCGGAATGTCAACGAAGTCAACGAGAAAGGACTCCCAATCATGATGGACAGATGCAAAATCCAAGCGGGTTAAGGACCTTGCTTACCTGGGCTTCGAAATCACCTCGCAAATGACACCAACGAGAGATCAAACAGGCGCTGTTTTTTTTTCATTTAAGAACTAATTCTAAGGCTCTCATAGAAACAAGAAGATATTATGCAAGAGCCTAGTACAGAAGCATGGGCTCTGTTAAAAGCGGGCGAAAGACTCATCGATGAACCTTCAAAAAGTTAAAAAATTCAACGGCTAAGCTGGCTGGGGACATGCGAAGCATATGCACAACAATGCACCAACCCGACGAGTCTCTATGTCCACCCCTGAGTGACTATCAGCAGAGGAAGACCCGCGCACAATTTCACAAACATATTCCTTACCTGTGTCAAATGTGGAACGGCGTCATTGATTACAATCCGATGTGAACGGCATGTCGATGAATGCATGCTGATTTTTCCCTTGTTTCGATGAGGGTGCATAGTCCCCTTTGTGTTAGCCAGGCGTTTTTTTATGTCCTCTGTCGTACCCACATTTCCTTCGACCTACCATTTGAAAGGGGGTTATTTTGGATTTCGTCAGCTTCGATTCGTATTGCTTACCGAGATTTAAAAAAGTATATTCAACATGCAGGGCGGACAATGTTTCGGTGCACAGACATTTTGTCCTACGCCAATATCCACATTCGGTCCCATTACATGAACGCAACATCCAACAGCGGCAACGCTCAACACTCTAGGTATAGAAAACATTCTGATAACGATAAACCGATAAACACCAAAATAGAGAGAGCTGTCGTCACATGAGAATGTCTCCGACGTTTGCGTAGCACTCCGTCATATGAAATGATTATGCTACGATATGGACCATCTCTAAATTCGGTGCCATTACTCTCTGCATTCAAGACATGCTGCAAAAATATACAAATCATAATAGCGAAGGTTGTTGTTGCTATCGGAATGCCTCCAACGTTTGCCTAGATTATATGGTACCTACTATGTACAGATTTCGTTTTGGCGCTTCTTTTCCCTCCATTGATTTTGAATTTGCCAAACTATGTAAGTTGGTAGTTTTAGCTTAGCAATAAAGACATACCTACTCTGTCTATGGGACTTGGACCTGGACACGCAATTCCTGCCGTATGAACCAGTTAAGTTATAAATATTTAGAATCCACATGAACGTGCTCGAGTGACAATCGGCCGAAGTATTCTAAACTAAATCACTTCAGCCTAAGGCAGTTGCTTTTGAATAAGAATTTCTTTTACTTCGTTATCTGTTTGCCGTCGGCTGTTCTTGCTGCGTTCAATTGCTCCGTGTCCGTATTCGTCGGCATTTCAGAATATCGTGAACGCCATTTCCCAGTAGGAAGATTCCCCATCTGTAAATGGTTTTCGTACAAACAACTGGTACACGTCGAACTTAACCGGATATCCTTGTACAAGCGCAGTGACTTCTTTTGATCGAGGAAATATTTCTTTAATCGTCTGTGAAATTGTTGTGCTTCTCTCTCGCCGGACTATTAGTGTTAAACCACCCCGACTCCTTCTCGACAGATCAAAAGGACCTTTCGTTTGTTTTGTAGTATTTTTTTTCTCGTTCGGACCATCGTCCTATAAAAGGCGAAAATTGCCGAAAAAATGTACCTACGTCCTTAATGCATTTGAAAAGCTTAACTGCGGTAGGTGCAGCGGTACAGGTTTTCTCCCCCTCTTCGGCCGTCAACCTGAACATCTCTAAGACGCACCAAACTTGAATGACACGAATGTGGGCACTGCTACAAAATAAAAGATGCATATGGTTCGTTGGAGTGTTCCTTCTGGCAAATGCATCGCCCCAGCCTGGTCGTACTACATCGACCACAGGACATGTTCTCATATTCGCATTTTCAATTACGTTCAGCTCCTACCTCGAGCTCATTATAAATAAAATGAGACTCTGCCAATCGGGTGGAATATAAAACTCTTCAGTTATAATGCTGTCCCATTTGCAGCGAAACACGAATCCTCCCGAAATTGCACTTTAATGTCGGTTGAATTTGTTCCCTTTTAACAAACGGTTTCTGTATATGTCCAATTAATAAGACCCCAGTCGTTGAAGAGCCACTGCAAACAGGGACGTTGTGTACATCCACGGGTGTCAGTCAAAATGTCAATTCACTAATTGAGGGTGAGGCAATTTACTCGTCACACAGGAAAGCAGGTGTTGCACCGCGCGACCTTTGGGGAATTTAAAAACTCAGCCATGACGGGGTTTTTCGAATGCTTTTTTTTATTTATTTTTTTTTTATTCATTTTTATTTGAAATGTTTCTCTTAAATCTTACTTGATTTAAACAATATATGTAATTAATAGTTTTAAGCTTATACTAGCGAGTATGAAGATTGGTCGGTCCTACGTCTACTTCAGAAGTGAACTTGTTTGTTTGCTCATAAACCAAATCTTTATTTAAATCTATTTTTAAGCTTACTAGCGATCACGATGATTTGCATTCGGCCTTACGTCTACGTAAGAACTGAACTTGTTTGTTTTAATCACAATTATTCTTTTTTATTTCGTTTTATTATTATTATTATTATTATTTTTAAAAAAGTAAATAAATTACGGTTTAATTGATCTTACGGAACTAGCTAGCTGGGCCTTCGGCTAAATTCTTTTTTTTTTTTTTTTTTTATTGTTTCATTGAACTTAAGACTACTCTGGGCCTTCGGCTAAATTCTTTTTTTGTTTTTTTTTTCTTTTATTGTTTCATTGAACTTAAGACTACTTTATTTGTAGGTAGGTATAAATCATGACAGTGAGCGCGCCGGCGGTAAAAACTCTCGAAAGCAACCACAGCTTTTGGTAAATAACAAAAAAATTCTTCTTAAAACTAAGCAGCTTTATTTTGCAGAGCCACTAAAATTTGGCAGAGCCACTAAAATCTACATCGCCGTATCGATCCTGTACCGATCCTGTCCGCCCGATTCCGATTTGTTGAGCTCCAAACTGCGAACCAACTGCGAGGTGTGTCATCTTGTGGGAAAGTGGAAAGTGGGTTTGCGAAATTGGGTCAAAACTGCGAGACCAATTGACTTTTTGATTCGAAGATTGAAACAAGTGAGGCTTATTTTATGTGAAGGCGGCTTTTTTCGGCTCTGGTCTCTGTTTAGTCCCCCTCGCGCATCGGTGGCTCCCTTCTGTAACATCAGGATCACAGGTTCTGATCGTGGGGAGAAGGACTTCTCTGACGGGATATTGGCGGATCGGAACGTACTCCCTCGGTGGGTATATTGATTTGATTATGAAAAAGTTGTCCTTCTCAGTCGCACCGCGCATTGAGTGTATGTGGGGAAGTATGAAAGAGCATTCGCCGGCGCGAAGTTGGGAAGAACCCAACTAAAACTAACGAACACTCGAATCTTCTCCGTATGAATAGGAGCTTGGCGCCTACATCGAACCGGAAGTAAAGGCGACAATGGGTCTGATAGGGGTCACTTAGGCAATAATCGTCATCCTTAGATCGGGCTGTGGCTGCAGAAAACGGCTTGCGTGTCAAAATTGTAGGCTTTCTCGATATTGTTGGTGGGTTTGCTGTGCGGTCTTATTTATACGGCTCTATGTGCTACTAACTTAATGCTAATTCCTGGGGGACTTACTTTACTCGCTGGCTTTTCGTTTCCTGCTTGCGGCGGCACTTATGATTGCTGTTTCATCAGTTCCGGTTGGTCTGGTTGATCTTGTTGATGTTGTTGCTGTTGCCGCCGCAGTTTCAGTTGTTATTGTTGCTGTTGCTCTTGCGCTTCCTGTTGGGTTTCCAGCCTCACGCTGCTGTTCATCTAGAATTTTCTTCTTTTCGACGATTTCACTGATGATGCGAGTCAAATGAGCATCCTCATTTTCTTCCTCTTCTTCTGTGTCTTCCTGGAACAGCTGGGACGAACAACCTTCGCCCATGTTGCGGCGTCGCGCCTCCTCTTCGGACACGCGCGAGTGGCTCGGATCAACTTCATTATTTTTAGCCATCGCGATTCTCTCTTGTCGCCTTTCTTCATAACTGGGCAGACCAAGCCACCGTATAACGTTTGAGATTCCTGCCAAGGCTTTATCTATAGCTGCTATCTTTTTCAGCATCCGCTTCTTGACTTCTTCTTCCTCCGATTCCCCGATGGACGACACGCTGCTGCTCATCGTCTTCAACTTACTCAAGGTTCGCGTTTGGCAATTGAGTTTCTTTTTTTTTACACGACGACACTAGGGTCTGAGCTTGTCAATTCAGTGAATCGATTTCACTTTTGCATATCACACTATTAATCAATTCGCGGTGAGTTCGCTAATTATATTTCAGCCGCACAAAACACGCAAACAGACCACGACAAGTGTTGGACGAGGACTGAGTCCAGAGCACTTTGCACACAGTCATAATTGAAACTACAAAAGTGGGCGTCCACGTGTATAGATATAGCAACAATAACATTCAGCCAGTCTGCACTGTGTGCGCAGGCCCTCTGTGTATGTATTAAGCGGAGTGCAGCACAAGACGCGAAGGCGAGGAGTTTTCGAAAACACATTTGAAAAGTTCGTGGCGATGACAATGGAATTCACACAGTAATTTCCGATAAGCCAGCTAAGTGTTGCTCCGGCCACGGGGTGTTTCCTTTGGTTGTGTGTTAAATGGATGGACTGTCCTAATGAAGTCACGGCAATATATGTATGTGTGTGCCTACATCCAGTGTATAGTGATGAGGGAAGTATGATGGTATTCTGGGAAAAGTTTTAGTTTTGTGTGGCGTGGGCGTAGAAGATTCGCTTCGATGGACAGGAGGGAGGGACCGTGAGAATTTCACACACCTGAAGATCCGCCGCGAAATCACCTAATGTGAATGGATTAACACTGCACAAGAGGCCCGAGGGAGTTATGGCGCGTAATAAACATTCTAGGTTCTGTACAAAAATGTAGACAGTTTCTTTGTTTTATCTGTTTTAGTTGAAGGGTGTTTCCCATTTTCATGTGTGTCCGATCGCTGCTTGGGCTATTTGATATTTGATATTTGATATTTATTGATATGAAAGGCTGTAGATCAAGATAGACTCATAATTGGCACAGGATATGGCAAAACGATGTGCAAAGGAAGGTTAATAATAGTAGCAATAAAAGAATATGGGTATAATTTAAAATGGAAACAAAATTTTAAGGAAAGCATTTAAGCATTAGATAGATGCGCAACCAAGGATAGGTAGAAAGTTGATAAAAAAAAGGGGGAAAAAAGAGTAAATCAGTTAAAGTTGAAAAGATGTTCAAAGCAGACGGGAAGGAATTTTTCACGAATTAAATTGTAATAGATTGGTCACGTCTAATTGTGCCTGTAATGTGGTACCTGTAAGGACGTTGGCTGATGACCAAATAGGTATCCTGTGGGACTAAGTGTTTTAAAATTGAAAAGGTAGAACAATTTACCTTTGGACAAAATATGAGTTTGTCTGGACATATTTCAAATTTGAAGCAATATTTTCGTTCAACTGTCCGCAGTTTTTATCGTCTTAAGACATACTGTAATAATAGAACACTTGAAACAGTTTATTTTGGAATATTCCAATCAAAAGTCGCTGGGCGGGTGCCTACCAAACGAAACTACAGCCCTTGGTTGTTTTGCAAATTATAAATTTGCGCTATTGGAATAGTTTGGAGGGCAAATCGCTTGGCTGACATTGAAAATCCTCCCGCCAAAACATTGGCATTATCTACTTTAAAGATTCGAACATTTTTTTTATGAGAGGTGGAGTCCAATTTCTAACACTTGCACTTTGCGCAGCAATTCAAGTAATCTTGTAAAGGGTGGCTAAATTTTAAGGGCCGATGTTGAATGTTAGCCACACCTAAACGTCAAGTTTTTTCTGCATTTCATTTGACATTTCTCAATTTCAGACTACCTAACTCAATCTGAACCATGGAAAGGTACACAATCGAGCAGCGCGTTAAAGCTATTCAGGCTTATTATGAAAATGGGCAGCAACATAGATCAAAATGCATATCGTGCACTTCGTGATTTTTTCGGTCAATTTAATCGACACATTTTCACCTCAGTGGATCCGTCAATAAGCAGAATTGACGCATTTGGGCGAATGATGATCCAAGAGTGAATGTCGAAAAAGCAATGCACCCACAAAGAGTGACTGTTTGGTGCGGTTTATGGTCCGGCGGGGTCATTGGACCTTACTTTTTCGAAAACGTTGTTCGATCAACAGTTACGGTGAATGGATTGCGCTATCGAGAGATGATAAATGATTTTTTATGGTCGCAGTTGGATGTTATTGATCTGGACAACGCTTACTTTCAACAAGACGGCGCTACGTGCCACACAAGCAACGAAAGCATTGATCTTATACGGGAAAAGTTTCCGGACCGTGTTACCCTTCGAAGAGGTGATCACAATTGGCCACCGAGATCTTGTGATTTAACACACCTAACGACTTCTTCCTTTGGGGCCACGTGAAAGATAAGGTCTACACCAACAGCCCAGCGTCGATTCAAGACCTCAAAGATAAAATTCGTGAGGCTTTCGAGGACATAGGGCAGCCACTTTGCGATTTGGTTATGGAAAATTTCATGAAAAGGATATGGTCCTGTATGCGTGCTCGTGGTGGCCATTTGGCTGGTACTTTTGTGACAGCGTCCTCAACCATGCTAATAGGAAAACTAATGCACAGTTGGACATCATCAGCATATAAATATTTGTAATAAAATGGAAGGTAGGTCATTGATGAACAGGGAAATAAGTATCTAATGGACCAAGAATAGTTCCTTGAGGGACACCATCATTAATAGGATGGAAAGGAAGAAAATTTACTATTACATGAAACAGCTTGCAGGCGATTAGTCATAAATAAATAAATTAGTTTGCTAGAAGTGTCAGAAAAGTCAGAAGAAGCCAGAAGTTTATCACCGAGCATATTATGATTTACACAGTCAAATGCTTTGGAAAAGTCAAGTAATGCTTGCCACGCTCAAAAAGTGGCTCTAACAGAGTGCGAATTTTGTTCGGTTAAATAAAATGGTTTAAAATTAACCAAGTCTTTGTTGAAAAACACCGAGTAGTCGTTGTTAAATTCTACCGACATAAAAAGGTAAAATGCGTAGGTACTGTTAAAAATAACACAATTTATCAGTTGTTAAGAACCAAGTTTCTAGATAAATATCAACCAGGTGGTTAAATTCAACAGAGTTATATTTATTACTTACAACCGAGAAAAATTGATAAAAGATTATTTTTAACCGAAAGTTGGTTGATTTTAAATAAGCGATTTTTCTGCGTGTATTACTATAATAATTGAGCTAGGCAGATCTTATGAGTTTGGTAACGAGATTACGGGATGTTTTCAAATGTCTTAGCAATGCTTCACAGCCAAAGCGTTTCCAACGACGATATGACACATCTCTCCTTCTAATGTCATTAAGAATGTCCACTGAGAACCAGGGACAGCTCTGTGATTGAATAAGACGCGGCTTAATAGGTACATGTATGTTAAACAGGTAATCGATTGCAGAGCTCATAGATACAGTTTGTTTATTAACGTCAGAAGTAAGAAAAATTCTATTCCCATCAATTGCAGTACAATCACGAAAAAGACATTCAACATTGACCCTGCGGAAATCACGGTACTGGAAAGGCTAAGTTTTTATTTATTGCCAGATCTAACAATATTGTCAGGTCTACAAACGATATAGCAATGAGCTGCAAATGATCTGACAACAGCAAACTACCTTATAATACACGGTTAAAAATTCAGGCGTTAAATTTAATATTTTTAGGGTTGTGTATGATTCCACGCCGAGAAAATATTACAATTTAATATTTTGCATTATATTCAAACTAAACAACCAATAAGAGATTTATTAATTTTAATCAATGTCTGCTATTACAAAATATGTCTGAAATATTAAATTTTAAAACAGATGGAGATGGGTTTCAATGCAAAAGTATTTAAATTAAGCCCCCATTTATATTGAAAAGTTAATGAATCTTAATACATGTGTATTTGAATTGAATAAACTGCAGATTAAAAGAATGCAATACTTCTTTTGCTTTTAATAAGCCCATAGAATATTAAAATATAATGCAATCTTATTAAATTTCAATAATCTTTAGATTTGATTTAAATAACTATGGGATGCATTTCAACACCAAAAACATTTTCTTTTAATACAAATATTATTGGTTTCCAATATTGCAATACAGGTACACAAAATTGTCGAGTGTAGGCAAATTCCTGTGGCCTTGTATCCACTTTGAAAATAATCCTATAGGGTGCCGCTGTGCTTCTTTTAGTAGGTTATTTTCTAGGCCCTTTAAATGAAAGAGAACTCATGTGTGGCCGAATTGTCTTATTAATTATTCAGTCAATTACTTACTTTTTGGAATGTAATATTTAGAAAAGGCGAATAATGTAATAAAACTACCTAAATGAGATAGATGTACTAGAAACATATTATTACAAAAATGGTTGGGTATTTTCCGCTTTTGAATATTATTGACTTCGATTTCATTTGCGTACATTTTTCTTATATAATTGACGGAAGATCGCTCAAAATTTTTTTATTTTCCCACAACCAACCCGCATTGTTGATTTTTCAGAAGTGTATTAAGCAAAAGTACACTTATTCCTACAGAAGAAATACTATCCACACGTAGCGAATAATCTCAAATTTAACGGCGATAATTCTATGAACGCTGACAGCAACTTTGCGGCCAGCGGAAGTGGTTCATATTTCATCGAGAGCGTGCTGGTGAGCCGGAATTTTTGAAATTTCGTGACATTTGCCAATCACGGTTTGCCACATTGGTCATTATTTTTTCTCTGGTCCTTTTTTATTCCGTTTGGTCATTTTTTACGAAATGAAAAAAGATGTTCGACTTCGATTTTTACGCAACCTTTTCGTCTGATTGTTCTGTGTTTACTAATATTTCGGACTTGGATTTATTTGGTCATTTTTATTTCCAATTTTTGACACAAACTTAATTTTCAAGTGGCAACCGTGAGTGGGGGAGTCCTTGATAAAAACCTTCCTTTGTTAATAATATAAAAAGGACAGCCGTCAAAATTAAACAACAATTAACAGTGCATGGAAATTATGCATATTGTCAAATATCCGTGAATTGTTCTGCTGGAATTTTTAGACCAAAGCTGGGTAGAAAAATAATCCTGAGGCACCCTGTTAATGGCAAAAGTCATACATGCCGACAAATTTCTGTACACCTAACAATACCGCACTATATTCAATGAGAAAACTGTTTTACAAGTGCGAAAAACTTGGTATTCTGAAATTCCAATAAATTTCCAAACCGCTTTCTTAGAAATCATTTTTTTCACGCTGAATGTCAAAAAAATTCATGCGACGGGAGATAAAAACCAAGTTAAATAGCTGTGGAGATGTTGTAGCACCGCCACCTACAACTCAGATTTGGAAGCGCTATTTTTCACTCTAACTGCGTACTACCTTGTGAAATTTTCACGTGGGAAGTTCATTTTGACATTTCGCAGTGGAAAATTTCTATGAAATATCGCATTTCACGTGAACTGCGTACTAGCCTTTAGGTAGTGCGCAGCCTAACGGGGCATTGCAGACGCAAGGAACACCTGTGCTGGGATCGTGTTTGGCATTGGCCCACAAAAGACTGAAATACTTGGTACCAACTATATCTGTCAGTGGCGCCAGCTGTCAGAGAGCGTTATGTGGTGGATTTCTTCCGTCAGGGACGGGATTCCGAAATTATTTATTCTGTGGGAGGACCTCTTTTGGGGGAATATACCTCCCTGAGGCGTAGGGTAAACCAAAATGCCGCAGCTCTGTTCTTGTCTGCTTTAGAGAAATCCTTTTGACGGTTTTGTTTTACAACACACCTTTTTTTAATCTCTCTTTAGACAGCCGTATATCATCCTAAAGTTGAGCTCAAATTAAACGCCGTAGCCGCCTACTGACTTTCCATTGAATGGAAACACTGACTGCCCCTGATTGATGTAACCGAAGTCCCCAATCCCAACCCATAAAATCTGCCATCAGTACCCAACCTTTTTGTCGTTTTATGTCCATGTACCAATATCGACGAACATATTACTTCACCCTAAAACCCACGAACATGTTTCACCATACCCACACTACTCAAAACAACAAACCTCATATTTTAATAATTTTCAACTCAAAGCACTTTTTTGGTGTTTTTTTTTTTTTAGTTTTCTGGCTGCTTCGCTTTTAATTAAGTACGAGGAGGTTTTTCATATTTTTGGCAACGCTCATCTCGTTTGACAAATAAAAAACTGATCCATTGCGCGTTAGGAAGCAATGAGCAACTCAATCGCTTGTAGGTTCATTCGTGCACGTTAAATCACCCACGACCATGATGAACAAGGACCTTCATGAAGCGGCAGTTATACTCGCCTGTTTTTGTTGTTTTTTTTTCCCCTGCCTTATCAAACAACAGAGCAATGCAAATAGATAACATTATTACTAGCCGGCGCGGCGGTTGCTATGACTAATCGAGGGTGAAATTTTGCTGCCGAACTCGGTTTAATGAATACCCAGTCAAAAAAGAGGCAGCTTCCTTTTTTTCCCTGTTGCACTGTCACATATGACTTTTGCATTGAATGATATTCCTGTGATTTCACCACAGTCCGAAATAATCCTGTTCCAAAAGTTTGTCATAAAATGATCATCAAAAAAACAAAAATCGGTCCTTTGTAACAGGATTATGAGAACTGAAATTGCGATTTTAATATTGAAACTCATAAATATAACTTTGAGAGCTTGTGTATAGCTGGAAGAGGTAATTAAAACACGTCGACGGGACAGGACTCTCAACTTGTTTATACAAATTCTGTTTGGCAGTGCTTTGTTTTGATTTTTGGTCAATCAATGAGAGTGCTGCTGCCTGTGGAAAGAGTACGAGTTGCGAGTAGAATCAGTTTTTTTTTTTATTTAATTAATTTGGTAACGGAATACGCCACATCCGGACTAATAACTAGAATTGGGAATATCAAAGTCACCAGGCGGGCACGTCGACTTCAGCATCGAAGGAAATGAAAAGTTCACAATTTAAACAAATATTGAAATTCAATATTTACTTCCACCGCCGCCGTAATTCTCAGACGATGGACAGTGAACATTGCGAATGCCTTCAGATGTATACAGTCAGCAACAATCTCCAGTGATACTTTTGGGTGTTAAATGTCTGTATACAATGTCATATATCATTGTGACTTGACTTTGTTTAGATAAATGTTCACCATGAACCTTTGAAGCTTCGATAATGTTTCGAGTTGCATTTGAATGTCTCGAATCTTCTTCTCGATGAATCAGACTCAGACGATGATTGACGGATGTAAAGTTTCGAGTTACTAGCAGAGCAATAAACAGAAATGTGACTCCAGTTTCGTGTGCAAATCGATGAAAATCAAAACCGCCAGAGAGGAAATGGTGTCCGTCAAAATAATGTTTAGTCCAGAGCCAGTAAGCAAAGCATTTTGTCTTCCATGGAACAACCCGTATCATTTTTTTTTTTTCTTTCGTCTTTCTAAACATAAGTTATGAAGGAAGTTCCTACACACACAAGTATTTTTAGGAATCGTAAGGTAAAATTCACTCCCGCCGTTAGACCAAACCCATTTCGAAGGGCTAGTGGAGGTGAACTTGTTGGCTATCGAAGGCAGCTTAATAGGAAGATAAACAGTTTGCTGTATGAGATAGCCCAGTAATCAGCCAAGTCCGCATATATATTTATTAATTGCAGCAACTCGACATGCGATCTTTCAATGCACAGCCGAGGGACGGCGCAGTAGAGGGCGCCCGCGTCTCGCATGTAGGAGGGGACCTTAACCAACGTAGCGTGCGAAACTGGTTCTCAAATAAGTAAGTAACTGGATACGCGAAGTCTATAAGCTAAATGGTGTGTAAACATTTGAACGGAAATGGCAGATATTGATGGAAGACTCGACGCCAATCGCAACACGACTTTGTAAACGTAAATAAATCGGAATTCTATGGAATAAGACGGTGATTCAAAAGTCGACAAAATTCTGTGCTAGAGATCCAAAAGGGGAATACACTTTACAGTAATAGACTGAGTTTTGGACATTCTAATCAATTTTGGTAGTTTGTAGATGACAATGAGTGGTAGACAACAATTTTGGTAGTTGGTAGATGACATTGTTTGTGGTTAGTGTGTTGGACTACAAAGCGAGGGGTAGTCGGTTCGACTTCCGAAAAACCAACCAAACAAAAATCAATACAAAACGTCTGACAAACATCCGGGAGTATAAATCTCATAAGAGAACTCCTCAATTAGCCCGTCGGCGGAGTGCGGAACAGGGCTGCCATTTCATAATTTCGCTGGGGAGTATAATAACATTTTTTTGTGGACAATATACCGAAAATTAAGAAATTTATTTCTTGCGAAGCGTTTTTCAAATCCGACCGTTTCAATGTTGAAAGCTTGTGGCGGCCATTTTGTTTTGGTGGACTCTACCAAAACTAATCTGGTGTTTATTATAAGTTTAACATCAAAATAAGTGTTTGTCAGTGGACAAAATAAGAGTTTGTTTGACGCGAATGTAACAAAATCGAACAAATAAATTGATACATAAAGGAAAATTTGTTTTCCATTTTACTAGAAAATGAACAGGCCAATAGGTCACATTCCGCCAATAAAAACCAGAGAAAGTAACTGGGCAAAAAGCAGTCAAGAAAAAGCAAATACTTTTGCAGAGTACCTTGAGAACGTCTTCAAGCTTCTAATGAAGATAAAGATTATCAAGGAAACGAAGAAAGGTGACTAAAGAACGTGCCAAAGAAATCAAAGAAGGCATAGACATAAAAAAAGCCCCAGGGTTCGATTTAATCACAGGGGAAATTTTAAAACAATTTCCTCGAAAAGGTTTAAAAAAGCGCAGATTATAAATGCTGCATTTAAGTTGAGATATGTGCCAAGCATGTGGAAGGTCGCGGAGGTAATAATGATACCAAAACCAGGTATACCACCTATCGAAGTAACCTCATATCGCCCTACCCCATCGTACTACCACTGTTGTCCAAGCTATTCGAAAAAATGCTGGCAATCCCTCGTCTGCAAAAAATAATTGATGAAAAATCGCTAGTTCCAATTCATCAATTTGGGTTTAAAAAAACAAGCACTCTAAAATTGATCAGGTGCATAGAATCACGGATAAAATCAAAAAAGCATTCGAAGAGAAAAATGTGTGCTCAACAATATTTCTTGATGTAGCACAAGCTTTCGATAAAGTCTGCCATAAGGGACTGATCCATAAATTACGAGGGCAACTGCCGAAGCAGTATTCGACAATTCTGGAGTCTTATATAACAGATCGATTCTTCAGAATTAAACAAGAGACAGAGTACTCACGCTAAGAGCAATTAGAGCTGGTGTACCACAAGGTAGTGTGCTAGGTCCAGTGCTATACCTTCTGCTTACTAGCGATTTACCTGAAAGTGAGGAAACTACTATAGCAACTTTTGCAGATGACACTGCTGTGCTTGCTGTTGGAGCAACCGTCGAAATAGCAACAAAAAAACTCCAAATGGCAATAAACGGTATCTCAGAATGGACTAAAAAGTGACAGATTGAATGACCTAAAGCCAGTGCATATTTATTTTACATATAAAAACGTACCATACATTCCAGTATATATTAAGAACGACTAGGTGCAATCCCATTCGACAGTCAGTCCCCCTGATTTCGAAACCTTCAGGGACAGTTTGAACTTCGAATTTTGGGAAGATGTCTTCCTTTGTTTTATTTCGATTTATTACTTAACAAGCTTCAAGTCCATATTTCCAGTAGCCAGACAGACAAATAATAAAGGCATTTGTCTTCAGCCTTGGATGTAGCCATCACCGCTTAAAAGGATTCAAAAGAAAATAAGCTCTTCTGCTCTTGTTAAAAAACATTTATATAATTTAAGGTTAAAAAACCCTATGTTAGGGTCTGTAAAGAACTTGAGGTAGGAATACATCTGGCCCGTGGTAATTATTTTCGTAACAAGTTGTCTTTAAATGCGGGTAACTCCAAAAAGGAATGCCCTGTTGTTGATGAGATTCTTAACAGAAAAGCTGCCAAAGGAAACATTGTTTTAAACATCAACAATTCACCTGTTTCCGAGCCGAATGATTTTTTTTTTTTTTTTGTAATATTGGCTCCTTTCAGAACACATTTAATAGCAACTTCGATTCTTGATATTTTGTTTTTCGACCAATTGTTGTTATTCTTTACCTTTTTGGAGATTTAGCTTAATGGTCTTATTTTTCCTGATGCAGTTTAAACACTTTTAATGCATCCTTGCGACTACGTTTCGTCGGTTTTTTGACAACATCCAATTCCTTAAAACAAACATATATGTGTAAATTTTGAACATTCATTTGAGGAATATTGTTTTTGTTTATGTCATATTTCTCAATGTATTCTTAACTTCAGAACTTCTGATGTATTGTGTTTTATTTTTGACAAAAGTCTGAAACTAGGCTTTTTCCACAATCCCTAAAAACTGCAGTATTTGTCCCACACCACAAAAAGGGTGGTACGACTGTTTTAAGCAACTATCGTCCTATATCTTTGCTATCTGTTTTTTTTCAAAAGTTTTTGAGAAACGTATTAAATCTAGAATGTTATCGTTTCTTAACAGTTTGGATTTAGAGGTGGAAAGTCTACTGAGACTGCTCTATTTAAATTAACTGGTGAATCATGCAACAGCATAAATTATTCAGAAATACCAGCTGCACTGTTTACTGATTTCACTAAGGCTTTTGATATGTGCGAATCATTCGATATTATTAGACAAACTATACCGTATAGGTCTCAGAGCTTGTTTTTCATCTTACTTAAGAAATCGTAGGCAAATGGTCAGAATCAATAACAACTATAGTTCCCTAAAAACTATTGCACTCGGTGTTCCACAAGGCTCAGTTTTGGGACCTATATTCTTTATTTATGTTAATTCTTTGTTTGAGCAACCTCTTAAAGTTAGAATCACAGCATTTTCTGATGATACTGCTCTTTCTTATTCCAGTTGAATTTTGTTTAACATATTTTGTGACATATCAAGTTAACTAATAAAAAAAAACCAAAAGAAAACTGAGTATTTGTTGCATTCGTGCAAAATTTAGAACTCGAGATGTTGACCAATTTTAACAAAACGATGATGGAGGATCTCAAAAAAGTGGGTTGCAGAATTCTGTCCGTCTACAGCCTACAGCCTAACCGGCTGCTTGGATTTGCTTCAAACTTCGGATTTGGAGTTTTTGGGCCTTTTTTCTTCCCATATAAAATGTTCATACCAATTTGATTTGTTCGAAAACGGCTCTAACAATTTCAACCAGAATTGATAATCTAGGCTAAGTAGGTGAGGTTAGCATGGCTGCGTACTCAGTTTTTAGCTAAAAAGTCGAAAACTGGTGCTTTTGAAATTGGGCATATCTCAAAAACGCTGTAACAAAAATTCACATCTAAGGTAATATGATCATTTCTAATTGAATAGGAAACTCAGTTTTTCTATATATTATCGTTGAATGGATTTTTGAAAAAAGGGCATTTTTGAAAAACCTGTTTTTCTTTTAGTTTACCTGCACAACGTAACGATTTTAACCAAAATGAATACTTAGAGTAAAATTAATGTTTCCAAATTTATTGCGTTCTTAATTTTCAAGACGAATCACCGCTGAATTTGTAAAACTGCTCATGTCTCGAAAACCCCATTTTCGAGTTGATTAAAACTTTGAAAACGAAGAAATGCTTACATCCCGAACAATATCTAATGATCAGTCTTCAGCACCCCTATACACGTTCATCGGGATTTTTAGTTATTAAATGCTAATGCGAATTCAAAAACAAATTTCTGAATTTGTTAAAGATATCACGAATACCACTTCCAATTAGAGATACCTTAAACCAGCCTCACTAATCTCTTCCAGTCAAAAATATAAACATGTAAAAAACAATAAAAAACTCCAACTACGCTTTTCTTAATAATTAGTCCAAAGTTTTTTTTAATGACGCTCTTTATGAATGGCTCAATGTGAATTTAGTGTGAAATTTCATAAATAAAAATCATCTCGCCTGTGAAACGAAATCGACTCAACTAAGACTGAACGATATGAAAAATGTAACACAAAAGAAAACAAAAGATACCGAAAAATGGCAGCAAACGAATCAGATGCACAAAACTGGAACCACGCGGACAGACATTTTGTTTTTGTTAACGCAAACACAGATTGTCGATTATTTTCTTGTGATTTGCAGTTTATAAGCCCAAGTTTTTATTTCTATCGAGATTTTAATCATTGCGAAAATTGTTATTCTATTTATGCATTAATAAAGAATACTTTTTAATAATAATTATTAAAATATAATAACCCAAAAGTGGATTTCATTCAACACTATTCCTGCATCTTACGAACCGTTTCTTTCATCAAATAAAACAAGAAAACAACCACGCAAACTTTTGACCAACGAGAAAGTTTCTTTCGACCCAGTCGTGCACTTTTTTTCGTACTTTATCCACCTCTTTTGATGAGTTTTTGAGTTTTTTTTATCCGGTTTACGGAACTGTGCAAATGTGTACTTTTAATTTTCCAAATTTGAAAATTTTTGCTACGATTTTTCTACATAAAAAAATTAACCCTACGCCGAAAACAATAATTCAGACATTTTTATGTTCCAACCAAATCTACATAAATACAGAAAATAAAACAAAAAAAAAACTAATAACAAATTCGTTTTGGAAATTATGTTTGGTATGAATATTCCAAGTGGAGCCTGCATCAAGGATATCGTCTTAAAAAATATACCTTCAAAGTCAGAAAGAATCCATTTTCCCTCGCATTCATTGTGAATTTAATTTAAATTAAATACAATCGCAACAACTTCCAAAGTTGGTTAATAATACTAAGATTCGATGAGTTCCTGAAATTAGAAGAGAAATAGTTCATGAAATGCAGAACTTCAAGGAGCAATATTAAGCCCAATTATGCAACCCCAAGAAATACAATCTAGTACAATATAAGTGAAAAAATAATTTTAGCGTGAACTTGTAACCAATTTGTGTGAAGCAAACCGTTTTCTTAATAAATCCAGATCCCAATTACTGTCCGCATGTGACCTAAGAGACTAGCCGAATCAAAAACGCCCCCAACTCCACGCCAAACGTTCTGAGCTCTATTTGAGATCTAAGTCCAAAAAGGAATTTGTTTATAAACTAAAAGCAACACCGTTCCAGGTGTACCGCACAAAATCACCTATCTTCGCCTTTGCGGTCTGTTTTCCAGCTTCGAATTGAACACCACTCAAACACAAAGCCTCGAAACCCAACTCTGCAAGCTTACTTGGCAAGATGCTGCATTATTCGTCTGTTTAAATCTCTTTCGCATTCAAACTGTCACCGACTAATTCGCTGCAATAGTTTTCGAATCGAACAGACCTCATTGAATCTGACGGCTCAGTCATTGGCTGTAGCTTGCGAATCGGTCAGTTCTAGTTCGCCTCTGGTCAGAGCAAAACCTTCAAATATTATTTTGTATACGCATAAGAAGAGCAGACATGAGTCAACTCTACAGAAAAAAGTGAATATCATCTAGCACTGGGTAAAAATATTTCAAGCCGGACAAATTATTTGTTTATTTCCAGGATGAAGAATACTAACAGCAATCAATCTCGCAAGCTGATGGAATTAATGCAAAGGAACCCCGATGTTGCCAGGGGCTTTATTGAACTTCGCAGTGGCACCATAGCCAATGAATTGTGGAATCGGTTCGGGGTTCAGCTGAATCGCATTGGACCACCTTTCCACGGAGGCAAGGAGTGGCATAAGGTATAATTTTGGATATTTTTTTTTTTTGCTATTGTTGTGGGATTTGCTTGTAACGTTCTCTTTGTCCAGCTTTGGTTGAATTATAAAGTTAAATTGAACATGAAATTTGATTCCAATCGGAAGGAGGAAGATGGCGGGAGCCCATCTTCCCCTCGATCGCTGTCTTCAATTCAGACTGCCGTAGACGAGCTTCTTAGTCTACAAAAAACTTTACATCCATACGGAATGGTACTTGGTGCAGGTGCACGCGGAAGCGGAAGTCGTTTCCATTTGGAAGATAACTATGACGACGACGACAGCGATGGAGAGACATTTGATGCAGCTTCACAAGCCACAGGCGGTCCTTGGGAAACTTCAGATGTTGCTTCCTTACCATCATATGTAGAATCGGAAATTTTCGAGGTCACATCGGAAACTTCAGATGTGGCTGCCGAAATTTCAGGCGTGGCTTCCGAAACTTCTGATGTCACTTCCGCGATTTCAGGTGTCACTTCCGAAACTTTAAATATCACTTCGGCAAGTTCCGATGACACTTCGGCAAGTTCCGATGACACTTCGGCAAGTTACGATGTCACTTCGGAAACTGCAGATGTGACTACAGAAACTTCAGGTGTGGTTTCCGAAACTTCAGGTGTGGCTTCCGCAACTTCCGATGCCACTTCCGAAAGTCCAGACAGAGAAAGGGAGCAAACCGATTTACTGCAGACAGCCAAAAACATCGAGCAAGATATTCACGAAATCGCAAAACTTATGAGGAAAGGCTTCAACCTAAAGTCTGAAGAATTAGATCTGTTGAAGGCCAAGGAGGAAAGACAGCAGACAGCTTATATCGATCAGCTGCAATATAACAAGGAAAAATTGGACATTAAACTGCTCTACCTTAAACTGCAGATGATGCAGTTACTTGAATCTGATGAAAGTGATGATTTTGAAAGCGAATAAAGTTATTTGTTTTATTTTTATTTTCAGTATACGATAAATAAACGAGACTACTTTCTGAAAGATTTTAAAGTCGAATTTATTCGTTGTTGGACTTGTTTTCAGGATGACGCAATCAGTTTCAGTTGTTTTCTATCTGCTGCTGGATATACGTTCAAGTGATGGCGCACAGTTTGAATTTGTTTACACTCGCATTCGAAACACAATCGTGACACACACAGACGTTTCCTGCGCTCATTTGGTAGGTATACTGTTGGCAAAAAAGCGCTATGCACCCGTTTTATAATGGCGCAAATTTCGTGCGAATGGATTTGTCTTTTACACGAGCATTTTATCGACAATTAGCAGCGGTATCGAACGGTGTCAGAAACACCCAGTGCTACCATATTGTTGGACAATTTGGTTATTTTTAAAGCGTTCTGAAAGGGTTTTAAAGGGTTTTCCAATAAGAGGTGTTATTTTGGTATTCAAAGGAAAATGCAATTTCTTGAGACAAATGATCGGATGTTTATTTCATAATAAAGAGGAAGGACCATATCCTTTTCATGAAATTTTCCATAACCAAATCGCAAGTGGCTGCCCTATGTCCTCGATAGCCTCACGAATTTTATCTGTGAGGTCTTGAATCGACGCTGGGCTGTTGGCGTAGATCTTATCTTTCACGTGGCCCCAAAGGAAGAAGTCGCAAGGTGTTAAATCACAAGATCTCGGTGGCCAATTGTGATCACCTCTTCGAGAGATAACACGGTCCGGGGACTTTTCCCGTAAAAGATCAATGCTTTCGTTGCTTGTGTGGCACGTAGCGCCGTCTTGTTGAAAGTAAACGTTGTCCAGATCAATACCATCCAACTGCGATCATAAAAATTCATTAATCATCTCTCGAAAGCGCAATCCATTCACCGTAACTGTTGATCGAACAACGTTTTCGAAAAAGTAAGGTCCAATGACCCCGCCGGACAATAAACCGCACCAAACAGTCACACGTTGAGGATGGAGAGGCTTCTCAACAATAACTCTTGAGTTTTCCGAGCCCCAGATGCGACTATTTTGTTTGTTGACGTAGCCACCGAGTTGGAAATGGAACTCATCAGTCAAGATGATTTTTCGATGCAATCCCGGATCATTTTCATGCATTTCAAGGACCCAATCCGCAAAGACACGACGTTGTTGATGATCGGCCGGCTTGAGTTCTTGTATTAACTGAACTTTAGAAGCCTTAAGACCCAAGTCTTTATGCAAAATACGGTGAAATGACCAATTCCAAAGGACGACGAGGAATGGACAAACCTGGGTTTTCTTCAACACTTTGGGCTACAGCAGCAATATTCTCAGTTGTTCTTGAGCGACGTGCACGGGTTTTATTCTTCACATCACCAACTTGTCCCAACGGCTCGAATTTGTCCACCAATTTCTGTATTGCGGTCCGACAAGGTGCTTCACGACGACCAAAAAGTGCTTTAGTTTTGTGAACTGTGTACAATATCTGACGCTTTCAAAGCAAAAGCATCCTATTTGATTGCAATTTGCAAATAGCCGGGATCACATCGCACAAGGGAAACCAGAAAGAACGTTATCGACGATGAAACGCTTAAAAACATTTTTAAGAAACTCTACCGGCGAAGATGGACTTACTGGTTTAGCATTTATGTCAATTCATCGGGAGAGAGGAATAAATACTGACGAAGTAATTGATGTATTTGCAGCAAATCCATAATTATCGAGAAAAGGGTTTTCAGTCATCCCTTGTTACAGCGAGAGAAAAAGCCGACGAAATTGATACTGACAGACAGTTCAAAGAAGTCAGAAGACGACGTATAAAAAGGCATTTTCCGCCCGGAACCTCGCACTTGGTAAGGCCGCCGCTGTCTGTTAACCCTAGAAGCTGAAGGTTACTGACTAATAAACTGATCATTCATCGATTCGACGAACAATACTGAAATATATTTTCGTTCCAGCTTTGTGTAGTATATATAGGTAGTTCTACTTTTTGTCCTGAATCATTAGAAAGGTGTTGCCAAGTGAAAAACCTGATTTTTACTAAATAAATACTTCAGTTTTTATTATTAAACAGTCTTTAAAGTAAGAACAACATTTTTAAGACTAAATTTAACATGTTTTGAAAATCTTAAGCAAAATTGAACATATCTGCGTTAGCAATATTAAATAAGTAAAGTTCGAGTACCCAAATCGGAGATAAATATCCACTGTTGGTAACACTGCAACTTTTGTAGCAGCTGCTGGAACTCTCCACAGATTATTTTCCGCAGTGTTTTCTTAGACGTTTCGCTGTCCATTTGGAGACCATCTGAAAATTTCGTCCCGGAACGTGTCCGTACTAGACTTTTGGTCTAAGAGGCTTCCTTCTGAAATATTGGAGACTTGATAAATATATCAAATAGTGACCCCAAGCAGGGGAGTTCCAGGGGGGGCAGCAGGGCCCCTCATATACCTATTCAAAAATGAAAGCGAAATAATGCCAGATTGGTCTATTTTCGTGTTCAGAAACGAAATAAGGGCAACTTAGGAACGAAAACGAAATTTTCCGAATTCGGCTTTAATTCACGTCACCCTCCTAAATGCTGTTGATACTTTGCACTATTTAGTTCAACCTTCTGTTGGACTACGTATCACTTTGTCGTCCATAGCGCAATTATCATATCGCAAGCATCGGAGCAGCACCAGCCCCCACTAACCGCCGACATACCAAACTTGGCTTGAATAAAATAAACAAAGCCATTCGGCAAAATCCTATTCAGGATTTAAATGAACTCCCTAGTCTGTGTCTCACGAGGACTCACCTCCTCTTAATAATATCAGTTTGAAGCAGGTACTTACCGCCTTTGTTTTTCAAACAACTACCGAGCCCGAACAAGCTATGCCAACGATAACGGACATCGATTCGTATGAAATTTCATACCTAATCGAGGTAATCTCTCATAATTGCCATTTGCTTCTCCCCAGGACGTAGAGCTAGTCCCGCATTTGAACTTAAGCACACCCAAGGTGTTCCTTTGTCTGGCTGTGTGCGCTTCAAAACGCCATCCCACTTCACAAATCAGCACACCGATTGCAGACGTTTCGGAAAATTGGAAAATGATAGCAGGAGGCAGCACCAATTACGAGAGATTGCCAGTCGCCATACCTCGCGTGGATCCACTTTCACTTTAGCATAACCAGCGCTGCGATGACGACTTAGCTTCTTGCGTTTCGGAAACAAAGTGCAAAACAAAGCACTTCAACTTGGGATGGGCTGTTGACTTGTTGACTGAGAAACTTAGTTTAATTGCTCATCACTTGATAAAATTTCGTTAATTAGGAATTAGGATCCTTTTCAATGGCTTCCTTTATTTAAGACGAACTGAAGGCAAATCTGGCGTAGGTGAAGCTAGGCCAGATACACTTGCGGAGTATTATTAATTTTGAGACTCTTCAAGCTGTTTGCACCGAATACAAAGTGCTCGGATTAGGATTTTATTGGAACAGGCAGATATCATTGCTCAAGGACCGACAAAACTCCCCCACTGGTCACTGATGATAGGGTATGTTGTAAATATTGCAAAAGGAAAATATGAACTTATTCCTCAACAGCTCAGAGAGCAGTTAAAAATTCTTAGCCCTAGGAACAAAAATTAAACACTCAGCATTGCATCTCTTGGCAATCTTCCCAGCAAAAAAAAAACTAAGCAACTATTTTCCTTCGCCTATTTCGATATAAGACTTTCAATTTGAATCTCTTTGCATATTGAAACTATTGATTTCCTTCTAGGAACGTTTTTTTCTTCATTTGCTCGGGTCAAAATAATATAAAACTTTCAGTTGATAGGTATTTTCGGATAAGGTTGTTTTTTTTTCAACCAAATTCTCGAGTCTTGGGTATGGATATACTTTTCCTTTTCGTGGAAACTTTTCATGGCCGGTTTGCAAAGAGTGTTTGAATTCCATAGACACCTAGAGAGTTTAATTTGAGCCTCGTCGTTAAAGTACAGACAATACAAGGAAGATCGAGCCTCAGTTTTAAAGACCAAGCCATCGCGGATGCCAGAGCGTCTGATCTGGATAACTGAATTGGATGGAAGGCGGCAGACTCTCCACTGGTCGACCGCCTTCAAACAATGACCCCAAGCAGGGGGGTTACATATTCGACTAATCGCACGAATTTTCATGAGAATTTTTTTAGGCAATACACTCAGAGAAAAAATAGTTATTTTTAACCTTATTTTTAACTATATTTTAACTATTTCCATAGTAATAATCGGTAACACTATTTAAAATAGCTATTTAAGAATATTTTCAGTGTCAGTTAATATTATTCGTAAAATCAACGGATTAATGGTTAATATTAGTTGATAAAATGGTTATTTTTAACTATTTTACTGTCAGTTGATGTCTTTTTCAAAACTAACTATTCAATTGTCAATGGAATTAATAATAATAGTTGTTTGGGACTATTTTGATTGTCAATTTATTTTTTTTTTGTAAAATCAACTATTCAATAGTAAAATCAACTATTCAATAGTCAATGTTATAATTATAAATAATAATAATGGCTTGTGACTATTTTGCTTGTCAATTTTTTTTTTTTTCAAAATCAATTTTTTAATAATCAATTTAACTATTTAAGCAGTAACATATAACATTGTACATAGTTAAATTTGACTTTATCGAATAGTCCTTGAATGAGTATTAATATTGCCACCTTCGATGCTTCTCCAAAAATCAACAACAAAAAATTTCTCTCAATTCATTTCAGTAAACATTTAACATTTTATTATTATATTTTATAAAAGAATTTAAAAAAAAATACATCAATAAACAAACGATTAGAAATATTTAAGTCTTATTAATAGACATTTAACATTTTATTATTATATTTTATTAAAGAATTTAAAAAAATTACATCAATAAACAAACGATTAGAAATATTTAAGTCTTTTAATAGACATTTAACATTTTATTATTATATTTGGTGTGGTTGCCCTTATATAAGCAAAGTTTTCTGTTAGCCTTGCTTGATTTTTTCAAACGATCTGACCATTTTAGTGTTGCTTTAAATAAGCACATTATTTTCCAATTGAAAAATATTAAAAGCAAAAAACGAAAACATACACTATAAAAAAAAAACTAAGAAATGGGATAACTAAAAATACACTATCTTACTGCGGTAGAAAATGTAGTGAACTCTCTAATGAAAGCACCACTGCACGTCGCTGAATGCATTAAATTAAATAAATACTACTACTTTATAGTTGGAAGCTTTTATAGAATATTCAAAATTGATTGTTAATTCGTATTTTAAAGAAACTGTTTAATAACTGTGCTTTCACTCAAAATAGTTACAATTAACTATTTTTCATAGTCACTAAATAAAATGATTGATTTTTAACTATTTTGGTAACTATTTTCAATTTATTTTTGTTCGAAAATAGTCATTCGACAAATTTCATTGGAATTCATAGAATGACTATGGCAATAGTAACAAAAGTAAATATTTTTTTTCTCTGAGTGTAGTGCTTTGTTTTTATAACAAAACGCTTTGGTCTTGAAAATACTTCCATATATTATTGGAAAACAATTAATTGGGTCTGATGTCTCAAAACAAATTGGCCGCATTACACTTTGGCACTAAAATGTGTCCTTATGACTTTCCCAAAGTGTCAAAAGGCCCGAGAACTGTCGCTTGGCCTTATGTCAAGGCACCAGTAAGTTAAAGTACGAAAATTGCCTACTGATGGTATTATTTTATATATATCGTTTAACAAATAAAATATGTGGTGGTCTCTTGTGTAGCGCCCCCTTTTTAATAACCCTGAACTGTCAAGTCAATGTTTGGGACACACTTTAAATACCAAAAAAGCTAAAATGCCTCAGTAAAGATTTTCGAAAATTTCGATTATTTTAAAGACAAACAGACTTGCTTTACTAATACCTAAATGTGTTTGACATTCTGCTGGCGTTTGTGAATTAATTTTCATGGGTGCGGAGTTCACTTTGTTCCCATTCTCTTGACGCGCATGGAAAAGTTTTTAAAATTCAATTCTTCCGAAAGGGGGTAGCATAAATGTGAAAAAAAAAACAAATTGATGAGTGACGTGGACGGCTCACTCAATACAAACAAAAATCAATAAAGTTCAGATCTAGATCTAAGATCTGAAATCGAAATCTGAAATACCAAATGGAAAAGTACATTACTAAAATTTCTTTAGAAAAATTAATAATTAAAATGAATTAAAATGTCCTTCCAGCTAACCACTTACTTAGCTGGGGCTACAGACCTTGATGGATCTAGTCCACAACTTATAAAACTCTTCCGCCAGCTTGGCCCACTGTCCCCAATTTCCGACTCCAAGCTGGTTAAAATCGCTTTACATTTAAACGATTTTTTTAGTAGATCGTTCCCTTAATCTGAATCGAACATTTCTTACTGACAGTTTGATAGAATGCACTCGAGCTCAAATTTCACGAGTGCCTGATCATGCCGTTTAATTTTCCAATCCCACAATTCACACATTGAAGACTAGTGCGCACCAACTATGCGACTTGCCCATTCGCCACATAGTCAAGTGGCTGACCGCCGTCACTCAACACGGGGTTCGATTATTTTCACAGCTCAAACGAACCTATTGAAATCCAAGCCAGTGTCGCCGTTTAATGCAGACAAACAATTTCCCTTTAGGGTCTGATTACCCAAGGATTTCGTGTGAGGCACATTTCCCTACAATCAGTTGGAGAAGATTTATCGCTTGCACCTTGTGCGCCATCTGGGATCGATTTACGAAGTGAGTTCTTATGATTATACGGATCGCGGCGCGGTAAAATAAATCTTTGATGAAACAAAATACGAAAAATCTTCCCCATCTTGGGCGCCGTCCCATGGCTCCGACCTTTACCTGTATTCAAATTTAAATATAAAATTCTATGTCCTATGACAGTTTTCATCGCAGAACTAAAGTCGACCTATATTTTGAAATGGGAAGCTAAGATCGTTAAAATCAAGCTTTGTTTAGACGATTGCCTGATCTACTGATCTTCTGACAATAGCGACCTACCTAACAAAATGAAATTGTCAGTACACACGGCTGTAAGACATTTGGGGGCAATTTGTTCACTGATATATTGTCAGATCTGGCAATCCTCTGAACATAGCCCGAGTCTTTGTCTTCCCGTCGGGAAACCATTTCAATATCTAAAAAATTATGAACCCTGCATTTCTATCATACAGATTCTTTTTCACGGATTCTATAAAGCAATCAAAGTTCGTTTCTGCTGATCGTTCAACTCTTTGCATGAAGATTTCCCCTCCGGCCACACCTCCTCGCTGTTTGGCGATCACTGATCACCGATCTCCCCATAGTTTCATCTTGATTGCTTTCCCCAGCCTACGCACACAGACGGACTGTGTTGACGGCAGCAGTCACGGTAGTTTTAAGAGCTCAGTAGGAGGAGCCAACTTTAGGAACATGGCCTCTTTTTTATGCAATTTCGCTACGTCAACTCCCACGCAACGTGATTATTTTCTCAAAGGCCTTTTCGAATTTAATGATCGTCTAATTTGGAGTTTGATCGTAGAATTTCTTCCCGTCGGCTTCGGCACGCACGCAAATGAGTGAAATGCTCAGAAGACCAATATGGAAATAGCGTAGCGCTTCAGGCTAATTAATAAATAAATAGTTCGCCACCTTTGGCCGAAAGGGACCATAGGTCTAGCTTCCATTCGTTTTGGGTGAGTTTTTCATTTTTTGGGGGTGATGGAAGGGATCTTTAATTTTATGCCGAGTCCAAACGGCCAATTGAGAAGCTTTTCAAGACAGGTATACTCTCGGATGCTCGTCAGACGTTCGTAGACGTTTGTTGAAAAAAGCCTTAAGATGCCTTAAAGTTTTGATCGGCTTTTTTCCATTGGCAAACTGAGTTTGAAAAATTAACAAAAAATTTAAATTGAACGTTGCTTAATGGATTCACATTCAGATGCACGCATGTCGTACTAATTTTTCAACTTAAGCCGTCTCGAAGGCGGACTCTACGATAAGTTGAAACTGACTGGGCTGGAACGATGGGTCAGCTAACCTAAAGATAAAGAAAAATGCAGTGAAAAATAACCCCAATGGTGGCAAAATATTCAGAAATGGAATCGTCGAAAGAGTTTTTCATGGTTTCAAGGTTTCATGCACACTGAAAATAATACTGTTCTAAAAAATTATAAAAACCGTTTATCGACTTATTTTTCACGGTCGCAATAAACTTTTTAATTATAATGTTTCATTAATATTAATATTTTGGTTCAGTGCAAGGTTAAAAATTTGGGGTTGTTTTTGGAAGACAGTTTTCAAGTTTTTCTGGAATAATTTTATATTCAAATTTAATAACTGCTTCATTAAAATGCTCATTTTAATTCGAGTTTTCATAACTCCAATCTCGAAAGGTTAAAATCAAGTATTTTAGTTCCACAATATAACCCGGTCTATATTGAAATAATATTTCAATAAGGAACTTATTAAAATTAAGTTATAGTTAAGCTGAAATGCAATTGTATTTGGTTCTCACAGCGGCACTCTAAATGATTATTTTCAAAGGGGATAACTGCCCACGGGAATCTGCTGCGCTTGGCAATTTTCCGAGTGCGTATTGTAAGATTTAAAACCAATGACAATTTGTATTAAAATAAAATATTATATTTTGTGGAAATATATCCCATAGGTATTTATTTAAATCTAAAGAAGTATTGAATGAAAAATGAGCACTAAATTTGAGGTGAAAGTTTTATATTTGAATCTGAATTCGAATACAAATGCATTAAAATTCTATAATCCTCTAATGTAAATAAGGGTTTAATTTGCATTGAAACCCATCCTCATCTGTATTAAAATTAAATATTTCAGGCATATTTTGTAATACACATTAACATTATTTCAATTAAATAAATCTCTTATTAGTTTTTCTTTTAATTTGCATGCACGCAAAATATTAAATTTAAATGTTAGCTCGAAGTTTGCATGTATACAAAACCAAAAATATTAAATTTAACGCCAGGAATTTCAATCGTGTAACGTCCGTTGACAGGTAAAAGTCACTGGGGCCTTTAAGTAGTTCAAAATGGATATATTTGAATTTGAATTTTGCAATCGTGAGCTTCCGCGAATTTAAATTAGAGACTTAAATTTCTTAGACCACAACGAAAACCAAAACACTTTCAGATTTTCAAATGGACAGCAGTTTTTTAGCTTTTCATGCGTCAGGAAAGATGATGAAAGCCCCATTATTTGCAATTGTAGCTGTAATCGCACTTAGTGCGCGGTACTAATAATTATATTATCTTAAAATCCACCCTAATCTAATATTTAATTTTCCACATAAAATTACCCATTGTGACCTAAAAAATATGTATTTTGAAATGGCCCAGTGAGTTTTACTTGTCAAACGACGATACGTAAATCATTATTACACGGTTAAAAATCCTGGCCTTAAATTTAATATTTTTGGAGTTGTATATAGGTCCACGCCGAGAAAATATTAAAACTCTAAATTATTTACCAAGCGACTAAATAATATATTTGGGTTCAAAAATAATGCCGATGTATTTAAATCTAATCCGATCCTCTACTAACACCAAATACAAATGTATTGAAGTTAATGGCTTTAATAAGTTCGAATTAAATATAATTTCATTTCATTTATTTCTATTAATTGGTTTGTACATTAAGATATAATTTTTTATAGTACGTAGTCTGTTAAACTTCTGGAAAATTGAAAATTCTTAAAACTAATAACAATTTATGCATCTTAATCTAAGAGGTGCGATGTGGTAGGAGAAGTTGAGTATAGAAATTGGAAGGGAGGTGATGATGAGGTTCAGATTTGGTGGAATGGGTTGGAAAAATGTTGTAGGATTGCGCTTTTCAAATATGAAGGATTTGAAATATTTTTAATTTAAGGGCGTAAAGAGTTCCAGAGTCTGACAGTGTGAATGAAAAATAAACGTGAAGAATTAAGGTAGTTACAACTATAACTTAATTGTAATAAATTCATGATTGAAATATTATTTTAATATAGTCCGGATTAGATTGTAGAACAAAACTACTGGATTTTGATCTTACGAGATTAAAGTTCAGAAAATTCGTATTTAAATGAGCATTTTAATGAACAAATTATTAAATTTGAATATAAATATATTACAGAAAAAGTTTAATAATTGGAAATATTGAAAACTAATTTTTCTTGTATTGCGTAGACCTGTAATACTGCGGAGGTATTAAAAAAACACCCCCAAATTTTTAACCGTGTAGATATACGAGTATCAAAGCAATTCTTTGGAAGAAGAACGAGTACCCAGTCACGAAATTCGTCGGCTACGCCTACATGAACGTCAACTGAAAAAAAAAAAACGGTTCATTTTATGATCGATCAATTATCAAAACCGACATCACATCGAGTCAGCTAGATTCTTGAACGTACCCATTTTTACTACCAGTAGCGCAGTGGCTTAGTGGTTAGTGTGTTGGACTACTAAGTGAGGGGTCAAGGTTCGAGTCCCGAGAAAACCCAAACTCCAACTTAGGGTTCATTCCACTGCGCCACCTCTCGCGAATATCTGACAAAACATCCGAGAGTGTAACTGTCTTGAAAGAGCTTCTCAAGTGGCCGTTTGGACTCGGTAAAAAATTGTAGATCCCTTCCATTCGTTCCAAAAATTAAAAACTCACACAAAACGAATGGTTGCGAGAAGCTAGACCTAGGGTCCCTACGGACCTGTTGCGCCAGCTATTTTTTTATTTTTTTTTTAGAATCCTCTCGGTAGTATTCTGTCGAGTGTTCTTTATTCAATGTTTTAACCATCTCTAATATTTAAATACACTAAACGAACTACCTGAGAAACTCTTGGATGGGCTAAGCACAAAAGTCAAACGAAAACTGAAATTTTTAATACAGGTTTTTTGTTACAATTTTCAGTTATATGTAGGCGGACCCCACTCGAAGCCAGGAAGCAATCTCCTGGTGAGCCAACGATGACGATTATTCTCTGAAAATAACTTGGCATATTCATTTATCCATTTAATTACAATTATCAAACAACTGACCCTATATACATGCACCTTATCTCATCACCCAGGACAACTGTCCTTTCTGTAGTCTGTGTCGGTCGACTTGCCACAGAAAAGTCTTTTCCCAACTCCTTCCTGCTCAATTTAAACACTTACTCTTGCTCTTCCTTAAAATACTTAAAATACTTGCTCTTGCTTCTTCCTCGTGCTCTTCCTGATCGCATCAACATATTCTTTGTCAGCTATATGAAAAATTGTTAACTGAAGGTTTTAAAAGACCATCGATTTTCTCATAACCATAATTAAGAGCCATTATGGGTTGCAGCTTGCAGCCACAAAAAGGCGAAAGGAGCTCTAAAAAATTTTAAATAAAATATCCCAAGATAATTGAGAGTGGCATTGTTCGTTGTATGTAAATAAAATGAAATAAATAAATGTGAGGTATCGCAGCAGACGGAAGAGAAGAGCAGACCCACAGGACGATATTATACATTGTTCGCCTACTAATAGGAGGTCCAAGTAAACCTGAAGCGAAACGAACTGTATGATGTAATCAGTAGGACTCATTCGTCATGTCCACACTAAACGTTGCTACCTCCTCGCACTCGGTTCGTGGAAACGGTTAATTATTTACAGAGAAAACTACTTCGTGGAGGCTATTATTTGCAATCGTCCTTGTGTAAGGGTGGGTTGCATGGAACTGTCATTCATTGCCGACCCGTTCATTATCTTTACATTCGTCGAATTGTAATACAAACCACTCAAACCACTTGGTGGAACCCACCCACGAGCAAGACCAATGACCAGCATCGTCGAAAAAACACCCCGAGTTTAATGTGGCGCCGAAAAAACCTTCGATGCAAGAGTGTACAGTGTATAGGGTTGGGTTGGCTATAGCGCAGTCAGTTCTGTAGGTACTTTTACATCGCAGGACTTATTTAAGGAGGTCTTAGGCCATCGAACGCCATCTATTGAGTGTTATTTCATACAGGCCAACCCGACAAGTTCTGTCAGCAAGAATGCAACTTAAAAACTTACAACTTAGTCGATTGTAAATGATGTTTTTTCAATTCAATTCAATTTATTTGGCAAATTACAAATAAGGACAATTATTGTCGTTTATACACTCAGAGAAAAAAATTGTTATTTTTAACTATAACTATTTTCATAGTAAAAATCGGAGACACTATTTAAAATAGTTAAAAAATAGTTATTTAAGACTATTTTCAGTGTCAATTAATATTATTCGTAAAATCAACTGATTAATGATTAATATTACTAAAGGGTGGTTAAGTTTTAAGGGCCGATGTTGATTTTGAATAAAACACAAATTATTTAGGAAACTACTGTCATTTCTTTTTATTATCATAATATTGGTATGGTTCAATTATGTATGGGACAAAATATCGGCCAAATGGCCGCTGCGACCTCGGCGGCATACCTGCATCCGATGGTCCAACCTTTCGATGACGCTGAGGCATAATTGAGGTTCAATGCCGTTTATGTGCCGAATTATCTCATCCTTTAGCCCTTGAATTGTTGCTGGCTTATCGACGTACACCTTTTCTGTCAAATAACTCCGAAGAAAGAAGTCCAACGGTGTCAAATCGCATGATCGTCGCGGGCAATGGTCAATTAACATCGCCACGACGTGAGATAGCACAGCCATTGAAATACTCCCGCAAAAGAGCCATTGTTTCGTTAGCTGTGTGGCAAGTGGCACCGTCCTGTTGAAACCACATATCGTCCACATCCATATCATCCAATTCGGGCCATAAAAAGTTCGTTATCATCTCACGGTAATGAATACCATTCACAGTAACTGCCTGACTGGCCTCATTTTGGAAAAAATACGGCCCGATGATGCCGCCAGCCCATAAACCGCACCAAACAGTCCTTCTTTGTGGGTGCATTGGTTTTTCGACAATCACTCTTGTATTGATGTTTTCTTGTGACATTTTGTCTACGTGTGCAATTCTTCTCCGTCTCGTAGAGAGAGTCGGGGGCAGTTTATCCTCGGATACGGGAAGGGTGACCGAAACAGTCCTACCCCGCCTGTAATCTTCAGACAACTCCTTGAAGAGATGAGACTGGGGATGACTATTGGACGATGTGTCTTCGGATAAGCGACGGGTGACCGAAACAGTGTGTCCATCGATTATATCCTTCCGACATCTCGCCGAAATAACGTAAGCCGCTATACGTCGTTATGCACCTTACTGGAGGCTTAAAATGGTTGGTCAGGGGGATGACCGGTCGACAGTATGCTTTCGGATATGCGAGTGGTGCCCGTATCGGTTAGACCTTCGCGTGTATCCTCTAGCAGCTTGTCGAATATGGCGAAAAGTAGCACAAAGCGTAGTAGTAGTGGTGAATGTAGCATTCGACCGGTTTGCTATGCAGGTTGGTTCAAATTGGTCCAGGAGGTAAGTTTGACCGAGTGACGGTTTGCTTTGGATATATACGAGGAATGACCGAAGCAGTCTACCCCCCGGTTGTTATCTATAAACAGCCCGTCTGAGAGATGCGGGTGGTATGGCCAGATCAACTACCGACGTTGAGTAGGAATGTAAAAACTCATTAAAGCCATTTGGTCTTTTTAATGAATTTGCTGATGCAGCGTATGTCTATGTGAGACAAGTCATTGAGGTTATCGAAGAAGTAGTCTCCTAGGATGGTTTTGCGCAGATGTGCCAGAGCTGGACATGTGCAAAGAAGATGAAGAACGGTTTCTTCTTCCTCCGCAACCATGCAGCTCCTGCAAAAGTCGTTGTAGGGTGCGAGCATGTCTACCTATCAAACAGTGTCCTGTTAATACTCCCACTACGGAGCTGATTCTGTTTCTACTAATAGAGAGAAGTCTCTGAGTCCGTTTGGCATCTAGTTTTGGCCAGATCTGCTTGGATATGACGCAGGTATTGGTGTTGTTCCACCTATTATTAGCGACCGTTTTTGCCTCCTTAAATAAGGAGAATTTGATCGATTGCATAGGTGCGTAAGGTTCGCTGTTGCTGTTTGAGTGAAGTCCGCTACCTTTCCTGGCTAGTTCATCCGCTTTACAGTTGCCCGGAATGTCGCTGTGACCTGGAACCCAGCACAGGGTTACTGAACATCTGTTCGCAATCTCGTTAAGAGATTCCCGGCATTGTTTTACCAACTTTGATCTGGTTGTTGGTGTATTCAGGGCTTTTATGGCTGCCTGACTGTCTATGTAGATGGCGATAGCTTTCCCGTCTATTGCAAACAAAGCCAGTTTGTAGGCTGCCTCTCGAATAGCCATCATTTCTGCCTGAAAAACGCTACAGCGGTCCGGGAGGCGCAAGGCAATATTGATTTCGGGTGAATGAGAATAAATTCCCGCTCCCGTACCTTCCGTCATCTTGGACCCATCTGTATAGATTTCAAGTGCGTATGCATTTACTACTGTGCCATTCTTCCATTCGGAACGTTCTGGAATTATTGCCTTATATTTTATGTTAAAGTCCTCGAAGGGAATAATATAATACGTTTTGTCCGGGAATGAGCCAGGGAGGATATTCATATGACCTTTCTGATAGTTGGTCCATTTCTGAGATTCCCTAAGCCTTAGGGCTGCTACAGACGCAACTAATTTCCCGTAGATATCGACAGGAAGAAGGTATAGTATTGCGTCTAAAGCAGCCGAAGGAGTGGACCTGAGCGCCCCTGTGATGCAAATGCTTGCTGATCTTTGTATAGATTTAGAATTGCATTTTTTCTCCAGCGCGGGCCACCAAACCAGGATTCCATAAAACAGGATAGGTCTGATTACCGCCAGTTTGTTACCCTAGGCTGAAGGCCCCATCTGGGACCTAGGGCTTTCCTACAGGTGTTGATAGCTACCGCGGCACCTCGCACCTATACCATCAGGAAATCCTCTAATACTTCTAAATTTCGAGATGACATCAATTTGTTCTGAAGTCAGTATTGGCATATTTATATAAGTAGGCCTTTTCGAGGCAAATGCCTTCGAGACTCTCGAGCATAGTCGGCTTAGAGTCGGTTGACTGAACCCATGAAAATCTGCGCAGTCGTTTTGGATCTACGAACTTGAGCACTCTTGGCTCACTTCATTCCGACCCCAATAGCGAATAGCTGCCATTACCTGAAGGTCAACTTCGGGTCGCCCTCCAGATCATCTCGAAAAATTTCGATTACTTTCATCATATTTTCTTTGCTGAATCTATATTTGTTTCTAAATTCACTTTCCGGTAGGCGAAAAGGGTCAAAACGTGGCTTGGAATTTTTTAATCGCCTTTGGTTACTGTTTTGATAACACATGAGTAAGCACGAATAGACGCGTTTTTTATTATTGTCCAGCTAAAGTGAGCTAAATAGTGAGAAAAGTCGATAAATAAATTTATACAAAGCCTATAGACATTTGATCATTTATCCGGTTTTTGTGTTTAATAAACTCTACATCTTTTGTTTTGACTAAATTAATTTTCCGGCACATAATCGGTTTTTGCTAAAATTGTTTATACTGCTTTGTCATTTCCCTGCCACCACTACAAACTGCAGATCTCTTCAATTATGTCCGCTCCCAACCTACGTCCAAGAGCGAACTCAACAAAAGGCCTGCCATCAACACCTACTCAACCCGCACCATCAGTTACGCCTGCATTAAAACAGCCGAGTGATGTCAATGCTCCCCTCACCGCCAAAATATTAGAGGAGCATCTGAGTAAACAAGCTGTGTCACTGCAGCTCGGACTCACAAATGAAATCTCCAAAATGCGAAGTGAATTTTTATGCAAAATTGATGAAGTAAGTGCAATCTGGAATCAGCAATTCGATGAATTTAAGAGAAATATCATTGATCGCATCGATTTGCTTGAAAAAGACACCAACACAGCTATACAATCGCAGAACGCTGAAATTGCTGCGCTTCAACGGCGTTGCAACGCCTTGGAAAAGAAGGAAGTCGCGTGTGATGCAGTGCTCTTCGGAATACCTGTAGTTCCAAATGAGAACCTCTACTCTACGAACACACAATCATTTGTGGTGATTTCAATGTCAACTTACTGAAAAATGATTCACTTGCCTTTCAGTTGAAGGATTCAGTTTCTTCAGTAGGAATGGAAGCAGTAAATACTACTTACCCTACACGTTTTGCATTGAACAAATTGCCAAGTCTGCTAGATCTTATTGTTGTTTCGAGTCCATCGCTTATTCTTTTGTTTGATCAACTATCATTTGATATCTCAGATCATGATCTACTATTCTGTACTTATAACATCAATTTGTCCAAAACTGCAGTCTCAGACACGTTTACATTTAAAGACTTTAATTCCATAGATGCCAATCTCCTTCAAATCGCAACTCTCACGGCTCCCTGGGAACAATGCCGGTTATCTGCTGATCCAAATGAAAAAGTAAGGCTGCTTCAGTCTATATTAGTTAAGTTGTATGATGAATATGTTCCAATCAAAGCGGTCAGAATTCAAAACAAAGCTTGTCCATGGTTTACCTCGGAGGTAGTTAGTGCTATTAAATCTAGGAACAGATTATACAGCAAATGGAGGCATAGACCATCTGATGTTAATTGGTCTGCATACAAAGTGGCGCGTAATTATTCAACCTCGGTCCTGCGTACATCAAAAACAAACTATTATGCCTCCAAACTAAATACTTCCCTGCCTGCGAAGAAACTTTGGAGTAACCTTCGAAAAATTGGTATCTCCAGCGGCAGTGACGCTAAATGTGCTCTTGATCCAGATGTACTAAATAACTTATTTCTGGGTGTTGATCCCACTACTAGTTGTTCTGCTGTTGTTCGAACGGAAGACTTTGTAAGCTCTGTCCCGATGCTCGAAGATTTTGTGGTAGCCACCGAAGTGGAAATCGCTCAATGCGTAACAACTATAAAGTCTAATTCCATCGGTGAGGATGGCCTTCCAATACGTTTCATCAAACTGATTCTACCTCAAATAATCTCTCACCTTACTCATGTAATTAACTGGTGCATAACAACATCAACTTTTCCTCAGTTATGGAAAATTGCAAGAGTTCTGCCAATAGCAAAGAAAACGAACCCATCTTCTCCTGCTGATTTTAGACCGGTTAGCATTCTTCCTTGTCTGTCTAAGGTTTTTGAGAAAGTTATGGCAAAGCAGATAACGAAGCACTTATCACAGAATAAGTTGTTGTATGCTCAGCAATCTGGTTTTCGAGCTAATCACAGCTGTTCTACAGCTATGGTTAATTTGCTTGAAGAGTTAAGGCAAGATTATGATAGGGGTTTTGTTTCGTTGCTTTGCTTGCTGGATTTCTCAAAAGCCTTCGATAGTGTTAATCATAAAATCCTGTGTTGGAAGCTTAAGAATAACTTCGGTTTTAGTGAAAGAGCAGTAAAATTGATGATTTGTTTTTTGTCTGGCAGATCACAAAGGGTGATTTCTGGTGGACGTTTTTCCATCTTAAAAGAAATTAAGCAGGGAGTTCCCCAAGGCTCAATATTAGGACCGATACTATTCTGCATGTTCATAAATGACCTTCCATCAGTTTGTAAATTTGCTTCAGTACACCTATATGCAGATGATGTCCAATTGCACTTAGCGAAGCCTTTCAGCAACCTCAGTGACCTCGTTCTTATTTTTAACGAGGATTTAAGAAATATTCACACTTGGTCAGTAGCAAATGGGTTACTGCTAAATCCATCAAAATCGCAAGTAATTCCAATTTGCAAAAATACTTTTGATCTATGTCTCCTACCTGACATACTTCTAAATAACAATAAAATTGATGCTGTAGAGTCAGTTGCTAGTCTTGGCTATATAATAAACCGAAATTTATCGGGCTATAATCACACCAACGTGGTCATTGGTCGTATTTACGGGTGCCTTCGCAAATTGTGGATCAGTGCCTATTTCACTCCACAGGAAACAAGACGAAAGCTGGTACTGACCTTAGTCTTACCTCTCATAACCTATGCTGAGGTAGTCTACAGCAGTCTTGACTCCTTATCCCAGCGTAAACTGCAAGTTGCCTTTAACGATGCAGTGCGTTATATTCACGGCATTCGTAGATACGATCATGTTTCTGTGCTCGCCAGGGGTTTGATTGGTTGTACTGTGCAGGAATACATTAACGCCAGGAACTGTATATTTTTACACAAAATTATAAGTACTCAATGTCCGTCTTACTTGTATAACAGACTTAATTTCACTCGCTCCTCTAGAACTATAAACCTTATTCCCTCTCGTTGTAATTACCTTCACTCTTCACGTTTATTTTTCATTCATACTGTTAGACTTTGGAACTCCCTACCCTCTAGAATCAAAAACATTTCAAACCCTATCAATTTTAAAAGTGCAATCCTTCTTCATTTTTCCAACTTATCCCACTAAATCTGAACCTGATATTTTTCTCCTCCTTTCTTTCACCCCTTAGATTAAGTTACTTAATGTAAATTAGCTTTAAGACTATTCAAATTTCCTAAGTGAGAATTCTAAGTACTATAAAAGATCATATCTTAATGTACATACCTTTTAAATAAAATAATTGAATTGAAAAATTGAATTGAATTGAATAATTTAAAATGTTAAAATTATCGAAAAAATTCGAAAATCTATCCACCATTTAATTTGGTTCGGGAGAACGAAAGTTAATTCACCGCTAAATGCGAATTGAGGCATTTAATTTGTTGACAGTTGATTAAGTGTGAATTATCTTAAAAAAAAAAACGTTTATGAATAAGGTTTTCTACAATTAAACCAAAATTAGCTCTAATTCCGCCTTAATTAAATGTTATGAATAAGGCTAAAGTTTACTTATTTCTCAAAGCTAACGATAAGACTATGAATCCTTAATAATTTGTTGAAAGTTAAGTAAATTATAATAAATATTGTATTAACTACCAATGGAATGAGTAAAATCTTATCTAATCTAATCTAAAAAATAAAGAAATGAAAAGAAGAGAACAGAAGAGAAAGAAGGAGGGAACCGGAGGAAGAAAACATTTTTGATTAGCCTCAAAATTCAAACAACAAAAGCTTAGGTTAGGTTCGGTTTATGGGTGGGTACGGCAAAAGCGAGTACTGCCGCACCCCACTTAGGTCCATGTGGACCCATTGTGATGCCCTTATTGGGGTTCGCCGATGTTGTTGGCGTTGGCGTTGTTCCCTCTCGGTTACTCGACCTTGTCCAGCCATCCTGATGTGTTTATGATCCTGTAAAGATAAAGAGACATCTGAAAGTTCTTGTATGTCATGGAAGTAATATCTTCCAAGTGTTCTATTCCTCAAGTGACAGAGACTAGGGCATTGACAGAGGAAGTGAGGTGTGTCCTCGTGTACCTCCTCGTCTCCGCAACGCCTGCATATATCGTCATTCTTGAGTTTCATTTTCATTGTGTGGTGTCTTAGGAAGTTGTGACCCGTTAGGGCCCCTACCAGTTTATACATAGACGTTCTATCAAACCACATAAGCTTGATAGTCCGACTTGGATTATATTCCGGCCATAGCTTCCGTGATATTTCGCAGGTAGATAATTCTTTCCACCTGTTGTTGGCTTTCGTCCGGGTTTTGTTTTCCACTCTCGCTCTAAGATTGCAGAGTGGGGGTTTGATTGAATCAATCGCCCGGTTTGGATCCATTTCTTGCCAGTTCGTCAGCCATCTCATTGCCGGTTTTGTCCCTGTGTCCAGGGACCCAGCAGAGACGCGTGATGTGCTGCGAGCAGAGAACCTTGAGCTCTTCGCGGCAGCGGCGGACCAGCTTCGATTTTATTTCAATAGCAGATACTGCTTTTATAGCTGCCTGGCTGTCAATAAATTTGATAATTGCCACCATATGGGCAGCTTCGGCGATTGCCAGAACCTCCGCCTGAAAGACACTACTGTGATCGGGTAGTCTGATTGAGTGGTGTATACTTAAACTCTTCAGAGAAAATTCCAGCACCTGTTCCACAGTCCATCTTAGATCCGTCTGTGTAGATGGATATCGATGTCCCTTTTGTGGGTTCATCTGTGCTCCATTCCTCCCTGCTGGGAAAATAGCAAGAGAATGGTATGTCGAAGTCAAGGCGGGGAGACAAGTAGTCAGAAGTGACAGCATCTCCCACATATTTATTCAGAATCTGTGCGTGTCCCGGTTTGTAGGGTCTCCAGCTCTTTGTTTGACTGATACTGAGGGCGCTTTTGGCTGCAGATTCTAGCATGTGTAGGTCTAAAGGTAACAGGTTGAGGATAGCCTCCATGCCAGCAGTAGGTGTTGTCCTTATTGCGCTGGTTGTACCTATACAAGCTAGTCTTTGTATTTTGGTCAGTAGTTTTAGATTCGACGCTTTGTTCGTGGCTTGCCACCAGACTAAGCTTCCGTTCGTGAGTATTGGACGCACAATAGCCTTATACATCCATAGAATTATTTTGGGGTTGGGTCCCCACCTTTTGCCGAAGATGCGGTTGCATGCGTAAAAAGTATTTGCAGCTTTTTCAACTCGTTCATTGACGTTTACTTTCTAATTGAGCTTCCTATCTAAGATTATTCCCAGATATTTGGCGCTCTCGGCTACCCTGAGGGGTATACCCTCAATAGTAGGAGGATCGAAGTTTGGAATCACTCTTCTGTTACTGAACAATACCAGTTCAGTTTTCCGTGGATTGACTCCAAGACCGCTTTGGTTTGCCCACATTTTAAGTGTTCGTAATGCGTTTTGCAGTAGTTCGCTTATGGTAGGTAGGAATTTGCCTGTAGCAAGTATTACGGCGTCGTCTGCATATGCAGTTACTTTGACCCCTTTATTTTCGAGTTTTACTTTGTAGTACTTCGTTAATAACAAGAACCCAGAGTAAGGGGGATATTACTCCTCCTTGTGGTGTACCTCTCGAGGCTGTCACTCTGAGATCAATGTCACCTAGATTTGCGTTAATGATCCTTTCAACTACAAAAGCTTGAATTACAAAAATCAAACAAAATAAATTAAAACAAAGTAGGTAAATATAAAAATATATAAATAAGGACATAATTGAAACTGCCCCAGTCAGCACAGGGAATGGATGCATTACACCGGGAACAAACAATAACTAAAAATGAGTTCGCACAAACTGACCAAAAAAGCTGGGATTGAATTGACGCATCCATGAGCGAGTACTCCGTGACTGAATTTGCTATTGTTCTGCATGTAAAGTCGACCAAATTCAGTGACGTATTTGACCTCAGATAAATGTGGACGAATTCAACTCGCACACGTGGCGGTTCTGTCTTCTTCGACTTCTGCTCTTCAACCCAACAGGACATGCAGTCCACATCTTAGAGTAGAAAATTGGGTCCCGAAAGCAATTAATATCATACCAGCAGATGAGACACAGGCACGTAATGTCCTTGAAGGCATATGCGTTCTTTGTCTGCACTAGGTTGATCGTGTTGCAAACGGCAGTTAATGGCGTGGTGCTTGGGTCCTTGTTAGTAACTGCTTGCGAAATGTGTACGTAATTTTTCAGTCGGTATTCTCCGAAAATTGATTGCTTTCCAATCGAAACAATTTTATTCAAAATGTATATCCATCGAAGAACGCACTCATAAACATCCGCAGGCAATCTAATACAGCGCACAGTTATTATCGACGAATGTAAACAATTTTGTATTTCATCACCGTCCTCTGAATATTTCATCACACACACACGCATCGAACGCAGATCTACGAGCGCGTGTTTGAGTTCGTATAAACAACCGAGTGGTGCGTAGTCAGAAAACTGCTCATAAGTATAACGGGGCCCTCGTTAAATTAGCTTTGGCTTAGCTTTACAAGAATGTTTGCTTCAAGGTTTACGATATCTGGGGATCGGTTCCATTTCCTTTGAAATTCACCGTACAATGTTGGTGGCGTACTTTGTGCGGATGCTATATGCCCACATCTCATAGAGCTGTGTTCGATTGTATCGCAAACGGTGGTCTAGAGCCGCAGCACAAAAGCGTTTACGATATCTAAACAAACGCCTGTATAAACAAACAACTGTTGGATATCGAAAACTCTGATTACTGATGCTTGTGCGGCGTGATTTACCGCAGCTTGAGTCACAACTAAAAAAGTTGCACAACTGAGATTTCATTTGAACACGTACAGTTCCGTCAAATATGTGGTTGACATTTGGGTATACAAATTGTCTAATTGTATACATAGCAAATCGGGACGTCAACTAATTTGCACAAACAACTTCTACATCTTCTGTTTAATCCTACCGAGTTTGGGCGACTTAAGGCCACTGGATAGGTTCCGGTGCAAAGTAGTGACCTCACTCGTGATATTTCAGATGTATCAAGAATGGCTTTAGGTACTTCAATAGTTGTTCTTTAAACATTACTTAAGAACAAAATATATAAGAAAACCCTTTGACATTAAATACTTGGATTCCAGTATACATCTGACGGACGTCGGCGTCGATTAGTTCGACACCTTAGAAGCACTCATCATCGCCAGCCGTACCGCCTGTGAGTATGGCGCCAGAAGTATTTCACACTTAGTAAAGGGTCCGCCATCTAACTTTTTTTTTTTCAACTAGTGCTTACTTCGCGAATGGTAACACTTAGCTCATGTCTGATTTGACAGATAATTAGTTTTATCCTTCCGCTGGGCGAATATGGTTGTGTATACGCTTGAACAACGCTGGGAAATATTGCGACATTACTTTGAAAGTGGGCCTGCGATCGACTAAAGAGAAGATGCCGATTTTGCCAAAAAAATCCTCTTTTCAGATGAAGCTCATTTTCATCTTGGCGGGTATGTAAACAAGCAAAATTGTCGCATTTGGGGCACAGAAAACCCGCACGCATACATTGAAAAGCCGATGTACCCAAAACGAGTCACTGTTTGGTGCGGAATTTGGTCCAGAGACATTTTCTTCGAAAATGAGCAAGGAGTGGCCGTTACAGTCAATGGCGATCGTTATCGGGCCATGTTGAACGAATTTTTGTTCACAAAAATTGAAGAGGAGGATATTGGCAACATTTGGTTTCAACAGGACGGCGCTACGTGCCACACAGCCGAAGCTACACTCGATGTTTTGCGCCATGTTTTTGAAAATCGCATTATCAGCCGCAGAGCTGATGTCGTTTGGCCACCTCGGAGCTGCGATTTGACACCGTTGGACTATTATTTGTGGGGTGCCGTAAAAGATAAGTGCTGCGCCGACAAGCCAGGAACAATTGACGCTTTAAAAGACAACATTCGTGAAGCCATTGGTGAAATACAGCTGCACACAATCGATAATGTGCTTAAAAATTGGACCGATCGTGTAGGCTACTGCATGGCCAGCCGAGGCAGCCATTTGAATGAAATTATTTTCCATTATTAACCGGAAGGATTGTACTTTCAAATAAAAAAAGAAATTTTAAAAAATATTCAGTAGTTTTTTTTTATAGCATTTTCAAAAAAAAAAAAGTTATTTGGCGGACCCTGTAGTACATTCAACTGGGTTGCCCCAAACACATCAAACTGGCGATGCCCAGTTTAAGCATCAATTGTGCTCCGCGTGGAAACCACCGGGTACTGGTCTTGTCCTTCCGGGCATGACTTGCTAAACTTATAAGCGCGAGTGTTGAACACGAAGAAAACAGCAACGCTACAATGCTGTGTCGGAACAACTGCCTGATCGAGTCTCAGAGGTCTTACGTGAGCCCCTCAGAAAGAGGACACACAGCAAATGAATGCACGAGTTTGGATCAACGGTGGTGTCAACAGTCAAGATGGCAGATACCTTGCGTGAGCTGCTCCGACATATTTGGAGTTCAGGTGTCAGTAAGGATTTATCAGGTGGCGGATGAACCCTTTATGGACCAACAGCAGTGCTCATATCCCCGCAGTGAGTTACTGACAACGGAATTTCCGACCCGCAGCCCTGGGGTCAATTTAGGGTCTGGTCCTCCAGGTTGGGGGTTAACCCCACAACTACCCACCAACGGAAAAAGAACACTCTTGCGAAGCAACCAAAAGCCTCGGCTAAGGACGGATTTACTGTTGACGACCCGGAAAAACGAAAAAAGGACAATGACTTTCGGGTCTGCACGTGGAATGTTCGAACGCTGAACAGACCGCGTGCAGCCAAACAATTAGCGGAGACCCTAGACTGCTACAATGCAGACATCACCGCCATCCAGGAAGTGCGGTGGGACAAAATTCTTCGAGTGATTTTTGGTCCCGTTTGCGTTGACGGACTCTGGAGGCGGAGATTTAACAGCGAACTCTACGAGCTGTACAGCGACTTCAGAAAAGTAAGCATCAGTAGTCTAAGATGGTTGGGACGTGTGCAGAGCGGATGGACACCAACGCTCCGGCCCGAAGAGTCTTCGATTCCGACCCGGAGGGACAAAGCAGTAGAGGAAGACCTCGCCTTAGGTGGCGCGCGCAAGTCGAAGGGGACCTCAACCAACTTGGAGTGCGCAACTGGAGGCAGCTAGCCGAAGATCGCGCTAACTGGAGAGGCGTACTTGCAGCAGTCCGTCTAAAAAGATGCAAACGCCAGAAGGTGCAGTTTATCCATACCGTTTCGGTCCGACCAATGCACTTTGTTTTTGTGCGTGGAAAAAATGTCCAATTCCATAGAACTGTAAAGAATATTTGGCTGCAGCGCTCTAAGTAAATTGATGTCGAATTTGCGCAGAAGCTACAGCCGGACTTAGATTTTCGATTTTGTTCCATATATTGCTGACAGGATTCTGAACAAGGATTCTGAATAATATCAACAGATGATTTTAAATAGAATCGGAACAGAACGAAAACTCAGCGAAGAATGTTCGATGATGATTCTTGGGTCGCGGTTACCGACGAAAAGTGCAGGACAACCAATCTACTCCTACCACTTTTCTTGTGGCAACAGTTTTTCTAGTAGTTATAACTGATTTGTGAGACGTCCTTAAAGCTAATGAAAATACAATAACAATTTGACTCCGATCTTCTGCACACACTAATGCGTGATATTACTACCACAGTTCCCTGTTTCTGCAAAGACGTGCCACGCCTAGTCGTGGCACTTAAATTAACTCGAGATGAGAACTAGCCGCAATTGTTGTTCTTCTTTTAACTCAGCCTATATTTAGTCTATCGCAAACTGGCCACCTAAAAATTGAAACAAAAGTCCAAAAGTGTTGGGCAAAACAATCAGCCCAAAATAAAATAAACAGCAGCCGTGTCTGGCTACGGTCTTAAGCAGCGTTGCCGTTTGGCCGGTTTGAGCCTCAAAAACCTAGGCTCCGACTTTCTTAAAAATGATCAAAATGGTCGCATTTTTAGTTTAAGTTAGATTTTGTTCTCTACTGAACAAAAGGGAATGCAAAAGTGAAATGAAAATTGTTTTTTGTTATAAATTATGTCTTTGCTGCTCTGTTTTCAATTTTTATTTTTTTACTAAACGGTGGCCCCCTGTTTTTGGCTCGGATCGTAATAACCGTTTATTTAAACCTTGGCGTTATTGGTTTGCAACGTTCAAATGGAGACATGCAATTTTTAATGGTTGGGGTTTTATTCATCCGCATGCGTCTATCTTTTTAACAATTGATCCCAATATGTTTGGCTGATTCACTGTTCTGTTAAGACGTTCTTGCTTTAATGTTTCCTAGCTGAACCACCGCAAGGCTTCCATGTTTTTACTGGCATCACGACAGTATGGGAGCGGTTCGAAGTGCTGCATGTGAAATGCACCGTTTGCAAAAATTCTGTCTTCTCACACAGGAATGCTGCATTTCAAAATTGTGCCTTTTCTGTGTGTTTCTCCTTCAAAGTTCTGCCGAATTTAGAAAAGCTGAATTTTAAGACCAGCATTTTGTAAAAAGAATTTAGACCTTTCCAGAATTTTTAGCCGAACTACAGAAAGACGAAAAGTTTCTAGATTTCTTTATAAAAAATATTTTTTTAGTTTTAAATGTGTACGGAGAGTTTCCTTAGCTGAAAAGTCTCAAAAAGATAGAAAAAACATTATTTTTGTATACAATCATTTTTATTCAAGGCAAAAAAAAAATTAACAAAATTTATTTCTTTGGAAAAAAGCTTAAAAAAATATTACAATTTTAGTTACAATACAATTGATCCGTTTTGTATTACAGTTTGTGTTAGAATATGTCAATCAAATTCATTAGAATCAATCACAAACAATATTCAGTAAATCTGTACAAATTGATTTATATATTAACAATATTTTTAAAAGTGAGCTTATTGCTAACAGTTTTTAGATTCACATACAAATTAACAACGCCTCGGTTTACAAAAGAGTTCTTAAAATTGTTTTTCTTTTCTCTCGAATGGCAACACTTGATAGCTAATTTTTGCTCTTTGAGGTTTGCCAATTTAGACCTCGAGTGTAGACTTACGACTTACGAGCAATTTCTAGCTTTATATAGTTCGACCTTTTATTTATATTTGATAGTTTCGAGTTGAACAGAAGAAATTGTAGTTCTGTTAAAACAAAATGAATGTTAGAACGACTTGTAGTTAATATTAATTACAGATCTTCCAAATAAATTTATTCAATAATTTTAATACTTAATTTAACTGAAGTGAACTTTTTATTTGCCATTTATTTCCGCTTACATAGTAAGAAAGATTTTTTTTGGTACAATTTTTGTGCAGCTGCTTAAATAATTGCTGTGCCTGATTTTGTTTTGGGCAAATTATTAAATTTTGATTTATACGAATTTATTGCCCTTTGAAAATGTATGCCACCAAATACGGTCCAATTAAATATTAATTTATTTACTTTGAAATAGGAGTTATCTAAGTCCACTCTAGTATTTCATAAAAATTACTTTTCTTGCCTATTGTGAAGAATTCAAAATAAAGAAGAGACCTTGAGATAATATTGTAATTCGATACTTGACACCTACTCTGGACGTGTGCCAGAAGTTCGTCGGATGCAATATATATTCGGTGGCCCGTCAGATTCACCCTAAGTACGTTCGACATATAAGGTCCTTAAAGCCTTTAGTAAAACTGGGTGAAACAATCACGTAGTACATCCGCGGCTTACTGAATAATAGAAAAGTGCATTGTGACGAAAGTTCTAAGATTGCGGATACTTTGTCCTCAGAAAAATCGATTAGACGCCTGTTTATGTGGAAATAAAACGTACAGGCAGTCGAGTGCAGACAAAAACCGAAGTTTGGAAAAGTAAAAGATGGAAAGAGTCCAAGTATTGGTAAAACATGACACATGACCAAAGTTATTCCCTAGGACGGCTCGACTAAGGCAGAGGTATAAACGTTGTTACTAGTAGTTTCGATAAGACGGATGGACGAACAAATGTGTGCCGATCCTGTTCATTGAACACCTCTGCAGTTCGTTTCTATAGTTAATTCTTCTTATTCTAAAAGAGAGTCTCACGAAGGTCCATTCGGAAAAGGAAACTTGTCGTCTCGGAATGGAACGACTGCGCCAATGGTCAGTGCGAGAAAACCTGCTTAAAATATCACCCCCTTAATGAGAAATAAAAAAAATGTTCTTGAGATATTGGAGCCCACACTTTAAATAATAGAAAATTCTTTTCACAGACCTTAAAATCCAGAAACCCAAATTGTCACAAAAAAGCCAACGGTGGCAGTTCATTTCTTGAAATTTTGTTTGTAGCTTTGAACTGCCCGAGGCCTATAGAACGTTTTCAAAGATGGAGGACATACTTCGACCAATACAACCATTGCGTATATTACGACGCATCAACAAACTGCGATACTACAGTCCCATTAACAAGGTGAGGGTTCTTCATCTAGTCCCTGACATTTTCAGAGAGTGCTGTAAGACTCCGTTGGGATGGAAGTATGAGCACGCATTTGAGTCCAGTCAGGAATACAACGAGGAAAAGTATATGATTGAATATCGATGTCGAGAGGACCTTACAAAGTCTTAAGGACTCCTCATTAAAAATGTATGTAGAGATCAATTCACAGTCAAAGTCTGCTCATTCAGACTAGAACTAACTACTTCTGACAAAAAAAGGAATGTTCTTCAGCAGATATATCAAAAGCCATCACTTTAGTGACGTCCATTGTGCAGTGATAGTAACAATAGCATATTTGAATAACTTGCAGTGCAATCGCCACTGCAAAGCACGTTTCCTCCTTCAGTTTTCAGTGTCCAAGGAAGACCCAAAAAATAACTATTTACCAGCGCACTCTATGCAAGGGATCTTCCTTATTCAGAATGTAAAACAATAGATGCGACAAAATACTTTAACAACCTACATTTGAATCCAGTCAGGAATACAACGAGGGAATATCGATTGCGCGAGGACCTTACAAAGTCTGAAGGACTCCTCATTAAAAATGTACGTGGTGATCAATTCACAGTCAAAGTCTGCTCATTCAGACTAGAATGTAAAGGTTTCCAAATAATGCCAAAATGGGGCAGTTGTCGGCAAGAAAAGTCTACAAAATGATTAAGACAGTTTTTACATAAGTCTGGTACTTTTACATAAGTCTTGTACTCGTATTTATTGTTGACAAGTGGTTTCTTGTCATTTTGTCAGTATCATTGCGTGGGGGAGATCTCAAACGACATAATAGCAAAGCAAATTGTCTGAGCCCAAATACGATCTCTAGTTAAAAGTGATTTTGTAAAGCAGCCAACCAAATGGTTGTGGATAACCGAGGTCGAACTTTTAGGCGATAAATCTAAAGAGTCCCTCAACTCAAAGGAAGCTAAAGGGCTTCGATATAACTTGCACATGATTTGTGATGTCTTTAAGAACGTAAAAGTCGGCGCCATGAAATCATTTCGACCTGCTTCTTGCAAGGGTTTCCAGTTCCAAGTTCAATCTCTCAAAACCACTTTTTCCCTGTGTATAGTTACATTGTGTCAAATAAAGAAAACAACTGAATTCAATATAAATTTCAGTGTTTTTTTACTTATTTTTGAAGCCTAAGGTCTTTGGTTGATCAATTCCATTTAACTTTTATGGAAAAACTTAACTGAACTAACCAACCAAAGAGCGAAAAGGTGAGTGTTATAAATATATCTCAGAGCAAGGCCTTAAAGTCGAAGCCGTTTGTAATATCTCTCAGTGAGAAACCAATTGAAAATAAAGGTTGAGAGCTATTTTCGAGCTCTGCGTTCCAAGTTAACACAAAAAGAGGTTTGCAGAAGATATATTCCTTTTACACTTAGAAGCTGAAAGTCGCCAACAAGCTGGAAGTCAACAGAATGCCTTATGTCACCTCGGAGGTTGAAAGTTGTCATATTTTGATCTTCGACTCAAGTCGACTTTATCCCTTTACTCGGCTGGAAGGAGTTCCTTTTATATATTTTTAGACTAACACAAACAAAAAGCGAAAAAGAGCCTTCGATCGCTCTAGTCTGTGACGATCGTTTCGAAAAATTCACGCAGACTAGAAAACTGGATTGTGACTCTTCAAGCATGATGGAAAATAAAGGTTGAAATAAAAATAGTGAGGTCGACCAAAGACGAAAAGTCGGGAGCCCCATCTTCCAACAACATACAAACAAATGATCCAGCATTACCGGCCAACAATGGCGGTTAACTATGATGCGCAATGAAGAACAAGCTTGAGTGGAAAAACGTTGACCCGGAAGACTGGTGTTTAGTTTCACCCTGAGATTCTTCAATTTTATCTCGAGGAAACTACAGAAGAAGGTTTGGCAAGAAAAAAACTATCACAAAACAATAAAAGGACATAAAACAACACGAGTTGAAGGACGAAATCAAGCAGAACTTGAACCCAACAAATCACCAGGTTATGTCTTAAGAAGTACCCGAAGAAGCTGTGAGAAAACCATTTCATATTGTGAGTGCATCATTCAGACGTAAGTCCTTCGACAGTGGAGGAGGTCACAGAAGCGATAATGATTCTGAAACCGGAAAAATCCCCCAATGATAAGAAATCCAGCAGATAATGAGACCCAAACTAACAAAAGAGGACCCGGCATCTAGTGCACGCTCACCAATTTGGGTTTAGAGAGAAAGTCGTTACCATTCAACAAGAGGATGGAACTGCTAGTATTCTAGAAGGGGCACTGCAAACCAAGTGCTTCACTAGTGTCTTCAAGAATTCCCACCGCAGCACTCCCATCCTTGAATTCGATGTCCTTCACCATCGTTAGCTGTAAGTCCTACTTAATTCAAGTCCCCGATTTGGGTTTTAGTTTAAATATACAGCCAACTGTGCGTTCTGTCCCTATACCAAAACTACCGAGATCAAAAATTCAATCAAACCGTTTGAAAGAGGTTGTGTCTCTGACAAAATCACAGCAGAGTAAAAGACACACAGATTCAATGCGTTGAGGACTGAACTCCTCCAAATGCGGAGAGAGCCATGGCTTACCTAAATAAATTCGAGTATGGTGAAATTTAGTCCGAAAATAGAACCGAAAGTCAATCCTTTGTACCGGAGAAGGTACATCCGACCATTCGAAAGAATTATACACTAAGAACTTAAATTCCCAGGCATCGTTTACCATAGAATAACTGACGAAGAATTTCCTTCTATTCTCATCTGATAGGCAAGACTACTCATTTCGAATCAAATGTGGCTCGTGCGATTGAGGCTGTTGCCAAAAGTTAGACATTGGCTCCTCGAGGACCCGAAAGAACACTTGAGGCTCGTGCATCATCTTAATATGCAAAAAAATACTACGAATGTGAATACAGCCCGAACGTAGACCCCGAACATTTCAAGCCCACTCGAATTGAATTTCAGTCGGAAATCAGAATTTGCTAGCACAACGCGATTATACTCACTTTAATAGCTACAAAAAGCGTCGTTGATTTGTTATCAGCATATCAATACATCTACAGAGAGACCGCAGCCCTTCCTTCAAGATGCAAAGGCTTGAGCCTTTTGGAAACATATTCATCTTGTACGAAATCGTCTCCCAAAGTATTTGACGTTTAATCTTGTCAATTTGTCTTATTCCATTTAAAAGCCTCCAAAATTTCACATCTCCTCAACTTCATTCGTGAATCTTTGGTGAGGATTCTGCTAAAGCGTTTAGCAGTTTGCGTTTGCACGAACGTTTTTACTTCGAAAACGAAAGTAACATTCATCTGAGCGAAAGCAACAAAAAGACCCAATCCGTTTAGTACCTGCTCATAGCTTTTGGGTACATTAAGCGTTTTAGGTATGAAATTTGAGAAAGCGAAACGAATCACATGAAGAAAATTTTCCTTTTCGCATCAATTCTTTCGTTACGTGCCAAAACCCAACCCAGTATTTTTGACAACGCGTCGATGATCGTCATTTAATAAGCAAAAGTATAGCAAGCAAACGGATGGCCAGTGATCCCTCAGGGCATTACTACCAATCTTCATTCCTATTCCTAGTGACAAGTTGGTTAAAGTAGTTTTATAAAAGAGGTCATATACAAACCGACAGGATGATCCGTATCAGCGTCAAAAGAAAATATGAGGCGACACTCTGCTATTTGGAAAACAAGCCCCAATGAAAACACAGGCCAAGTTATCTTCTCAGCGCGTATTTAAAACTTACAACCAGAGGTAATAGTAAATTTTCGTGGAAGGATCGGCCTTGATGACCATTTCCAAGCAACAACTCTGTCCGGTTGGTACCAAAGACAGAAGTAAAATACTAACACGCACACAAGCGAACAAACAATTCAAATAAACACTGAAGAAGGAGCAGGAGCCTGAGTATTATGCGAGTCCTCAGGCATAAAAAAATCCTACTTCCTCACCACTTAATCAAGGGCGAACATTAGGCCTTCCGGGGAAGCTCACGACATGCGGGACACTTCGCTTCTTAGATGACATTACCTACACAGCGAATCGTCGAAACTACCAGGACTAAGAGGACTAAGACTCTCTGTCTAATGTCAAAGTTTCAATAAGCTAAATATCGTTCTTGGAAATAAAGAGAAATTATTGCCAAATTTGTAGTTCGTAATTTGTGCAGCAGCAAATTCCAAACCAACAAAGCACAAATATGAGGCATTCAGTTTTCAAGGCAAGCGCGGTTCGGTTATGTAACTAAAAGTAAAAGTAAAAGTCCGGTCAAGATGAATGAAATCGTCAAGCGTTCTATCCGAAATGAATATGAAAAATATTTATGACGTATACGCCCGAGTGCGCTGCATGAAAGACATCGATACACTCACGTAGAACTCTCCCTGGTTAGCTTAAAGGAGGACTAAAGTTGGGTGAACGAGATCGCCTGATCGAAGCCTAAAGTATCCTTATCAGAAAGTGAGGAAAAAAAGTATATGTTGCTCGAATTAGCAACTCAAAAATCATTGCACATCGTTCAATGGCCGTCTACATTCTACATAAAGAAGGTCCTGATACTCTGAAACAGTAGTCGTCGGACATATTTAACTCGACAGGCTTGAAGAGGTTTATTTCATGTTTGTAATTACATCAAGCGACTCTGAAAGTGTTAATCCAGCTCGGTAGCTCATTGGACGTGATTCCGATGGGGAAGGAGAGTTTGTTTTAGAAAACCCAAGTAAAGGCGGCGTAAATGTAGAAGCAACAATTTTTTTTGTGTAATCCTTACCTAAATCACTTATCAGCTTTTCAAAATATACAAACGGAAAAACCAATCGACCAGCGGAGAGTTGCAGATTGGTAATTTCTTAACCAGGCACCTACAAATACTAAAAGAACGGGCAAAGAATATTCCAAGTTCTCCCATGACCAACTGAAAGCTGGGAAGAAGCCTTGGACGACCCTTGACAATACCAATAACCCTCGAATCGTACCACCACGACCCTGCAACCATCGTACATGAAAATGCGGAAGCTCGTAGAAATAAAATGGCAGATTTCTCAGCGAAAGGTAAAAATCTTGAAAACAATCAAAAAACTTTCGTCTGACGCTTCCACAATGAACAACACAAAACGTACTCCCTACTCCGGTCAACCAAAATGCTGGTTCTTTTTGTATTATGGAAAAGGAGAAGAACAAACAAGTGAAACCAAAAAAATACAAAAAGTAAGGCAAAATATTTACCAACGCAAAATACTTACTAACACATACTTAGTCGGCAACACCGACGAAACGGTTTAAAGTCAAACAAGCGCCACACGCATCTCACCGAGAAAATCAGACCGAAGCTTGCCCTTTATTGGGAGTTTTTTCTTCCTTGTTCCTGATTTTGCTATTCTTTACATACATTTCGAGAAGGACAACAGACAATGTTCTGAAACAACCAAAGGTTTTTTGCCTGTAAGAAGTAGATCAACAAAATTGTTGAAATAAGGAAACACTTTCAAAAGAACTAAATGGCACTTGAAAACTTACTAGAAAATTCAAAAACCAAAGTGATCGGAAACATGTGAGATCAGAGGTCAGAAAATAGAACATATAAATACGGGAGTCACCGATGCAACGATAAGTTGGTGAAACTGTCTTCGACACAATGCGCAGGCTGGTTTCGCTTCGCGTGCTCTCACGAGGTCACCGCGAAGTGACTTAAGGTTGACCTGCATCGAAACAAATTTGGCAAAAAAAAACACCAAAAGTACGTATTGAAAAGTGTACTGCAGAGAACATCCCCCAAAAAGAAAAGAAAACGCTGTACTTGACTGTAAGAAACTGTGCGGGAAATAAGATCAAGAGGAATTGTCTTAAATTGTCTTAAAACGCTTTGCATGTCTGGAAAGCTAAACGTTTAAAATAAGATTTCGCAAACATACGAGTAGCAAACATCCCATAAGTAGTACAAAATCGTGTAAGGTAAAATTCGAAAGCCTGTCCCATCAATACGATGATTGAATCAAGTCCGACACCTCGTCTCATTCGATTGGGAGCTGGCCCGTAGTGCTCAGGAGTCGGTGGCGGAAGATCGAGGTTTGTGAGAGTTCCAGTTTGATAGAAAATAGAATTGAAACAGAAAAGGTGGACTCAATGCCAGAGTCCAAGAAAACTCATTGACAATGCGCCCTGCTAGTGCGAAAGGCGAACATTGCGTCTATCGAAGCTACAACAAACAGGATGTCTTCATACTTCGAGATCTAGCCAACAGAGACCCAGACGCCCGAAGACACAACCAACCAAAAATGTGTAAGGAGAGTGTCACAAATGGCCGATCTGAATCGGATGTACGAATTATCAGTCAGTAAACGTGACAGCTTAAGCTCGTTTAAGACGAGTAGTGACACAACGCGGCTAAAGAGTCCAAAGCAAATTTTAGCTAATGAATTCTTCCCCTATAGAGGACAGAAGTGATTTCTAGAAAGATTGCAAACCAATCGTCAAGAGGAAATTCTAATTCAAAGCAAAATGCAAGTCGGATCCAAAATAGGTATAAAATAGTTATGTGGAGAAAAATAAAAGAGAGACCCTCCAGGACTGAGCTGTGTACGCAGTACAGTCAGGAAAAGAGAAAAACCACCACTGAGCAAGTAAATTCTATTCCTAAACTCGGCATGAGCTGCGCGATAGATGACATCCTTCAGCACTTCAAAAAGCGTGGGTTCGCAAGCACCTATCCTTCAAAAAAGCCCAGTGTTATCTCCCATACAAAAAGTGATAGAATTTGGCGAGGTTATCTGGCAGTAAATTCAAAACAGCCACACATCCACACATCAGCTTAAAGTGAACATAAAAGTGCTATGCAGAAAGGTATTTCGAAAGCAGTGAAGGGCTTGATAAGATTCATTTATGTTAGTTGTAAGAATAGTCCTTAATCTGGAAGTTGATTGAAGAGGTTCTCCTCGTGATTCGCAGAAGACTAATCGTCTCAAAGTGAAAGAGAAAGAGAATGTCTGTATTAATCCGCAAAGTAAACCGAACGCTCTTAGCCGTGCGCATAGGCGCTTTGATTTAATTTTGTAAAGAAAGTTGAGAATTAAAAACAGAAGTGAATGTGTAGGTTAAGGCACCATTTCCCCATTCACTTCCGATATACCATTCCCGCAATTTTACGCTCCACAGAGAATCGCTTACTGGTACTTTTAATTTCAATTCCAAGAATTTGTAATTTATTATAATTCCAAGAACACCAATTGTTGCCGATTTCGCTTTTTGTATTTTGTATTTCTAAGAAAACAAACCACGAGTATGTATTTCAGATTTATTGCAATGCTGCAATTTTAAGCAATAACAATAATAATAGAGGTAGAGAGTTATTCTACACCTGTCAAACAGAGTGTTTTATTTTTATAGTATTTATGATTTGAAAATTGCTATTTGTTCTAGCAAAAAAGCATTACATTCAATTAATCTAACATCTCATCTCAGAAAAAAGTGTCTTAATTGATTAAAATAGCGAAATTCACAATTAAGGACTATTCACATGAGAGCGAGCGACCGAAGTGGTGAAATGCGAACAAACCGATTTTGATGCATTTATGAAGAGAAAATTGCACATTTTCCTATTCCAAGAAGAGGATGATTAATAATCCCATCAAAATGTATAAAGACAACAAGTAAATAAACCGTTTAAATAATGTAATTTCGAATTCCAAACTTTTTGCCGCCAACTAACACACCATTGGCGCGAATTGTCAAAGTTTATTCACAATCCACAAAAAACAGTCGAGATCCACAAATCCGCGAATGAAAAATTCGTTCTAACTTAACCTCCAACAATGCAAATGATTCGCGTGTACCTGCGACTAACAAAAGTTTTCATGTGAATGACGTGTCAGAATCTACGAATATTCGCCAGTTCGCAGTTCGCAATTCGCGCGGATGGTCCTTGGAAAAGACGGACTAGCAAAACGGACGAACAAATGGAATCGACACCGCAGCCAATGCAACCTAAAATAAAAGTAGCAAAACTTGAATAAAAGAGTTAATAATTGTGATTTGAATTTGGAGTGCGCGTGTTTCAATTTTAATTAGACAACTAGCAAGGAAGAGGATATATTATGATCCTTTTAAACTGACAAAACTTCTGACAAAAAAAGGAATGTTCTTCAGCAGGTATATCAAAAGCCATCACTTTAGTGACGTCCATTGTACAGTGATAGTAACAATAGCATATTTGAATAACTTGCAGTACAATCGCCACTGCAAAGCACGTTTCCTCCTTCAGTTTTCAGTGTCCAGGGAAGACCCAAAAAATAACTATTTACCAGCGCACTCTATGCAAGGGATCTTCCTTATTCAGAATGTAAAACAATAGATGCGACAAAATACTTTAACAACCTACATTTGAATCCAGAAAGGAATACAACGAGGGAATATCGATTGCGCGAGGACCTTACAAAGTCTGAAGGACTCCTCACTAAAAATGTTCGTGGTGATCAATTCACAGTCAAAGTTTCTGACAAAAAAAGGAATGTTCTTCAGCAGATATATCAAAAGCCATCACTTTAGTGACGTCCATTGTACAGTGATAGTAACAATAGCATATTTGAATAACTTGCAGTGCAATCGCCACTGCAAAGCACGTTTCCTCCTTCAGTTTTCAGTGTCCAAGGAAGACCCAAAAAATAACTATTTACCAGCGCACTCTATGCAAGGGATCTTCCTTATTCAGAATGCAAAACAATAGATGCGACAAAATACTTTAACAACCTACATTTGAATCCAGTCAGGAATACAACGAGGGAATATCGATTGCGCGAGGACCTTACAAAGTCTGAAGGACTCCTCATTCAAAATGTACGTGGTGATCAATTCACAGTCAAAGTCTGCTCATTCAGACTAGAATGTAAATGTTTCCAAATAATGCCAAAATAGGGAGTTGTCGGCAAGAAAAGTCTACAAAATGATTAAGACATTTTTTACATAAGTCTTGTACTCGTATTTATTGTTGACAAGTGGTTTCTTGTCATTTTGTCAGTATCATTGCGTGGGGGAGATCTCAAACGACATAATAGCAAAGCAAATTGTCTGAGCGCAAATACGATCTCTAGTTTAAAGTGATTTTGTAAAGTAGCCAACCAAATGGTTGTGGATAACCGAGGTCGAACGTTTACGCGATAAATCTAAAGAGTCCCTAAACTCAAAGGAAGCTAAAGGGCTTCGATATCACTTGCACATGATTTGTGATGTCTTTAAGAACGTAAAAGTCGGCGCCATGGATTCATTTCGACCTGCTTCTTGCAAGGGTTTCCAGTTCCAAGTTCAACCCCTCAAAACCCCTTCTTCCCACAGTCCCGATCCCGCGAACCTCTGACTAATATCCAAGAGTTAATGCCGTTCGGATACGGAATACAATATCAGGGTCTTCGAATAGCACAAAATAAAACTCACACAAGAGTCGTTCTGCGAAGGAGGACTTATGGTCCTTTCGGGGGCAAAAAAAATGCGTCTTAAAAAATACCTTATTCGGAAACTTATCTAAAATCAACTGCGAACGTCCGGAGTCAGCACAGTTCAGCATCCTCGAATATCTGCAATCTGCAAAGGCACAAAAAGAAAAGCACTCATAATTCGGGCAGGGACAGATTATAAGAATTATTTAACGAAAGTGTGCACAATGCAAGTCCAATTGAAGCAACTCCTGCAAAACAATACTGCTCGTGTTTTTCTTCCTATGTTTTTTCGAACAACTTGGCTGTGAAGGCAGTCACATATGGAGGCAAATCAGTTCTCTAGTTGAACTAAGACCCAGTTCAACACCTTCTCGAGTGAATGGACGTAGCGTTTAATTGGGAAGGTATGGTTGGATGTTGGATGTCCTTAGCGCGGAATGACATGACTAAGTTTTGGTGCTAGGTCTGCGCCTACCGATTCCGGGACCGCCTCAATCGACGGTGGTGAAAACGGTCGTATTTATCGAGCTGAAATAAACATCCTGCAGGAGCTGCTTCAATTACGATGAACGCAGAACAAACATAACTAAGCCCTACATTCACCAGGATGTCAAGCCAACTCAACTCAATGCGCCTTACTAATAAATATTTTTAGTTTGGACTCTAAATTGTGTAGGCTTTATTTTCCACACAAATTTCGCAAGCTTCCTCAAATTTACAGTCGAGAATAAAATTCGTTATTAGTAGGGCGCAATACTTAAAAAATTATGACGGCAGAATACACCGCAAAAGAGAATCAACTCACCATTTGCCAATGAAAGGCAATGCTTTCATTTTCTTTTGAATGGATTTTCTGCTTCCTTAAAGTTGATTTTAGTGTTCGGACTGAATCCGCTGCTGGGCGCTTTGGGGTTTCAGATTAAATTCTCTTCAGGTCCACGCCGAACTGTAGCGCTAACAATGAAAGGATAAACAAGGATGACGCAATGGGGGCGGGCGAGCTATCCATCGGGCTGGCATCTTGGTCCAGCGTTTACAAAGTAGAAGCGCCACGTCACCATTCAGGATCAAAATTGCTGGTGGAGTAAAAACAGAAATATTACTTAAACCAATCATTGAAGTTGTGAAAACAAATGTCCTACTTTTAGTCGAATGCGTTTCTTTTAAGCTACTATGAAGGTTTCGTCCGAAACTGCCCACCGAACGATCCACAGCACAATTCCTTGTAAAATTGTCACGAGTCTTTGGCCGGAATATAAGACGGCTTCGCGGTTTCCATTTCCCTGTTCGAAGAAAGTCGTGCTTGTGGTGGTCGGATAGCTATATTTAGAAACGAAGAAAAAAATACCCAGACTTAGAACAAGGATAATCGAGACTGACTGTCACTTTGGAAATACCTTTTTCAATAGCGTTCATATGGCGATGACTGAATCCGGGATTCCCGGTAGACCTATGTCGCGTACAAGCAGCAAAGAGATGCTGCGCTGGAGCAGACAGTGAGCGGACACTTGTCAACTTGGAAGGCACTTTCTTCAACAGATCCGTTCGGCTGTTTGTTAGTTTTGAAGCTAAAATACACGCAGTCTCCAAACTCCAAGTAGCTATTCGAGTTACAAATTAAGATTCCAACTAGGATGCGGGAAAAATGAGCCGCCGGTTCTGAGGCCCAGCACTCAATGGGTGGGTTTTCAAATTTACCTTACGATTATCGATTAACTTGTTAGTTGGGGTTTTCTCATAAGAGAGATACAAGCATTCCAAGGGATCTGTTATCATCTTGGAATTCAAGGGTTTTTTCAAGTTGTCCTCTTTAGATCCGCCATGTTCCGTATGTTCAGCAGGGGCACCTCGTGCAGGATGTGGCTCAGCACCACACATGGACGGTCTTAGAAATGTAGCTGTAGCTACATCCCTCTGATCCTCTTGCCTGAAGATCTTGCCCCCAGGGTTAGTAAATGGACTGGCAAACTATGAAAGGAGCTCCAATTTAAAAAAAAAAATACAGTAAGAAGGAAATATAGTCACTAAATAGATTTTCCGTCGAAGGGTAAAAGGATAGAGATAAATTTGGATAAGGGCCATAGTAAGCTAGATAAACAGATGAAAGTTGAAAACGAGGCGCACACACCGATTGTGGCGCATTCCTAAAAAGTATATCCCAGGAGTTTGTGAACATAATTCCAAACACAATCAAACACAGAGTCTTGCCATGCAATTTGTTTGAGAAACTTAGCGGGCTTCATTTTCTGAGTTTACCGGCTTTTCGAGAATCCCCGTATTTTGAAGTACCACAGAAAATGTGGTTAGAGCTTAACTGATGGGCACTCTTGGCCATGGCGATGAGTGAATATTGTGGTTGGATTGGTGAAAGGGCGATCTGCAGCTGGTGATTTCATTTGCGTAGTGTTCGGTAAGAAAGCGATGGAAAATTGAGAGTCGCCCCATGTTTCAACGATGTTTGGGATTATTTAAAAAATGTATGCAGGTTTTTACGCACGTTTTTGATTGGGGGCTGTCGTTGAACTTGTTGGGTGGCCTCAGTGGAATATTTGGGACACATCATTTTGAATAAAAAAGTGAGACCAAAGCGGAAAGAGTCGAGTCGCAGGAATTCATCGAAAATTCTAACCTTTTCAGTGGAGCGACACAGGATACAGTTCTTAATAACTGAAAGCCCGTAGAGCGTATAAGTGTGGGCGTTTTCCTATTCCAGTAAGTCGCATTATGACTTTTTCGCTGTTGCACCGGCCCAGCAGCCAAATTCCGACCAATTTACGGAGCCTATAGCATGATGTAGTGGGCGACAAGGGGATGGCTCCCACCTGTCGACATCATTCACCAATAGCCGAATGTAATGACCAAAAGCGAAAAATCTTTTGAAATTTATATACACGGCGATATTTTAGGACACCAGCTTTTAATAAAAAGAAAGGGGCACTTTCTGAAGGCCACAGTACCTTTTCTAAAAAGTAAGGACACCAATTGAGTTTGAAGATAAAATTTGTATGCATTTTGAAGAGTTCTTCCTGACGGTGTGCTCTAAAATGATATGTGGCGCATCACACCGGTAAACGAGCTAAATATTGACTCGCAATAGCAATGCAGACCATCAGCAGACAGCTGGGGTTTAACATCGCCCCAAAAGGTGTACCTAATGCAGTGACCTCAAGTCGCACGAAGTATAATCCTGCGAGTCATTTCATGATCAGTGCGGCCCGAGGTGGTCTCAAAAGAGTCTCAAAATCGGAAATAACAAGAAATCACCCATGTGCCCAACTAATTGTGTCCTTTTCGTCTCCTTACGCATGTTCCATTACTGAGGAATATTGGCGGAGTTTTCTCAGATCTGCCCCCGTCGCCCCAACATCTGTTTGAGGAGTACCCACATTGAGTCTGTTAAGCAAATGACCTTCAAAGTCGATTCATCGACAATCATCCACAGCCAAACAACCCTTCAGAGCCTCCCAACTTGAGGACAGCTCACCCAAAGGCATTTTATTCCACTCTAATGAGAAATGACCTTCTAAGTCGATTCATCGGCAATCATCCACAGGCAAACAACCCTTCAGAGCCTCCCAACTTGAGGACAGCTCATCCAAAAGCATTTTATTCCACTCTAATGTACTGCAAAAGGGATAGGTTTTTTTGCGGACTATGTCCGATAATGCGGAACTCTAGTTCAAAGCCTTTGATGGTGGATGAAATGTCCAACAGCGGTATGAGGGGATGAGAGTTTTACGAAAATAGTTCCGACGGCCGACATCTCTGAAAAACTTCACGTCCGACTTTGAGTTATTCAAATATGTACATAGAAAAGACGTCAGTTTTTTTCAAAGTTATTTTGTAACCTATATCGTAAGTTCTTAATGTAAAATTTTAGCGCAGTGGTTAGTGTGTTGGACTACTAAAAGCGAGGGGTCCCAGGTTCGAATCCCGCAAAAACCCAAATTCCAACTTAGGATTTTTTCCACTGCGCCACCTCTCGCGAACGTCTGACAAACATCCGAGAATGTAACTGTCTTAAAAGAGCTTCTCAATTAGCCGTTTGGAATCGGCACAAAATTGTAGATCCCTTCCATGCGTTCCAAAAATGAAACTCACACAAAACGAATGGTTATGAGAAGCTAGGCCTTGGGTCCCTTGGACCTGTTGCGCCAACTAATTATTATTAATTATTAATTAAATTAATGTTAAATACGCGGACAGAGGTATGAAGGAGAAAAGTGACAGAAAGGGGCAACATAAATCAATCGGGAGTTGGATGTAGAAGAAAAAAACAAAATTAGCTAGAAAACTATTGACAGTTCGAAGACTAATTTTTGAACATCTACTTTGAGGCTGTAACGATTGTAAAAGGGAGTGGGAATGGGTCAATGCACCTACCGAGGGATTACCTCGGCCCAATGCACCTCACCAACACCTCCTCTGCCGCGGACGTAACTGAAGAGGTCTAAAAAGAAAATTTCACGGCATAGTCCGAAGCCTTCCATCTCCAGAGCCACCCCTATGACCCAAGAAATAAAAAAGAAAACAAAAAAACCATCTGAATTTTGTGTCGTCATAGACTAGCTGGAGCCGACATAAAGGACTATTCACATTTTCGCGAATTGCAAACAGGCGAATTGCGAGCTAATCAATTTAATTGCATTTATGAATTGAAAATTGTTATTTTTTTAAACCACAAAAGCATGACATTTAATTAATCTAACATGAAATCCGAAAAAAATTCAACGTCTCAAATGATTTAAATAGATAAATGGACACTTACAGCAGTTTTCCCGCGAATTGAAAATTCTTGCCGCGAACTGTCACATTTTATTCACAATCTACATAAAACTGTAGCGATTGACAAGCCCACGAATGAAAAATTCGTTCCAACTTAACAATGAAACTGATTCGCGGGCACCTGCGACTGAAAAAACCTTTAATGTGAATGAAATGTCAGAAACTACGAATATTCGCTTGTTCGCAAGTCGCAATTCGCAATTCGCTCTCAAAACTCCGTTTTGCATGCGTAAAATGAGTCACATCGAGCGGAAAGCTCACAATCAACAAGCAATAAAAAAATGCCGCCCCAAAATCACCCATCATCCAGACATTTAATGAAATCATTTTTTTGGAATTTAAAAAGTACTAAAAAAGATTATATCTTAAAGTACAAACCTTTTTAAGAAATAAAATGAAATGAAATGAAATACCAAATAATAAATAATAAATTAATAACAAACAATTAAATAAATAATATGTAACAAATAATAAAAAATAATAGATGTAAAATACCAAATAATAAATAATAAATTAATAACAAACAATTAAATAAATAATATATAACAAATAATAAAAAATAATTGGTGTAATAAATAACAAACAATAATTTCTGATACACAAGAAGCATTTAGAACAAAAACATGGTTAAACTTTTAGTTGTATTTAATAAGTATGTTTTCGGAGGTCTCACAGTTACGTAGCAATTCGGTGGCTAACTTTGTAATTCGATCTTGAATCAAGTCAAGCGGGGGAAGTTTTAGCATCATATTTTAAGGATTTTGTTTTGCGAAACTTGTGGTTTTTTAAGATGGCATTTTGCCGAGTTACCCCATACTTGGCAACCATATAAAAGGGTTGACTGAACAATTACTTTAGGAATTATGATCTTGTTGGCTTTGTTCAGTAAGGACTTTCTGTGTATGAAGAGGTATAACATGTTTAAAGCTATACACACTTTTTGTATTGTTTTAGCAGTATGTTCCTTAAATGTGAGTTTTCTATCCAGATGAATGCGTAAATATCTCACCGATTGGACCCAGTTAATACTTGCGTTATTAACAATTATCCGATTGCTTGGAAGAAAACAAGCCTTTCGTTTACTGATGAAGAAAATAGCTTGCACCTTCTCAGCATTTAGTTTAATTAAAAAACCTGTCAATATTTGAATCGCATTTTTGAGGTTTGTTTCCACGGTGAGACTAAGCTCAAGCGAAGAATATATTGCCGGGTCATCCGAGAAAATAGCTAATTCAAAATAAGGGAGTCTTGGAATATCAGACATAAAAATATTGTACAATATTGGACCCAAAACCAATCCTTGAGGCACACCAGCAACCACACTATGACAAACAGAAAAACCGTAGCCCACGAAAACTTAAGAAACAAAAACCATCGGAAAGAAAGCTCAGGACGAGTTTTATCAGGTATGGGGGAAAAAGAAAATCCAACAACTTATAGACAAGACCCAAATGCCATACACTATCAAAAGCTTTCTCAATGTCCAGCAGCACCAGGCCAGTTGATTTTCCCAAGGAACGACGACTTTGCCTAATACGCTGGCAGACTCTAAGTACTTGATGGGATGTACTATGATTTCTTCTGACACGAAATTGCTCATTTGGAAGAATATTATTATCTTCGATAGCTTTCGTAAGTTTTTCTTTTGGTACCTTCTCAAACACTTTGCTAACACTACTCAGCAGACTAACTGGTCTGTAGATATTTGCTTTATCAGGTGGCTTAACCTGGTTTTGGAATAGGTATCACCTTTGCTGTTTGCCAAGCACTTTAAAATAAATGCTAAGTATCTACTGGGCGATTTGGGAAGTTGTTCTAGACACATATTTGTTATACCAACCATTTCATCTGCAAACAACACAAACGATTTTCAACGCTCTGTTGTTCAATAAAATTCCTCAGCCTCACTAACTAATTGGTTGGTATTGGCGTCGCCTAGATGTTGGGACACAGAATGATTTTTCAAAAAAGTAGAGGCGAACAAATTCGCCTTATCCTCATTTGTATGTTTTATATTTCCCGAATCTTGGAGAGTTGGGATTATTCTGTTCTGGTTCTTAACAACTTTAACAATTTTCCAAAAAGGCTTGGAATTTTTGTCTAGAGCATGCCTAGTGGAGAAGTCTTAGAACCGTTTGCTGGTGAACGATGTCACATTGAATAGACGTGTTTTTCGTGATCAGTCCAGCTAAATCTGAGAAATAGCACATTACTACGTAGTACGAACGTTTTTTGCTCGGGAAAGTCGAAGATTTCAATTGATCTTATATCGGATCATGATCTTCTGTTTTATACATACAACATTAACTTCAATCACTTTCCTGTTCCTCTGACTTTTTCATTTGAGGATTATAAGTCAATAAATATGGAAGATTTACGAAACGCCGCATTTTTGGCGTTGCCAAGCTAAACTATTTTCAAGATGTGGTTAATGAGTTATATAACCAATTTGTCCCAGTCAAAACAGTAAGAGTTCGTAACAGCAGCTGTTCCTGGTTTACAACTGAAGTTATCGCGACCATCAAAGCTCGTAATAAGCCTTACAGCAAATGGAAACATAGTCCATGTAATTCCAATTGGCTAGCTTATAAAGCGATGCCAAACCATTCGACAGTTGTGTTAAGAAACTCCAAGAGATATTACTATTCCTCTAAATTGAACACTCATCTTCCCCCTAAAAAGCTTTGGAGTAATCTGCGACAAATTGGTGTTTCCAGTGCAAAAAGTAATTTAAAATGTGAAATTGACCCTGATGTTCTAAATGACTTCTTTCTCGATAACAATACTGAAAAAAACAATGAAATACCAATACGATTTGTAAAACTCATTTTACCCTATATAGTTTCTCACTTGACCCATATTATCAATACGTCAAGTGTCCCAAAAACTTGGAAAATAGCTCGATTAACAAAGTACCTATTGCAAAAAAGAACACCCCGACATCTGCTGGTGATTTCAGACCAATCAGTATTTTACCGTGCTTGTCAAAAGTATTTGAAAAAACTCATAGCAAGACAGGTTATGGAACATTTATCTCTTAATAGCCTTCTGTATGGTGGGCAATCGGGTTTTAGGTCTAACCACAGTTGTTCGTCTGCGGTGGTTAATATTTTAGAAGACATAAGAAAAGAGTTTGATTTCTCGATCAAGAAAGTTATAACTTCCGATTCTTCTTCCGCTCTTCTGCCAGTAACGCAGGGTGTTCCACAAGGATCAATACTTGGTCCCATTATCTTTTGTATGTTTATAAATGACCTACCATCTGTCTGTAAACATACTTCGGTCCATCTCTATACTGATGATGTTCAGATCTACTTGGCCAGGCCATTTAATAATACAGCTGAACTTGTACGCAACCTAAATGAGGATCTCTCCAGTATTTATTTGTGGTCTGTAACTAATGGATTACTTTTAAATCCAGACAAGTCGCAAGTTATACCCATATCTAAAAAAAAAGATACCCATCCAAACCTTACCTGATGTCGTGCTTTCTGCTTTCAAATTAAAGGTTGTTCACACTGTTACTAGCCTGGGATTTGTTATCGACTTTAAAATATCAGGAAAAGACCCTATAAACTATGTAATAAGAAGGATTTATGGATGCCTTAGGAAACTGTGGCTAAGTGCAGATTTTACTCCTATTGCCACTAGACGGAAACTTGTAATAACTCTCATTCTACCCTTAAATACGTATTTTGAGGTTGTATACTGTAATGTCGATTCCTTATCCCAGCGCATGCTTCAAGTTGCTTTCAACGATACGGTAAGATATATTCATGGGCTACGAAGCTATGACCATATTTCACAACAGGCAAAAAGCCTTTTTGGGTAAAACCCTTAAGCACTATATTGACGCTAGAAACTGTATATTCCTATATAACATAATAACAGCTAAGACTCCTATGTATCTATATGAAAAACTTAATTTTGTTCGTTCCCTTAGAACGCTTTGTTAAATTGCACCGCGTTAGCACTATCTTAATTCGTCTCGTTTATTTTTTATTTATGCTGTAAAATTATGTAACTCCCTACCAACAAATATCAGAACCATCTCCAATGCCAATCGTTTTAAAAACACAGTCTTTCTATATTTCTCAAACCTATCCTAATGTTTTCATTCTAACTTTCGTCCTTACTTGAACTGTTAGCTAATCTATTCTATTTGCCTTTATTTAGTCTATTTTCCTATTCTCTCCTTTATTCTTTATCTTATGTTTTATCTTATTATATTGTAAACTTAATTGTAATTGTAGGATTAAATTATTTTCTTATTGTCTTAGCTCTAATTACTATAAAAGATATTTATCTTAATGTACCTTATTATTGTATAGTAATAATAATAATTGAATTTAATTGATACTACTCATAGCGATTTAAGTTCTACTTAAATACATTCTAGTCTACTTTTCCTATGTCATAAACTGTCAAATAAGATTTTAAGTGAAACTTAAATCGCTTTGAGTAGTATCAGCAAACGGGCCTTAAACGCAAGACCCACAATGAAGCTGAAATTCGAATACTATTGTGGACTGGCTAATATTTTGAATATTGGAAAACTAACTGCCCAATCTTCTCAACAAACTAAAATACGTTCTGTTCAAGGCAGCACGAAAGTTGCTTGGCTTCGCCTTTTTATCTACTGGAAATCAGTTGCAATTTCTTGTCAAAAACTGCTGTTGAATCACAGAACTTATTTAGGTTCCCCAAATAATTTCCCCACATTGGTCTGGTTTCCTGCTTTTGAATTTGAGCTAGTGGACCTTCCTAATAATCGTTTTTAACCTTCTCACTTAATATTTTGTTGCAATTTTGTATGGAAACTCAGAGTTAGAAAAAATTTAGCCAAAAAATGATTCTTAGTATCGCGGACTGAGTCAAAGAGTTTTTGCCGAGGTTTTTTCGTCGTCGTTATCGACAATCTTTAACAAATCCCACCGGCCCGGCTTTGTTTCATAGAAATCTTTGTGTCGATCCTTCCCACATAAATTACGATTTGTTTTCTGATACAAATAAAAATCTGCTTTGCAAATTGGCTGCCTAAAGGAATTGTTCAACATTTTTATAAGAAGAACTACACTATTGATACAAACCACTCCAATTTTGGTAGTTCCTTGTGCATCCCGAAATACAGTCAAAATAGATGTTGCGGCAATATTGGCAACAACCACTTTAAAACATCTGCAGGTTGCTTGAATTGTTAGAAACTTTTCACTAAACACAAGCAATGAATGATTTTTCAAAAATGCACCAGGTATAAACTTTTTAATATTTTCCCGATTTCGAATTTATTTATATATCATGGAGCACACTTTCCGTCCGGGAAATAAAAGCACACACACAAATGCATTTCAAAAAGAAGACAGGCCCAGCCTTTGGATGCGTTTTTGTTTTTTTTAGAAAACTGTCTATCACAAAGCAACACTCGTTCACGTTTGTCAGGGATGAAACACTTCCGAATAGAACCGCGTACTGCAACGACCACTAGATAAATGATCTGAGATGAAAGTGACTGAGAGTAGTAGCCATCGGGGAAAACCATGTATTGATGTCTCTCCGGGCACAGAGTACAACCTACATTCATCTGTTATACATGGGTTAGGTATAGCCAGTGTTGGCATGTCATTTTGATGGATTTCCCCTCGGACAGTGCATTTTGTTCCCATTTTTAATTTATTTTACTTTTTCCCATGGGACGGTTTCTAATCATCAAAATGCTTACGAAAAGGTGAATTTCCCGCGAGTTGTTAGTATAGACGACAAAATAAAACACAGAGTTTTTTGAAGACCAAAATAGAAACACTTTTCAACCATCTATAACAGACTATTTTGAGTAATAAATATGTTCCGTTCCTGTACTTATTTGGTCTTATATATTCGCAAATAAATTTGTATGTACATTTTTATATCAATTTTGGCAAGTGATGGTTCGAGTTAACGAAGTTCGACTGTATAAACGTAGGAAACCAAGAAGACCCTTGTTTTATGGTTAAATCAACTCGTTTCTGTTAATAGTTTTGGAAAAATCAGCTTTCAAACTTTAAATTTATGGAACAATGCTTGTTCTTCTCCTCAATAATAATCCCTTATTCATTTTCGGCACCTAAGTTATCCTGCTCTCCTGGTTTATTTTAACGAAAATGTTTTTCAGCAAAACAAGAGTCACCGTTGTGTACAAATGTGACTAGTTGCTGTTTAATAATTTAATTAAAATTTCTACACATTATATCGTCGTCTACCTTCTTCATAGACGGATACTTGACGTTTGCCCCAGATGGAATTCGACCTAGCCGATGCTAAAAAATATAGTTGAGATAAAATCATTTCTTAAAAATAACTCCCCATAACACTTACATAGATATATTAATAAATAATGTGATTATAGAAACAATTATTGGGCTACTTACGGCAAATCAATGTATCTTAAGAAATAAGGTATTACAAAAGCTCGATTCTAAGCCGGATAAAGCCCTCGCTTTAGATACGCAAAAGACAGCGTGTTTGGAAGAAGACATCGAATTAGGCGGGGCACTTTAGAACCAGGAGAGAGAAGGAACAAGCTGACCTGTGACAGCATGTTTGCAGGAAGACCTCGCCTTGGGCGGGGCACTTTAGAACCGGGAGAGAGACGGAACAAACAGTGACGGCAATCTGTAAGCAAAGAAAATACACACAAAATGATTCACCTAGTACGGAAAAAGTGAGTTTTGAACAAATCCTGACGGACTGGAAATAGTAGAAAAATGTTAACTCAGCGAAGACTCACCTTTTTCAATTGTTAGCGCCAACTCCGGCCAGATGTGAAGTTTATGATAGTAGTCAGTTTAAACAGGCTTTTCCGTTTGTCTAAGTTAGAATTAAATAAATGAATTGTTTTAAATAAATTAAATTAACTGCCACTTTGAATACGTGTGCCTTTTTGAAGATAGTAGGTTGGGCAGGGGTCAACACGGAACGCATCATTCCTACCAGCTCCGCCCGGAACCCTTTCGTCGGTGGCAGTAGTAGCTTTCACGCCAATTGAAGAACAATCAAGAATAAAAAACGTGTTATGAAACAAACGTCGAGATAGGTGAGGAGATATGCAGATCCAGTGAAGAGTTACCAAATAAATGGTCTCTAGACCCCTCCAGACAGTTTTGCTTTAAGTCGCTTAAGGCAGTCTGAAATCTGAAGAGATTTTCCAACTCAGTATTTCAGCCGCCACATTCTGTTTAGCAAAAGAAACAAAATGCATGCGTTTTACTTGCAATTACTTAATACTTGTGAGATTGTTAAACATTGAAAGTGCTGGTGTACCTTTTGGAAAAGGAGGTGGAATTTTCCCTTTTAAAAAATTATTATAACTTGATCTTGTGCTATAAATTCCACAGCATGGCTTTGCCTATATGCAAATAGCGATAGCTATTTGGAAAAAGGATAAATTGCCAAAAAAACGCCGTAAATAGAAAACTGGTTAAACTGTCCAACTATCTCTTCCGATGTGAAGTTCATGAATACTGGCCAACATCCATGTAAAGGGTTTTCCAATAAGATGTGTTATTTTGGTATTCAAAGAAAAATGCCATTTTTTGAGATAAATGATCGTACGTTTATTTCATAATAAAGAGGAAGGTATGCCGTTAATAATGAAAAACAACATCAGCCAAATGGCCACCACGAGCACGCATACAGGACCATATCCTTTTCGTGAAATTTTCCATAACCAAATCGCAAAGTGGCTGCCCTATGTCCTCGATAGCCTCACGAATTTTATCTTTGAGGTCTTGAATGGACGCTGGGCTGTTGGCGTATACCTTATCTTTCACGTAGCCCCAAAGGAAGAAGTCGCAAGGTGTTAAATCCCAAGATCTCGGTAGCCAATTGCGATTACCTCTTCGAGAGATAACACGGTCCGGAAACTTTTCCCGTAAAAGATCAATGCTTTCGTTGCTCGTGTGGCACGTAGCGCCGTCTTGTTGAAAGTAAACGTTGTCCAGATCAATACCATCCAACTGCGACCATAAAAAATCATCAATCATCTCTTGATAGCGCAATCCATTCACCGTAACTGTTGATCCAACCTCATTTTCGAAAAAGTAAGGTCCAATAACCCCGCCGGACCATAAACCGCACCAAACAGTCACACGTTGAGGATGGAGAGGCTTCTCAACAAAAACTCTTGGGTTTTCCGAGCCCCAGATGCGAAAATTTTGCTTGTTGACGTAGCCACCGAGGTGGAAATGGGCCTCATCAGTCAAGATGATTTTTCGATGGAATTCCGGATCATTTTCATGCATTTCAAGGACCCAATCAGCAAAGGCACGATGTTGTTGATGATCGGCCGGCTTGAGTTCTTGTGTTAACTGAACTTTATAAGCCTTAGGACCCCAGTCTTTATGCAAAATACGGTTTAATGACGTTTGTGGAATGCCCAATTCCAAAGAACGACGAGGAATGGACAAACCTGGGTTTTCTTCAACACTTTGGGCTACAGCAGCAATATGCTCAGTTGTTCTTGAGCGCCGTGCACGGGTTTTATTCTTCACATCACTAACTTGTCCAAGCAGCTCGAATTTGTCCAGCAATTTCTGTATTGCGGTCGGACAAGGTGCTTCACGACGACCAAAACAATGCTTTACTTTTGCGAACTGAGGCTGCAAGATTTTCACCATTTTTCAATGCGTTGTTGAAGCGTGTATCGTTCCATTTTTAGTAATGGCGTAGTTTCTACTTGTCAAATATCAAAGAATAAAAGCTTCAAAAGTGGCAGCTACCGAAATATCGGGTCATTCACAATAAAACCTCTCATTGGAAAACCCTTTATTTGAGGTCGTGAAAAACGATAAATATCTCGGAGCAATCATCGACTAACAATTTTTGCAATTTCGGCCTAAAAATACTTAAAATGTTTAAACCTGTTAATTGATCTTTAAAGGTTTTATATATCAAGGTTTTATTTTATGCGACAAGACCACAGATTTCTAAAATATTTCCGCCCCACCCAATACACTCCTGAAGAAGAGTTCAAGGGATGCTTAAAGTTCGCGATGCCGTCGACAAGAACTACGCTTTACTATTCCGAAACTCACGAATAAGCTTTCTCAGTCTTCCAAACAAATTTCTGAACTGAACAAAATTCAACAAAACTCTTTAAAATTGATAAAATAAAACTGAACAAGGATGCGTTCACAGAATGCTGTTTGAAATTTAAAAAAATAACATACCTTCTTGTGTGAAATAAGTGAAAATTATATTAACGTTTTCGTAACAAGGTTTCAAACAAGGTTTCAAAACTACCCACTTACCACTGAAGTTGCGACTGTCAAGTTGTTTTGCATTGTCTTTTAAAAACCTATTTTCGAAGAGCCACTGTTTTTGGTTTTTACTAACGCGGCATTGGATTTTATGGCTAACACAAAGATGAATGTGTTTTTATGAAAAATAGTTGTTTGTCGGAAAAAGTTTTACTATAAAAAAATATCTCAAACGTAAAATTTTTGAAATAGAAAAACTAATTTAGTGTCTACAGGTATTAAACGAAAATGTTTCCAATATAAGGTTTTTTCTTCACAAAAACAAAATGCAACTTAAAATTGTTTAATGTTTTTTGTTAGATTCCTAGACATCCCACGATTTTGAGCTGTTTCCCTTGATCCCACAAAAAGCGATAAATCCCACGATATGACAACACTGCGGCTCGCCTTCATTTAGTTGCAGTTCTCCCTCTCAGTATATAGAATTGGTTGGATTGGCTATCAGAAGAGTAGCTACCTACCGATGGTTGTTGCTAACGAAAAGAGGAAGAGACTCGCTTGCGATGATCGACAGACGCCCGCCGCCGTCTTCTAATTTTGCACTCTCTTCTTTGTGGTGAACTTCTTTGCGCCGGAGATTCGAACAGAAAGTTCCAGGCGCAGCTCATATACTTGGGCTTCCTGTTCTGTGGCACCCATACCCAGAGCACAAAATAAACAATTCAGAGAAACTATCTACGGTGAAGCTACAAGTGTTTGGCTTTTCAAACACAAACAATTCATTGCAGCCGGATCAACGATATATGGACTTATATTTTGAATGTATAGCGTCCCACATATACGCATCCGAAGTTACATACTGTACAACATGAACATATGAGTGTGTACGAACATATTCGGTGTATATGAACCTACATCCCGCCGAACGCCTTAATCGATTTCCAAGCAAAAACAAAGCGATGCGCGTAGATACTTTGTTTAGATCCGATTCCGAATGAAATCTATATATTTTGTTGTTGTCTACATTGAGCGCTGACATCCGGTGTTTGAATTGATTCACACTCAAAACATAGTAAGCCCTCGGTACAGTTTGCAAAAGCCGGAAACTCTCCTTAAACCCTTTTCCGACATGTTGAACTAAACTAAACTAGACAACCTTCGATGAACACACACAAAATGTTTTGTTTTTTGCCTTCTGAGCGTATTTTAGCGCACATTTGGGAATTTGAACTATGTTTTTTTTTTAAATTAACGTTTAAGTGTGAGTTTGTTTGAGAACTCACATCCCTGTGCCTTCTGGACCAGGAGTTCCGCCGAAAACGGAAAACTACCTTGATTCTAGACATGAAGGACTTCACATTCTCTCTGTAGGCCTTACTTGCGAATAACGCTTTTGAGATAACATCAAAAATGGCCTGGGATTGCATTCAACTCCTACAACTAATGACCACTACGAACAAAGTCGATCTGATTTGGGTGTCAGTGGGCATGAGGAAAAGGATCCGCACCTCAATTGCTGATGCCATTCTGTCGGCTACAAATCCAGATGAAAAGAAGAGTCAAAACCTGGTTAGACGAAACGAAGGAAACCCAAAGGGGTAAGGCAAGCTACATAAAAGCTTTAAGCCAGACAATTCGCATAAGAAAAAAACGAAAACGTCGAATTACCGCAACCGTGAACTGAATTTTGTGTATTTTACATCGAAAACAATTATAGATTCAGTCACGACTGGTCGCAGGTTTTCTCTCCGGTCACTGACGTTTCAAAAAAAAAAAAAAAGACTATGGGTATGGGTCAGGACAACGCGCCCGCAGATTGTACAACGAAGACTTAGAAACAGCGGAGCACAGGCTATGCGACTACAACTGGTCTACCAAAATTGGTCAATGGAATCTAGGTAAATTCTTCCTCAAAGCTGGAGGCGTAGCTGCCAGCTCACACAAAGAGTTAGACGCCTCCCTAACAAACTGTGGCATCCATGGACGACCTCTGAATGCAATAACCTGTGATCATTCCCCCCACTTAAACTTCTAAACTTCTCAATGGACTCAGTTTTACTTTGTTCTCTAATTAATACGCAGAGCTTATGACCACATTTGCTAAGGAGGTTCTCACCACTTTGTCGTACCTCAGGAGTGGACATGATCCTCCTCATCGAGCTGGTGATTGTTGCTGTCCACACGCTCCACGAACGCAAGCCATCTCAGCCGCTGTGTCCTCAGCTTTTTGACCTGGTAGGCATCGCTGTACACCCCATAAAGGTGGTGTGGTTAAACCTTCTCCTCATCGACACAGACTGGAGTTTCTGTCAAAACATCCCAGGAGGACCGGTCTTAAATATGTTCTCATCTTAAGCTCGATTTGGTACATCTCGAGGATCTCGTGCCGGTAAGAATAAGGCTCTAAATCAGACTCCTTTTCACAATCCTCTACGTTCTGAGACGTTGCAACTTTTTAGTCTTTCCTCTTTTTGTCGCTCTTAGCAAAAATTCCAAAAATTATACCAAAAGCTTTTGTACAGTCGTCGGCTGTGTATCGCATGCATCTCAAGCTTGCAACCAAATATTGTTGCATGCAACACATGACAACAAATTCTACTGACGATTTAATGGCAAAAAGTATAAAAGCCGACATCGATATCTTTCGATACAATTTCAATTAGACTTGGTAAAAGCATATTCCCGGAAACGGTGTGAATATTTTCGGTATCACATTTATTTCTGACTAATCGCATCATGACGCGCCATTTCGTTAATATGTCTGCTAGTGTAGGATCCACGACGCACAGCTTATGTGACAGATTGCCATTAAACCGTTCAGCATGCCGCTCGTAAAATGGTCTGGCGGCGGCAAGCCAGACTTATATAAGTATGTTTGCGCTGTATCTTGGGGCATTGTTCTAGCAAGCATATGCATCTGAAATCATGTGCGCACATACGAGCACAGCCAAACACAATGGGTCGGCGTGCAAGCAAAAGTCATGCCCATTTACGGTGTGTCTAGACGTTTGCTCGTAAAAATGTTGATTCGCAAAACTCTCCGATTCTGATGAGATCCATTTTCCCCCATGCTATTGTTGTTTATTTTTAGCACAGACATCCGGTGGTTGAAGAAAACAATACGTATTTCTGGGGCTCGGGTTACAGAACGTCAATTCTACGGAGGTCCAGTTCGGAAAGACCCTTCTCGACCGATTATAACTGACAGCTGGATCTTTTCACAGCTCTGCGAAGCACTCCACTTTCGTATTGTTCTCCTGATGTGCTTTGGGTTGATTTTCAGCACCATTCAAGGGAAGTGTTACAACACCGGGCATGGAGCATCTATTCCTGAGATAGACGGCCGAAAATAGGCTGAATGGTAAACTGATGGACGTTCGTAGAATAGCGAGTATTGGGGTGGAAGCGGCGCAACTGAGCACTTGTTGAGACTATACGCGTAGCACGCAATGTTGAAACGAGCTTACGCAGATGCTATATGCTTTTTGGGGGACATCAAGTTCGAGAGTCGTACTTGAGTTTGAGGCAAATGAAGGCAAATGTACAATGTAAGGAGATTGGAAGGGCGCAAACTACTTGCTGCACCGTTTGAGGAGGACTGATCATTTCGCGGCGACTTGAGTAACAATGAAGGATGGTTTTGAACACACATACCGAGAAAGGGGAGTCTTTCGGTTACGGTGACGCATTTAGGGTACAAATTTGGAACGAGCCACTTCCACTACCCCTAGGCAAATAGTGTCACATCTTGTATTTGATTTACAAGAAATTGGTAACTCGCTACGCGAAGTAACAGTTACTCGCGGGTCACTTAATCCCCCAATAGCCAGAAACAATAACGAGAAAAAAAGTGATCATGTCAAGCTTAACAACTTCGACCACAATTGGGCATAGATAGACAGATTGATTATTTATTAAATTGCAGATCACGGTTGAAAAAAGGACATAATATTGTTAAAGTGTCTCTCGGTGAGAGAAACACTTAGACCGTTAAACGGCCCAAACGGTGCAATGTGCATGCCACTGATGTTTAGGGGTTCCTTTGCTAGTTACTCATATGGTATCATTTACTACCATTAATTAAGCTAAGAATTTTAGCAGCGCTGGTATAGATCATTGAGGAAGTAGTTTCCGAAGTACGCCATCCTTAAGTTGGATAGGGCAGGGCAGCTGCAGAGAAGGTGTGTAACGGACTCCTCAACCTCCTCATTTCTACAGCTTCTGCAAGAGACATTGTATGGCAGTCCAAGTCTTTGCGCCCAGAATACAATGACCGGTAATGACATTAGCAACTAATGAGTCATTATGTTTGTTGAGTCGCAGAAGCTCCTTGGATCGTTTGGTATCCAGTGTCGGCCAAGTAAGCTTGGCAACGTCACAATATCCTGCGTCCGCATTAATGATTTGTTAAGCATAGGACAGCGGTGCGTGCACGTTGTGCAGACTAACACTGTCAACGCCGGAAGAGCCTCCTTTTGCAAGTTCGTCAGCTGCACTGTTCCCTGGGATGTCACAGTGTCCAGAAACCCAACAAAGGGTGAGGCTGTACTGTCCAGCTATCTCGTTAAGAGATACGCGGCAATCTTCCACCGCTTTAGATCTTATTTCATTAGCTACTAAGGATCTGATGGCAGCCTGACTGTCGATGTATATTACAATATCCCTATGTGATATTGCATTAAACGACAGCCACGCTTTGGCTTGACGAATAGCTGTGATTTGGGCTTCAAAGACACTACAGTGTTTCGGGAGGGAGAAGGAGAGGCCCAATGTCAGTTCTTCTAGAATACCCCAGCTCCGACTCCCTCTAATGTTTTGGATCCGTCCGTAAATATTGACAGTGCTCCTTCGTGTAGGACATTTCGTGAGACCCATCGGGATCTGTCCGTAAATTCGTTTGTAAAGCCTTTTTCGAAGTTGATTTTCGTAGGCAGATAGTCATTAGTTAAAAGTAAGGAGCTTCTCTGTAGGAGGATGCTGGCAAGTCCAGTTGTTTGTCCCCTCCAGTGCTTACCTTCCCTGAGTCTGATTGCGGCGCATTCGCTGACGATGTCCAGAGGAAGAAGGTTAAGCATTACTTGTAGAGCGGCGGTAGGAGATGTCCCGGTTTGTTCAATCTTTGTTATCTTTAACCATCGGTTATTCCAGCTGGTAACCAGCGACTGTGTTTGTTCAGCAAAATATTAACCAAAGAATCAGTGGTTTGGTTAGTTAGCCAGAGAAATCGATAACCAGCCGATTTTTAGCGGCTAATGAGATTTAACCACTTATTTTCTGAAATTTGGTCTGTTCAAGATTTTTTAAGGACTACGTAGGTATTAATATTGACGTATCTGGCACACAAAAGTATTTGTACAATATTGTGCATACAAAAAGAAAATTACAAAAAAAATTTAAACTCATCATACAGCAAATCAAATCAATATTCAAGTGACAAACAACCAAAAATAAATGTTGACTGTGAACCACACCTAAACGTCAAGTTTTTTTCTGCATTTCATTTGACATTTCGCAATTTCGGACTAACTCAATTTGAACCATGGAAAGATACACAATCGAGCAACGCGTTAAAGTTATTCAGGCTTATTATGAAAATGTGCGTTCAAATCAAAATGCATAAAGTGCACTTCGTGATTTTTCGGTCAATTTAATCGGCACATATTCACCTCAGTGGATTCGTCAATAGGCAGAATTGCCGCACTTGGGCGAATGATAATCCAAGAGTGATTGTCGCAATGCACCCACAAAGAGTGACTGTTTGGTGAGGTTTATGGGCTGGCGGCATCATCGGGCGGTATTTTTTCCAAAATGAGGCCGGTCAAGCAGTTACTGTGAATGGTTGAGATGATAACGAACTTTTTATGGCCCGAATTGGAAGACATGGATGTGAACGATATGTGGTTTCAACAGGACGGGGCCACTTGCCACACAGCCAACGAAACAATGGCTCTTTTGAGGGAGAAATTCAATGGCCGTGTTATCTCACGTCGTGGCGATGTTAATTGGCCAATGGCCACCACGACCATGCGATTTGACAACGATGGACTTCTTTCTTTGGAGTTATTTGACAGAAAAGGTGTGCGTCGATAAGCCAGCAACAATTCAAGAGCTAAAGGATGAGATTATTCGGCACATTAACGGCACAGAACCTCAATTATGCCTAAGCGTCATCGAAAGGTTGGACCATCGGATGCAGGTATGCCGCCGAGGTCGCAGCGGCCATTTGGCCGATATTTTGTTGCACACATAATTGAACCATACCAATATTATTATAATAAAAAGAAATGACCGTAATTTCCTAAATAATTTGTGTTTTATTCAAAATCAACATCGGCCCTTAAAACTTAACCACCCTTTAACATAGGGTTGAAAAAATGCAGATTAAATGGTTTTGTGCAAAATTCACTCAAACCTTATTTACACTCCGAGTGAATAATTTGATTGTTTCTTGTGCTTGAAATGCAATATTTTGACATTGAAAGAAATATGTATTATTATATAATACCAGGCGCACTTGTGCACTTAGTACGACCCTACGAACTTCCGAATACTCGCACCGCACTTTTGTTCACAATCTGTTTTGATTTCGATTGACATCTGAGTTGAGTGTTGTTGCTGGCTGTTGAAGAGTATTCTATCATTAAATGTAGGTAAAAGTCGCTTTTTTTATTTCGTTAAAGTAAAATACTTCCGTTCGTAGAACAAATTAAAGCCCACACTGACAAAAGGTCACGAACAGATCCAAGCCAAGAACGGTGTTACTCGTTACTTTGCTCGGTTTCTGTGGAATTTTTGGTTAGACTGTGTATACTGAGCGCTTGCATTTGTGAGCGATTTAAATCGATTGCGGTCAATTGCAACCGAATAGGTGAGTGGGCATATAAAGCCATCTTTAATCCACCAGTAATTGTTTTCTCGTTTGGACACAATAAATTTAATAAAAACCATCAAAATTTCAAAGAAAAAAAAAACTAACTATCTCACTTTAAATAAGGTACATTAAAACGACGAATTGTAGAGCAACATCAACCACAGAAGAACGAAGGTCCAGTGACTGGGTCATGTAGAGCGAATGAGCAAGAATGCCCCGGCCCCGCAGATCCTCGAATCCACAACCGAGGAACGGCGCTGTAGAGATAGACTGCGACTTGAAATTGAACCTTAACCAACTTACTGGTGAAACTGGAGACAGCTGGCAAAAGATCGTGCCGGATGAAGACGCTTGTCGGCTGATACCCCGGTCCACCCAGGACTGTAGCGCCACCTTAAGTAAGTTAGCCAGGTGCTTCCTTTATGGACAAAACAAGACTTTCCTGCCTATCGTCGGTGTCGGTGAAAGATGTGTAAACCGCTGGAGGTTGAAAATCGATGACTGCGCGTAAGATGAGACCTATACGGAAAGGTGCAGATAAGACTATGATCCTTTACCGATCGAGATATTAGAACATATGCACTCACTGGTTCTTTTCTTCGACGCTCTAGTTAACAACTTATTTCTGGTTTTGCATTGAATTTGATTAATGGAACAACTACAGTCAGTTACGACTACTCCCGATTGTCTTTAGTGTATTTAATGCTCTGCACATTTTCCCAATACCAGAGAAGATGAGATCTTTACTCCTTCACTGTCATGATCCAATAGACCGAACCTTGTCGGGAAAAGGCAGCCAGGCAGATGAATGTCAGGTGAATCGGTTGTCGAAAATCGCATTGGTCTGTTCAATGGCCCAGCATGGAATTTCGTCTATGATGAAAGTGAGTACGAAGTTGGTAGGGATTTGGTTTCCTTACAGGCACGCAGCCCCCGAAAATCTAAACCAAAATCTAAGGATTAAAACTTTCTTATATAAATTCAAATCTATGAAAATAAGGAGGCTATCCAGGATTGTATAGTTTATTTGAACTACACTGAAGTAAGGGTATAGGACTGCACAATTGAGTAGAAGGAAAGGGGAAATCGAATCGCCCCATCAGCTTTTTACAGCATCCTCTGCTAACTATGTCAAATGCCTAGAAGAATGAGAAAAGTTACAAACGAATATTGAATACTGTACAACTAACGCAATAGCAATACCTACAGTAAGTTATTTTGTTGCCACATCCAAAAATAAACGACACAAACAACGCTCTGCCCCTGTTCATAGATGACTTTAAAGGGATCACAAATATAAAGGGATTTCCAATAAGAGGTGTTATTTTGGTATTCAAAGAAAAATGCCATTTTTTGAGATAAATGATCGTAGGTTTATTTCATAATAAAGAGGAAGGTATGCCGTTAATAATGAAAAACAACATCAGCCAAATGGCCACCACGAGCGCGCATACAGGACCATATCCTTTTCATGGAATTTTCCATAGCCAAATCGCAAAGTGGCTGCCCTATGTCCTCGATAGCGTCACGAATTTTATCTTTGAGGTCTTGAATCGACGCTGGGCTGTTGGCGTAGACCTTATCTTTCACGTGGCCCCAAAGGAAGAAGTCGCAAGGTGTTAAATCACGAGATCTCGGTGGCGAATTGTGATCACTTCTTCGAGAGATAAAACGGTCCGGGGACTTTTCCCGTAAAAGATCAATGCTTTCGTTGGTTGTGTGGCACGTAGCGCCGTCTTGTTGAAAGTAAACGTTGTCCAGATCAATACCATCCAACTGCGACCATAAAAAATCATTAATCATCTCTCGATAGCGCAATCCATTCACCGTAACTGTTGATGCAACCTCATTTTCGAAAAAGTAAGGTCCAATGACCCCGCCGGACCATAAACCGCACCAAACAGTCACACGTTGAGGATGGAGAGGCTTTTCAACAATAAGTCTTGGGTTTTCCCAGCCCCAGATGCGACAATTTTGCTTGTTGACGTAGCCACCGAGGTGGAAATGGACCTCATCAGTCAAGATGATGAATTCGATGGAATTCCGGATCATTTTCATGAATTTCAAGGACCCAATCAGCAAAGATACGACTTTGTTGAAGCGCGTAACGTTCCATTTTTAGTAATGGCGTAGTTTCTACTTGTCAAATGTCAAAGAATAAAAGCTTCAAAAGTGACAGCTTCCGAAATAGCGGGTCATTCACAATAACACCTCTCATTGGAAAACCCTTTAGAACCGTGACAAAAGAGAATCGAGCACAACCATTTACAGTGCAATGTATCTACCCAGTTTAAGTGCCATTTTTGTTTCGGTTCCATGTGCTGACCAGCGTTTGAAATGTGTTTACATTCATTAGCTACTAATCCGCTATAAAAGATTTCTACCCTACGTTGTGTCACAAGTGACGCATAAACTTTTGTAGATGTTGCCCATTCTTACCAACGATGTGCCTTCGAAGCAGTGGCCATAGCAGGCGACAATACACAAGCATACAGACAGAACCCCACCTCTCAGCCCAGACACCGGTGTTCGCATCACGCCAGACGCCGGCCCGCCCCCCATCAAATCATTGCATGTAAATGTAAGCATAGCATTTTCACAATCTCACCTACCACTCACTCAAATGCTGGCCTACACACTTACCCTAAATTCGACCACAATTCCTATTCATATGCAAGCTCTGGAAGGATTAAATCCACATTGCACAGTCACCCATTCCTAGATAAGATGCCTCTGGTCTGGTAGGGCACCTGGCAACTGCCATGGCCAGTGATGTCATACTTTTATCATCGTTTTGACGGTTTCAAATCCCATTGGCGGCCGGCTTCACGATTTTGTACGATTTTTTAGTGTGAAAGCAACAAAACCTTAAAAAAATATATATAAAATGTACACGCTCAAAAAGTGGCTCTAACAGAGTGCGATTTTTGCTCGGTTAAAAAATGGGTTAAAATTAGCCAAGTCTCTGTGGAAAAACACCGAGTATTCGTTTCTGAAATACTACCGACATAAATAGGTAAAATGCATTCTGTCAAAAATAGCACACTTGATCAGTTGGTAAGGACCAAGTTTCTAGATAAATATCAACCAGCTGGTTAAATTCAACAGAGTTGAATTTGTTATTTACAACCGAGAAAAAATTGCTAAAAGATTATTTCTAACCGAGTTTCCTTAAACAACCTGGCTCGAATTTTTTTAATTAAATAGCTCGACTATTTTTAATTAACAGTATCACTTGGTAGTTTTTAACCGAAGGTTGGTTGATTTTAAATAAATGATTTTTCTGCGTGTAGTGACAGCTTTTAAAATTCAGGCGAAATCGTTGACAAAAACCTTCGAATATAGTAAAATGCTTAAACTTTTATAGGATACGAATGCTGAGCTTTCTGTGAGCTTGTTCAAAGGGCTTTTATAGCGGGAAACTTTTTGGATTCCGGTTTCTTTCCGTTTTCCAACTCGATAACGCGAGGACTAGAGGGTGTTTCCGAATTCACAAAATATTTCTTTTCTTAAATATTAGAATTCAATGATCTTTGGGAAAAATAGATAAAAAAACCTTTTATCGTCTTTGAATCTAGCCCTCAGTAGGTCAAGTCAATGGCATCATCCCAAGGGCACTTTCTGTCAAGAAGACAAGACTCTGCTCTTCAATAATGCAACTGAAATTGAAACGTCTCAAGGTAGCGAACATCTTGTGTAAGAGTGGGGTAGATTTTCTTGGAAAAAAGTAGAGTTTCCGTGAGCGTTAAGCATCGACAGAAAACGGTTTTTAGTTTCCCAATTTTTTCGCAACGAACCGTTTGGCTCTTCATTAGTGGCACCTTGTCAGAATGGTAACTATTTCAGTTGACCAAAGAGCTTTGGATCGAATGGAACTTTGAAAGAAGTTTATAGGATGCTACCGCTGAGCTTTATCAGGTTTTAAAGCTGCCACAGAGCTTTGCAATTTTATAGGAGCTTTTGCGACTCGGCATCATTTCTATTTCAAAGGTCGAAAAAAATAGAATCACTACAGGGATTTTCTGCGGAAGCATAAGACAAGGTTTTTTTCAGTGTCACCAATTTAGTTACCCATTTTGGCACATTTCCTGCTAAATGTAGAAGGATTATTTTATTTAATTTTTGGAAAAATTAGCAGGATTTTGGCTAAGCCAAGTTATGAATTAAAATAATAAAATAAAATCAAAGCAGACGAACCTTAGTTTGAAGAAGCCATAACATTTGACTCATTTGACAGTGAACACAGCCATTCAACGAATTCAGTAAGCACGAAGGGATTTTTTATTTAATGTTATTTTTGTGAAATTTACAGTAGTCCCTCGATAAGGTGAACTAATTAAAACAAGGCGTTTTTCGATTTTAGAGGGATTCACATTATTGGAACTTTTATTCACTTACTAAACTAAATTGAAACGATTTTCAAATCCTTAAAAAAACAACACAAAATGATTTATTAAAGAACAGTTTCTATATATTTATTAAAGCAGTATAAAAATGAAAATTAAATATGTAAATATGCAAAACGAAATAAAGGGTGGTTAAGTTTTAAGGGCCGACGTTGATTTTGAATAAAACACAAATTATTTAGGAAATTACAGTCATTTCTTTTTATTATGATAAAATTGGTGTGGTTCAATTATGTATGGGACAAAATATCGGCCAAATGGCCTTCGCGACCTCGGCGGCACACCTCCATCCGATGGTCCAACCATTCGATGACGCTGAGGCATAATTGAGGTTCAATGCCGTTTATGTGCCGAATTATCTCATCCTTTAGCCCTTGAATTGTTGCTGGCTTATCGACGTGCACCTTTTCTTTCAAATAACCCAAAAGAAAGAAGTCCAACGGTGTCAAATCGCATGATCGTGGCGGCCAAGTAACATCGCCACGACGTGAGATAACACGGCCATTGAATTTCTCACGCAAAAGAGCCATTGTTTCGTTAGCTGTGTGGCAAGTGGCAACGTCCTGTTGAAACCACATATCGTCCACATCCATGTCTTCCAATTCGGGCCATAAAAAGTTCATTATCATCTCAACCATTCACAGTAACTGCCTGACCGGCCTCATTTTGGAAAAAAATACCGCCCGATGATGCCGTCAGCCCATAAACCTCACCAAACAGTCACTCTTTGTGGATGCATTGCTTTTTCGACAGTCACTCTTGGATTATCATTCGCCAAATGCGGCAATTCTGCCTATTGACGAATCCACTGAGGTGAAAATGTGCCGATTAAATTGACCAAAAAAATCACGATATGCATTTTGATTTGAACGCCCATTTTCATAATAAGCCTGAATAACTTTAACGCGTTGCTCGATTTTGTATCTTTCCATGGTTCAAATTGAGTTAGTTTGAAGTTGAGAAATGTCAAATGAAATGCAGAAAAAAACTTGACGTTTAGGTGCGGTTCACATTCAACATCGGCCCTTAAAATTTAACCACCCTTTATATTAATGATCTGCCCAATGTTTGTTCGAATGTATCTTTTCACCTGTATGCAGATGATGCCCAGGTTTATTTATTACGACCAATCGGACTGATTGAGGATCTCAAAGCCAGAATAAATGAGGGTCCTTGGAAAATTTATAGCCGGTCCCTTTCCAATGGGTTAAATCTCAATCCAGAAAAATCTCAAATGATTTTGATATCAGTGAGCTACCACCCGTGTTTTTAAACAATAGGCAAATAAAGTTTGTTAACACAGTCACAAATCGATAAATCGCTCACTCTCCACTGTAGACCATACAAATTGCAGAGTTGGTCGAATATATGCCCGACTGCGAAAACTCTGGAAGTAGATACAAAATTAAGGTTTGTCAAAACATTATTCGTTCCAATTATTGACTATTCAACTATCGTGTACTGCCAACCTGACTCCCACTCTCAACACAAGTTGTTCGTCGCTATGTGTTAGACCTGCGTCGTCATGACCATATGTCGCACTACCGCAAACTGGTACTTGGTTGTACGTTTCCACAATTTCTAAGACTCAGGCGTTGCAAGTTCATGCACAATCTGGTTAACAATAGATTCCCTGCAAATCTCTTCGAGAAACCTAAATTTGCCCAATCCACCATTACTCAAAATCTTATAATGCCCAAGTCCAATTACTTGAACTCTTCGCGCCTCTTTTTCGTCCATGCAACCAGAATTTGGAACTCTCTACCGATCGTAGCTAGGCAAATAATTGGAGCTTATAAATTTAAAAATGCTGCACTACAGTATCTATAATTATAATTGACAACAGTTAGAACTATTTACCCTTGACATTCTTTTCTATCTCCTTTCTTAAAGCTTTTTCTTCTCCCTCTCTTTCTGTTCTTCACACCTCGACTCTTATATTTCTTCAGTTTTATGTCAGTTTTATTGAAGCTTTTGTTTATTCTCCCAAAAAAATGTACTATAAAAGACTGTGTTCTTATTTGTACTTTCCTTTATAGATAAATTGAGATTGAAACAGTACTTAAAATATAAAATTCAGTCCCATCGCTGTGGCCTCCTTAAATTGAAAAGAAAACCCATCTCAGAGTAACAGAAATGCCCCTTGAGTGGGCAACATTGAACGTATTTGATACAGATAATTATTTTGATGCTTTTTCGCAACAAACTCTTCGCCGCCTTTAAATTAGCGTCACCTTGCAGTTGAACTAACCAAAAGCATGAATTGAATGACACTTTTATAGGAGCTTAACAGAGTAGGTACTTTGCTCAGCTTTTCAAGCCTTCGATTACTGTCAAAGGATATATGCCGAAAGCTGTTTTATTTTGTAGAACGTCACGAAAAAAAGTTTGAATACACGCGGCGTATTTCCGTTTTGCCCTAAGTCGGTAAATTTCTGCCTGAAGTACAGACAGGTACAGCCTAAAGCAGTACGAAGAACACAACATCCTTCCCTATGGTTATGACCGAGTTTCACCCGAAGATTATGCGATGAGGAAATGCAAGGTTCATTCTGCTACGTCAGTTCAAGCGGTCTAAAGTTATAGCACATCTCAAATAGCTAAATGCATTCTAGAGACGAGATATATACCACTTAACCTGCGACACAGAAGACATTTTCAAATGCATTAATGAGAACCAGCAACATAACTCCAACCTAAGGACAAATCACGACACAGTTGCATTCTGGCTACGCAGGAAAAGCAAACCTTGTTGCCGTTCTTATAGCACCTTTGATATTGTCAGATTTTTATTTGATCACCCATGTATATGTGCAGTGAAGTTCTGTCTCCCCGGACGGTCCACTCTCTTGCCTGATCGGTTTTTGAAAATAGAAAACCGCAATCGTTACAGAGCTATATGTCTTACATGTCCACCTTTGCTGTTTCACTTACAAATTTATCTATTGAGACTTGCAATCACTTAAAGGCGAAGCTTACATTTGATTGCAGTTAAGATGACATCGAACTAAGTTTCGTTGCGCACAACATATCACAACTCGAGAGCGAATCTGTAAATCTATGTTCCGATGGGTGTGAATTAGTTAGCCAACCAACTATACCTGAACATTTTAAAAGCGACACACATTAAGAAGCCAACCACTTTAATACTGAACACAACATATATTTTCCAGTTCAATAAGTATGCAAAGAAGAAAAACAATAAATACAGAGAGTGGAATGTTTGAAAGCATAAAATGTGTTCTGTTGTATTTAACTGTGGTTCTATCGCAGGTCTTTCGGTGTATTGTTTTTTACAAGAAACGCTAGATTGTATGACTGTGTATTTTACAATTATGGCCATAACGAAGAAGCTCACCCCTGTGATGAATTTCGTTTCGTCAATCGAATGAAGTGCATCATTGGGGTGATGCGTTTTCGTTGGCTGTGTTGGTGTGTTAGGTTTTAATAAACTATTGATGTGCTGTGTTGTTTGTTTTCCGCGCTGAGCGCTGTGTTTTTTTTAGTATGGATACGTAATATACATAAATAAGATAATATAAAGATTAATTCAATTGCAAGTAGAGTTACTTGCTGATGCATAAAGACTGGGTAGGCAAATGAATACGAAGTTGAAAGGATAATAAATATTTAATCGCGTTGCATTGCTGATATTTGGAGGGTATATTCGCAGTGCATATAGGAATGTTGAGTGGCACGTGGTTGTTCCACATTTAATTGAAAAGCACTGCTTGCCAATGGCGAGACACCGTGTGACTCATAGTCGAATGTGCAATTGTGTCTGTCAGTTAAGCGATGAATTGGACAATATAGTCCACCGCATTGGCATTTACGGCCATTTAGTCCAACGAGACGGCGGCAGACTGCACAGCGATACCTCTTCCTCTTCACCGGTGCGTTTGATACTTCCTTTTCCGCCTGTTCTTTTGTTGAGGCAGCTGCTAATGCTTTATCATCTGCTGCCCCTCCTTGACGACAATTCCTTGCAATTGGCCGGACGCAGTGTGAATTAGAGTAAAATGTGCAATCATGTCTGTCAGTTAAGCGATGAATTGGACAATATAGTCCACCGCATTGGCATTTATGGCCATTTAGTCCAACGAGACTACGGCAGACAGCACAGCGATATCTCTTCCTCTTCACCGGTGCGTTTGATACTTCATTTTCGTGCTGTTCTTGTACTGGGGGATGTCTCAATGGCTCGACACCGTGTGACTCATAGTCAAATGTGCAATTGTGTCGGTCAGCAAAGCGATGAATTGGACAATACAGTGCACCACATCGGCACATGTACTTGTATAATCGAACTGTCTTACCGCAGACAGCACAGCGATACCCTCCACTCTCTCTCCCCATTGAGCTTTCGATTTTGGACATTTTTTCTTCGGTAATGTGTTGTGAAAATAACCTCAGAAAGTCGAAAGCAAATTTTTAATTGCTGTTGACGGGTGACTTTTATGCAACCAAAAAAACCGAAAGGATTTCTACTTTTATTGATCTCTCTTCTGTTTCCTGAAAATATAATAATCGATTTAAAGTTGGTGAGCAAAAGATGTGTTGTTCTTATTATAGCCAATATGTTTGAGATTTGTACATCAAATTAAAGCTGCAGCATAAACAGCATTTTCTACCTAAGGAGGAAGACACGTAGCTAGAACAGCGAATTAATAAATTTAAATGATAACAACAGACTGCTGCTCCCTTTGAGCTCTGATGTCTCTTGAAATTTGGGTAGAGCGCAGGCGGATGGTAGACGTCCACGCATGGGTTGACGACAGCAACCTTGATTTTGTTTTTGTAACAAGGATTTCATAAACAAAATACACTGAACATGCTGTGTTTGTTGCAAATAATGTTCTCACAGCTCAGTTGGCTGATGCGTTTAATCACCTACAGGAGGAAAAACTATTTGCAAATCGACTGTTTCTAATAAATTGGTGCGAAGCAAATGGAAAGCGAATATCCCTTTGACTTCTGCGAAAGATGAATCATTCAAAGTCAAAGACTAGATTTTGTGATGATAAAATACCCGCCATCTTCGAATTCAATTTTAAATATCAACCAACAATACAACAGTGCATAGGAAGTAGAGTAAAGACATTCACATGTCGATAATTAAGTAAGAAAATACAATTTTTACAAATTACCTGCGAATTGGGATTGTGTAAACGTACGTGATATCAGATTCACTTACCAGCGGAGCTCTGCGAACCGGAGCGATATCCTTTTAAATTTTGCACAAAAAACGATGTTTCTTGGTTGAATAATACTTAAATTTGTAATAATTGCTAATCGCAATAGTTTTCACCAACAACCTTTTTAAAATAAACTGTTAACACAACTTCGCACTTATTATTGATTGTTGTTCATTTAACGTGCCCGTGCGTGTTTTGCAAATGGAGTTCGAAAAGCTTCTCTTTAATATCAACAGCGCCCACTGGGTGTAACTTGGTAAAACGTTTATGTTAAGGCTGCGTTATTTTAAGTACTCCCACTTTATCAACATAAAAATAAGTTCTCAAAGGGAATCAAATTAGAATATTTGCAATTCAAATTTACTGTTGGTTTTCAGTTTGTGGCCTCGTTGTCAATTTCTTTTAAATAACAAAAAAATTCTCTTCAAAATTTTAAGCAGCTTTCAATCGAGCTAAAACATAGGTTTACAACTTGATAATTCATTGGCTGTAACAATAAATAAGATGAATACAGCACAGAAATATTGTTAATTTTTTTATTTTATATGTATATAATATAAAACTTAGCGTTAAATGGTAATTTAATTAACATTCAGGTCACTTAGTTAAATTACAGATAATGCTTAGGTTTCTAATATCAGGTACAATTGTTTAATGTTATTAAAATAATTTTATGGTTAACATCATTTGGAATAAATATATAAATTCGAATGTAAATATGTTTATAGATTCGATAAAAGCGTAATAAGTTTACTGGCTGTCTTCAATTTCTATTGGCCTAGATTACTATATGAAAGTCCACCTTGGTACGAAGAATTTCGGTTTCTTGACATGTAAAAAAAAAATATGAAAATTAAATGCAAAGAAAGGAGCACATTTATAAAAAATATTATGTGTATGATTGCCAGTTGTTTTCGTTTTTAAACTAAACGCCTATTGGGTACATCTTAACCGGAGGAAGAAATGTGAAACTACATTCTAACTTCGCTTGGCTGACATTTTTCCCCATGATTTAATTTAAAACATAAAGGAAATGAAGTAAGCAAAAACAATGCACTGGGAGAGATCTAAACGCTGTAAAGATGCTGTGGCTGTCGGTAAGTAGCCGTTTCGGGAAAACTCTAAACACAGCCGAGGCACTGAACACGAGCACTACTATTAAAACGCATATTCATTTCACTGTATTATTTTTTTAGATGGCCCTTTTCGACCTTGCAGCGGTTCCAATTAAAACCAGTCTGAAAGCGTTTCCCCACGGCGAACATATGACACTACAGTTTTCAAGAAAAAACAGTTAATTTCAGCCGTTCGGCATAAATTTGTTCAAAAATAAACACTCATTCAATGGGCATATTCAAAAATCTAGTTTTCTTAATTCGACTTGATTAGACTGGACTAGAAATACCCTGGACGCACAAACTAGATTGGCGGGCAACGTCACTTTTCGAACATCAGCCACATTTACAAACTGTCAACTGTGATGGGAACTAGACCAATAAAATCGTCAACGAGATTTGTCTAAACTAGGTATACGAACGTGTTGATTAGTCAACTTCAAATGTTTTTACATTCTTGTGGTTTATTTTGAATTTTGACACTTGGAAATGTCGAGTATGCAGGCAGGATTTTCTTGACTGGATGTTTTTTCATAAGCGTCAACCAAAAAAAATATTCACGTACTACAAATGAACTTTTAAGAGGCAATAAACGGTAAAAAAAAAAACAGGAGCGGCTTCGGCTTAGTAAACTCACCCGGTTTTAGTGAAAATGGCAGCAGCTATCATTATACGTTCGGAAGGATCGACTGGCTTAACAAACCAAGCTGAGTCGTTATGTTCCTCCCAGCAGTTGTTTGCTTTGCGACAATACGCAGTAAAGTGCCCAGCGTCGGTGGAAATTATACCGCACAACCTGTCGTTAAAAAGGCGTTTATTTTAAGGTGACATCTGTATAAAAAAATACTCAACAAAACAATTACCTGTACTCGTATTCCAAGTCCAATGTTGGAGGAATTTCCTCCAACTTACATTTTAGACCATTTAAATCCGCTTTCAACAAGATGGAAAACTCGAAGCAAAGGTGATCGTTGTAAGTATTTGAGACCGTTGCGCTATTAGTTCCGCAGGCTAAGCATTTCGATTTCAAGCCAGTCGACTTCATTGTCTCTTCCAGCAAACAAGAACCATATTCAATTTTCTTGTTCAATCTGACCAAAAATATGGACTGCGACGAAGTATATGGACCGCAATTTGGACACCAACAGTGAATATTCACGCTGGGGCGCGATTGGAAACACTTTATCCACATCTCACCAATCGAACCCCACATATTAATTAAATGGGGATGCGACATGGAGCCGTTCGATGTTTTTGTATCAACTTTGTAGCCAAATAGCGACAAAAACAAAACCATGCGATGAATGTATACCGCAGCAGTCGCACCTTCGCTCATAAAATGCTGTATAAAATCCATGGCTATGTTCTTTGGCCCATATTTAACATAATTGCAGTAGGATGCATCTTCGGTGCCGCGCGTCATCAATATCTGGGCGATTGAATCGAATGCGCAGGTATTCCAAACGAGGTAATGTACTCCATTGCAACTAAATTCCCTGTGGGCACCTCCATTGCGAAGTATAAGCATTTTATTATTTGCTGATGTTGGTGGACTTGGAACATTGTATTGATTCATGTCTGAAACGAAAGAGCGTAAAACATTCGCAAGGTGCATATGGTTCGTCTTGTTACGGAAAGCTCAGAGCGTTACTTATACTGCAAGCTACACGTGTTCAAAAATCTAGCGAAGTTAGTTCTGTCACTTACTTCGCTAGCTTTTTGTTCTGTCACTTCATCTAAGTGGGGTGCGGCAGGACTCCCTTTTGCCGTACCCACCCATAAACCTAACCTAGTTCTGTCACTTCCGAATAATAGTGTGTAGACATATAAAAGCACGACCGGTATATTAAATGAAAGGTTGCCTGTAGGGATGGGCAAAACGAGAAAGGTTGACGGGATTTGTTGCCCAGGACCAGAAAAATAATGCACTCCCTTTACGGTTTTTCTCGGTTTTCTGATTCGTAAAAAGGAGGTACATATCTAACAATTCGAAAGAGGAATGCGAAGACATTTGGTTGGCCGATTTTAAGTCTTATCTTTACTTGTCAAAAGCATTTTAGTAGTCAATGCGCCTTTTCCACTCAATTGATTGAAATGGAGACATACTCGAAAAAAAAAACTGCTATTCCCTCATTTTACCCTTTTTTAGGAAACAATCAACGCCACCTGCCGTCACTTCATAAACAAAGAAATTGAAAGCCATCAAAAGCTTACCTTTTTTCTCTTTTGCTGCCTCTGCCTTCATTGACATTGTGCTCTGTTGGTCGTTATTATTCATTTTGAATTTGTGTATCAAAAACAAGCTGAACAAAAAGTCTGATGATAAACAACTTCTTAGTATTTATGAGGTAGCTCTCACACCAATCCAATGTTTTTGGTTGTGTGTCAAAATTTAACACCAATTCTGTCAGTTAAAAGGATTTTTAATTTAAATATACAGTCCGTAACATTGGGATAGCCTCACGCATTGTTTTTTCTTAAATTGAATGTGTTACCTCCTTCATGCTTACACAAGGAATTATATATTGGGTGACAAGGTAAGAGACTGCTCTCTGAGAAATTTCTTAAATGTGACACAACTTTCGGAACCAATTTTGTTTGCAGTCACTAAAATGTGATTTTTTTTTTTTTTTTGTAACATAAGAATAGCCTCTCAGTAACAGTTTAAGCGAAAATTTGTAAGCGTGAGTGTCGAAAACATATCGGGAAGTGATAAAACTGTTTATTTTTCTATTTTTGTTAAAATGGGTAGACAAAAATCATAAGCAGTCCAAGCGGGGACTTTCTAACCGCACTGTAGCTCATAAAATTAATCGAAGCCCGAAAGTCGTTAACACTTATTTAAAAAATCCATTATTGTATGGGAAAAACTATATTCTTCAGTTCTTTCTAATCAAGACAAGCGGAAAATCATTAGATTAGCTTCCGATTCCACCCACTCTCTGAATAAAATAAGACAGGAAGCTGGATTAGAAGTAAGCCGAATGACCATAAGTCGGGTTATCAAAAGTGCTGGACACCAAAAGCGACTAAAGTTGAAGAAAGAACCACCGCCAAACAATGCGTGGAAACAACAGCGCCTTACTTTTGCAAAATACAACATGGCATGGAATACCTTGATGAGATTGCTCACGTCGCTGATTATAGGCAATTTAGGTTAAGTAGCTTAGGTAGTTTTAAGTAGTTGTAATCAAAACAAAAATAAAGAATTCAAGTTTTCTAAAGTTTCTTGGAATTTAAAAAAACAACACAAATCACAGATATAGATAGATTTAAGGCCGAAAGGCAATCATTTTAAGGATAATGGTAAGTTTAGAGCGCTCGCTGAGAGCCAGTAAGCTAGAATAAGATAAATAGATAAATGTTAGTTTTAAATTAGATTTAATCGTTTTCTGTCTAGTCTGCAAGTTTAACTAAAAATCCCAATAAAAATGAATTTAAAATGAAAAATGACTGATGGCAGGAGCTTTCAAACGATGGACCAGACGGATATAGTTACTGCGTTCATGATTTGCGAAAAGATAAGTTGTATTTGGATCGCCGTCATAGCCGAGAGGGAGGAGTTATGGTATGGGGTGCAATAATAGACTGTTAAATGACAGCGAAATGCTACAAAAACATATTGGAAACAGCATTGCCCCAGTTTCAGGACGTTTTTGGACCACTGCCGATTGTTTTCCAGCACGAAAATGCACCCATCCACACAGCCGGCATGGTTAAAACCTGGTTGCAAAGCCAAAATATACAGCAACTATCCTGGCCACCTTACTCTCCAGATTTGAACATTATTGAAAATGTATGTGTAATCAGACGAACGCAACCGTGTTGCACTGGACGCGCTCATTACAGAATGCGCTGGTGGATTATCCCTTGAACACGAGGATAGAAAAAAAATCTGCTTCTGCTGTGTTTGAACAAGTTGGGATTATTAAAACCCATGTGAAAACAAATTTTAGATATTAATAAATAGACGATCAAATTAAACTGTTCTTCGAATTTAATACAGTGTGGGGTTGGCTAACACGCAAAGTCTATGAAGGTGGGAAGCAGTACATATATAAAGAGGAGCTCATTGCAGGTATCAAAGTGGCCTGGGCCAACATTTCATTAAATTTTTTTAAATCCTTATATGACACCTTAAACGATCGCGTTTTTGAGGTTATTAAAAATAAAAGACATTGTACAAAGTACTTAAGTATTTTTATTACTTAAGCTTAGTACGCTGCTTGAGCTAAACTAAATTTTATCTGGTCTCCAATTTTTCTCTCCAAACATCAGCTGAAGTCCTAGCTAAATTTTGACACAGGGAGCTCTGTGGATAAATGTCACAAAAAAAAAGAGCTGTTGGAAAATAACTTACTTCAAAAATTCAACTCTCTCTAATTTCATCCATTTCCAATTCTATGTACTCCTCGTCGACCTATTTATTCAAAAAACTCATCTTTGCTTACTTCTCCCATTCTTCGCCATACAAAAACGCAAGAAGAACAAGAGAACACTACAATCTGTCAAAATGTAGCTTGAGGAAATGTCCCGACCCATTAAATGGCCGCGCTAAATCTTGACAGATACATGAAGTACATTCGGAAACAAATTTTTCAGCAGCGTACCACTCAGATAAAGGGGCTTCGCTTAAATTTAGCTCAGCTAAATTTTGGAGAGAATTTTGTATGGGGGCGATAATTTAGCTCGAGCAGCGTACTAAGCTTTACCGAAAACAAGTAAGAAATTGATACATTTTTTCTTCTTTTTACTATAATTAATACGGTGAGGCTACTCTAATGTTACAAAAAAAAAGAAAGAAAATTCACATTTTAGTGACTGCAATCAAAATTGGTTCCGAAAGTTCCGTTAAGTTCCGGAGATTTCTGAAATCTCTCTCAAGTCTCAGAGAGCAGTCTCTTGCCTTGTCACCACGGTTGTCACTTGAAAATAAAATTTGTGTCCAAAATTGGAAATAGAAATGACCAAATGTAGCTATAAATGACCAAAGAAATCTAAGTCCGAAATATTTGTAAACACAGGACAATCAGACGAAAGGAAATTCGCTTTAGGTTGCATATTGAATTGAAGTCGAACGTTTTCGAATAAAAAAGGACCATGCGACCAAGACAAAAAATAATGACGAAATTTGGTCACAAATGACCAATCTGGCAACCATGCTTGTCACCCAATATAAAGGGTGATTTTTTAAGAGGTTTAGAACTTTTTTTAAAAAAAAAACACAAAAAAATCGAAAAATAGAATGAAATATTTATTTGAATCGATAGTTTGAACCTTGCAATTTAATGTTTAAAGATAATTTCATGCAAATGTTGACCGCGGCTGCGTCTCAGGTAGCCCATCCGCTGAGTCCAATTTTGGCATACTCTTTCACACATATCGGCCGGTATCTCACTAATGAATGCATGGATGTTGGCTTCCAGTGCGTCAATCGAAGCGGGCTTGTCCCTATATACACATTAGCCTTGGCATACCCCCACAAAAAATAATCTAATGGTGTCAAATCGCACGATCTAGGCGGCCAATTGACCGGCCCGAAACGTGAAATAAACTGTTCACCAAACTCGCCTCGCAATTGCGCCATTGTTTCGCGTGCTGTGTGGCATGTGGCACCGTCTTGTTGAAACCACATATCATGCAAGTCAAGAACTTCCATTTCGGGCAAAAAAAAGTTTGTTATCATCGCTCGGTAGCGTTCACCATTGACAGTAACGCTGCGATTCGCATCATCTTTGAAGAAATATGGCCCAATAATGCCGCCGGCCCATAAACCGCACCAAACAGTGGCTTTTTCGGGATGCATTGGTAGCTGTTGCAATGCTTCTGGCTGATCTTCACTCCAAATGCGGCAATTTTGCTTATTTACGTACCCATTCAACCAAAAATGAGCCTCATCGCTGAACACAATTTTTCGATAAAAAAGCAGCGATGAACATTTCGAACCGAGCACGAATTTTGATAGTAAAATTCAATAATTTGCAAGCGTTGTTCATTTGTAAGACTATCCATGGTTAAATTGCAAACCAAACTGAAGCTGTTTGACAGTGACACAAGGTACTAAACACACGTCAGCTGTCAAAACCAGTGTTGCCAAAACCAAACCAGCTAAAAAATCACCCTTTATAATACCTTATGTAAGCATAACTTAAAAAAAAAAAAACAGTGCAAACATCCAAATGTTTTGTTATTGAAATGATTCTCCGATTGCATTTCAAACTAACAGACATCAAAAAGTGCAAATTCAAAACAAACTTACGTCAACCACTCAATATATTCTACAGACAGTTAACTGCATTCATATCTATGCGATTTGGCTCTGGTACCTGTTACTGGATAGATGATACTACTACACACAAAAATTAGTTTCTCATTACAACACCTACTTGAAATTCGTAACGTCACAAGCAAATCAATGACAATCCTTGGTCAATAGAACTAAAACAAACTATTAAGTAGAGCACCCAAATGCTACTGAAACAGAAAGTTCTGTCCTTCTTAGCGAAGTTCCCAGTAGCAGCGAATTCATCTACTACAAAAAAAAAAAAAAAAAACTTATATTATGAATACAAATGCAAAACAGAAGTAGTAGGCATGCTCAGGAAGCTTTGTGCTTTAGGTTAACTCTTTCCTTTTTGCGCGATTATTCTGTTTCTAATTTGTTTTGCTATCGTCATTCGCCAATGAATATACAATGAACGACTATGCTTCTGCAGCGTCGATATCGGCATAAAATTTTCCAGGCATGTTAATTTTTGTTTCTTCTGAAAGCAGTCTCCTGCACTTTGTTATAGTTATCCAAATACACCAAAATTTGCGTATTCTTTTTAGAGACACAGTTAATGCTGTTTATAGACTGACTTAATGAAACAGACGGGATGTCAAATCAAATGGACACAACTGTGTATAGCTATACATAGGTATGCATGCTTGCGAAAACCAAAGAACGGAACGTTGAAACCTGACACCTAGAATATTTGTAAGAAAATCGAATTTTGACTTATGACTGTTTATTTATAATTCACTTACTTACATAGGTGGCGCTACTACTTCTTAGGCCGAAGTAACAGCGGTTGGCAAGTGTGATTTTTCGCTTGATTTCTGATTTCTGAGATGATGTCATTTTCAGAGTTAATAGCGGATCCGAGGTAGACAAAGTCGCGAACTATCTCAAACTTATAGCTGTCTATAGTGACGTTCTGTTCGATTCGTCGATGTTGTGTGTTCTTCTATATTTTGTTTCGCCCCATTCACCCGTAAGCCCATTTTTGCCGATTCTGTACTAATACTTGCCAACGCTCCAGTGACAGCTCGATGGGTTCTGCCAATGATCTCGATGTCGTCAGCGTTATGCAAGTTAGTAACTGACTAAGACTATCGGACGTTGCTGCGATGCGAAATGTAACTTAGTCAAGCACAGGGTTCATATTAATGGGGCTATCTCCGGATCAATTGACCATCGAATCGATATGATGTGTCTTAACTTTGAATTTGACTCAATTCGCCAATAAGACTACTACTATTTACTGTGTCCTCGTTTGTAACTACTGATGGTGTGGTCCGTTTTTCGACGAATGTTTGGTGCTTTTCGAAACGTTTTCAAATGCTTCTAAACGTTTTTCTGCTTTCTTTAACATTTTAAGGCGGTTGTTTTTACGTTTTTCGAAGCGTTATCGACGCCTATTTTGGGTTTTTTTTTTTTTTAACGCGTTCTTGTGTTACTGTCACCGAAAAACAGCAGGCCCTTTAATTTTTGAAAATGTTACGATCCATAAAGAACTAAGACGACTTAACATACGGAACAAAAAACAAATTCCGGCACGTATTGCCCATTTGCGAAGGACGCATTTCGAACCCTGGATTCATTTTCGATAATTTCCCCTTTAATCACTGTAGTATCAATGAACACCTCCATTGGAGAGGTGAATAGTGGAGACCTTTGAGGTTGTGTAAATGAGAGAGGGAGATGTTTTATTGGAAATGTCTGAAGAACACACGGTTAAAATTGAAGCACAACAACAACATGCAGAACAGTGTAACAATATAAGGGCAAGACGACACCAGCACGTAAAACACACAAACACTAACAACAAAGATGCATCAAAATTTAACAAAACACCAAATCCAAAGCCCAATTGCAAGAACTGCGGAAACAAATGGCATATTAATGGACTTCAACATAGCCCCGCACGGAATATCTACTTCAATGATTGCAAAAAGAAGGGACATTTTGCAACGGTGTGCATGATGTCAAATAAAACAAACAAAACTTATCACATACATACAGCAGAAGAGGAAACACAAAAAAAAGTATTCAACATAACCAACACAAACAACATGGCAACAAAATTCACCATCGAAACAGGATCGACAGCAACAATCATCAGTAGTAGCGTATTCAACAAAATGCACAATTAGCCATTATTAACAAAACAAACAGAAAAAATCATTACCTACTCAAACACATCCTTGCCAATAGTTGGAAAATTTACAGCAAACCTAACATTCAAACAACAATCAGTAGCTGAAACAGTATGCGTTATAGCCAGCCACTCAGCTTCCCTACTAAGTTATCACGCGTCCACACAACTCAACATAATACAAGTTGTTCAGTCCATACCAAATAAAACATCCCATAACATGAAACAAAAATATCCAGAAGTATTCAGAGGAATCGGAAAACCCTACAAATACAAAGTTCATCTTTACATCGACAAAAATGTATCGCCAGGAGCTCAGCGTTTCCGTCGAATTCCATTCCATCTGAGAGCAGCAGTCGAAGGCGAGATGAATCGCCTATTGAAAGCAGATATCATCGAAAAAGCAACAGGCCCAACACCATGGCTATCACCGGTTGTCATTGTACCGAAACCCCATAACCCAACTGTTATACGAATGTGCATAGATATGAGAGCCGCCAACAAAGCTATCCAACGTGTCAGGAAAGTAACACCGACCCTACAAGACATTATTACATCACTTAATGGCACGACAGTCTACAGCAAAATCGATCTCAACGAAGGATATCTGCAAATTGAACTAGATGAGCAGTCTCGATTCATAACAACATTTAGGACGCATTGCCGAGTTTACCGATATAAGAGGTTAAACTTTGGTGTTAACACAGCAGCCAAAGAATTCCAGGACATCATCAGACAAACACTAAATAAAATAAAGAACACTTTCAATGTGAGCGAGGACATCTTTATATTTGGAAAAACACAAGCCGAACACGATGCAGCATTGGAAGGAAGAGGTTGCGCCAATGGATTTGGTAATCTTCTAAAGATGCGGTAGCCCGTGCCACCGACATGCACGATTCGCAACACCCGAATATTCGATGCCAGGAGTGCGCCTACGTACTAATCCACACCACTACGTCCTTCAACCACTCTCCCCGCGGGACTGGTTACCAATTTATGCTATTCTTCTTGTATTTGCTTCTTCAGGTCTTCTAATTTGTTCTAGTCTTCTTAGCTCGTTTTGCACAATTATCACAAGTGTGCCGATTTCCATCCAATTCTCCTCCGACTGCATCATTCGGTCTATGAGTAGTGTTGGGAAAAACGCCGGCAATGAAATATGGCGTGCTCCGTATCTTCCTCCTCGTTTGAGCATTCTGGGCACAAAGGGGAGCTATCGTGTCCGAATCGGTGCAAGTGTTTGCGATAGCCGCCATGACCAGATAGGAACTGCGTAAGGTGGTAGTTGTTATTCCCATGTGCTCGCTTTGTTCAGCTCTCGATGTTCGGGATCAACTTGTAGGTCCATCTGCCTTTTGTACTATTGTCCCACCTGGCTTGCCAGAGGGCTGCTGAAGCCGCTCGCTCTTCTCCTTTTATTCTTGCCATTTCACCTGCATCTCGTCGCCCTGGGGTTCTTCTATTATAAATTGTCAACATTTCGTCCGCGAGAATGTCGATCGGAACCATTGCTGTTATCACGAAGGCTGCCTCATCCGAGATTGTTCGAAATCCACAGATCGCTCTTAATGCACTGAGTCTGAATGCGGATGACAGTTTTCTCTTGTTTGCATTGGAAGAGGTATTCCAACGACTTCGAGTGCACAATCTCACTGCCAATGAGAAAAAATGCGTTTTTAGCCAACCGCAGCTGAAGTTCTTCTGATTTGTGTTCTCGAAAGACGGAACGCAACCCGATCCGGATAAAGTAGCAAGTCTTAGAAAACTTGGAACACCCAACAACGTTTCAGACGTTCGTAGCATCTTAGGTATGTTAAATTTTGTTTTGCCTTTTCTTCCAGAACTAATTCAGAAAAACAACGAGAAAGCACTAACATTTCGAAAAAAGTTATTGGGAGATGCTTCAAAACTAGCGTACTATGACGTCAACAAACCAACACACCTGCATGTCGATGCAGGCCCTGAAGGTCTATCTGGCATTTTGTCACAACTCAACCACAACGCCTCAACCAAATTGAGAAGCAAATGTCAGCGGCAACGTGGACAATGGAACACTTCAAAATTCATTCACGCTTCATACAGACCACATGCCTTTGATAAGCATTTTTAAAAACCCCTTATCAAAGCCAACAAGCAGAATTGAGCGTTTGTTACTACAAACACAGCAGTACAATTTCAACATTCAACATCAACGAGGTAGCTCCAATCCTGTAGATTATTTTTCCCGTCATCCAAACAACAATCACATAAACATAAACATTAACAGTGACAACAAACACAATAACCTGGAACACTATATCAACTCCGTAGTTCAGAACGCTTTACCGAAAGCCATTTCACTTGAAACAGTGCAAAAGTAAGCCGCACGAGATCCTACTCTACAAGTTTTATTTAAGGCAATTTCTAATAATCAAAACAGCATGTGAAAATGCAAAGAAATCGCGCGTTACAAAGGAGTGCGGCAAGAACTTTGCGTAACAGATGGATGTGTACTAAAGGGTTCGCAACTATTATTACCCGAGAAGCTCATAACAACGGCGATTACTTTGGCACACAAATCACATGTGCGAATAGTTAAAACAAAACAACTTCTCCGCACAAAAATTTGTTATCCCGATCTGGACAAACGTGTTGAGAAAACAGTCTCACAATGTCACATCTGTCAAACAGTTACCAATCAAAACGTTTGTGAACCGCTTGTTTTGGTTGAACCTGCATCAGCATCATTCGATAAGATGTCTGTGGATTTTGCTGGACCGCTTCCAAATGGAAAATATTTACTCATTTTGGTCGACGAATATCAGCTCTACAAAATTCGTAGACTTAAAGAAGGTATTGATGAAGATATTCGCAACATTCGGTGTCCCAATCAATTTGAAGTCAGACAACGGTCCACCATTCAGCAGTCACGATTTCAAAATGCAAAACAACTCCTTACTGGCCAGAAGCAAATGGTCAAGCCGAAAGGATGGTGAAAACATCCAAAAAATCACTAATGTCATCGGAGTTACAAGATTCAAGTTGCTTATCTCAGTTGGACATGTTCCTTATTGGTTTCCGGTCGACACCACAAGCAACAACAGAATCTTCGCCATTTGAAATGATGTTCAATAGGACGATGAACAATTTTCTGCCAACACTAAAGGAAAGAAAATAAGAAATTAGTAATAGCATTAAACAGAAGCACTAATTAAAAGACAAGAATATGCGGATAAACGACGACACACAAAGCCATCTACTTTTCAAGTCGGAGATGAGGTCCTTTGCAAACAAAAGAAAATAAACAAACTAACACCTCCGTTCAACCATGTTCCACGGGAGATCAACAAAGTCATTGGATCACAAATTTGGGCAAGTAGAGGAGACAAAACAATTATTAGAAATTCTTCTTTCTTTAAACATTTCAATAGAAATCCAAGAAATCCTACAAGCAGATACATTCATAATCCAGTAGTGAGAGTGAAATACATGTCACTTCACAACCAATACTACAGGCAAAGATAATGGAATACAGAGATATATAACTTTCCAGTGGTAAGGCAGCTGCCTACCAGCTGTTTTCTACAAAAATTCATTAAGTCACACACACTTGCTTATTTCTATTCGAGTAAATGAGAGTTCATGAGTTGGACTTTGTGCATTTGACAATTTTTTACATTTTAATCAAAACCTCCACAAAAACAAATTCCACAAATTCAATACAAAACACAGAATAATTGAACACTGCGATGCTCATTAAAGCAAGATGATTCGCGGTCGGCGGGGGTTGAAATTACAAAAACAGCAATGTAGACAAATGGGTTTTGGGGGGATAGACGTACGAAAGATATCCAACTTTTTTAATCATACATCTCTGCCACAGGACTTACCCCCAGGACACATGGGAAAGCGTAGCACAAGAAACATAAAACCGATACGTTATCAAGATTATGAACTTGAATAACGTTTTGAACTTAATATTATCTTATCAGTTATTATAATAAGTAAAGGAGGAAATGTAGTATCAATGAACACCTCCATTGGAGAGGTGTAGAGTGGAGACCTTTGAGGTTGTGTAAATGAGAGAGGGAGATGTTTTATTGGAGATGAATAAGGTTGTTTTTATAATTTCAAGTCAGATGGACGTCTTTAACTAACAGGGATTTTAGATGAAACATTTTAGCAAAACAAACAGAAACAAACAACAACATTACAATCACATTGAACCTCTTTTACGACTATTATCTAATAAAGGGTTTTCCAATAAGAGGTGTTATTTTGGTATTCAAAGAAAAATGCCATTTTTTTAGATAAATGATCGGACGTTTGTTTCATAATAAAGAGGAAGGTATGCCGTTAATAATGAAAAACAACATCAGCCAAATGTCCACCACGAGCACGCATACAGGACCATATCCTTTTCGTGAAATTTTCCATAACCAAATCGCAAATGGCTGCCCTATGTCCTCGATAGCCTTACGAATTTTATCTTTGAGGTCTTGAATCGACGCTGGGCTGTTGGTGTAGACCTTATCTTTCACGTGGCCCCAAAGGAAGAAGTCGCAAGGTGTTAAACCCCAAGATCTCGGTGGCCAATTGTGATCACCTCTTGGAGAGATAACACGGTGTGGAAACTTTTCCCGTAAAAGATCAATACTTTCGTTGCTTGTGTGGGACGTAGCGCCGTCTAGTTGAAAGTAAACGTTGTCCAGATCAGTACCATCCAACTCCGACCATAAAAAATCATTAATCATCTCTCGATAGCGCAATCCATTCACCGTAACTGTTGATCCAACCTCATTTTCGAAAAAGTAAGGTCCAATGACCCCGCCGGACCGTTAACCGCACCAAACAGTTACACGTTGAGGATGGACAGGCTTCTCAACAATAAGCCCCAGATGCAACAATTTTGCCTGTTGACGTAGCCACCGAGGTGGAAATGGGCCTCATCAGTCAAGTTGATTTTTCGATGGAATTCCGGATCATTTTCATGCATTTCAAGGACCCAATCAGCAAAGGCACGACGTTGTTGAAGCGGGTATCGTTCCATTTTTAGTAATGGCGTAGTTTCTACTTGTCAAATGTCAAGTGTCTTGCTCACAATCATCAGTAAGTTTAATTAAGTTTATCGGAACTTCGAATTCACCAGAACGCGCCTCAACTGTAAAAGAATTTGAACCTGTCGAATACGTCACTAGAGCGTCAAACAAAAAAAGCGTTGCAAAACGTATTTGGAGAGTATTTTCACAAACGTTATTACAAATATAAAATTTTATTAATAATTGTAAGCAATTACGTGCTGTTTTTGAAAATTATTTTCAATCGGAATTTCTTTTATTTCAGCTCCAAAAGCTGCAGAGAAAATTTGACATTTCAAAATGGCGACTTGGAGTAGAAATTTCACAAATACGTTCGTCGGCTATCCAAGCGTTAGTGCCAACTAAATACAAGTCCAATCAGACTGATCGTTCATCTAACCTCATACCTCATTATGAAATTAAGAACAGTCAATTTAACCTTTAGACGTCTTATTCCTTCCACTCCTTTCTGTACTATATACAAAAAGGTTTGACAAAACTTATACGTTGGCAGTGTCGCGTCACTGAAAATAACTGTACAGTTCCAGATTAACGAGAAATAAAGAACGATTTTAATTCTAGAAGAGTTACGCTTCTACATTATATCGTCTTTATTTTATTGCAATCATAATAATTATTAATGTGGTAATCGATTGGGCGCTCTCGGAGCAATTTTTATGTTCTTTTGGTACAGTAAAAAGCAATCGTCTTCAGATTTCCGGGCTCTTTTCCCAGATTTACCAACCAAGTTCGTTTGAGTTTGACAACTGGTGGAGTTTGTTTACGTTTTCGTGAACTTTTTTGTACAGCAAGGAAAGGCTCTGCATCGGGTGAATCTATTTTTGTAAATTATTTATGTATAAATATCTATTTAGAAATCAATCGGGACGGACATTTCGAATGTTTTAATATGGAATCTAACCAGTGATTGGAAATCGCTAAGAAAAATGTCGAAGACTACACAAATTCAAATCGCACGAAATCAACACAAAAAAGATCAAGTGACGTTTTTATGTTCAATTAGGCACATGAAGTCTGAAATCTGCGAGCAAATCTGAAGAAGCCCAATCGAATAGGTACCACATAAGACTTGCAAAGTTCAATTGGAATTTGTATATCAATAGCACGAGGAGCACCAGTGAATTTGCGCAAAACCGCGGCCGGAATAGGAGTCTCTTCTTTTTTCCGCGATTCCGTATCAGTGTGTCACAACAAAACTTTAAATCTGTGCCGCGTAAGTCTTAAATTTAAAGGAAACATGTCATACGAGTCCCGCTTTGTTGCAAATTCGGCTTGTACCTACATCAAACGTTATCATTCCAGGTGGCTGCAGAATTTTGTCAACAAGCTTCTTCCTAAAAGCGTCTCCCGCCTTTCGCACAAAAATCTTAGTTATTGCGCGCTCGGAACAAGGTTTGTACGTGTTCCTAGTCCTACCGCGGTCCTACTAAGCGAAGTGTCCTTTTCATGCACACCCGTCGAAATCCACTTGGACTTACTGCGAGGTGAGAATCGTTATTGTTACCAAATAAATGTATACAGCACACATTCAATTCATAATCAAACATTCTTTCAAATATTTCAGACACGTGAAGAAGCCAATTGTTCGAATACCCTCGGCGTTGAATAGTCAGGTAGGTACATTCATAGCCGTGGCTATGAAACCGTGAAAAGCTGTAATTAAAACGAGGTGAACACGATCAACCATCAAGAAAGGGGTAGGATCTTAAGCTGTCCTCTTCCTTCGCAAACGACAAAATGGACTCGATAAACACACCTAAAACTGCAGACAGTGGAATATCAGCAGGTCCATCAACTTCCACCGATAAACACACCAAACATGCGAACGAGGAAAAGAATCTTTGTTCTCTCTGCAGCAAGGACATTGGACCATTACATGTGCTATGCCAATGTGGCAAACTGTTTTGCGCTGTGCATCGATATTGTGACCGGCATAGTTGCAAATTTGACCTTAGGGCACATGCTAAAGGCATCAGTCCTCCAGTTATTGCTCAATTTAAGCTTGTGAGCGATAAGGATCGTGAGTTCAAAGTAAGCTCATGTATTTATCTCCATACATATTAAATTTGTGTTTACACAACAAAGCCAACGAAACGAGAAGCAACCAACTAAGCCACATGTACCTGCGGCCGGGTAAAGCAATACAAAAAGTAAAAACTCGTACATTTCACGTACAAAACTGCGTTGCAGTGAATTCTTATGGTTTTAGCTTGTCATGCCTTCATCGAAGGGCAGGAAATTGTATATTTGTTCGTACACACAATACATAAAAAATAGCTAACTATTAAGTAAATGAATGATCTGTACATTAGTACAGATTTATTTAAAAAAAAGACCAACCTTCGAAACGGGTCGCATGCAAAAGCATTCGCTCCTACATGTACATGGGATCTTCCTCACAAAAGTTCAATTGCAGTTTCTTTCTGCATCGGAACCCGACTTTAAGCTGTTTAGATTGGGATTTCAGGTTCAGCGAATGCTTTTCCGTGCGTCCCATCATTTCGACGCATGTGAAACTTATCACAACGAACACATTTCAATTTATTTCATCTAAATTATACACAATTTGTTTATTTTCATAATTTATTTTGAATTTGTTTTTTCTTTCTATTATTTAACCTACAACTATCTGAATTTTGATTTTTATAAGCTATCATCTTTTTTATTTATAAAGACGAGTCAAACATTCTAAAGAGAACTTATATTTTGAATACTTTTGTTTTATTTCTTATAAGAATTATTCATCCGTAACAAACAATTTATAATTTGTTTTCATTAAAGAAGAACTAATGATGTGCAGACATATTGAAATGAAAACGACATTCTGAAGATGTAAATTACATGCAAACCTGAACCGCACCCTGCGCCTTAAATTGCCTACATGTATTTATGTAGTTAATACGCTTGTAATAGATATATATGAATATTAATTTGCGTATCTATATACTACATAAAATCAAAAACCCTCTCTGATGTTCAGTATTGATCGTGGTGTTTTTTCTTAAGTCAATGTTTCCTATACAGCTTCTAAGAACGTTTTGCGGACGGAAGGATGCCACTGAAAGGCAGATGCATCAGTGTTCTTAATATCGCATCCTGTTGGCCTTGTCGATGCCTGACACCATTGTTGGATGAACTGATTCTATTTAAACCAGGTAAAGATGTCTCAGGTTGCTCCGAGAAAAAGTTTCTTTCTTAAATATTAGGTCCTATTTGCCTTGGAGGCGACCAAGTCATAAATTTCAGAAGATAATTGTTTCGCGTAGTTAGCACAGTGTTTTGCTTCCCTTTAAACACTTTAGCAATTTTCTTTTGTGAAGGAAAACGTCGTTAATTAGTCCATTGGGTAATTTATTTTCATCGCACCCGAACTAAATTATTTGTTAACAGCTGACATTTTTTGTATTTCATCGCTTGAACGGCGGAAAATTAATCGAGGTTCTTTATTTAGCAATTGACATTTGACCTTTCTGTTTAAAATCACTTTTTAGAATTCGCAGATGGCGAAACGTTTGCATAATATATTAAATAACAATCCTCAGATAATTTGCTGACATTTTTGTGGAAGTTTGAAAGAAAAAATTCAATTTGAACGTATTTTTTGAATGTTATCATTTTTATTGATAACAATTTATTTAAAGTCCCTGTATTCGTTCTTTATAACCGAAACAAATGTATGTCTTAAAAGAAAAAGTGGCAACCTGCTACCTTCATTACCTCACTAATAGGGGCGCTGCGGCTGGTAGAAAAAAGGACGCCACTCGCATTACGGTACTTTTGAATTATCCCACATTCGTTAAATTCATTTAAAAGTGGAAGCAAGTCGTGTGCGAGTGCGGGGTCTTCCAATTTTTTAAATAATAAAGCTTAATATTCACCTGAATTTGAGTCTGCGAAAAGAAAACTGTTTTCTAGCTTTTTAATTAAATTAGTTTAAAAAAAACCCTTCCAAGATTACGCCCTGGAATTGCTGTAATGACAAATATGCGTTCTGCATAATTGTAATTCATTTGGAACAGGGAAGACATCATTCAAATTTAAGAAAAATTTTTGTCCGAAATAGGCCTACAAATAATATCCAAATGTAAGTATATAATTTCCATGGAGTTTCCACTTCGATTTATGCGTCCATATATTATATAAATTGTGTTGGCAGCCGCGTGGCTTTTGCCTGTCGCCACGTAGCAACAGTTGTCTGTGCTTTATTGCTAATCACTTTCATTCTAAAATCATATTCATATTTCATTTTTAGAAATTGCACACTGGCATCGTGTAACTGGAGCTCTTTTGGACTAGTCTCTTGTTTCGTGTTGTATAAACTGCTCCACGCTTCGTTCCTGTTTGAGAAAAAGTAGGAAAAATATATTAAAGGTAAGGAAATACTATTCTTTCTATGTAGTTTTTTGGATTATTGTTATCGATTTGGAATTTGAATTTGACCGAATGTTGGACTCGCCCTTCTGTCGATTCTTGCTGTGCAGCCACTTCAACTTAACCTAACTACTGACGTGTTCATGTTTAATACATTTTTATGAATAAATTGTTTCTTTTTTAGCAGTGAAATGCAACAATTTGGACATCAAATGCAGATGCAATAGGGTGTCTGATAAAATTCAAGATCAAATCATCTTTAGGAGGAAATACAAGCGCCAGTTCTGATGTAAAAAAAAAAATGCACTGAAAAGTATTGCAAGTAACTATAATAATCAAATTAATTACACAATAAGCAACTAATGCAGCCACCAAGCAAGTATGTACGTCCTATTTTGTTTGTTCTTAACAAATGATGTCACAATGTTTCTTTATAGGTAAATTAAGTCTCCGCATCACAAGCCAGCTTGATGTTGACCAGTAAATGTCGTAGAGTTGATGCAAGAATGCTATATGGTTGGCAATCGGAGTGAAATTTCTTTCTTTTCGGACCGGAAACGCGATAATGAGGTACCAATCATCTCAGACATAAATTATGCAAGCTCTGGCAATTCATGGAATCGTTCCAGAAGAAGGCGTCGAATAGCATCCTTCCTCAATACAAAAACGAATGATGCAGGGAGTGCTAATTCTAATCACGCTGCCCAAAGCGTATACTATTGAATACATCACAAAGAATGGGTGAGTTTATGCGAAGTCAATTAGCCTTTGCCTGTTGCCGTGCAAGCAATGCATATCAATAGTACGATTTGATTGTCTTACTTTGGTTTGTCATATTGCACTTAAAAGAAACGTCTTCTAAAGCGCTCACCCACGAACATTCTCCTTCCAATTTAGATTTACTCCAACGGATTCAACGCAGCAGCTTGGTCGATGCTATCAGAAAACTCAGACTGTTAATCCAGCAACATTATTAATACCTGGAAGGATTCGCACGTTAACATGGACATCAGTTCCCGTGTAGCTATTGTATGTATTCCATTATTACTAAGTGATTGAGACGGTTTTACGCGTTTCAAGTATATTTTTTTCATGTCTTAATGTGAGGCAATCAGAGAACAACAGTTTCAACTACAAAATCTCCAGTCAGGGCATTCTGCAGTCAATTAAGTTCAGTACCCTTTCGGAAGCCATTCAACTATTTGAAAGTTCCCATGAATAAGCAAAAGCTCTTTTCTTGACAAAGCGATAGTTTTGTTTTTTAACATAAGTGAAAGCTAGCTGTGTAGATTTATCGTTCTTCGTTGCTCTCTTAATTCTTTCCTGATTGATTCCAGTGGCGAAACTGTTATTGAACTTCATCAGCAGTCAGTTATCCCATACTTTGTTTATGTGTCAACAACGTAGTGATACTAACAATCGGCGTTCTAATGGCGGGCGCAACATCTTCCCTTGTAGGCGATGGTGCGGCCTCGGTCTACTCAGGATCTGTTTTTTTTCTCTTACAAATAACATTCATTTCTTGTATTTGTTTAGGTTTAGGCCGAACGAATTTACTTGATTTTCTTCTACTTATCCTTTCTTTCTCGTTACTTCATCTGGTTGAGTTCTCAACTCGTCTCACGAATTTCATCCCTGTCGCTTGAAAACGGCCCAGGTGTATGTCGAATCCGTGGACAGATGCTGCTATTATGCAGCTTACGTTTCACTTTAGCCGTCGTGCATTAGTCGTATTCATTCGTTGATATATTGTTCCTTGTCGTTCCTTTCATCTGCCTCCAGGTTTCCAGTGCTTGTCGGAGCTTCATGTTTCACGAAGGGTATCTACCTACAACTATTTATTTCACATCTTGCACACACACAAACACATCTGTTCTTTAAATAATATATTTATTATTTTATCTTTAATATTTTTTTTGTTGGCTTAATCGTCTCATTTTAGATATCTAACATATATATGAATGAGTATACATTTTGGGTGGGCCAAAAGAAGTCATCCGATGTTGTTTGGCTCCACTTCCACTTTTGGAATTAGTAGATTTCTACTAATTTACTTTTGAAAGTAGTAGATTTCATTCCACTTTACAAATAGAGAGTACAAAATGTTCGTTTTCGGAAATTTTCCCTTTCGGAACGAAATACAGAGTAGGACCCCAGATAAGCTTCTTGTCGAAACTCTTGGATTGTTTTATATGGCAGCAGCTACAGCAGCCATATAAAACAATCCAAATTCTTGTTTCAGTGTCCCAGTTAGATCTAAAAATCAATCTGCAAATTCAAAAAAAAATTAACCAGATTCATTAAATGGGAAAAAAAGTTATTAAATTTTGTTTGGCAGCGGCTTTCATCAGCCACCCTGTATTATTGTAGTCGGGCGTCTTGTATAGAAGCGTTAATAGCCTGCTCATATGGACTGAGAGCTGCAAAAGCGGCACTAGCTCCTGTATGAGGTAAAGTCGCCCTTGTGTACGGTTTTACATAGCCAGCAGTGGCAGTATTTCCTGAAAAATTAATAACAAAAAATAAAATGATTTAATTATTGAGTAGACAAGGCTAAGAACTTTTAAACCACTGCACGAATAAACGAAATTCAGTAACATTGGGTGTAAGTAAAGTATGTAAGTAGTGAACATATAGATGTAACCAATATATGAAGAAAACCCTCGCATCAGAAAATACTCTTTAATATTTGTGCGCTAAAAGGAAATCGATTCGGAAGGCGCGCGTAAAGTACAGCTGAGATTAAACACTGTACAAGAAAAGAATTAAGAAAAATCTTCCTTCCCTGTTGGGAATCGAGTGCATTTGTCAATTTCATTGATCACTGAATAGGATGGATTACATTTATCTCATCCAAGTAGGGCGCACGTTCCACGGTTTAACTTTGCTAGAAGTTAACTCTTTAGTTTTGTTAATTTTTTAAAGTGTTTTATGAGCCCTGGTGTTGTTCTTACTTCCATTTTTGCTAATGGATTCAAACCAAAGTTCTGACAAGCCCCAATAAACAGATAATGCTATAAGAATGAACATTTTATTTGTCCTCACCAGTTCATAGGGAATTTTATGAATTCCTAACTCGATAATGAGATTCGGGAACTTCTTTAATTGTGAAACAAGCTTGCGAAAGGAAATGTGTCGGATTGCTGCAGTTGGGCGGGGATTGTTGGTGGGGATCTCGATTTTCCTTATGAGTACAAGCGTAAGCCATGCCATTAGCGCCAGCGCTCTCCCCCCGCGTTGTTTAACTATACAGTGTTCGCCATGCATCAATATAAATGGTACTCACGTATACTCTTAGTTTGTAATTGATGCGCGATATTAGCGGCCCCTCCGCTTAAGATTGAAATATATCTTTAGCTTGTTTGGGTTTTTTTCATCGTCGCATCGCAAGAGGGCGTACTTAAGTAAGGCCTCCTACTCAGCTTCCACATATTTCTAGGGAGGAATACGCAATCTTTGAACTTGGTACTTTGAACGGCCGTATTTCATCTGTTGAATAGAAATACAGTTAACCTACCGGCTTAGTGCCCTGGGTAGTGCTGTTATCCCATACTTTGTTTATGTGTCAACTAAACTAACAATCAGCGTTCTAATGGCGGGCGCAACAGGTCGAGGCTCACAATTGGTCCACGTTTAAACTCTCCGTTTAGCCGCTTTGAATTTAATTTAATACTCTATTTTAAAAGTCGGCTAAGTTACGTGTACTGAACGTTATCTTCAAGAAACTCGAGAGTAACCACCTAACCAGTGCGAATAATTTGATTGTGTTAATGAATGTACAAGTTAACAACAATTAAAATGTGTTTATAGGTTCAAATTGAGAACATCAATGGAATGCACTCCGTTTCCAAGGTCATTTGACAAATGCAGAGGAAGCCAAACCTCACCTGAAGAGCGATGAGCAGTATTTTACGATGCTATCGCGGCTGGCGATTCGGCTCGTGTGAGAGGGGTTTCTTTTTGGGCGTACGCCGGGCGTTGGCATCCTACTTACCACTGTCTGTCCCTTTATGGCATCAGTTCGCTGAGCTCTCGGAGCCATCAGCGCATATGAGGATTGTGCTGTCTACCGTCAATTGGTGACACCTCTGTCACCATTTCCAATTTAGGCACTAGGTCCGCTCTTGTGGCGATTTTTCCATTCATTGGGCGTCACAGTGCGGCATCTGGATACACTGAAGGGCCTATGCTCCAGGACAGTGCTTTGCTGTTAAGTCTGTCGTTTTATGCTGGTGATTTCAGTTCGGTCCAACAGGTTTGCCGATCGTCGGGAGCAATCGAATAAGCACGTCGGATAGGGGATCACATTGTTTGACCCCACTTGACAGTTGCCAGTGTTCAGGTGGTGCTTCCAGGGCCCCAATTCCGAATAGTGTCCCGTGGTAGACGGAGGCGAAGGCCGCTTTCGATTCTCTACCGTGGAGTTATCGAAAGACTGTTGTCAGAACACACCTTCAAAACAAGGGGAGGAGTTGCATCTGAACTCGGGCATATAGCTCACTGCGAATGGTGTATTGCTTCGCGCTGCACTATGCTGACCCAAAATTCAAATTGAGAATATCAATAGAACAGATGTCAAGTCCAGTCATACCAATTTGTAAATACTGACGCGTCGGGTAGGAAAAAAGCCAAATTCGTAGCCTTTATTATTCATTTATTTAATTTGTAGTTTAAAAAAATATATCACAACTTTGCAGCGCAGCACATCCATCAGTCAGTACGCATTGTTAGAAAGTTCTTTAAACAGGACACGCTATTTGGGGTTTTATTTAATTCCTCTGATGGATGTATAATCATTCTTTCAGTGGCACTGTAACAGAAAATGTCGGCGTATGAATTATTTTGCCCCAAACAGGGCTCCAATCTGCCGTAGTAATCCCGTGGAACTCTTTTTCGGCAATTTGACATCGTCCAGTTTAGAAGTTGTATTTCTGACTGCGACCCTGTTTGGTTTTTTACTATGCCTCTTATTTTTTCTTTAAGGGAACTTAATGGTTTGCTCTTTGACCCATCGCGGCTGCTTGAGTTGCACGGCGATGGAGGTGGAAAGGGAGCGGAAGGTGCTGTATCTGGAGGCGGTGTTTTAGACAGGCCTGAGGGCTACGAGCCACCAGTTCAACAATCTGTCTGACGAATTTTATTTTATTTATTTCCCAACTGAGCTAGAAGCTCCTCTTTATCTTCTTCCCTTGTTGGCGATGGTGCGGCCTCGGTCTACTCAGGATCTGTTCTTTCTCTTACAAATAACATTCATTTCTTGTATTTGTTTAGGTATTCTTTAGGCCGAACGAATTTACTTGATTTTCTTCTACTTATCCTTTCTTTCTCGTTACTTCATCTGGTTGAGTTCTCAACTCGTCTCACGAATTTCATCCCTGTCGCTTGAAAACGGCCCAGGTGTATGTCGAATCCGTGGACAGATGCTGCCATTATGCAGCTTACGTTTCACTTTAGCCGTTGTGCATTATTCGTATTCATTCGTTGATATTGTTCCTTCTCGTTCCTTTCATCTGCCTCCAGGTTTCCAGTGCTTGTCGGAGCCTGGCTCTAGTGTTGGTTTAGATGATTATGTTCAGTGCAGTTTCAACTTTTACTTTCTTTCCTTATCCTGGAATAACTGGGGACCTCTCTTTATTCTTGATGTCTCGCCACCTACACTGTTCATAGTTATACTCAATAATACTATAACGTTTATTCAAAAGAACATAAATTCGGAATTAAGTCCTACACAAAATATTGATCATTATTAAACTAAATCAAACTATAAAAGGAAACAAGTTGTGCTGTGCGTCGCTTCTCGAATTCATCCTTTTCGGAAACATTAATGCTGGCCTCTGGATCGGATGGTCCAGGGGGGGCGTGTGTATTGTAAAACGTCCTCTGATTATAGTCTCTTGTTAAGGACTATAGCTGCTTTCTGTGTTTTAGAAACTGAAGCCAAATGCCTCGTCAATACTCACGAGAGCTACTGCGCTTATTGTACTTGTACGTTCCCATTCCGCTCACATGTAGTCGGTTTTTTTATCAACCTCAAACTTATGGAAATGTCATACATTTATATGTACATAATAGCTGAGAGATCTTTTATAAATACCTGGTTTTAACAAATATTCATCCATCCATGTGTGTCCATATTCATAAGTGAATATAACCTGCCTTTGTAGCACCTACTCCATTTATTTGAATTTTACTCCGCATTCGAGGCCTGTACTTCTTTTTGAACTGCTTGTGTCCGAGACTAGTTCTCTCCACTCTCGAGTTCATATCGTATTGGTTCCCTACGCAGCGGCGGATCTTCAAAGGTTGCTGGTCTAACTATGACTACCTTACTTCATGGTTTAGTTGCTATTGCACTCAAAAAGTAGTCCCAGCATGACCAAACACTCGACACTTGTTTGTTGAGACACTATTCTACTAATACTAAGTATTCATTGCAATCGATTTGAGGTGGTGCCTGTTCACCTGCCAAGTAAACTCTCTGTAGAATGCCTGTTCGTTGATCTGCTACTACTACTACTACTGCTACTACTGCTGCTGCTGCTACTTCTACTACTACTACTACTACTACTACCAATAGCTTTGCGGATATACCTTTTTGCGATGTTAACTTGATATTCAATTCCTTTGCTAATAAAATTGCTTCTTAATATCACATTAGCTTAATGTGCGCACCACTTCCGACTGCCATCGTCTATTTACTTTCTGCGGGCGAAAACTTTGGGTGACAATGGTTTTTTGAAAGGGTACTGAACTTAAATTTGTCCATAAACATTTTGTTGTACACTGCAAGCACCAACTCTTGTAAATCTTAATAATTACTGCATGAACTTTGATTGCGATTTTAGCTGTCCATTGTTCTCTGTTCGCTCTTTTCGTATTGTTGCTGCTATTTGCAACATTTTATAACTTATCCATGATCTTTAGAAATTGTATTTACGATCCTCGTCCCCGTCAGGCCACCTTAAGTGGCACAATTTTTTAAAATGTAAAATGACCCGTAAAATAAATGAAAAGGTATAACAAAATGTTCTTTTGGTTAAAATTGAATGCAATTATTATTATTATCATTATTTATTAAATAACATGATTACACTAATTTGGACGAGCCTAGCTGCAGAGACTATTGGCTCTATAATGTGTTTAGGTTAAATTATGACCTCTAGGCAAACCATGTCCCTTTGTATATTTTATCAGTAGCCTAGGCCCTGGCAGCTAGTGCTTTATTTTTTTCTTTTGCTTACGTCGAGGAATATAATTTATTTTAACAGATCAATGTAATTCACATAAAACAATATTTAATTCGACAACCTTACACCTCAGCGACTCAACCACGACTCTCCTTCTCCCTCGTTACATCCTTGCTAACAATCAAACACTAATTAATTTGGCTGCCAGCTGAGGTGGCAACCGTTTATATATTTATCGAATTCAATGTACGATTTGTAAAACCAATTGCAATGCAATTCAATGGACGAGAACAGGATGAACTCATATTTGAGTTGATATTTCCTTTCATTTGTTAATTGGGTTGGAATTTGTTTGAATAAAAATTTTTAATTTAAACCATTGAAATGGTTATGAAATTTTGTATACAATAAAGCTATTGAAAGTGAAAAGGTTTTTGTATTCTTCTATTATTTCCATCATCTCATACATCAAATAAGGAGGACTAGAACGGCGGTAAGCTTGCAAGATTGAATCAAGGGCGCCACCCACAGACAGAGTGGAAGGTAGCCGGTATATTTCGTGCTGAGGTCAGCCGTCCAGTCGCATGCACCATATTCAAGCCAAAAGGTAAGGGTATCCCTACTTTCTTAGGTGGTGCTACAGTGCGGTGTGAACCTGGGGCCCTACTCTGTATTTCGTTCCGAAAGCCAATCCTATTCGAAACTGCTTTTAAGTTGGTACTCTGTTTATCAAAAGGGACGCTACAAAAGTAGAGCGACAGGGACAGCAACGACGACGCCGAATTTCTTGTCGCTCTTTTGACACTTCTCTTCAGTAAGGTTTGCCATTTCATGATGGAAATACATACGAGCCAACAACGAGTCGAAATTATTAAAATTTACTACCGAAATTCGGAGTCAGTGGCCTCAACGTTAAGAGCGCTACGTCCAATTTATGGTCGTCATCATTTCTGGCTGAATTGCATCGTCAATAAACAAAATATGCGGTATTGGTCAGGCAGCAATCTACACGTACTCCATGTCATCATTGCATCCCGAAAAATGTACGGTTTGGTGTGGTTTATGGGCCGGCGGCGTCATTGGGCCGTACTTCTTCCGTGGTGATCAAGACCGGCACGTTACTGTGAATGGGAATCGCTACCGTTCAATGATAACCGAATATTTTTGGCTCCAATTGGATGATATGGACTTGGGGGACATGTGGTTCCAACAGGACGGCGCCACAAGCCACACAGCCAATGTAACAATCATTTTATTGGAAACCAAGTTTGGAGAACGTGTTATCTCACGAAATGGTCCAGTCGCTAGGCCGCCCCGGTCGTGCGATTGGACGCCGTTAGACTATTTCCTGTGTGGCTACGTCAAGTCTACGGTCTATGCCAACAAGCCAGCGAAGATTGATGAACTTCGTACGAATATCGAACGTGAAATTGCTGCAGTATCGGCCGATTTATGCTTGAAAACCGTCGAAAATTGGGTTCAGCGTCTGGACTTCTGCAAGCGAGCCCTTGGTGGCCATGCAAAAGAAATCGAGTTCCATACATAATGGCATCGAACGTACTTTCACAGAAATAAAGAATTTCATTGATATCCAAAACCGTTTTTGTTTTATTTAAAAAAAACTTTTGTAGCGCTCTTATTGAAAAACCCTTTAGTTTCGGAATTCTAAATCGGAGTAGTAGTAAGTGTATTTCATTCAGCTTTCGAAATAAAGAGTATAAAACGTTCATTTTCGAAAAATATTACTTTTGAAACGAGAAACAGAGTAGGGACCCTGGGCCTAAACCAATGCGCCTCTCCAGCGCGATCTTTGGCGAACTGCCTCCAGCTGCGTAGGGTATCCGCTGGACCTAAAATAGATAGACGTTGCAACTCCCAGACGCGACTAATTGGATTGAATTTTTTCCAATAAGCAATTTTTATTTGAATTCGTGAAAAGGACAGTGGATCATCCACGACAGACATAAGTTGCCGACGCAACCGCTGCTGACTTTCCTAGACCATGCCCCACCGACAGAGCACTTCAAAAGCAGATACATCTGTAGAAATTTATCAACCAAAATGCATTACTTCACCAACCAATCCAGTTAAGTAGAGCTGGTGTTGGCAAAAGTCCTAAGAACACGGACGTTACCTTAAACCGTTCATAACATGCAAATTATTTTATGTTCCCTTGCCCGACCGTTCTAATTTCGATGGCATTCATGGCTTCTTCCTTACCCAACTGCAGCACAATCATTAAAACGTGAAGGATACTAAAACCTATTCATACAGTTTACAGTTTGTTTGACCGCCAGGTAACTTCAACAAATCTACATAACATGTGTAGATGTGATATACTCAGTCTTGTTTACCACCCTGAGTGTAATGCTTTTGCCCGGATGAAAATCGGACGGCAGTTCGCTTAACATTGACTCTAGCACAGCTCTGCATCGCCGTGGTCACCTTAGCAAAGACTTCCCACTTAAAGTCTCGCTTACGAATCGCAGTATGTAATTCTTCGTTCGGTTTGCAGATGCCCAGCTGAATACCAATTATTTACAGCACATCTTTTGAGAATTATCATAAAGGTGCATGTCAAACACGAATGTCACGTTAGTAAAACACGTGCTGCTGTTACATTCATTAATGAGTAACAGGAGCCAATTTATAAGACGCCAGACTTCTAAAAGGTGGCAGTCCACGACAGATATAAGAAACACTCGTATAAAAGTAATTGGCTCATAAGAAACGCATGTGGAACTTTGTTTCTTATTTGTTCGCATGTAAGAACAACTCGAAAATAAGACTTTTTTATTTGGATTTCAGGTTTCTTAATATCCGTCGTATATCATTCATTGAAGTAACGTCGCTGGGCAATATTTGGTTCTAAATTCGAGGCAGCTGATCGCTTATCTTCCTTGTAGTCGGAAGCAAGTGCATTTTTCTGTACTGCAATTGTTCTCTCTTTTGTTCCGTCAAATGTAGTAGCAGTCTTTGGCATTTTGCCACGTAATGTTGTTTCATTTCCAAAGTTTCTACAATTGATATTAATACTGTTTATAATTTATTAATTAAATTTATTTCTTGAAATCGGAAAATTTGAATGGCAAAAGTCAAAACAAACTCCCATCTGACAGCTCACAGGGTGTGGAATAAAAGCATGACAGATTTAAATCAGTGTTTCAGATCGTGGGATCTTATTCCTTTTTTGTGGGAATTTCTATGTTCGAAAAGCCTTCTTGTGCGAGAAATGAAAAACCAGAAAAAATGGTGGGAATTTTAGGAATATGATCAAAAAAAAACAGTCTAACATCAGTTTTTGGTACAGTTTTATAAACAAAAATTAACACAAAAAAAGAACACGTCGCCTAAGTCAGAGACAATATTGTCACTGGTGTAAATCGCCATTAAGGAACATTTTTTAGCACCAAAAAAATACTAATAATGTTAATAATTTAATTTTCTTTCGTACAACATAAATTTTACTGTGATCTCGTTTTCAAATTCAGAAAAGTTTTTCTGCTTTCGAAATCAGCTGGCTGTCAGATTTCGTGTTCCATTGGCCGCAAAAAAGGACGTATTTTCTGAGACACAGCAATTTTGTGAATCTCGATTTCTGAGCGAGGAATTTTGAGTAACTACATTGAAAAGGGAAAAACGAAAAGAAAGTGCACACTGTCTGCAGTGGGAAAATTTTGCCATTAGTGACCTAAACCAGTGCCCCCGAAAGGTTAACTTCACATCGGCCAGAGATGAATCAATTTAAAGAGATAACTAACATGAGATAACATAACTTTCCCAAAACCAATCTATTTGTATGAAATAGTTCACGATCTGATAAAAGAAAATATAATTTCGTCATTTTACTAGGTCCGTTACACCGAATCCTGAATACCCCTATGTATGGGGGCTATACAAAAAAACATGTCGCTAATGGCTGTCCACCAATCCTCATTGTTTTGTGTTTAGTTCGTGTTTTATTAAATTGGAAACATTATTAAAATACACAAATCCTTGGAGTAAATCCCAATTCACGAACTATCGTGTTGTGGGAAATATTAATTGAACACATCCACTTCCACAATCCACTTCCACAATCCACATTGACACATCTACAGTCCACAAACAAGATGGCTGTCTTTTAATATTCTTTCTTTCTTTTCTTTTCTGTCTTCTTCTTTCTTTTCCTTTGTTGGGAAAATGAAAAGAAAGTCCTCATTATTATTTGAACGATCTTTATAATAAATTATTACTCCTTAGATCGAACTGAATCGTTTCTTTTCCGTGCGCTACTCATTATATCGCATCCTAGAAAATTAATGAACATTTTTGCTTCTAGACTTTGTAATTTTTTCGGATAGTTATGTATCTCCGTTAATTCGGTTATCTGAATTTTCGGGACTATTTCGATTTGCAAAAACCGATATGACCAACGGATTTACGGCTTAGGAAGCACTGATGCCTACTTTGAGAGGCGCTCAACTCATCTGAAATAACATGGCTTCCTCAAGTCTGATATGCGAATTTTCCAAACCCATCCTAATATGAGAGTTGTTTTGATTCCGGCGTCAGCAGTTATGTCAGATGTTTGCAGTTTGTTTTGAGTTTTAATTTTCTTTTGATAACACTACTCAAATACATGATTTAATCATTCGAGGGGGACAAATAAGTAATAAAAAATTTATACTTGTGTAAGAAGCCATAGAAATTAGTCATAACACGTCTCAATGCTAGTACGACAGTTAACCAGGAATGTCAGTCGATTTTCGCTGCGGAAGACCGCATCGGCATTCGGAAGAGGTGAGGAAAAAACAACAAATAAATAAGTTTCACTGCAGAATAATGCGCTCGGCTTTTGCATTACAATCATATCGATAGGAACTAGTGATCGGAAGTTCAAAATTCAATATATGGCCAAAGAGTTAAAGGTCATTGCTTGGTGTCATGCCGCCTGTGGTTGTGAACATTCACAGGGAGTCGCACAACTGGACTAAATGCTGCATTACTTTGCCTACGTGTACGTCGATAGCTATCCCGTGAGAATTGCGCAATTTTTATGACGTTGTTTTTTGCTGTTCGTTACTATTGCGCATTATCGGTCCCTGTTATAAGATTCGGGCACATCTGCGAAAACCCAATTTGCTGACTTCTCATCCATACGGCATGATTTTCTTTGCAGTAACAAATACCATTCGTAAGTTATGATGGACCTACAAGAAAGTAGCAAAGCAATTGGGCTTCTTCCGGAATACCTGTTAGTTATGACTTGTTTTTATTGGCACATATATTCTTCGCCCTGAACTCTGCTCACCCCATCCCCGATCGAACTAGGTTTCGGTGAAGCAGAGCTCTCACACCTAGGTGCTTGTGGATCCATTCTGACACGTTCACTTTTTCAGCATTTCCCAAACGAATAATGTCAACAGCCAACGGATCCAATATGCTCGTGGCGATTTCCCAGATGCGAGCGACAAACGACAAGGGCGCAAACCTTCAGCAAGTGGAACAGCTTGTCGCAAAGGCCAAGGACCAGCATGTGAAGGTTTGTTATTTGAACTGTGTGCCACCAGTCTGCCAGCTATACAAAGTATCCCTTTAGTTCCTCTTCCTGCCCGAATGTTGTGATTTTGTGGGCGAAAACCGTCAAGAGACTCTCGAACTGTCCGAGCCCCTCACTGGGGCGACTATATCAGCTTATGCAGATCTAGCCAAGAAGAACAGCATGTGGCTTTCCCTTGGTGGTTTGCATGAGTCCATTCTAGATTCAGTAAGTCGGTCTTGACTTGTCATATTTCATTTGATTTGCAGCTTTGTTGCTTTGCAGTCTGGTGAGAAAACGGATAAGATCTTCAACGCGCACGTAATCATCGATTCACATGGTGACATTGTCAAAGTCTACCACAAGCTGCATTTGTTCGATGTTGTCACTCCCGAGTTTCGGTTCCGCGAGTCGGATGTCGTGCAAAGGGGAGAGCGTGTTTTTCCGCCCGTGCAAACTCCCATCGGCAATTTGGGTCTACAAATAGTAAGTTGGCACCGGCAACGTCTATCAAATAAAACAAACAAGCGAAAATTTCTTTCATTCTAGTGCTACGATGTCCGCTTTCCGGAAGTTGCAACAACACTGCGAAAGCTCGGCGCTGAGATTCTCACCTACCCGTCGGCCTTTGCTTTTTCCACCGGTAAAGCTCACTGGGAGGTTCTGCTCCGTGCCAGAGCAATCGAAAATCAGTGTTACGTCATTGCACCAGCACAAATTGGATTCCACAATGCGAAACGACAAAGTTTTGGCCATGCTCTCGTAAGTCAAAGTCAATTTCAATGCAAATTCCTACGAATTACTGGTCTGTGCTTTCAGATTGTCGATCCATGGGGAAAAATCGTCGCCGCGATTGGTGACAAAGAACTTGACATTGCCACGGCCGAAATTGACTTGGAGAAAATCGCCACAGTTCGACAGAATATGCCGTGCTTTGACCATCGTCGCAATGACGTATACAGTTTGACCACAATCGAAGCCAGTGAGTTGGAGGGAGTCGATCGGCACTTTGCCGATAACATTATCCCAAAGGAGACCATCTTCTTCGAAAGTCCCTATTGTTTTGTGTTCACTAACCTACGTTGCGTTGTCGAAGGCCGTCAGTAATACTCGCACTTGATACGAGGGCGTAATCACAAGTCCTCATTTGTTTCTCTCTTGCATGTTTGTAGATGTCCTGGTGTCGACGAAGCGAATTGCCCCACGACTGCAGGACTTGAATCGTGACGAGATCACCGATTTATTTAGCACAGTCTGTAAGGTTCAACGTATGTTGGAGGGAATTTATCAGACAACAGCTGCCACTGTCACTGTTCAAGACGGACCCGATGCTGGCCAAACTGTAAAGGTAAGCAACGGACGCGCTTATTTTATCGCTGCCTTTCGAGTCGATTGTGAGGTTATTTTTTATGGAAATTTGAGTTGTCCTACAGCGAGAAGTTTCATTTCACCCAATCATTTTATTTTTTGTTTGACAGCACGTGCACTTCCATGTGATGCCTCGACGCCCAGGTGACTTTGGGCACAACGATCAGATCTATGTTAAACTCGAAAAGTTCACCGAAAATACAAAGAATCGCCCAATCAACGAAATGATTGCCGAAGCCGAGCTCTATCGCAACTACTTCGCCAAAGAACAAAACTAACGATTAACTTTTTCAGCTGTGTAAACTTTATTTATATGTATGTAAAAACGAACGTTCCTGGAGTGAATAAAAATGCAATAAAGTATATTTTAACTAGTTTCTGAGGTAGTTGGCACATCATCCGTGTCTGGTGCTGAAGGCTGCGTTAAATAGTTCGCTGTGCGAAAGACATTCTTAGATGGTTGGGTGGAGGGAGGCGATGCAGATGGCATACACATAGGGCTCAAATTGGCTGGAGCTGTCTTTGGTCGTCGACAGGAAAGCTGTAAGTACTGAATGATTAACACGGTGGCTACAATACACGAACTACTTACACTAAATCTTTTTATTCGCGAGCTGCGCTTTGTTTGCATTCTCTCTCGAGCGGTGTCGTAATTAATTCTGCCCTTTGAACGGTTGTAGTGTGTTTCCAAGTAAGCGGCTAGCCAGTCTATACCACCCCAAAGGCTGTTCAATTCATTGGGATTGAAGTATGTTGACTTCAGACTGGAAAAGTAACGATTGGCAAGAGATTCCAGAGCGAAGGCATTCTCAATGTCATACAATTGAATGGTGTCGCTGGCGAGATCTGATTTCGTGCCTACCAAAAGAACGGCCTTTCCACTCATAAACGGATGGGAAGCAATCTGATTTAGAAGTCGAAAGGATTTTTGCATTTCTTGTTGAGCTGCTGACATATCGTAGCAAAAGATGAGTCCCATTGTCTAAGTAATAGGAAACAGGTGCGGTGGAAAATATGAGCAAAAATAGGTGGGAGTTATAATAATAAGGAAATGGTGAACGTAACAAGGCCATATGGGACGCAAGTCACGACTTCGTCTTCGCGTAGTGAGCGTCTGTCTTTGACGTACCGAAATTTTGGAAAATCTATCAGGAAGCACATTCAAACAGAGCTTACGGATGTAAATACCAGTGTAACCTACCAAATAAAAGTTTGCACACGGTTTCGTCTCCATAAATACGTGTTTTGGCTTTCCTTGGCCCATGACACCATAACACAGCACATTATCTACTTTTTTCTTATCGATTAGAGTACCTACTGCGGTTGGTGATGAGCTTCTCAACAATTATGGGTGATGCGTTTTGAATATTCTTTTTGATGAGCTCTGCAAGTGGAACTATTGATCCATTTCAAGCAAAGCCTATGCTGAGACTGTTTCTCTGGTGTTGGATAGTGCTTAGTGTGTCGCAATATTTTGATGTTGGCTGTGGAAACTCTTAAAATGCTGACACTTTACGGAAACCCCACAGTTGAGGGAGTTCAGAGAAGGAACTCCAAATTCCCACTTCGAGGGACTAAAAACCATTCAAATAAAATAGCTCATCGGTGCAGATGTTTCGAGAGAAGTGAGGAGAGGTTTAGTAGTGTATCTGTCGAGGTTATAGCTGGATGGTCCCACCATATGGGTCTCTGCATCATTGGCGTTGTTTTAGAAGGCAACCCTAAGACCTTATCTTCCAGTTGTAGATTCAATCCCTTTTACCCTGTGAGCACCGTACAAAACAGACAACCTATGCACATTCCCTGACACTACACTTGATAACACGAAGGACATACCTACCTATTGCAAAGCTCCTACAGACCATTGGAAATCGATTTCTCCCCTCACACTTCTTGAAATAAAGTCTCGATTCAATTAGACGCACGCGAAAGCTCACACTGTAGCTGAATTAACCATTTTTTCTCACCTTTGCATAGTAGTGATGCCACAACTTTTGCATTTCTCTATTGCCACCAATTTCTGTTATGGATAGTGAATAGTTTGGTAAATACACCTGATAGCATTGAACGCCATTTGTCGGTTCGTACAACGTGCGCTTCGTGCCGGCCAAGATACAACCAATTTCGGTTTTGCCAACATTCTCTTGCCCCAGCAGAATGACGTTGAAATTACGACTGGAAAGAAAATGCTTTACAATTAGTTCTAAAGGATTTTTTGTTTTTTCACTCACTTGTTCGAATTCATGACCCCATTGCGCCTTGTCCAGCAACAACAACACTTGCAGAGATTCAATCCCATCTAGAGTAGCTTTTGAACATTTTTAAACTGTTCCTTCGCTGTTGGATTTTCTGTTAAGAGCGACGCAATAAACTTCTCAATTTAGTTGCGCCATTAACGAATAAATATGATTCTATAAAATACACGTCTGGGTTTTTTTTTTTGTTTACTCCAAACGAACAAAAAAACTGTTGCTATGGATTTGTTTTGAATGAAATCCTCGATGGGGTCGGGTGCAACTCATCCCCGGATAATTCGTCCTGAGCCAAATTTCCCACCTAGCGTCATCTACATCTCAACTCTGCAACTGACAACCAATATTCGCATCCACTCCACTCACCTTTAGTGGATGGTGTTACCATCAAACGAGTATTATGTTGAGTGTTTGGTTTAAGTTTCTTTCAATAGATATATTTTTGGAATTGAGGAAGATAATAAAATTGATCTCAAACGGTCATTTAAGCTCGCATTTAATCTTCACTTTTAGTGACAAAATATGTTGCAATCATAACTTTTAACAGAAAATACTTCCTACACGATTACTAAATAAATTAATAGCGGCAGCTATTAACTTAATTTATTTGAACGATTCATAAAGATTTCACAACAGTCTTTTATTTTTTTTGAATTTTCACACGCTGACATTGGCCGGGTTCCACTGCCCGATAGACGGCTAGCACAAAATATCCCAGATGCAGGAACGCACGCGCTAGAACGACAGCGCCAGCGGCAAAATGACACTTGACACTCTTTTTCGCATAATTATTTCCACACTACATTTAAAGAAATGATACAATATGTTGAAAACAATATCTGAATTCCTATTTTAACTACGTTATTACCAATTTTATCACAATAACACTTGCTCGGTTTCGTATTTTTTTTATTTTGTTAACGTTTTAACGATTTCCTTTGACAGGTGTTTTTTTTTTTTTTTTTTTTTCTCAATGTAGCGGGTAGTTTTGCGCTAGATTGAGAAATTTCCCTGAAAGGGATATTTCACAAAAAGTGCTAGACATCTAGCGCAATTGGTGAAATGTCAATTTTTTTATGTGGAGTTTTTCATTCCGCTGGTTATCTAGCGGGCAGTGGAACGCGGCCAATAGTTTTACTGCTCTTGTTCTTTTAACTTTTTTTTTTAACTTTACAAATTCATTTTTTATTTTTTCTTTCTTTAAGCTTACACATTAGACAAAAACGATTAAATCTAATTTAAAACTAACATTTATCTTATCTTATCTTTGCTCTTGTTCTCCTCTTAAAAAAGTGACCGCTTCGCCGCCATCTTTCTTTTCTCGTACAAACGGTTTGACTTTGTTTGTAATAGTATAAGAACTTTATATTGTTCATTAAGCAGATTAACTCCAACCCTACACTGAGGTGGAAAAATACATTTTTTAAGGTTGATATTACACTTTGTCGCAAGTGTTAGATATTTTGTATGTAAACAAAAATTGGAGTAGGAGTACGGATGCGTTGAAAACAGTACAATACTCCTATGGGAGTACTTTCGGCAACACTGCACCCGATACACAAATTGGTCGACAGTTACTGAATTCACATATAGATGGTGCTTTTGATAATTCGAATTTAAATATTTATTTAGCCGTTGGATGCGAACAAAGGTTTATGCTTACTTTGCGGACTTGTGATGGGAACTCTGGATGTACAAGACTTAATACCTACCACCGTTGGATCTTGGAATGCTAGAAAAGGATATAAAGTGTGTATTTATTTCTAAGTTCGTACGTTGCACCCCGATTAGTGTTATTTCTAAAAGAGTAATCCGCAAACAAGGGAAATACGGAGTGACAAAATATGTTACAATCATAATTTTTAACAGAAAATACTTCCTACGCGATTACTAAATAAATTAATAGCGGCCGCAAAGTGGGTGAAAACAGGAATAGCATAGCATAGCTATATATACCCTTCTGATGTGGATATCCAGTCCTGAATCTTCCACTTTGAAGCGGGGGAAGAACCTTCACGACTTGCAGTACCTCCATAGGATCCGTATTCGTTAAACCTAATAACATTGGAGCATGCTTTCTTGGAAGCCAATATGCCTAAGGAGTATCTCCAATCTCCATCGCTTATCTTAACATGGCTCTGTCGAGTTTAATCAATTCTCCGAAATTGTGCTCCGATTTAGAACAGGCCACAAAGCCTTTGTAACTCTTTCTCCTTATCTCAACGCAGTTTCCTTTATGTGACGAAATGGTCCTCGTCGGACTTATATTGAGAGCTACTAGCGTTGTCATGAGGTATAAGCTATTTGGTGTGCTTCTTTCTGGAAAGTAGTGATATCAGAACTTCCTCTCTCGAGACCTCTGCATTTTGGATCAAGATTATGCGGGGTCTTGAAGCTTCACGAGTATAAATGTAATCGCTTCGGGGATTGTCTTTGAACATTTCACCACTATATCTACGTCAATTCTTCTACTACGTTTAACGCGCAGGAATGAGGAGGGGTTTAAACAGACCCACAATCGTTCTTAGGAAGCCCAACGCCCTTAATTGTAGACGGCATTCTGGAACTAAATTACTTAACCTTCTTTTGTAACAGAGCTTTAAATGGAAGGCTGTCTATTCAACTTTTGCCAATTTATTACAAACAACCCTAAATACCTATTTTAAAACACTGGCGAATGTTTCGTCCTTGACTTTATCGTACCGGAAGTTGATTGCTGCCCTGGGCGAATGTTTCCGAAAAGCCCGTGTGTTCTCTAGAAGCAAACTAGTAAAAACCTCAATTTTTTACCTGAAGTCATCTCTCTCTCTCTCTCTCTCTCTTTCTCCTTGGGATATAACGTCGAATCCACAACCGCCCAATCCCTGACCTATGCTTTTTAACCACTTCGTTTCGAGGGACTTAAATGCGACACATCGACACATGTGCACAGCGCACCCCACAACAAGCCAGACAAAACCGCATGTCCCGAAAGAAGTGCTTAAAAAACAACAACAAAGAACCAAGTTACACCATTGAAATCATATCCGCTTGACCCGACCTATCGCAAGATTGAAGGAATATCAGCTGCTCAGCTGGGATGGCGAAGAGCTTGGTTATCAAATCACACAGTTGCTCTTCTCCTACCCTTTGATGTGCTTAAATTGTACCAGCAGGAAAAGTGCGGACTCATCAACTGCATATTTAATTGCGCAAAAACGAAGACGAAGCTGACAATATTGGCCATCTATGCGGAATAATAAACCCTGTTCGTCAGTCATCTTTTAGTTTCAACCCCGTTCCACATGCACTCATTTGAAGAAGATTAAAATAAAGTGTGAACAGCATAAAAAAACGAGGACAGCAAACACTTTCACCTCATATAGTGGGATTCTTTGGTTACCGCTTGCTTTTTTTTTCTTACTGTATACTTTCTTACAAGTGCAGCGGTGTAACGTTATTCACCGGCAAGTGCAAAGGGAGAAAAGCCGACTAACTACCTTCAATATTATAGCAACGGGCAGTAGCATTGACACATCCATCCCCCATTTTGAAAGGGTAGTGCGTAACGCAATCGACTTTGTGTGCTCTTCTTTATTTTGTTTTATTTTTCTGTTGTTTTTTTTTTCGCTTTTTTGCGTACACATAATTCACCGTGCCCTAATTGAGTTCTTTCACACCTACTCAAACCAACCAATATCACTTCTCTTTGGCCCCTTATTATACACACAACCCGATATGAGCGGAGGGCTGTACAGGCCTCTTACTGTTGTTCGAAGTGGGAAAAATAATATTCTAAAAGCATTTGGGTCTTCCTTAGTCCGATTTTTTCCGTTTGCGTTGAAAGAAAAAAAAAAGGTAAAGAGGGAAGAGGAAGTACTGCACTAAATCGACCCCGCACTAAGAGAGGAATCTACGCGTGATTCCCGACGGCGCGGTGCGAGTATTTTTTTTTTCTTTTTCTAATTAACGCCAACACCCCGTAACATGTTGATGAGGTTGGTCCTTGGTGGTTGATGGCGAATGCATTCAAAAACAAGGTACAGCCTACACCCTGCAATAAATACCCCTGTGCGTTGCGTGAACATTGCATAATTTCGATGCACACGTGCATGCACTGGGAGCGAAGTCATCATTTCAATTAATCGAACTAGAAACGCACAAGCCGATGCGATGCGATGAGGCGGGGTGGGATGCATTTCCAAGAAATGCTCGGGGGAGCAATGACGATACACTTTACCGTTGCGGCAGTGACGGCGTTATGATGGTTGATGTGTATTTCTAGGTACGTGACTCAATTGCGTATATGGGTTGCCGTTGCCGTTGCCGGTTCTATATTGCAAAAAACAAAAAAAAAGGATTCTCTGCCAACATCATTAACGAGGTGATAAGTATGTGTAGGCATTATATTTATATGAATGTGGGGGCGGGGGCGGCACGAGAAACTATTAGTGCTGAAAACTTAACTAGGCCAGTAAAGCACGCAGTTAAAATAATCGAAAGATAGTGCTTAGTTCACAGGGATCATGTTTTGCTCTTTATTTTAACACAAAAGCAAACCGAACTATTAATTTGCCATTTCCCATAGCTTTTGGAGTATGAGCTGCAGTGCGGGGCAGTTCAAAAGGTCTGCTTACTTGTGGATTAGACAAAGGATTTATGGTTATATTCATTTGTTTTTAGGTTAAGATTGAGCAGTTGAAACCCGATTTGTGTGTCGCAGCAAATTCAGTGCAAGGATTCTGAATGAATCCTGGCGGGAACTTAACCAAGGGAAATCGCTCACTAATAAGGTACCGCCAAATATTGGACTACGGCGCCTCCAGTAAAATCGATCATTGCGACAACACGCTGAGACCAAAAATGTAAGAGGCGTAAATTTCTTGGGACCATATCCTTAATGGCCACAAGTAGATATATGTTTGTTCGCCTTGATCAGCTCACCGAGTCTGTACAAATATGTCCACTTCGTGGAGCAAAAAGCGAACGCGCAATCCAATTTTTTGAAAACCAAACAGAGTCCTTGACGGACATCTGAAAACAATTCGTCAGCAAGGAGTTTCAGAAATTCTTCACCTCGTAAGGCGCATGTGTGAACTGCGGCCCTTTCGTTCTAGGATTGGAGTGAATCGGACAGTTCTAAGCGCGATTAGTTCCTACACTTGTCACTTGGATAAGCACCTGACATCCATTTGCTGAATATCTTAACGACAACCACTCTGCGCATGTCTCCATATGAGGGTCGTTTTTGGACAGTGCAAAGTAGGGCGTGGTTCGGATCACAAATTGCTGATAATAATAACCCAGAATTGGCTGTTACGCAAAAGTGGATCTGTTTCGTGCGTATTTGAAGTAATCCATTGAAAAGGTTCCTCAACAAAATGAATGAAGGAAACAACCGCAGTTTAAAATTTGCGTTCAAGCGTGATACTCATTTAAGAGCAATCAGAAAACCGGGTATTCGCGAAGACAATCGAAAACTTCTTCGAAAACGGAAGTTTTCCACGAAAACACCACGAAAACGACTTCCAATCGTTGGGTTGTTGAAACGAACACACCTTTTGCAATATTCAGCTAATTCAGCAGAATAGCTGACCGAACAAATGTCACAACTCACAACTTCAAATTTTTAAATGCACAAAATTCATTTTATTTGTTAATTAATTGTTAAAAAATTTTAACTTTTGCACCGAAGCTTACCGACTAAAGTGTCTCACAGCTGACTGACACGTCAAACGAGAACTAGTGGTCGGTGTGAATGCATCGACGAGTTTTCGACGAAAGCACGGTTTTCGGCTCGATGTGAAAAGGGTGTTTCTTTGTTTGGCGACGCGACGCTGTCAAAACAGTCAACGCAGAGTTATGCCTCGAACTTGTCAGGGTGGAGGGCAAAGCTTTTCATTCATTCATTCAGGAACATTCCTTAAGGTCTGTTCAGTCGATTGCCAATACGATCTGACAATGTCAGATCTACAAATGAAAAAAATTGTCCCAAATGTCTGCCAACTGGCCAACGTGTGAACTGTGCGGTTTTGTCTACCAATATTTGCAGAGAAGTCATTGTCAGATACATGCCAGACCGCCATCTGACAATGAAACTGTCAGGTATCTGCCAATCGTCTGAACACCCAATTTCATCATTGCCAGACGCTTAGGACATTTGCAGACCCATTTGCTATTTGCAAATGTGCTGTGGTTGCGACATCTGGAAATTTTTCATTTGCAGACAAATATTTTTTATATTTAAACGAACAAAACGAAGTTTCGGTGTTTTTTTCGTTGCATTTTTCCGTAGATTGGTGCAAAATGAGTGAATTATATAATCAAATATGTACTTGGACAAAGAAGTTGATGTAGGAGCGAAAGGGATCTAGGAAAGCTTATAACCCTTTCCTTTTTTAATGATTCTTCCAAAAGGATCTAGAAACATTTATGATCCTTTCTCCAATGCGGTTTGGAAATTGCCAACGTTCGCCAATTTGGCAGCAACAGAATCCCAGGCCTCTGGTGTTCTCGGCGTCTAGAACTCAAAATGTGCTTTGCGTACATTGAATAAGGTAAATGAAACTGTCAGAGTTTGGGATAAAACCTGACAACCGTGTGAACTGGCAATTTGGTATTGTAAGGTAGTTTGCTTTTGTTAGTTCATTTTTAGCTCATTGCTATATCATTTGTAGATCGTACAATATTGGCAGATCTGTCAATCGTGTGAGCATAGCTTTACGAATTACGGGAATTAAACAGGTAGGCTGCCTTCCTTGCTTAAGGCATACGGCGATGAGGAGTGTGTCTCTTAAATCTAGTGAGAAATATTACGCCGAGCCGTTTCTTGCTAAGTTTGTACATTCATTGACCCCGTGAGTGCACATTCTTCTTCAGTCGCTGTTGGTATAATTCGTGAAGATAAAAAATACACGACGGCATTTCCTTATATTCTGAATTACTTGTTTCCGTGATAAGATTTTATGCAGCCGTCTAAGTTTGCAATGCGAAACCTTATCGAGAATTCGGCACAGTGCGCCGTACTGATAACAAATTTTGGTGTCGACTTTAAATTTACGGCAGCTCACAATTACGAAATTTGTATGGAAAATAAAGCCACTGTGAACTGCTAAAATTTTGAGTCGAAACAAAAATGGTTATTGGTAAGGCCCAGTTAATTTTATTTTCTTCGAGAGCTTTCCCTGAAACGTCGTTTATCCGATGCACTTGATCGATCGTTGAGAGCGTTTGCTTCTGAGCCCGAACTGGTGATCAGGTAGGAGGCTTTTTTACAGCACAAAAACGTTGGGAACAATTGAAAGAAGCTAGATGGGTCTATATGAATTTGACTGGTCCTGTATGTTTAGGAGCTCGAGTTTGGTAAGCGTGTCGTTTCTAACCACGTTGTTATCTTGGACAATCTTATATCTTCGTAGAGCGCGTAACGTCGACTAAACAGACGTTTTGGGTCAGCTTAATCGGCGGCCGCCGTTGAGATCTTTTCAAACCTTTTGTGTCTGAAATAGTTTTCCAGTTGACTCTTTTTCAACTGTTGGAGTTTTCGAGTTACTGCATGATTTTCAATCAACTTTCTTAGCAAGTTCCAAAATTCAAATACACAATATCTTGCGGGCACGAAGTTGTTGCAATCTTTTAGGCGCTTTCCGTTCAAGTATATCCTGCGACTTGACAAATATATAGCCCGGTGGTTTGCGTTGGTGAGGAGTACCTACGACATCCATAAAGCGGCCAACCCCACATGCCACTGCTAGTTCAGGGCTCATCTCACTCAATTCTGTCCTTGGCATCTTTTTTTTTCAAGCCTGGGAGTTGTGTGTTGGCTTTAAGATCGTCGCCTATTATGAAATATTATCCAAGAGAATTAAGTAGAGTTTTAAAATCCATCGCCTGTCAATGTTCAATGTCCTCAATATAATTAACGAAATCGTCTTTCGAGTATGACGGGTGTAACCTGCGTAACCCTCTGCAGCTGCGACGCGTAGAGGTCTTTCCCACTTATTCTCAAAAGATACCAATCGATTTTGTCTGTTTTTAGGTAACGACGTGTTAGATGGAAGCTTTCTTGGTCTTAAACGCAGACTTTCAATGCTTTGTTTTTAGGCAACCTTACTTTGTAAATGTGGCGACAAAAGCGTCTTTAACAAGATATGAAACCGGTCTTTCCTTTAACAACCAATAGAGTTATTCTTTTTTGCCTGCCATCAATGTTAACGGGCTAGATTGAGCTAGTACTTTTGAACTCTTCTGCCATATTTTGAGCGTAGATCTCTTTGCTAGGATATTTGCACAGTGGTTGAAGCCTTGTTGTCGCTTTCTTTTACTAAGCAGGTTTCTGAAAAGCCGTCTAGCTCCTAGAGACGCACCATCAATGTTAACGGGCCAGATTGAGCTAGTACTTTTGAACTCTGCTGCCATATTTTGAGCGGCAAGTTTGTAGACTTCTTTGCTAGGATATTTGCACAGTGGTTGAAGCCTTGTTGTCGTTTTCTTTTACTAAGCAGGTTTCTGAAATGCCGTCTAGCTCCTAGAGACGCACCATCAATGTTAACGGGCCAGATTGAGCTAGTGCTTTTGAACTTTACTGCCATATTTTGAGCGACTCTGGAGAAAGTGGATTTTCCAGTGCAGCACCATCTGGGGGATTTTTATTTTTTTTTATAGGTATGGGATAACTTTGTCTGATTGGCGGATATAACCGCAAAATTCCATCTTTCAACTATCTGTCAAAAGGACAGAGTTTTGCCTTCCGGAAGGACCAAACTCCAGGCAAAACAGCACGTAACTTCGTTTAGAATACTTCTTCGACCGGTATGCCTTACTTCGGGGCTTTTCGACTGCTGTCCCTACTGGGCACCAAAGTGCGACGGGAATTTTAAGCCCCTATTCGAGCACATTGATGCTTATTCAAATCGTCCGTTGCCACCGTCAAATCGCCACCAGGTTGATAGGCTTACGAGATGGCCTGAACTGAAGCATTTCCACTTCGACGCAGTCCGTAAGGTTTCGTGTCAAGATGTCACTCCGAAACGAAAGACTGACTATAAAGAGTACAATTCCAATCAATGTGATTCCAAGTGACACGGTATCGAGATCGACAGAGTCAACTAAACGACTCGTTCAAAGCCTGAGGAAATACTAGGACCTGGAGCGGTTTTCTACATAGTATTAGTGTTCGGACCCGCTGGGCCATATCTATTCATTTTTAACTTCACAGACTTGACTGGCCAAGACAGTCTGGCATAGATTCACCATTTCGACACGCGTCTCTCTTCAAAAGGTATTAACTTCATGTCCGGGTGCAACATGCCGCTGGTCGAGCTTCAAAGCAGCCATCCAAGACGTTCTTTGGCATTTCAAAGTATGTGTAAAGATTCCCTTTTCAATTGCTGTTATTCGTTTACTGCATTTTTTTCCCGTTTATATTGGACGAGGTCTTTGGTCTCGTCGTGTCTATGTGTATCCAATCCAGCTTCGCTCAAGTTTGCGATGGCGATAAGATTCTCAGCACTAATAACTTAAGCACAAAAAAAGGAAAAACAACTTTGCCTAGTTGATCCCCCTTATGCGTTGAGATTATCCTGCACCACATGATGACAACGTATACGCACTCTTGCTGCAGTAGTTGTTCTTGTTGTTGAAAGCAGATCGGTGTTCACATGCGTTTTGCATACTTTCACATTTTTTTAATTTTTTTTTGCATTTGTTCTCCCCCTGAGCACTACCACGTCACGTCGCCCCAAATGCAGTCCCTCGGGACACTTTATACCCCATGGATTTTTGTATTTCTTATCCTTCTTCGGCGTTCTGTGCGTGGTTTATTCTCAGCATGGGCGTTCGTTTTGTGACAACCTGGGCTCTTCCCTGGGGTAGAGCACAGGAAATAGCAACAACACAGCGGTGTGTGTGTGTTTTTTTTTTCTTGCCTTGCGTTGCGTTTTCGAATGAGAAAAAAAAAGTACGCAGAAGAAGAAAACCTTCGTATACGGCAAGAGGCCTATAAGTTGCAAAAGCACACATTATAAGTCCGTACAAGGAGGCAAATACTCCAATTACCAAGCACACATAGAGCCCAGCTGGGCGGGGGGTGGCCCAGTCGGGGTAGCGGTGGCCATAGCTATAATATAGTAAAAATATAATAATTCCTGAGTCCTTTTTTTTTCTCGTCTTCTTTCTGTAGACTTACATCCATCGTTCTGTACGCGCATTATCCTTTGAGTTGAGCCTGGGCTTTCTTTTGTTTTTCCCTTGATGTGTGTGCAGCAGTATGCAACTGCATTCGTTTGGTTCTTTATTCGTCGTCCCTCTTCTTTTTTTGTGTGTGTTTTTTTTTTTTTTTCTTTTTTAGAGCTTGTGTTTCTGCTTTTGGTTTTCTGATATCCTTGCGGTGGTTGCTCGCTGCAACTGCATGTGGTGTGTGCATTCAGTGTAGGCACTCGTATGTACGCGAATTATAGGTGTGAATTGCATTCAATTAAAAAATGTGCGTTACGCACTTTTTTTGCCCGTCAACAGGGCGGAAGAAAAGGGAAAATGTTGAATTTAAAAAAAAAACAAGAAAAAACGGTATACGACCGACGACCGAGAGGGAAAAACGTCCTCTGTTCTAAGAGGATCTCAGGCTAACATGGCGGCAGCAAGGTTTGTCGTTGCATGGCTATATGAGTTCAAAAAACGAAAGAAAGAAAAAAAAAAACCAACAAAGAGTTGAAGACGTGAGGGCTGCTAAAACAATGTACACATGTGGTACACATGTGTGTGCTTATTGTGCAGGTTTTTTTTCTATTCTACTTTACTTTAACATCTTTAACATAAATCCATGCATTGCACATGCACACGCACTGCACACGCAGCTAGTTTATGAAGCTACGCACTTTTTAGCGAAGAAAACAAAATGGCTGCTATTGGAGTCCCCCCCAGCCGTCACACTTCAGTGTGCGCCCATGGGCTTGGGGTGGTTTCAGATATCTGTGCATGGTGCTCGATGCCTTTCTTTTCGCATGCTTTAGCTGTGTGAGGGGAGTCCTCAGTGAAACGCATTTCCCGACGGTAAGTGAACGGTTTTTTTTTAGGGTGGGTGCGTCTTAGCACGAAACAGAGCCAACCAGGTGCTGGGACACCCATGCTCTTTCACGGGGAGCAGTCTCCAAAAATGAAAAATGTACAGGCTTTTCGGAGAGAAGTGCGAGCCGTGGGCAGCGATACATATATTTTGAAATATTTGTCAGACGGAGGTATAAACGTGCTCAACCTGTCTCAATATAAAGGTTAGAGGTGTTATTTTGGTATTCAAAGAAAAATCTAATTTTTTTAGATAAATGATCGGATGTTTATTTCATAATAAAGAGGAAGGTATGCCGTTAGTAACGAAAAACAACATCAGCCAAATGGCCACCACGAGCACGCATACAGGACCATATCCTTTTCATGGAATTTTCCATAACCAAATCGCAAAGTGGCTGCCCTATGTCCTCGATAGCCTCACGAATTTTATCTTTGAGGTCTTGAATCTACGCTGGGCTGTTGGCGTAGACCTTATCTTTCACGTGGCCCCAAAGGAAGAAGTCGCAAGGTGTTAAACCCCAAGATCTCGGTGGCCAATTGTGATCACCTCTTGGAGAGATAACACGGTGTGGAAACTTTTCCCGTAAAAGATCATTGCTTTCGTTGCTTGTGTGGGACGTAGCGCCGTCTAGTTGCAAGTAAACGTTGTCCAGATCAATACCATCCAACTGCGACCATAAAAAATCATTAATCATCTCTCGATAGCGCAATCCATTCACCGTAACTGTTGATCCAACCTCATTTTCGAAAAAGTAAGGTCCAATGACCCCGCCGGACCGTAAACCGCACCAAACAGTCACACGTTGAGGATGGACAGGCTTCTCAACAATAACTCTTGGGTTTTCCAAGCCCCAGATGCGACAATTTTGCTTGATGACGTAGCCACCGAGGTGGAAATGGGCCTCATCAGTCAAGATGATGAATTCGATGGAATTCCGGATCATTGTCATGCATTTCAAGGACCCAATCAGCAAAGACACGACGTTGTTGAAGCGTGTCTCCTTCCATTCTTAGTAATGGCGTAGTTTCTACTTGTCAAATGTTAAAGATTAAAAGCTTCAAAAGTGACAGCTTCCGAAACAGCGGGTCATTCACAATAACACCTCTCATTGGAAAACCCTTTACATAAAAGAATTCGGCGGTCAGCAGATCATTACGCCGTCACCCGAAGTACAAATATCCTCGATCAACGTTAGCTGCTCTAAAGTGTTCTAAGTTCCGAGCTCTCAATATAGACTCGGACCAATCGACCATAAACTGCGCCAACTGTTGAGACATCAGTCTTCTTAACATCGCGTACAAGGTCGTCTCTGCCTCTGTGAGGGTCTGAAACCATCTGATTGACCCCAAGTAGTGCGATTTTATGTTCCGTAAGGCTACATTGGACCGTCATTTTATCGATAAAGCTTTTTCTTTCCATTGCGGGTGCACAAAGTGTCCTCAACTAACAAGGTCGCAGATGACACCATTTATAGAGATACCAGTCGTCGGCTGAATGCCTTGTTCAATGTTCAGATTGAAAATTTTTGTTTATAACAAAAAATTGTTGATTGGTATTGATTTTTTTCTGAAAGCCTTGACAATTTTGTTTATAAAACAAGTCACAGAAATTGTTTTTATTTTATTTTGAATTAGTTATAAATAAAAATCAACGAGGAAGTCATTTTGGATACTGAACAAAGTTGTATGGACTGACAACAAGTTCGTCAAATGTTGGTGGATATTGAACAGAAAAACTTGAACAACATAGAAAAAAACACAAAAAGCGAGGAAACATAAAGTCGATTATGTTATATAGAACAACACACACTACCTATACTTCCAGTTAAGGATTCGTTAGGTATTCCAATCGCTACTTGTAAACAGATAATAAAGCAGGATGCTATCAATAGAGCAAATCTTAGATGGACAACCGGCTCGACATGTCTAGCGACAAAACGGATTTGGCCAAAGCTGGATCTTAAACGTTCTAGATACTTGATATCCTTGGATAGGAAGCATATAAGTGCTACAATAGGTGTCATCACAGGACATTGTCTCATAGGCAGGTATGCAACAAGGATTGGCGTATGTGCAAACGATTTTTGCAGAAGCTGTCTTGACGAGGAGGAAGAAGAAACTATTCTCCATGTCCTCTGTACTTGTCCGGCCCTCTCACAAAGACGTAAACTCCATCTGGGAGCGCTCTACTGTAATTATCTGAACGATCTAGCAAACACAGACATTCAGAATCTCCTACGCTTCATCAGAAGCTCCAATCGGTTCAACGAATAGGAAGAATTCAATTTTAGACTCATGTGGTATCACAAGGGACCTTACAATGGTCTAAGTGTGTCGGCTAGCCGACAGCCACTTCAACCTAACCTGACCTAACCTATGTAGAACAAAATGACATGGCAAAAGTGTCATATTGAACAAAACAGTTCTCTGTAACTTGAAAACTAAAAAGAGACAGAACAAAATGGTTTGCGCCATCGAAAAGGCGTCCCAAAATTAGGAAGACTGCATGCCTTAGATTAGATTAGATAAGATTAAAAGACGGGAGAGCCTTCAAAGGGCTCTGGCACTTCGGCTTCTAGGAGTAGCCTATTGTGCCTTCCCAGGTAGGTTCCTAGAGCCATCTTTTCACTCCAGCGGCATTCAGGAAGACAAGAATCTTCTCTGGGCGTAGGTCAGCAAGAGTTGCTGGATCGACAATCTCATTCCCTAGGATGTTTTTCCTAAGGCGCCATAGAGCCGGACAAGCTGTGAGTATGTGAAGAGAGGATTCATCACTCTCAAGACAGAGCCTGCAGATAGGATCGGGTGAGACGCCAATGCGGTGGAGGTGTTTTTTTCCCGTGACCATGGCCACTGATTATTCCTGTAAGGGTCCTCGGATTATTTTTGTCCAGATTAATCAGGAAGAGCGATTTTCTGGGGGAGAATTTAGGGAACAATTTTCTGGTGCAGAACTGCCCAGCTGTATTTTTCCAAATCTCGTTCGACTCGATGCGAGCTGGTTTCCTATTGTCGTTCCTGAAATGGTTTTTGCTGACTCCGCAGAAGGGTTCAGGTCCGATAAGTGGAGTGGTTGCTCCGATTTTAGCCAGTGAGTCAGCTGAGTCAGCCTCTGTGGGCTGGGATCCAATGGAGGATGACTAGGTTTTCCTTAGAAAGTTCGCGGATGGCTAAGAATGTTTCTAAGATAAGTTTTGATTCCATGACAGATGAGTCAAGAGCTTTGAGAGCTGCTTGGCTGTGTGAAAAGATAAATATGGTTTTTCCCCGAACCTAGATTTATTCTAGCGCAATGGTAAGTTGCAAGGACTTGAGCCTGGAATATGGCTGACTGACTAGTTCAACTGAGGCGACTCGCCGTAGATGCCTTACTCAATTTCGTAAAAAAAATGGCCTCTAGGACAAGATAGCATTCAGCCGACGGGTTTTATAGAGCCTTGCCAGTTTGTGCAAAATGAGAATGGAAAGCTTTCGCTGGTTCATCAAGGTCGGATCCAGAGGGGTAATGTAGAATTTGAAGGTTAGTGTTGAAACAGATAGAGTTGTAACGAGACGTGCAATCGACGGAACCTTGGAGGAGTCGGTGAGTGAAGAGAATTTCTGCTGCGTCCCCTCGTTCCTTGACCGTATTCGGGTTAATAAGCTTGAAACGATCGCTGGATCATTCCAACAATGCCCGTGAAGAGTAAGTCCAGGAAAAGGTCCTAGCTCTCGATTCTGAAAACATGAACTGGTCGAAAGGGTACCGCACGTTTGTCTAGCGGTACTTGAGAAATTGGCGAGCAAAAGGCATGTATAAAACGTGGAACTCCAATTGGAAGGAAGTTTCCGTTAGTAAATTCGATAGAAGAATTCGTTCTTGAAAGATTGACTTTTTAGGAACAATTTTGAATCGAGGGTAAAGCAACGATTACGCGTGTCATTTTTAAAGGCATTTTGACACGCTAACGTCACCCAAGTTTGGCCATTCGGTGGTCACTCGTGTGCCTTTCGTGAGAGTGTGCTGCGACCAGACGCTTGACAGGCGATCACACGTGGTGGGAAATTTAGGACAAATGTAAACATCATAAAGTCGTGTCGGCATGTCAAAATTTGACATGAAAAGTGGCATGTGCAATCGTAGATGATCTCCTAAATATTTGATTTTATCAACCCGACATTGAGGATCAGAGGCAGCATCGTTATATGGAATTGTGAACATGGAAATCAATCTAGGGAAGGTCAAAGAGGATCTAAACTAGAGGGTCAACTGACAGCAGAAACGGTACATTTGCCTACAAGCTGATTTTCCGGCAAAGGAATTAGGAAGTATTAGTACCTGTATTTCTTAGGCTTAGGGAATCCTATGCAGGGACTTAATGTCGATCGGGAGGCCATTTTTGCTGCCCTAAAGTTTAAAAGTTGTTATAGTTTATGACATATATTCACAGACAGGGGAAAAAAGAGCGCGCGGAGAGGACTGTCATTTAAAATTTTGCGGGGAAAATCGGGTAGGTGCCCGGGAGTTGGCCCTCTAGTTTAGGTCCTCTTCGAAGAAGGTTATCATAAAACCTACTACATTTGTTTTAAATCATTGGAGTTCCATCATTCCCAAATATAGAATAACATCGAACTGAGCGCTTTTCATTTTTAAAACATAACCTAAGATCATCGGCCATTGGCAGTGTTCAATAATCAAAGTAATGTCATTTAGTGACCCAAATGACTGCCTTGGGTTGGGTACCCTAGAGGTGGATTCTATCCACCCGGAGTCCATTTTTTACTCATGCCAAGAATTCAAAGGCAAACCAAGATAAAGTTTTATTATTTGCTGAATCAAAGTCGTATAATATCAGCAATTCTAATTTACAAAATTGGGAACTGATAAAGAGTTTTTGTTTTTTTTTTTAAATAATTCAGAAGGATAAGCTGAGGTCCAAAATATGGTCAAACTCAAATGAATCAGGGACGAGTGAAGTAAATACTTTCAAAGTTACAGGGGTAGCGTCACCGTTGGGCGACTAAAGTTCGATTTTCTGGCCCAATTTCTTTTTTCCTATTTTTAGTTGGAAGCAGATGCGCTTCGGAAATTCTCCAAATACTTTTACTTCCAAACCAAAACCTTTAAAATTCACCGCAGTTGCCTATCCCATTATTGTAATAGTGTTTAGCGAGAAAAAGTTTTGTTAAATATCATTCGAAAGTTGTTAATTTACAGAATGGGTTCAGAAATGACACTTTTTTTTCTCATCATCCCTTTTTCTTTGCGACTTTTCAGAATCCTGCAGCGGTCACCCTGAAGTTCAACACTCTTTTTTAGTAGTTGTATGTCTGACTGTTTTGATGAGTTTCAGTTTTCATTGGTCTGTATTGGTCACGGTTTTTTTTGAATTGATGTTTAAGGAGCGGTAGCCGACAAATCTAGCCCAAGTACAAGTTGACATTTCATCGGAGCTGACGTAGGAAAAGGGATAAATTTCCAGATAAATTTCAACTGTGTGGACTGTAACTAAATCATAGTTGCGATTGTATTTTTTGGGCTCAATTGTTTACTTGACCTTCTCGTATACGAGTAGGAGAAAGATATCGTTTTTGAACAAAATTTGGAGATGTCTTTCAGTTTCATGTCAAATAACGCAATTCCGTCCCTCCGTCTGTCTGTCCGTCGGCTTCTTAGGCCTACAGCTAGGCAGATTAGTTTCTAACTTCGTTTCGAGGCTAACTTCAGAGCCAATTTGAATATATTTATATGCATCCATCATTTTAACAAAAATGTGTTTTAAAGGCAAAATGCATGGTCAGTTCTAACTTGACCGTTTTTTTCTCCCCTAAACCAATTTCCTTTTTTTAAATTCGTTTTCTAAAGGGGCACAACAAACAATTTTAACTAAAATGCACATGTAAAATTTATATACTTAAATGACTGCGTCTTTCAATTTTCTACATGAACTAAACAATAACGACACTTTAAGCAACAGCTCCTATCTTGAAAACCATATTTTCGGTTTTGATAAAAATTTATTTGGAGGGTCGCATTTAGAACAAAACATTGTACTTACTCAGTTTTTAGCTTAACAGTTGAAGAATAATACTTTTTGAAACAAAAATTGCAGTAAGTGTCAAAGCAATTAAAATCTCAACCGATTTTTTCCCACTTTTTTCTACTTTTTTCAACTTTGTTTCGATGTATTTCATGGCTTCAGGCTTTCCTCTCACAGTGATGACAACAATTTAATGTGGTATTCGATTTGGCTCAAAGCACTTTTTATGTTCGTTTGGTACGTAAAAAAAACATTCTTTTTTCAAATTTCGAATATTTTGCTACAAAATTCAACCAGTGAATGGAAAACGCTTTGAAAAGTGTCGAAGGCTACGCATATTCAAGTCGCACGAATCTGAAATCTGAGAGCAAATCGGAAGAAGCCCAATCGAACACCGCATAAGGCCCTAACTAAGGTATAGCTTAGCTGTTCCATCTTTTGCATGGTTTGTAAAATACCCACTGCAAAGCACTTCACTTGTTTTTAAGGGGAAGCTTACATTAGGTACGTTGCAAAGTGGAATTTGATGCGTTCGTAAATATAGCAATAATGTGGATAAACGAATAAAAATAAAATTCTAACAGGTCATTGTATTAAATATGCATTGAGTTTAATTATGCATTTGAGGGTAACTTTTTCGGGACGGTTATGTTTTGTATCTTTTCAAAGTCCATTGTAACTTTAAAGTTACGAATGTAACACGTTTTTCAACCCTGCTGTGTAGTCAATTTTTCATAATGGATTTCAAACCCCCTTACTGCTATTACGACCTCGCATCCGCAGCTGTTATATACTCGATAGAGAAACTCCTAACAGACAGCTACACATTTTGGGGAAGCGAAGAACAGTGAAAACCGCTTCTAATTCCCCTCAGAGGTCCTGACTCTTGAGTTTAGCGCTGTTATAAGGACAGGCAAACTGAGAGGTAATACCCTTTTCACACCGAGCCGAAAACCGTGTTTTCGTCGATGCTTTCACAGCGGCCACCAACTAGTTTTCGTTTGACACTTCAATCAGCTGTGAGACACTATATTCGGTAAACTTCGGTGCAAAAATTAGCATTTTTTAACAATTAATTAACAAATAAAATGAATTTAGTGCGTTTGAAAATGTAAAGTTGTGAGTTGTGACATTTGTTCGGTCAGCTATTCTGCTGAATTTGCTGAGTATTGCAAAAGGTGTGTTTGTTTCAACAACCCAACGATTGGAAGTCGTTTTCTAGGAAAACAATTTTAAACAACTGGTTTTGAAAACTGAAATAAGTATGGGAAAACTTCTGTTTTCGAGTGTTTTCGGCTCGATGTGAAAAGGGTATAACTACCTTAGAAGCAACAGCGCCACCTCTCGGATTATATTTGAGCTACTCATACGATCTTTGCCTTGTATTTTGTTTTAGACACTTCTCAGAGACCATCTTTACACACGGTTATACCACGGTAATACCTCCGCAGTAGGCGCAGTGGCTTAGTGGTTAGTGTGTTGGACTACTAAGCGAGTTGTCCCAGGTTCTAATTCCGCAAAAACCCAAATTCCAACTTAGGATTATTTCCACTGCGCCACCTCTCGCGAACGTCGTCTGACAAACATCCGAGAGTATAACTGTCTTGAAAGAGCTTCTTAGCCGTTTGGAGTCGGCATAAAATTGCAGAACCCTTCCGTTCGTTCCAAAAATGAAACTCACACAAAACGAATGGTTGTGAGAAGCTAGGCCTTGAGTCCCTCGGATCTGTTGCGCCAACTAATTATTATTATTATTATTAATACCTCCGCAGTAATACAGGTCTATGCAATACAAGAAAAATTAGTTTTTAATATTTCCCATTTATTAAACTTTTTCTGTAATATTTTTGTATTCAAATTTAGTAATTTGTTCATTAAAATGCTCATTTTAATACGAATTTTCTGAACTTTAATCTCGTAAGATTAAAATCCATTTTATATTAAAATAATATTTCAATCAAGAATTTATTACAATTAAGTTATAGTTGACCTGAAATATAAGATCTACTCTGATTACATTTAATACGAACTTATTAAGGCCATCAACTTCAATACATTTGTATTTGGTTTTAGTACAGGATCGGATTAGATTTAAATATATCGGTATTATTTTTGAACCCAAATGCATTATTTAGTCACTTGGTTAATAATTTAGAGTTAGTTTGCGCGTCCTACTCAACGGAGTGAATGATTTCGATAAAGTTTTTGTAAAAGAAAAATGTTTGAAAAATACAAACAAGTGAAAGTCATGATTAAAAGGAAGTTTCATTGATACCCATTGAGAATATTATTCTTACAAGTAAGTTACTTTAATTTCAAAATATTCTTGTAAGAGGTTATAATGATAGCTTTTTGTCTTAAAATTGTTAAGTGCCAGAGATGTTCCTAGTGGATTTACTTTGGAAGATAAGGGCGATCTACAGATTCCAGTTCATTGCCCCAGAATTATAGCTATTACATTCCAAAAAGTAAGTAATTGACTGAATAAATAATAAGATAATTCGGCCACGCATGAGTTCTCTTTCATGTGAAGGTCTAGAAAAATATTCCTACTAAACAAAGCACAGCGGCACCCTATAGGATTATTTTCAAAGGGGATACAAAGCCACAGGAATTTGCCCACACTCGACAATTTTGTATACCTATGTATTGTAATATTTAAAACCAATAAAATTTGTATTAAAAGAAAGTGTTTTTTATGTTGGAATGTAAGGTAAATCAAATCTAAAGAGTATTGAAATTTAATAAGATTGCATTATATTTTATGGGCTTATTAAAGGCAAAAGAAGTATTCAATTTGAGGTGAAAGTATTATATTTTAATCTGCAGTTTATTCAATTCAAATACATTTATATTAAGATTCTTTAATTTTTCACTATATAAAGAGGTTTAATTTAAATACTTTTGCTGGTTTCAATGCCATCTGTATTAAAATTCAATATTTCAGACACATTTTGTAATTAAATTAAATTAAATTAAAATTAATAAATCTCTTATTGGTTGTTTAATTTGAATATATGCAAAATACTAAATGTTAATATTTCCTCGGCGTGGACTTATACACAACCTCAAAAATGTTAAATTTAACGCCTGGATGTTTAACCGTGCATCGAAGGTAACAGAGTGAGCCAGGTTGCGCTCTCCTTGCGTTTATAATGAAGAAGTCCAAATCGAACGTCCTCCAGTAGTAGACAGAGTTTTTTGTGGCCAATCTGAATGTCTTAAAATTTCATTGGAAACTAACAATAACCAAAAGCAACTTCAGGCAATGCGTGCACTATTGCAAATTGCCGAATTGCAGTAGGTCATTGTGTTACAGCTGACCGCTGTAAGGACGTTTCTCTAAACCTTTCACTGTCGTTCGATTCTATGTAAAATGAAATAGGGATGCTTATTCTATGTAGGGTGTGGGGGATGGTGGTGGTGATTTTTTTAATGGTCATTTCATTGTCGCGACGCTTTATCATTGAAATTTGTTACTCCACAGATTTAAGTGGACGAGAAATAGATGACAGCAGGTGGAGATTTCGAGTCCTTGTCAGAGCTACCTTTATTGGATACGGTTTTTAGTTTACTTTTTGTGATTTTTCCAGCTCCATCCTTGTCTATTGCACGCATTGTGTTTTGCAGATACACGGCCGGCCGGCGGCAGTGACATCGACAGAGGGTGGAGGTTGGCTAGGTGACCGACGAAACGGCGCGCGAGGCGGAACGTGCTGCTCTGGTACTATATGCGGACAGGTCAATCACATCGTCTGTGTTTGTTAGTTCTTCTCTTGTGTTCGTTTTTTCGTCGACATGTTTTTTTCTCATTCTTTTTTGTGAGAAGAAAAAACTGATTGGCAGAGAATTGATGGAATATGATGGTCGCATATAGTGGATTACGGGAGGGCAGTGCATTTTGGCATTATGATCGTTTTTCTTCGGCTCGCAGACATATCTGTGTGCCTTAGTGACGACAGATTTAATTGAAACTTAACGACCCTGTCGGCGCGGAAAAAAAGAAGAAGGAAACCGATAGTAAGTCGACGAGATGAGCGCTTTGAATAATATTGACAGAGGCGAGGCGACTTCCACTTACCCTAACCTATGATAACCATCAGTGTGTTGTTGAACCTTAAAGCATGCGATTTTATGTTGTGAATTCATTTTATTTAATCACCATTTATTAACGCCTTCGCAAACAAGTTGGCTCAGTTGCGACGCAGTGCCACGGGAAGGTCCTTTTACGGTTATAAGCTGAAGCTCTAGGGCTCTTAAAGGTGTAAAGTGCGGAAAGTAATTGGAAGCCATGCATCGCATTCTTTAGTTTGTACTTGGGTGCGCACTTGCACAAAGGAAATCTTCACATTAATCTCACACCTCAGTAAATGCACTGAAGGGAATTTAATTAGGATACCCTTGTACAGTGGTAGCGAAAAGTATAGCATTCCTTCCTTCCTTCTTTTTTTTTTGATTCAGTGTTGACTGCAGTTTTGCTCTCTTTTTCACAGGTTTTTTGTCGACATTTTGTGGCGTTTTGATTAGGTTTTTGTCGGGCTTTTGGTTGTGTTTTGAAGGCTTTTTCGAGTTAGTTATTATCACTGCCACAACATATTTAAACGTTCCAATTCCTGGGGACCGGCAAAGACGATGTGGTACAGCCGGTGCTTTCTAATCTCAAAAGTTAAATCCGTGACGGACCCCTTTTCTGCTTTGGTGAGCTAGGTTTTTGACCTTGATTGTTGGCCACGCTTTTATCCACGTGTTGAAATCGCCAGCAATAAATAGCTACATGGGTCCGTCAGCTACAATCTCATATCTAGAAGCTATATACTTTCGGCTATGAGTGAGTGCTCTCTGTTCGGAGCATAATCGTCCCTTCCTCTGGTGCCGTTAGAATTTGTTTTTAAAATCAAGTCTTTGTAAAGGGTCATTCATTTCGTGGTCTCAAGTTGGTAGCGCTGGCATTTGGCACCTGTCAAACTCAGATGTCATTTGTAGCATCATAATATTAGTTGAATGTTTGCCATTTACGAAACTGGATCGCTTAACAATCGAACAAAGCGTTATAGTTATAAAAACCTACAACAAAAGTGGTGTTCCAAACATCGCCACTTTTCGCGCATAACGCGATGATTATGGTCGTCATAAGAAATCGGTAAAATTGTGAAGAAATTTGAACAGAGTGGAAGCGTTACTGATGTCGTGAGGCCTGTCGAAAATATTGCTGTTGCAACTGCGAGTGCAAGTGTTCCTGATGGTCCGAATTTATCGATTTATCAATTCGGAGCGATATGGTCGAATGGTTACCGATTTTTTTTGGCCGGCGATTGAAGATCATGACTTGGACGGATTGGGGTTCCAACAAGACGACGCAACAAGACCCGCAACTCGAACGACCAACCATATGGCTTTATTGCGTGAGAAGTTTCCTGGTCGCGTAATTTCCCGTTTTGGCAACGTCAATTGGCCACCAAGATCATGCGATTGGACACCACTCGATTTTTTTTTTCTGTGGGACTATGCAAAAGGCCATGTCCGCGCGAATAATCCCCGAACTCTAGACGCATTAAAAACCAACATTACTCAAGTTATGGTCGAGGTACCGCTCGAAATGTGCGAAAAAGTGGTTGAAAATTACCTCAAATGAACCGCAGGCTGCGAATCTTCCCGAGGCGGCCATTTGAATGATATTGCTTTTCACACTTAATGGCGAGGTCCAAACTTTATAATGAAATCAAATTTTCATCGAAAATATATCGCTGCGTGTGTTTTATTTAGCTTTACTTTCGAAACCGAAATATTAATGACAGTTGGAATTGTTATTTGCTCGCTCTTGGTCTGCTTAAAGGATTGGTTACTGCGTTTTATGAAGACTTTGTTTTTTTTTTTTTGTCATTTTTAAAGCATTTTTTGAGTTCTCTAACAGTTTTGAAGTCTCCAATTTTTTGGACGAGTGACTTGCCGCTCTTTCATAAATATTTTCACACAGTTGTAACTGATTATTTAAAGGATTTCATTCGTTTTACCGTGGCAAAGTCTGGAATTAAAACCTCGAACCCTGTTTGAGGTGGTTTTTCGACAGCAAGCAATGAACGGCCGGGCTCAAGTTCCAACGACGAACGTGACGCTCCCATCTCCACCTCTCCACCTATACTAAGAGCGGATCAGTTGGACTACTACTACGCATAGTCTCAATTACGCCGCGCTTTAAATTAAACTCCTATTAAAATATGAAAAAAGAAACTTCATCGGAACACCTTTTAGGCAAGACTGTACTGGGCGAATATAGGAAACGCATATACGCATACCGCCGTGCATAACATGTAGGTAGTGTAGGCATATTTTATTTCTTTTATTTCCGCACCCCCTAACATCACATGTACGATGGTGAGGAGCACAATAAGGACGAACGCAAGGAAAAAAATAAAAATACAAAAATAAAGAACCCGTCAAAAGAAACGGCCCCGAATGTACACATATTTCCAATGAAACTTAAAACATCGCAACAGCCAACAACAACAAAATATGAGTTGAAATAATGCAAAAAGAAACAGGGGGACCCAGCAGAGCTCAATTGGGGTGGAGATGCATGCCACGAACTGCACAGCAGAGTAGAGCAACAAAGCGAACCAAACAACAAAGTTAAGAAGCACGCAATGCAAAACCTACGCACCATTTAAAGCAGAAAAAAAAAAAAAATAAAAAAATAAAAAAATGTTTCAAAAGTAGTTATAGGCCTACGTATGGGTAGACATCCTGCGAACGACAACTTGACGAACGCATTGAGCTGCGAACAAAAAAAAAAAAAACGAAGAAAAAAACTCAGCAGCAAAACAGCGATAGGGTGTTCGAGGAACAGTTGGTGTAGTCCCATAAAACAACATTGCCCCATTGTGTGTGCCGGCTACGCACAGTGGAACATTTTTGCAATTTGCAATTTAATCTGCACAATGGACGAGAAATCCTCAAAACAATATACTTCTTCTGTATGTTTGTGATGTAAATCGATTCGCAATCACCACCAGCCACAGCGAGTTGACAACAAAAAATTAAATGATTGAGGCTATTTGCAGAAGTCTTAATGGCCGTCACGAAGAATAATCAGAACTCCTCTGAAATCTGAATTCGACAACAGGACTCATCATATGCACACCCTACGCTTATGAATCAATGATGCTGAAATATGAAATTTTACGACACGAGAATGGAAAGCGAGAAATAGGAAAATAGGAAAGGGAGGGACTGCATTAGTTGTTGTATAGCTGGCAATAGAGTCTCCACCTCAGACCTTGAAAGAAGCCAAATTTTAGGGGATCTAAGGAATTGATAACCGTTTGAAATTTGACTGGACATGTTAGATGGAAGTTTGTTGAAAACAAAGGGTGGTTAAGTTTTAAGGGCCGATGTTGATTTTGAATAAAACACAAATTATTTATGAAATTACTGTCATTTCTTTTTATTATGATAATATTGGTACGGCTCAATTATGTATGGGAGAAAATATCGACCAAATGGCCGTCGCGACTTCGGCGGCGCACCTCCATCCGATGGTCCAACCTTTCGATGACGCGAGGTATAATCGAGGTTCTATGCCGTTAATGCGCCGAATTATCTCATCTTTTAGCTCTTGAATTGTTGCTGGCTTATCGACGCACACCTTTTCTTTCAAAGAAAGTCCAACGTTGTCAAATCGCATGATCGTGGCGGCCAATTAACACCGCCACGACGTGAGATAACAAGGCCATTGAATTTCTCCCGCAAAAGAGCCATTATTTCGTTGGCTGTGTGGCAAGTGGCACCGTCCTGTTGAAACCACATATCGTCCACATCCATGTCTTCCAATTCGGGCCACAAAAAGTTCGTTACCATCTCACGATAGCGAACACCATTCACAGTAACTGCCTGACCGGCGTCATTTTGGAAAAAATACGGCCCGATGATGCCGCCAGCCCATAAACCCCACCAAACAGTCCTTCTTTGTGGGTGCATTGGTTTTTCGACAATCAATCTTGGATTCTCATTCGCCCAAATGCGGCAATTCTGCTTATTGACGAATCCACTGAGGTGAAAATGTGCCGATTAAATTGACCGAAAAAATCACGAAGTGCATTTTGATTTGAACGCCCACTTTCATAATAAGCCTGAATAACTTTAACGCGTTGCTCGATTTTGTATCTTTCCATGGCTCAAATTGAGTTAGTCTGAAATTGAGAAATGTCAAATGAAATGCAGAAAAAAACTCGACGTTTAGGTGTGGTCCACATTCAACATCGGCCCTTAAAATTGAACCACCCTTTAAAATGGGCTATAGTGTTAATGAAACGCCTGCTATGCTCTTTATTGCAATTCAATTCAATTATACCAATTACTTAAATTGAATATTTCATATATTTAGTAAATTTACGTTTTAAGCAAAGATTGCAATTTTTCTATGTAAAATAATGTGCATTAATTTTCACGCACAGCATTTAATGGAAATGAATGTATAATTATTTTTGTAGTAGTTAGTAGTTCGTAACAATGATGAAAAAAGCACTTCATTTAAAAGTACTTCCTGCACGATAAAATAGTTCCTGACGATTCGAAAAATACGCACGTAATTGTTCAAGTTTTCCCAGTGGCACTCCCGGAGTGCCACTGTTTTTTTTTTTTTGTCCTTCTATTGTCCTTATTTTTGTTGTTAGAACAAAAATGGCTGAGTAGGTTAGTTCGCAGCTTATCATCGAGGACGAAATGATGATTCGCAGGAGCTCGATTGTGGCAAAAAACAAAAAAGGAAGATACACGCCAATAAGAGCCAAGTCAAGGGGGGATTAGTGGCACGAATACGTCGTCAAACTAATGAAAGCCGTCGAGCAGTGCCGCACGTTGTGGGACATATCCGCTGCTGAATATAAATTGGCCAAAACGCCCGCGTGGAAGGAAATATCAGACAGTTTTTGCCAATACACGTTGGAGGACTGTAAGGCAAAGTGGATGCGGAACAGATCACGCTGATAATAAAATACGGCAATTGATAAACATCAAGAAATACAAAAATCGATAACATTTCCTAGGAAAGAGCCAGCAACTTCACATCGAACTAAGAACTGCAACATTGTCCACTTAATACATATATCAAATATTGTTTGGCCATCAATTCAAATGATAACGATATTTCTCGCTTCGCTAATAGCCTCGCTGCATTGTTTACACAGTGAAGTGCTTAAGTGTTCCAAAGATTGGATGCACAAAGTGCTCTCTTAAGTCGATAACTTTTTGTTTATCTTCGGTTACACCCGTACACAGTGTTGCGATGGGATATTTTGGCGATAGCCTGGTCCTTTCTGGGTTCCACTTATCGAAGCATACATCTATTATAGCTAATTGATTAAACAAAACAAAAAGTATGAAGTGGTCTGTGCTGCGATCCCATACTAAACTCGTATGTTCTTGACTAATTTCGAATTGATTTACTGTGGCAGTCGGTTTTGGCATGAGTGAGCGGAAAGGGACTCAATGAAATGGACAAATGGAACTCAGTCGCAGCTTTCTAATCTGTCCGTAGGAAGTGGAGTGAATGCGCATATTGTATTTTGTATTATGAGGGACATTTGAATGTGTTGGGGCAGCGAAAGGAAACACAGTGCGTAACGGCAATCGTCATTCGATTGTTTGTTTCAGGAGGCCCATACTGAATAAACAAGTCTTCTGCCGACGGATCTGTGTATAATAAAACATTGCCGGATGTTCGTCCGAAAGGACGGACCAAAAAAATGTCTCTGTAAGCTTCCAAGATCGGAATGGGAGCAGTGAAAGTATTCGACATACCCATCTTCACAGATGATTCCAAAATGAATTCAGAAGATGTTTGCAGATTCTCTATAACGCCTCAACCTCGTAGGCGCTTTTTCTGCCAGTCCGCTCCTAAAGGGAGGACAAAACAAATTGTCTTAACATGAATTAACAAGCAACTACTACGAGTACAAATCGTTTGTTAACAACAAGCCTTATACTGCGTATTCAAATAAGTTCCATTGAATTGAAGGCGCAGAAGAGCCAAACGACAATTGCAGCCAACACCCGAAATGAGGAAAATAAATAAAAATCAAAACAATTGTCGAGGAGCACACAAATTTACATGATCAGACATTTGTTATGCAAAATGTTGTCATGTACAAAAAGGTTCATTCCAGCATCGCCATCGTCATTGGTCAATCAATGGAAATCAATGGCTGCTGCACGGACAGTGTGCGCGGAAGATGTGTGCGACAACTTGCAATTATGGCATACCTTATGAAATGGTGGGACTACTTTTTATAGGTTTGTCTGACTAGTGCGCACTGGGTTAACCCTAATGTGTTCGATTTGGCACTGAACTAGCGAAAACCTGTGTTTGACATGGCTTCTAGTTTGACATGACTTCTAGGGAACCTACTCTCTATTTCGTTCCGAAAGTCAACCCTCTTCGAAATTGCCTTTAAGTTGGTACTCTGTAATACTTTCGGAATTCTAGATCGGAGTAGTATAACATTTCATTCAGCTGTCGAAATAGAGAGTACGGAGCTTTGGTTTTCGAAAAATATTACTTTCGAAGCGAGGTACAGAGTAGGGCCCCTGAACTGACGCCAGCTAATTTGTCGGGGCAAGAATTCAGTGCTGAGGTTCGCTGTCATTTCGCTTGCTGTCATTCATTTGTTGCGACATCTGACAGCAGCATTCAGCAGCATATTCTGCGTTCGATATGGTAGCGGAATTTTCAGGGTTGTTGCGGTAACTGCGACACCCTGTTGGAGGTTTTACCTTGGAGGCTGTCATCTGCTGACAGCTGTCATTTAGGATCTCACGTGGCAGTCAATGAAGAGGAGCGACACAAAAAGATTAGATTAAAATCAGCGGATATTAAACAATAAAAAAATAGCTAAAAGTTTATTCTATTTTCTTATAAGATTTGCAACTGTTGGGCAGGTCGTGAAAATTAGCTGACACATCTCAGTGCGCACTAGTGGCTACCAGTGATGCCACATTTTGTTTGCCAAAATTCCCCATTTTGGGGAACATTTTTGAAAAGTTTCCCCTGCCTTCGACACTTTTCAAAGCGTTTTCCATTCACTGGTTAAATTTTGTATCAAAACATTCGAAATTTGCGACCCGCTTGATTTGTTAATATTTGTACATAAATAATTTACAAAAATAGATTCACCTGTCAAGAATTTTACAACAAAAAACAAGTCATTTTTACTCTCTCTTTAAGTGCTTATCAATTTGACTCTAGCACGTCACGCACAATCCATCTGTTTCCGAATAATGAAGTCATAAGTAGAACAATGTCTTTCTTTGCTGTAGAAAAAATTCACGAAAATGTAAACAAACTCCACCAGTTGTCACACTCAAATGCACTTGTATTCGGTAAATCTGAAGCAAGTCAGAGAAATTATCTAGATTCGCAAAAGTGATCTGAAATCTGAAAAAGATTGAAGATTTTTCTTTTTGTAATAAACGAACATAAAAATTGCTCTGAGAGCAAAAAAATGTGCACTGGGAGCACCCAATCGAATACCACATGAGTGAACTGAATGTGAAAATGACACATGTGAGGAAAGGTTGTGTTCAGTACGAAATGCGCTTAGATTCTATAAACGCGGTGATGTTCCTATGCTCGGGATTTATTTGAGAGTTAACTACACGAATTTTAATTTTATAATATGCAAAACTGATAAACATGCTCGTATTTAATTGTTTCCCCATTTGAAGGGCACTTTTCCCCATTATTATTTCCCCCAAAATGGGGAAAAATCCCCACATTTGGCATCCCTGGGGGGAACTTGTGCTAACCATGTCAAAAGTGGTCATTTTATTTGGCTTCACTTGGAAAGGCACTCGAATCGATTTCCGTATGTGCAAACCGGACTTCTTTGAAAGCGTCATCCAACCGGAGGTGTTGACAATGACAAGTGCAGCTCGTGAGCGAAAAACCTGCGGAAGCCATCACCTTGGTGATCGTCAGACAGGAGACAGACAGCCAAACAGAGCTTTAACTGTCCCAGAAATAAAATCAAAGCTTGTTAGGTTAGGTGCTCTTGCAACATGGTCACCGTTGTCGCTGTAAAAATTTCAAAGAGGGGCCCGAGGCAAAAAAGGGACCTCCACATAAAATACAAATACATGTTTCGTTGAATGAAGAATTAAATCTTACTTAAACTTGAAACGGGGCCATTTTGATAATTTTTTAGAAAATGCAGGCCATGGGTCTTAAGGCTCAAAGAGGGGCCGAAACTCCAGGCGGAGGCTTCTATTCAAAATAAAGTCCTTCCTTCCTCTCAGTCGGTGGAAGTTCTGCCAGACCTTCGTGACTACGCCTGAACTTTTGGAGGTAGCCTTCTATGCTTTTTTGCAAGTTCTTTGCTCTTCCACAGGTTTCAGTCTCAGGAAGAAGACTTCCTCAGGTAAGTCCATCTCTGATTGCTTTTCCCGGTCGTTTGTTTTTCCACCACCTCTGTGTTTGTTGAAAACGTCGAGATTTGGTTGGGCCCTGTTCAATATTGTGGTACCTCAGCAAAACCGCCAGTGACAAATACACGACACATTAACCAAAGAACAGTCACATCCAAGGAGGAGAATCATCCATTTGTTGGACGACTTTCAACACGTTCTATTCTATCTTAAGGCTAGTAAGAAAATGTCTGTCCAAAAAAGACTGAAAAATGGTTAAAAGGAGCGTACTTAGTATAGTAATTGACAGTTTTTTGTGAATATCTACTACAATATCAACTTTTCCACAAAACAGTCTTCGGCACATATATAGCTACCAGCATGATCTACAAAAAAGGTTTTAATCTATTTTTCTGTAAATCAAGAAATAAACAGCTTTTTGAGCGAATGAAAATATTTTTTTCACCAAATCACCTATTACTCTAAAACCAGTTGATGTAACGCTACCATCGGTACTTGTCGTTTAACTAGAGGTTATACCGGACGTTTAGTGCAAATTTGAGCCTTCTACGTCAATAAGTTTCTAAGATAGACCAGGTACAAAATTGGTCTAGTGGTCGGACAGACGGACAATAGCGAAACTAATAAGGTTCCGTTTTTCCCCTCTGGGTAGAGAACTTTAAAAACGTTACACGTGCGCAGAGTTTGCAAGGCAGAATTTGATGCGATCTTCCACTGTAGAGATTCGGCTTAGCGCCTAAGATCGCAACCATAAGTCCGCCTGAAATAAATGTCTACCACCTGCCACTTAATAATCACACATTTGATTACTGAATCTGGTCAAAAATGTCTCGTCCTAGCAGAGCAGATAAAGATAAATGAATGCTAACAGCGTTTGAACACATTCGTCTTTCACGTGGCCCCAAAGGAAGAAGTCGCAAGGTGTTAAATCACGAGATATCGGTGGCCAATTGTGATCACCTCTTTGAGAGATAACACGGTCCGGGGACTTTTCCCGTAAAAGATCAATGCTTTCGTTGCTTGTGCCATCTTGTTGAAAGTGAACGCTGTCCAGATCAATACCATCCAACTGCGACCATAACAAATCATCAATCATCTCTCGATAGCGCAATCCATTCACCGTAACTGTTGATCCAACCTCATTTTCGAAAAAGTAAGGTCCAATGACCACGCCGGACCATAAACCGCACCAAACAGTCACACGTTGAGGATGGAGAGGCTTCCCAACAATAACTCTTGGGTTTTCCGAGCCCCAGATGCGACAATTTTGCTTGGTGACGTAGCCACCGAGGTGGAAATGGGCCTCATCAGTCAAGATGATGAATTCGATGGAATTCCGGATCATTTTCATGCATTTCAAGGAACCAATCAGCAAAAACGTTGTTGAAGCGTGTATCGTTCCATTTTTAGTAATGGCTTTTCTACTTGTCAAATGTTAAAGAATAAAAGCTTCAAAAGTGACAGCTACCGAAATAGCGGGTCATTCACAATAACACCTCTCATTGGAAGACCCTTTATGACACCAAGTCGCTTTAGCACGATCGCAGCTCGAAGGGGATTTGTTCAAGTCCTCCGATTCACAGTAGCTTTTCGCAAAGTTCCCTAGCCTAGATTAGATATCGAGTCGAAGGGCATTTTTTAACCTTGAGGCCACTTGCATTTTTTTTTGGTCCCCGCAAGGGCATTTTCGGAAAGACAACGTCCCATCCGAATCGCACATAACTAACTCACCCTATTGCCGAGCAACCGAAACGCGACAGACTAGAATAATCAAATCAAGAGAAGAGCTCTTCCCAAATGACAACAACGTGTTACACCACATATATACAAATACGAACAATTGTACACTGTACATATGTGAATTTAAAACAAAAAAATCCTCCCAACGACAACTGACAAAAAAAAAAGAAGAGAAATCGAAAGTCCGTATAACTATACGAGCTACGAGGTGATGTGTCCTGCTGCTACTGCTGACCAGAGAACGAAGATGAAGAGACAAAATTCCAGAAAACAATGCAATGATAAATGCACCTCAGTCTTTCATTGAAATCATATGCAAATTGTCATCTTCGTCTCTTGCGCGCGAGCGGTATACGAATGCGATACGTATTCCAACTCGTACTTAGTATACCTAGACCCGTCCGTCCGTTATCCATATCCATGTTGTCTTGACTTGGCCCGTCATATATGGGCGAGCGCAGTCGTCGACACATCCTTTCCATCTCGTTTCGGATTCGAATTGAAAAGATTTCTTAAGTAGAGATTTGTTTATTCTTTTGTTGTTCTGTGGTGCCTCTGTGTTTCATTGTTTCGTGGTCTCGTGTGAGAAATCCTCTCGTCCTCCTTGTTATGAGTAACGAGTGTGCGTTTAGTGGTTGACTTTTTTGATTTTTGTCTCCTCTTGAATTGCTTTTTGTTTTTTTTTTTTAGCTAAAAAAAAAGAAAACTTCGATTGATGGACAGCAGCACAAAAGTGGACATAGTCTCCTTCCTGTTATGTTGATTCGATGTCGACGTGGAGCCTATTATGAGCTAGGATATCCACGGTGGATATGCAGAGCTGTACTGTTAACTGGGCGGAAATCAAATAAGACTCGAATGGTTTCAAAAGGAAAGACCCCTTGCTGCACTTAATAAATAAAGGATGTCTACAAATGTCTAAGGTAGACGCTTGTGGCAATCGATTTTCGGTCCTGGACTGCCTAGAGTCGGCGAATGGAATGTTCTTGCGATGTCGAAAGTGCGACTGTCGTTGAATGTGTCCAAATTTGTGATGTGCACCGATTCATATAGAGAAGGGATTGCCGACGGTTGTGATTGTTGTGCCATCTGGTGGTAGCCACCGGGTAGTGGTCTTGTCCAAACGGACTCGACTTGGTACACTTTTTCTTCCCTGAGTTGACCAAGAAGAAAAAGCGCAACACTGGATTGGAGTCCAAGAAATCGAACATGAGCGACCCCGAAAAAGGACGTGCGGCGGATGAATTCACTGGAACAGCAAGTACCTTACGTGAGCTCACTTAACAAATTTCCATCTGAAGCAAGATGAACAAACTTTCGGTTAAAAACTACCAAAACCAACTACTGTAAATATAGCTCCTACAGAGTTAGTGGATTAAAAATAACCGAGTCAGGTTGTTTAAGGAAACTCGGTTTAAAATAAGCTTTTGTCAATTTTTCTAGGTTGTAAATAAGAAACCAACTCTGTGGAATTTAACCAGCTGGTTGATATTTATCTAGAAACTTGGTCCTTAACAACTGATAAAGAGTGTTATTTTACCTTTTTATATCGGTAGAATTTACCAACGAATACTCGATGTTTTTTAACAGAGACTTGGTTAATTTTAACCCTTTTTTTTAACCGAGCAAAAATCGCACTCCGTAGAGCCAACTAGAGCGTGGCGCTCCTAGGCCTTGCTCAATATACCCCTCCAGCCGGCTCGATCTCTAGCCTGCCGTCTCCAATTTCCCACTCCAAGTTGTCGGAGGTCTCGGTTGTGGCTCGCACAGTGTGTGCCGTAGCACCATCCGGTTGGAACCACATGTCCTCCTGTCCTAATTCGTCCAATTGCGGCAGAAAAAACTGGGCTAACATGGCCCTATAGCGCGCACCGTCCACTGTAGTCGTTTGACCAGCGGCGTTCTCGAAAAATGGCTCCTCCAGCGTAACCAGTGCGCCATGAAGTAACTTTGAGCGGGTGTAATGGCTCCTCGTGGATTTTCAGTGCCCCAGAATCGATACTTTTGCTTGTTCACGTACCCGCTGAGTCAGAAATGAGCCTCATCGCTCATTAAGATTTTGGTCGAAAAATCGTCCACTTCGTCCTCGAGATTGAGGATGGCTTGGGCGTAGGTTACACGCGTTTGGCGGTCCACAGGCGGCAGCTGATGCACGGACTGGACTTTGTGCGGGAACATGCGCAAGTCTTTGACTAAAATTCGCCTTAGGGGCGACCGGCTGATGGCTAATTGCGAGGCACGACGTCTGGTCGATGTTTCCGGCGACAGCTCGACATCCTCGCCACAGCGACGATATTCTCGGCATAACGGGCGCTCCGGAGCCGGCCACTCTTGGCAACGTCTCGTGTGGTCCCATACCCTTCAAAGTTGGTGGCCAAGCGGCGCAGTGTTGGCGCAGTCGGTGTCGGACGGCCGTGGAATCGGCGACGGAATTCGCGCTGCGCCAACACTACAGGCGAATTGTTACGCAAACAAATAGACACGATTATTCCGCATTCTTGGGGAGTGCATCGCTCCATGGCTTGTTCACTTGTACTCTACATCTGTCTAGTCCACAAATGTCAAAACAGATTTGACATTGGCGGCCATTTGCAAAAATAAGAGCATCTTCCAATAGGGTGATCTCTTTTGGCCCACAATCAATTTCTCATCCATGCCATTCGTATTTGGCATGCTCTCCCTTTTAGCATTTGCCGATCCTGTTATGCGAATTCCTTCCCAAACACTCTCTCTCGGCAATGGCAGATACTTAACTATACTTAACTGTAGATAAGATAAATTTAAATGGAAATAAATACCAAACTGTCTCTTAATTGTGTTTCCCAAATTTTTATTATTTTCCCTATAATTCTCCGAATTGCATCTTCATTTATAACTTAAAGACTATATTAGTTGATAAAAAATTAATAAATTAATAAGCAATATCATTTTCTGTGTCGCAAAACTTGGGCCGCTCCATTCTCTAACAGGTTGTCTGGGTACACACATCCAAATTGAGTGGCACCGATAGGTAAGCCCACAGACGCTGCAGCGTAAATGGTACACCCAGTCCTGCAGGATGCAATTCAATATCCAGACAATAGCTCGAAGTATGTCCCACTACACCCGCATCGATAGGACCGATGGATCAACGACAAACACCACGGCGCACACAGAACGGAATATCCCGAAGAACTGCAATAGAAACAAACAAAAGGAGAGCAGCAACCAAACATATTCACGTCTAACCATCATCCGCAGCAGTAGCTCGTCAATGCCCTCTAAAAGTGCCAAAATTATGTACACAATAAGTCGGTATGGCCGGAGCGCACAGAACCTGCTCCCTCCCCCAACTCGTACTCCTCCACACACATACAGGCAAAGAGACACTCAGAGCATCAACATTTATAAGGGAGCATTGCTATGGTTACTGATTGAAGTTGGGTGGCACTGCCACTGCCATTATTGCCAGATTGAGGCACAAAAAAAAAAAACTGAAAAACTGATACCTAGTGTTTACGCTGCGTCGCCAGCAGCGCAAACAGACGTCGATAAAAGGAAACCCATGTGCCGATGTGCACTGTGCACTGTGCACGTCCGCAAGTGCGACGTGTGAGGGTGGGGGAGTCCCCATCCCATACCCCTCCGGAGACAAACCACAAATACAAATATGGCATTAATTAGTTGATTTAAAAGCGCACAAAATGCACATCGGACACAGTGGCACTGGACAAATGGGCCGACTAATGTCAGGCCCGACTTTGCCACCTAAAAGTCCCGAAATCAGTCGGCGAATTACTCACCGGCACTGGTCGCTTTTGTTGAATTCCATTCTGCGATGTGAAACTAATTGGGGCTTAAAAAATACAACGACCGTGGGCAGAATCCTGCCGCCCACTGCTGTACCGAGTTAGCGGAATTGAAATATAGTGTTTCGTTCAATTTTAATTGGGTAATACTCTGTAATAATGCCCTCTTCCGCTTACCTGTGCCGAGTTCAGATCGGATGCCTATTTCAATTACAAGCGAGCGTCCAACTGGGACCATAAACAGAGAGAGAGAGAGACAGCAGACAGGTCCGTCAGAGAGAATTCTGGCTGCTGGGATGCATTTCAAGCTTCAGGGCGAATGCGAATTCGAGCTGCGAACATGCTGCCAGAGTAATGTAGTTCGTCCATTAGCAGGTGGTAATTAAACGTATCCCTTCGCTGGGAACTTGATATAAATATAAATAAGTAATGGGAAAAAGTAAACAGGTTTTGCAGATTCACTTACGATACCAATCCGCACTCGTCCGCAAAATGGAGGCTACCGCAAAGGGGACTTGTGAACTGACAGACTCGAATGTGGGGGCTTTAGCGCGCCATTTTAATGGGATGTGGTTGTATCAGATGCAATTGTTGAATGTTGAAGTTGTGGGAAGTAAATGGGCGGCAGATTGATGAGAAAACGTTTAAGCTCCTCAATGCAGCTTATCCGTGCTGTAGTTGGGTTACATCCCTCTGGATGTGATACAGTTCGGCAGCCCCCTGGGTTTGGCTTTCAATGGGAATTCTGAGTGGATCTTTGCTTTGACTGATCCGAGCGGATTGTCAACCGCTTCACAGGGCGCATGTCCCCGCCTGGCTTTAGTCCGACATCGTCGTATGCCACATTGACGCCACTGCAACCTCTGCCACCCATATCGACAATGTCGGAAGAATTCGCCTATGGCGGCCATTCGGGCAACGTGAGCGGCTCATTCACAGTAATGCAGCACCAAAGCATGGGCATTAGTCTGGGCGGGGTGAATTCACCGTACGCTTATGATAAGTGAGCATTGGTGGGCTGAGCCTTCACTAGCCAGCTCGTCGTTGCTTTTGCAAAAACCAGACATGGACCTTAGTTGAGAGGCCAAAGGACCAAAAGGTTATTGACAGCAAATGGGTTCTTAAAAAGAAGCAGAACCCGGGCGATTCGATTGGAAACATCTATTCCAGTGGTTGGATTCACATCATTGAGAGCGATTCTGGCCATTGCAGCTGAAAAGGGTGGTTAAGTTTTAAGGGCCGATGTTGATTTTGAATAAAACACAAATTATTTAGGAAATTACGGTCATTTCTTTTTATTATGATAATATTGGCATGGTTCAATTATGTATGGAGCTAAATATCGGGCAAATGGGCTCCGCGACCTCGGCGGCACACCTCCATCCGATGGTCCAACCATTCGATGACGCTGACGCATAATTGAGGTTCTGTGCCGTTAATGTGACGAATTATCTCATCTTTTAGCTCTTGAATTGTTGCTGGCTTATCGACGCATACCTTTTCTGTCAAATAACCCCAAAGAAAGAAGTCCAACGGTGTCAAATCGCCTGATCGTGGCGGCCAATTAACATCGCCATGACGTGAGATAGCACGGCCATTGAATTTCTCCCGCAAAAGAGCCATTGTTTCGTTAGCTGTGTGGCAAGTGGCACCGTCCTGTTGAAACCACACATCGTCCACATCCATATCTTCCGATTCGGGCCATAAAAAGTTCGTTATCATCTCACGATAGCGAACACCATTCACAGTAACTGCCTGACCGGCGTCATTTTGGAAAAAATACCGCCTGATGATGCCGCCAGCCCATAAACCGCACCAAACAGCCGTTCATTGTCGCAATAAACTTGTTAGTTCGACGAGTTTTAATAAAAATGTTCACTGTCGCAATAAACTTTTTAATTGATATTTATGTACCCTTTTGGTTCAGTGTAGTAAAGGGTTTTCCAATGAGAGGTGTTATTGTGAATGACCCGCTATTTCGGTAGCTGTCACTTTTGAAGCTTTTATTCTTTGACATTTGACAAGTAGAAACTACGCTATTACTAAAAATGGAACGACACACGCTTCAACAACGTCGTGTCTTTGCTGATTGGGTCCTTGAAATGCATGAAAATGATCCGGAATTCCATCGAAAAATCATCTTAACTGATGAGGCCCATTTCCACCTCGGTGGCTACGTCAACAAGCAAAATTGGCGCATCTGGGGCACGGAAAACCCAAGAGTTATTGTTGAGAAGCCTCTCAATACTCAACGTGTGACTGTTTGGTGCGGTTTATGGTCCGGCGGGGTCATTGGACCTTACTTTTTCAAAAATGAGGTTGGATCAACAGTTACGGTGAATGGATTGCGCTATCGAGAGATGATTAATGATTTTTTATGGTCGCAGTTGGATGGTATTGATCTGGACAGCGTTCACTTTCAACAAGACGGCTCTACGTCCCACACAAGCAACGAAAGCATTGATCTTTTACGGGAAAAGTTTCCGGACCGTGTTATCTCTCGAAGAGGTGATCACAATTGGCCACCGATATCTTGTGACTTAACACCTTGCGACTTCTTCCGTTGGGGCCACGTGAAAGATAAGGTCTACGCCAACAGCTCAGCGTCGATTCAAGACCTCAAAGATAAAATTCGCGAGGCTATCGAGGACATAGGGCAGCCACTTTGCGATTTGGTTATGGAAAATTGCATGAAAAGGATATGGTCCTGTATGCGTGCTGCAGCAGTAAGGCGGTTAAAACCGCAATCAGGCTAAGAGAGTCTGCACTATGAGCATCTAAGCCCTACGGGCACGCTTCAATTGAATTCCAATGGAGCGGCGGGGCGAAGGACAAGGTGACTAAAAACCACCTACCCCCCACTCTCGTTTTCGACAAGAGATTCAATACTAGAATTCCAAACAGAAGCGAATAGGAGTTCGAAGCAGTAACTGAAGAGGAGTTAGCCCTATATACCGACGGTTCCAAAATGGATATCGGTACAGGCGCACGCATCTTCAGCGAAGCACTAGACCTGCGAAAATCATTCAGAATTAACGATGATTGCAGTGGCTTTCAAGCAGAGGTAGCCGCTATTACCCAAGCGGCGAAGGTACTTAAGAAACGGCACATTGTCGGTAAACAAATCCCCATTTACTCTGACAGCCAAGCGGCCGTAAAATCCATGGAGTCAGTCGTGGTGAAGTCAAGGACAGTAAGTCGCTGCAAGAAATATCTGGACGAAATATCAGAAGCCAACGCGGTGACCTTATGCTGGGTACCAGGGCATATGAATATTCCAGGTTATGACCAGGCGGATGAGCTTGCAAGAAACGGGTCGAAAATACATGCTTCTATGGCCCTTAAATACGTAAGAACTCCGATAAGCACACTTGCAAGAAAGATTGACATCGAATCCTGGAGTAGAACTAACCTACGATGGACCAATCTCATTACCTGCAGGCACACAAAAGAAAAAAAGCTCTAAATACATGATCGGATTAAGCCGCAAAGATATTCGCATACTCACGGGGGTCATTACTGGACACTGCGCGATAGGCGTACATGCGGAACGGCTGGGCATACTGCATAATGACTTTTGCAGAAGCTGTAGGGACGTTGAAGGAATAGAATCTGTTCGCCACCTACTGTGCGAATGCCCAGCCCTTAAAAAGAGCAGACAGAGGATTCTCAACAGTTACTTATTCGAGGACCTAGATGATTTGAAGAATGTCGATATCAATTTACTCCTGAGCTTCATACTCAAATCTGGGTGGTTCTAGCAGACAAACAAACTTCATATCATTGGCTAATCGTAGGACGAACTAGAGAGGACCATGACACAACGGAGCTTCAAGAGCCCATGAGATTCATACTAATCTATGTGGCGTCAATATGGAAAGCGGTTTAGTTTCTTGTCTTTCAACAGGTCACACTGGATGGTTCCCGTAACTGGACACAATGGACCCAACGGGTCTAAGTGAAGCTGTGGTAAACGTGCCACAAGAGCACCCATTTACCTACCTACCTACCATGCGTGCTCGTGGAGGGCCAAGTACTCTCCATGCCGGTCATGCTAATGGGCGCATTGATGCTTTCTTGTGCGTGTGACATTTTGTCTGCGTGTGCAATTCTTCTACGTCTCGTAGAGAGAGTCATGGGCAGCTTATCCTCGGATACGGGAAGGTTGACCGAAACAGTCCTACCCCGCCTGTAATCTTCAGACAACTCCTTGAAGAGATGAGACTGGGGATGACTATTGGACGATGTGTCTTCGGATAAGCGACGGGTGACCGAAACAGTCTGTCCATCGATTATATCCTTCCGACATCTCGCCGAAATAACCTAAGCCGCTATACGTCGTTATGCACCTTACTGGGGGCTTAAAATGGTTGGTCAGGGGGATGACCGGTCGACAGTATGCTTTCGGATATGCGAGTGGTGCCCGTATCGGTTAGACCTTCGCGTGTATCCTCTAGCAGCTTGTCGAATATGGCGAAAAGTAGCACAAAGCGTAGTAGTAGTGGTGAATGTAGCATTCGACCGGTTTGCTATGCGGGTTGGTTCGAATTGGTCCAGGAGGTAAGTTTGACCGAGTGACGGTTTGCTTTGGATATATACGAGGGATGACCGAAGCAGTCTACCCCCCGGTTGTTATCTATAAGCAGCCCGTCTGAGAGATGCGGGTGGTATGGCCAGTAGTCGATAAGATCAACTACCGACGTTGAGTAGGAATGTGAAAACTCATTAAAGCCATTTGGTCTTTTTAATGAATTTGCTGATGCAGCGTATGTCTATGTGAGACAAGTCATTGAGGTTATCGAAGAAGTAGTCTCCTAGGATGGTTTTGCGCAGATGTGCCAGAGCTGGACAGGTGCAAAGAAGATGAAGAACGGTTTCTTCTTCCTCCTCATCCATGCAGCTCCTGCAAAAGTCGTTGTAGGGTGCTCCCAATCTGCGAGCGTCCTGTTAATACTCCCACTACGGACCTGATTCTGTTTCTACTTATAGAGAGAAGTCTCTGAGACCTTTTAGCATCTAGTTTTGGCCAGATCTGCTTGGATATGAGGCAGGTATTTATGCTGTTCCACCTATTATTAGCGAACGTTTTTTGCCTCTTTAAATAGGGAGAGTTTGATCGATTGTATAGGAGCGTAAGGTTCACTGTTGCTGTTTGAGTGAAGGCCGCTACCTTTCCTGGCTAGTTCATCCGCTTTACAGTTGCCCGGAATGTCGCTGTGACCTGGAACCCAGCACAGGGTTACTGAACATCTGTTCGCAATCTCGTTAAGAGATTCCCGGCATTGTTTTACCAACTTTGATCTGGTTGTTGGTGTATTCAGGGCTTTTATGGCTGCCTGACTGTCTATATGTAGATGACGATAGCTTTCCCGTCTATCGCAAACAAGGCCAGTTTGTAGGCTGCCTCTCGAATAGCCATCATTTATACCTGAAAAACGCTACAGTGGTCCGGGAGGCAATATTGATTTCGGGTTAATGAGAATAAATTCCCGCTCCCGTACCTTAGATCCAACTACAAATATATTTAAATTTAAAAAAATTACTGAAACACTTTCAATTAACGTCATGCCACTTTGATTTAAAAATTGTCGTAGTCGAAGCTAAATCATTCCGAAAAATCTCTAAATCAAAGTGGGTTTCTTTGATTTTACGTTGTTTTTTCTCTGGGTGTATGTGCATATTGGCTGCTGAATGGGTTTTGCAAAATATAAGCGTAGTGATAAAGGTTTTTCAAACGCGCTAAATCTTGATCAACTGATGGAACAAAAATCAATGTCCCTTTCTAGATATTTCGTTCATATCAACAAAAAAAACAAAAAACTAGCCCATAAATCCGAAAACAACCCAACGCAACCATTTAGCTACACAATATCGAATCTAACTGCGCGTCAATTGTACCTACTCCTGCCAGCGCTGGCTGGCACTCCTGCAATCATCCGTATATCATCAATGCCGATAGTGCGATAATGAGTTTCCTTTCAATCAAGCCACAATTCGTATAACGACATTATAGTATAGGGAGGTATTATTATCGTCTCTGGTATTTCTGTACACGTATTCAATTATCCCCAACGACATTCCTTAATCGCCAGGCGGCAAAAAAAAAACAACAAAAAAATAAAATAAATCCACGCGGATAACTGAGTGGCTTTAAATTAAGCACACAGACCTGTGAAATATTAATTTCATCGCATTAAGCTCATATACGAGTCAAAGTGCTCAAGTTGAATACAAATTACCACTTATTTTCGTCCTCAAATGAGCCTTAAATAAAAGAAGGCACCATCACAATTCATTACCCCGACACTTTGTGTGAATGAATGGAGCCTGCACTCTCTGGGGTCTGTGATTTTTTGTTGTTTTTTTCTTTTTCTTTTGCCTAGTCATACCTTTTGATTATTCCATACATCAAATAGGTTGACTCGTATACAATGACTTGATTTGCGTTCAACCCTTTTCCACTTCTATTTTGTGTGTACGGAAATAGAACGGGTATCGGGTAGCTCCTTTTCGGCACAGACATCCGAGATCCGAAGCGAAAACAATGGAGACAAACCACACACACACACACAGACACACACACACACATACACACACATGTAGGCAGGTGAACGAAAAGAAAAGCTTCAAACTGCTACTGACAAGTTTGTGCACTCCTCTCGGCCGGCGCCCGCCCTGATCCAGATCCTTCACGTGAATATTTAAGCCGGCAGGCAGCGCAAGTAGTTTTCTTGATAGAGTCAGGCTAAATTCATATGCCAATCATCATTAGCACGATGATTGGCTGGAATCATGAAAACCACTTTACCCAGCAATGTTTCGCCTTCTTCAGCTTTGGTAGGTCTGTCAGTCGGTCTATCGGTAGCTGGTTGAGGCTCAGTGTCAGCACAGTACTCTCGCACACTCACATGAGTGGAACACACAAAAAATATGCACGGTCCTCCGCACCAGCACCAGACATCAGACACCACTGACCAAGGACCAGACCCCGCAGGTCATGCAGTCCGTACATGTAGTCCATATGGGCAGGTAGAAGAATAGTCGTCGTGTCGGCGGCAGGACTCTCGTTGAGATAGGACAATTTTGCGCTTTTTCTCTTTTCTTCTATCGATCTATCGGCTAATTATCCTTAGATTGAGGATTAATTAATGTAAAATGTGGGTGTGCATGCCAAGGAAAAGCCAACTCAACTCCTGGATTTACGGAGATCCAATTCCTTGGGGCCACCTCTTATGAACTGCGATGGGTGCGGGCGGACTAGGGTGTCGCTCGCAATGATGATAATTACACACGTGCACGTGTGTGCATGTGTGTATGCTCCTTGGGGCGAATTTATTTCGTTTTTCTCACATAAACTAATCAATAAAGTTATTCGCTCCCACTGCCACCCATGACCGCACAGTGGTCGATATTAATCCGTTCGTGCGGTTAGATAACGCTCTCCATATATACCTTCTGATGATGGATGAGATACCTGCACGAGAAAATGCTTATGGTTAGTTTGTTGTTTGGCATTTTCAAGTTTTGAAGGATGTGGTTTTGAGACGAGGACAATGATTCGAATTTCCACGCCATGACAACGGGTTTCAGCTCAACCCGACACCACAGGCCGGCGCTGTGTGTGCTTAACCATCAGTGATGTAATAAAAACGTGAAAATAACCGATCTGTTGGTTTTCTATACGAAGCTGTCTAAAAATTGAAATGATTAGCGCCCTCTCGGCTGACTGGGTCTGTGGCATAACTTTGTGCTAATGTTGCCGGGAGTTCGACGAGGCTACGAAGAACCCGGTCGTTGCTGAGGTGACACATGCGATGGACAGGCTTTTTGGTTGAGGCCCTGGTTCACCCCGAACTTTAGCGCCACCTAAGTAAGTAAGTACGATGATGTGTTTTACCCAGAACGGATCTTATCACACCGAACTGGAAGGTGCTCCGATTCGACGACAACCGTTCCAAAAGGTAGATTAGATTAGATTAGATAAGATTGAAAGACGGGAGAGCCTTCAAAGGGCTCTGCCACTGCGGCTTCTTAAAGTAGCCTATTGTGCCTTCCCAGGTAGGTTCCTAGAGTTATCTTTTCACTCCAGCGGCATTCAGGAAGACAAGGATCTTCTCTGGGCGTAGGTCAGCAAGAGTTGCTGGATCGACAATCTCATTCCCTAGGATGTTTTTCCTAAGAGCCGGACAAGCTGTGAGTATGTGAAGAGAGGATTCATCACTCTCAAGACAGAGCCTGCAGATAGGATCCGGTGAGACGCCAATGCGGTGGAGGTGTTTTTTCACGTGACCATGGCCACTGATTATTCCTGTAAGGATCCTCAGACTATTTTTGTCTAGATTAATCAGGAAGAGTGAGGGAGTCTGGGGGAGAATTTAGGGAACAATTTTCTGGTGCAGATCTGCCCAGCTATTCTCGTTCGACTCGATGCGAGCTGCTTTTTCTTAATGTCGTTCCTGAAATGGTTTTTGCTGACTCCGCAGAAGGGTTCAGGTCCGATAAGTGGAGTGGTAGCTCCGATTTTAGCCAGTGAGTCAGCTGAGTCAGCCTCTGTGGGCTGGGATCCAATGGAGGATGACTAGGTTTTCCTTAGAAAGTTCGCGGATGGCTAAGAATGTTTCTAAGATAAGTTTTGATTCCATGACAGATGAGTCAAGAGCTTTGGGAGCTGCTTGGCTGTCTGAGAAGATAAATATGGTTTTTCCCCGAACTTAGATTTATTCTAGCAAGTTGTAAGTTGCAAGGACTTGAGCCTGGAATATGGCTGACTGACAAGTTCAGCTGGGGCGACTCACCGTAGATTCCAGAGCCAGTCCATGATTCCGCCTTAGAACCGTCTGTGTACCAGATGATATCAAGTCGTGATTGATTGGGTTTGATTTATGGAGAAGTTTTTATGGAAGCCATATCCCGGTAGCTTGTCATCAAGAGGCATGCTGAATGGGCTTGAAGGCTCCATGGTGCCGAGTAAAGACAGGTAGGTGCGGTTGGAGACGAACGACAAAGGAGACATCTGCGAGTTAAAGTGGATGCGTAATTTTGACCTGTTCGAGTACGTTGTCTTAAAAAAGAAAGAAACAGAAAATATTTGGCGCTTGTCCCGGCTTCTCACAACTCATTTTGGGTGAGTTTTTCATTTTTGGGACGAATGGAAGGGACCTACAATTTTATTGTAGACTTCGAAGCTCTTTCATGACAGTCATACTCTCGGATGTTTGTCAGACGGCAGAAGTTTTTCGAGAATCAAACCTGGGACCCCTCGTTTCGTAGTCCAACACATTTTTGTTTTATTTTTCATTTCAAATGCATTTTTATTGGTAACTTTCATTAAACTTACATTTAAAACTCACGTTTATCTTATTCTAGCTTACTGGCTCTCAGCGAGCGCTCTAAACTCATCAATATCCTTAAAATTAATTCAATTTTGTTTGCTTTTTTATATATTTTATATAAAACTTGAGTTCTTTTTTTATTTTTTTTTACTTACAACTACTTAAAACTACCTGAGCTACTTAACCCTAAATTACCTATAATCAGGGTGGGGTGAGCAATCTCATCGATTGGTCCTGATTGCGTGCCTGGGCGCCTGCAGCCGCCGACAAGAGTTCACCCGCGCCGCCGAGACTCGAGCGAGAAGCACTTTTTCAAGTTGGCCAGTCCGGCCCCTCCCAAAGAGCCCCTACTCTAAACCTAAGCCCACAGACTTAAAATCCAGCTTACAACTAAGGACGATGCTACGTAAGAAGTTCACCGGCCCGGGAGAGCCAACAGTCCAACACACCAACCACTGCCGCCGATGTGGGGTACACCTCCATCAGCCTCCATTTCGATCGCCTACAATATGCTTCATCGTGCGCACAAGTTCCTAACTCTCCACAGGGAATGTCCTTTCTCAATGTTGTGTACGCAGGGATAATCTAAAAATACAGAACAGAACAAAATAAAATAAAACGAAACGGAAGAAAGCAATTAAAATGTCTGGAACGTCGACTATGGCTTGGGTTCGCGCGAGAGACCCAGATAAGAGTTTTTTATTTCTATTTTTTGCGTCGAATCGAATTTTTGCACGCGTTCTATCGTTCCACATCGCATTAAGAGGAGTGACTGCTGCTGCACTACTGTGCAAGGACTTAAACTAGTCACACAGTGGTGAGATGTGCCAATTAATGGATTCATGCCGATTCGTCAATAAGTGGAAGAGCTTTTCGAATCAATTTCCTAGGACAGACGACTAGGGAGGTGGTGGAGTCGTGCTCCTTCATGCTGCCTCCGCGTTTGCCAAAGGAGTATACATACAGATGGCGACGGCTGTTGTAGGTAGTTTCATTGATTGGCAGTTTGAGTTCCCTTCTAAGGCAAATCGTGGACTGTCAGAGTGTGGTGTATGCATTTCGGGTGACTCAAGGCAGCTTTGGTCGGAGTTTTTCTTTTTCGCAAAGCTGAAACGCCATGCATTGATGCGCTATCAGTGAATGGACAAGCATTTGTCAGCGGCACTGGGCAGCAAGCACTCTTTGAACGTTGTGCTAGTCGCTGGTGCAGATTATCGCTTCTCTGCAATCAATAGCAACATTCCAGTCAGCTGATTTTACAACAAAATAGCTGACCCGCCCGAATTCGTTAATGTTATGAAAATAATAACTCCCCGCATGCTGCTCTACGCAATTCGTTCAGTTTAAATTCCTTGTTCAAAACAATGGAAATAACTGAAGTATAGCGATGTCGATGTGTTTCAATCAAACCGCGGAAGGTTTGCACACGCGTGAGCACGCCACGCAGTGCCGGATTTATATTTTTCAGGAGTGTAGGCCGCTTTATTTCCGCCGCCCCATGTACCTTTCTAAAATAATAATTTTCCATTTGTAGTAAGAAAGGCACTAAAGTTGAATAAACGAATGAATTAGTCATTAAAAAAAGAGCGCAAAAACTAAACAAGAATTACAATTCTTTACGAGACTTTCTAATAGCAAAATCATCTAAAACATCATCATACACTCAAAAAAAATGTCCACTGTAAATTTTACAACATGCGGCAGTAAAATAAACAATAAGTTGTATATTTGTGTTTACTTAACAACAAATGCATTCATATTCACAATTAATTGTGACTTTGACAGCGTTTGCTCTCGTTTCAGCAATAAAATTGTTAAACTGATCGCAATTTCTTGTTGTACAAATTGACAGCGCGTTGTCAATTTTTGTTGTTAAGTTGAGTTTGAGTTTTGATTTACAATTTGTTATAGCACAGAGATATGACAAACTTGTGCCTTGCTACTGGAAAAAATTACAAGTGACAAAAAAATAAAAAGAATTAGAAAAATGTTTGAGTTGAAAACCCCAATTTAAAGGGAAATTTTTCGTTGTTAAATGTACATGTATGATTTGGTGCGAAATGCGAAATGTATACATACAAAATGCTGTAGAAAGTAAAATGCACAACAAATACACTCAAATCTGCAACCATTTTCAGTTGATAACACATTGAGTTGTGAATATGACAGCTGGATTTACCGCTAACCCACTCGCCCAGCCAGAACATGTCCTGGCTTATGTAAACACTTTGGCGGTACGAAAGGGATGGACAGTTGATCGTCATAAGGTACCTTATCTTCGTTCGTTCAATTACCAAAAAAGGGTTAGAAAACACATATTTTGACTAGACGGGTTTTCCAATAAGAGGTGTTATTTTGGTATTCAAAGAAAAATGCCATTTTTTGAGATAAATGATCGGATGTTTATTTCATAATAAAGAGGAAGGTATGCCGTTAATAATGGAAAACAACATCAGCCAAATGGCCAGCACGAGCACGTATACAGGACCATATCCTTTTCATGGCATTTTCCATAACCAAATCGCAAAGTGGCTGCCCTATGTTCTCGATAGCCTCACGAATTTTATCTTTGAGGTCTTGAATCGACGCTGGGCTGTTGGTGTAGACCTTATCTTTCACGTGGCCCCAAAGAAAGAAGTCGCAAGGTGTTGAATCACGAGATATCGGTGGCCAATTGTGATCACCTCTTCGAGAGATAACACGGTCCGGGGACTTTTCCCGTAAGAGATTAATGCTTTCGTTGCTTGTGTGGCACGTTGCGCCGTCTTGTTGAAAGCAAACGTTGTCCAGATCAATACCATCCAACTGCGACCATAAACAAATCATTAATCATCTCTCGATAGCGCAATCCATTCACCGTAACTGTTTATCCAACCTCATTTTCGAAAAATTAAGGTCCAATGACCCCGCCGGACCATAAACCGCACCAAACAGTCACACGTTGAGGATGGAGAGGCTTTTCAACAATAAGTCTTGGGTTTTCCCAGCCCCAGATGCGACAACTTTGCTTGTTGACGTAGCCACCGAGGTGGAAATGGGCCTCATCAGTCAAGATGATTTTTCGATGGAATTCCGGATCATTTTCATGCATTTCAAGGACTCAATCGGCAAAGACACGACGTTGTTGAAGCGTGTATCATTCCATTTTTAGTAATGGCGTAGTTTCTACTTGTCAAATGTCAAAGAACAAAAGCTCTCGCTCATTGGAAAACCCTTTAGTTGTAAGTTAAACAAATAATAAAAGAATTCAAATTTTATAAAGTTTCTTGGATATTGAAAAACAAACAAAACTAAATGTAGATAGATTTAAGGCCCAAAGGCAATAATTTTAAGGTTATTTGTAAGTTAAGACCGCTCGCTGAGAGCCGGTAAGCTAGAATAAGATGAATGTTAGTTTTATATTAGATTTAATCGACGGAAATTTGTCCTTGCTTGAGTGGGCTTCGTTTCAATAAAAAAATAAATACTCAAATACAGTCTTAGTTCTATTTAATTTTGCTACTTATCATCTTCTTCATCCGATGATTGCTGTGTACTTAGATATTTGAATTCCTGAGCGCACCTCCCTTTCACGGCACTCGAGCTGCTTACAATAATAATTTATTGCCAGCAGTTTTTTTCGAAGCACTTGTTCTTCGACTTCGTACGCACGTTTCTTGACGGGTGTCTTATCAGGTGCGAGTTTTTCGCTCTGAGCGTGGACGCACTCGGCGATGGCTGACATGAAACTGGCCCTGGGAGCTCATTGCGTCTTTTATCGCTTTCGAAAGCATTCAGACCATATTCGCCCATAGATAACGAAATAAACTCAATTAATCCGAATTATTTACTATTGGGCTCAACGACTTTTCCTCATCGCCCACAATCGCCAGCACGAGTTTATTTCGTCCGGAAGATCCGTACTGGAAGCACCGCCGACTCCTGTCCGTTTCATCCTGTCAACTTTATTTTGTAGATATTCTATAGTTAGTGACATTAACTAAGGTAACGAAATATAACTTATCCCACCACAACATTTCGGTGCCAAATTTTCCAAGATACTCTCATGAACTTTTACAGACCCGACAAAGCTCCTCTATGGCTGAATTTAGATACTTGTAAAGTTGTTTAAAGTGATTTGTGCGGTACAGGATATATTTTGGTTTCCCTTCTGACAGGTACACGAATATCCAAATCAGTCGGTTTTCGAACAACTTTCCATGTGAAAAAGATCGCTTTTCCAAATTTAAATAGTCAAAGTTTGCAGGAAACATTTAAAGACCACGGCTTCTTTATCCATCCCATTGCTCTGGAAAACAGCATTTGTCCAGCCTGTCCATTTAAAAAGTAGAATCTCCTTCCCCCACCAATGACCCACGCATATCTCTGATACATCCATCCTTTCTAAGGTCATGAAAGCGCTGGTAAATTTATTGACTCAGAAAATATTGTTTATATTAGACGTGAAGTCCATTTGTAGATCGTCCTTGTAAGTCGCCTACTTATGAAATAAATACTTTGAACCGCGAAAGCTCCCTAATGACCGGCATTTCGCTTGCTGTGCCAACAGATTCACTTGGGCTTAGCTTTGATGGCTTTTCTCGCCGTTCGAAGTGGAACCAATCTCTCCATAACTCCGGTGAAACGAAGATTGTTACGCTTGACATTTGACAAAGTTTGGCATCACGTCCTTTGGTCGAAAATGTGTCTCCCATTCAATGGATTAGAAACTGCATTCCTGGCCGTTCAATTCAAGTTGTTTTGGACGGTCCAAAGACTGACCCTCACCATATAAACGGGTGGTGCTCCCCGAGGCTCTGTTTTGTCACCGACTCTGTTTTTCATTTTCATAAATGAACTTCTAATCGAATTCACTAATTCGCTGCTGATGGCATCCTCAGGTTTTTATAAAACTCATCCGAGGACTCCCGTCCCTGCTCTTCTGGCATAGAACTGGGCCGGCAAACAAACTCGGACTTCAACAGCATTATAAATTGCTGAATGGAATTTAATGCTTTAAAATGGAATTTAATTATTCATTAATGGCAGTTGCATTACTGAAGCCAAAGGACTTCCCCATCTCGGAATGTGCGTGTTCATGACAACCCTCGTTGGATACACGAAGTCGCGGAGTGCGTAGGTTTCCTCAAGCGGTTCGAGAAATATTTCATTTTATCTAAACAGGGTGGCGCGAAATTAATCATCCAATTTTGTTTTTGAATTAGTTTTTTTACTAAATAAAAAAAAATTATTTTGAGTGCTAGAAATCTTTATTTGGACCTTTACAAATTTGTCTGTTAAGTGAAAAAGAGGATATCCCTCATGTTCAATGAGTTTCCGCAAGATTTACGGTGATAACTGTTCGCATTGCTGACGAATATTCTTTTTAAGGGCTGCGATTGTCTGAGGCTTGTTGGCATAAGCCAAGTAGCCTTCTTCAAGTAGCCCCAAAGAAAGAAGTCTGGGGTGGTTAAATCGGGCGATCTTGCTGTGCATGGCAGATCGCCAAAACGGGGGATTACGCGACCCACGAAACGCCTCTTTCGCAAACCGAAAACCGCTCTTACTGGAAAGAGTTCAAAGTCGTGGGATTAAACTAATCGGAGGTGCGAATATTGGGATTTTTTCTAAAACTCACTTGCACATTGTACGTAGAAAAGTAAGTTACGCCTCTCTTTGTTCTATCGCTTTCCTAACAGTGTTCAAATGGAATTGCCAACTGCAGTCGTCCGCCTATGGAGACGGACTGCGACAGAGATGCCTTTCGAGCTAGAAAGAGATACCTACAGCCTACATTATGCACGTTAAAGATATCGTCCGTCGATCACTAGCTGCATTCGCGTATCGCAGAGCTCAATGCCCAACGAACTGCATTTTCGTACGCAACGAATGTATATGTGTCCAATCATGCAGAATGTAAATGTGTCTACTCCACATGCTTTTCACAAAGGATTTTCTGATGCAAATGATTTCTCACAAAAACCCATTGAAATGGAATTCTGAATCCCAGAACCTGGTCATCCGGTAGCGTGCTATGCCATCAACCTCACAGGCAACAGCAAGGTGTAAACATATTGTGCTCCCTTTCCTTTGCCCCGTTGGATTCCCTTTTCCTTTGCCTCCGGTCCAACAACATCGATGAAGAAACTGATCGATCGACCACTTTTTGCATTCCACTTTGTAACCACATTTAACTGCGTGAATAATTCAAGTGATCGGCGTTCAGCATCGCAGGAGATGATTTAAGTATCAAATTTTGTACAACAGGCAAAGGATCTTGAAAAGAAAAAAAAAAGAAAAATACGCAACTAGGTGCGATCGATGTAATCGGAGACGTTTTCTTATTTCGGCGGACATCCTTTTTTGGTGCTTAAAACACATTCGCACAAAAAATATGCACAAAACCATTTGAAGTGCTGCAACCGACCAAACTAAGAGGTGGATGCAATCGACCTTAGGCTACGGTGCACTTTTCATGCATCGCAAGATCCATATCACGATCGACTGCAAAATTAGAAAGTTCGCACTTCAGCGTTGAGCCTTCGTCGGGGACGCGGTGCGTGTTGCTGTTGCTGGCCTGTACCAAGTCAAGTGGCACTAAGCGATTGCACAGTGGCAGTAGGGATTATCGAGGCCAAAAGTATTGAATTGCCGTCCCAGATTGGGAGTTCCTCCTCTTGCGGTGGGATATCGGAAATGCTCATTTGGGTGTGAATCTCCTTAAAAGACAGGAAAAAATAAACAAGATTGAAATTGGAAATATTTCCTTTTGCTTAAGGCCAGGCAAGGAAAACTGCTGCGCTTCATCAGAAGGCCCGACAAGAAGGGGGAATAACTGCACGGATCACAAGAGACCTTTCAATGGCCTACGTGTGACAACCCTTTCAGCCTATCTTAAGGCAAGGCGCCTCTAACAACCCGTGTTGGAAGCCAATTCAAAGGCTTTGCTCGACCGTAGGCTAAAGTCTGAAATGCACGTGCACTGTGCGAGCAGAAAGGCGGCAGCACGATCTCGGATACTGCCTAACACCAGAGGTCCAGAAGCCTGCAGTCTCATATAACTTGACGGTCAGCTTCGGGGTACGTACCCAAAAAGTTTTGAAAGAAAGTCCGCTAAAGCGCGCTCGCAACCCTCCTGTCTGTGTGAATGATGGCCGCATGGAGAACTTACTCGAGTTGGACACGAATGACAGTCGGTAGCTGTCACTTTTGAAGCTTTTGTTCTTTGACATTTGACAAGTAGAAACTACGCCATTACTAAAAATGGAACGATACACGCTTCAACAACGTCGTGTCTTTGCTGATTGGGTCCTTGAAATACATGAAAATGATCCGGAATTCCATCGAAAAATCATCTTGACTGATGTGGACCATTTCCACCTCGGTGGCTACGTCACCAAGCAAAATTGTCGCATCTGGGGCTGGGAAAACCCAAGACTTATTGTTGAAAAGCCTCTCCATCCTCAACGTGTGACTGTTTTGTGCGGTTTATGGTCCGGCGTGGTCATTGGACCTTACTTTTTCGAAAATGAGGTTGGATCAACAATTACGGTGAAAATGAATTGCGCTATCGACAGATGATTAATGATTTTTTTATGGTCGCAGTTGGATGGTATTGATCTGGACAGCGTTTGCTTTCAACAAGACGGCGCAACGTGCCACACAAGCAACGAAAGCATTGATCTTTTACGGGAAAAGTCCCCGGACCGTGTTATCTCTCGAAGAGGTGATCACAATGGGCCACCGAGATCTCGTGATTTAACACCTTGCGACTTCTTCCTTTGGGGCCACGTGAAAGATAAGGTCTACGCCAACAGCCCAGCGTCGATTCAAGACCTCAAAGATAAAATTCGTGAGGCTATCGAGGAAATAGGGCAGCCACTTTGCGATTTGGTTTTGGAAACTTTCATGAAAAGGATATGGTCCTGTATGCGTGCTCGTGGTGGCCATTTGGCTGATGTTGTTTTCCATTATTAACGGCTTACCTTCCTCTTTATTATGAAATAAACATCCGATCATTTATCTCCAAAAATGGCATTTTTCTTTGAATACCAAAATAACACCTCTTATTGGATCTTTACTACCAAATCAATTATTCATACGAGAAAGGTTACGAGAATCAAATTTATATACAAACTTTGATTAGACCCCGCCTTTGGAAAGCGACCTCAAACAACTAAGTGTGTCGAAGTGAAGGCAGCTCGGTTGAGACCAAACTGGCTATACGCGCTTGGTGGTTCAAACGCGAGGTCTATACCCCGTGAGTGCGGTTAGTAGGTTTTTACTCCGACTACCGTGGTTTTCGAATCGAAATGCGGGTAAGTTTCCACTAGTAACTAGTTCTGTCCCACGAAGTAATGCCCAAGGTCAGTTTTGCTGGCTAAGGCGGTATTGAATATTGAATATTTAATTCCGGATTTGCACTGGCAACTCGCAACAGACTGCTCAAAAACATTATTTATTATTCTCCTATACTGCTATATAATTTATGAATTTTCAAACTGTACAACACTAATTCCTTGCCTTTCCCTACTTAATAATAAAACAGTTGTTTGTCGCACTCAATTGAGATCAAATGGTATCAATTTTCTCTAAACAGGTAAACTGTCGGTTAGCAAAAGCTTGCGCAGGAATAAGAAACCACCGTAAGTTTGGGTTTCCCGGGGGTAGATCGTATTGGCAGCGCCACTACATGACTCAGCCGCTGGTTGGCTTCACCCTCCTGCCAGCAATATTCAGATAACTGCAAATGCAATCCCAAGCCCAATATCGCCCGTATGCGTGCAAATGTGTGCCGTTTGCTCTCGCACTCGTGATAAAAATTGTTGATGGAGGTCAGGAGCAGGACTGTATGGAAGCCGCTTCACCGAACAAGCATAGAGAATAAAAATTGTTCATTAAAAATTGCTCAGGTCGATTGGTATGCAATTGCGTGTAGTGTCCACTTCGCTTGTATATGTGCCAATTGGCCAAGTGGCATCGATATGAATTTTTTTCTTCGTTCCTTTGTCTTCTCTTACAAATCTTGGGGTAAATTTATTCCACATTTTTGCTTACATTTTCTGTTTGTGTTATGTTTGTGGAATTTCTTTTCTTTTCTTTTTTCTTTTTGCAAACAAAATCAATGTTCTGTAGCAGCAGCAATTCAATTCCCTGCATCGTGCGTTGAGCGTTGCAAGCTGCGGCAGCAGCACACATTTTATGCCGCACACCACTATACGGGAGGAGTTTTTACCCCATTATTACTATTTCATGCATTTTCCCCTGTATCCTGGGAACAAACATCAAAAGAATCCTTAATTTGTATATGTAAGTGCATCATATGAATATGTGATTCATTTTTCTGGTTCCTCTACTCCTCTCGTCTTACTTGCTGGCTTTGGTCTGCGTTTTTCTGTTTTCTTTTTATACATATTATTCTTTGCTTATGAGTTATTTTTTTTTCAAAAATTAATACGCATAAGGGGGATGAAGATAAACCAGAGCAAATGATGAAAAAAAAACGCTTTTCTTCCACCAGCAGATAAGGAGTGAAAGAGTGCGTTAAAAAAAAAAAAAATGGGCGACCTGTACGACAGGCAGTGCACATCAATCTGGTGTCTGGTGGGAGCAAAGCGTCCAACTAGCAAAGAAAATGCGAAAAATTGAAAGGGGTGGGCGCGAAACGCAATATTTTCCAATGCCACCCACAAGCTGCTGTCGAGAAAAGAAGCGCACACACAGACAATTCATATATTCGTACGTCGGAAACGGATCGCTCCGAACCAGGCAGAAGGGAACCGAACGAACACACGGCTAAGTGTCCTACATTTCATGAGCTCGGCTCCATTTGACTGTGATGCGGTGGTGGACGGTTAGAGGTAGAGCTAGAGCTAGAGGACGACGAATGAATGAGTACTGCCTGCACCAGCACCTGCACCTGAGTGTGTGCTGCACACACTTACGTGCATGTACCAGTCGCCCCCCCTTAGGCGTTGGTAAACACAAACACAACAAAAATGAAGAAAACTAATCTTCACACAAACAATTTACGGGGTCAAAACTATATGGCGACGACGAGGACGACGAGGACGACGATGATGGTGATGTTGGTGGCATCGTGCTGTGCTGTAGATGGATATGAAGAAGCAATGACAAAGTTATGTGGACAATGTCCAGGACCACGACGACATAGAAGGGGAGTAATTAACGCACAAAGAACATAAAATGCATACAGGGGGACGCAACATAAGATGCCTGCCTATAGCCAACGGTTGCGATGCCTTGTATGCCTTGGTGATCGAGATAAAAATCTGTTTTCTCTTGACCCCAAGGACTTGTGTATTTTTTAATTTTTTATTTATTTTTTTTCGTCCATACCTCCCACGCACAAAAGTGCATTTGAAGCAGCAGCTGCAGTTGCGAGTACGCCACCCCTGCTTTGGTAGTAATTGCTTATTTAACAAACAATGACCAAATGGACACAAGGTACCAGGGCACACAGCACAATTATGAGTCCTGTTGAATTATTTAAGGAGCAAGAAGTGCAGTGTGTGTGGGAAGCCCTCCGAGATTGCGAACGCAAACACTATATGCCCCACGCTGAAAGACGAGATGTCCTCTACACGGACGAGGTTTGTTTTTAGGACTTTGAGTGGGCGGCATATGGGGGTGTGGGTGTTGTATTTCTTACCGCGCGTGAGGGTTTATTTTTTTAATTACCAGAGGAAATCTTGGTTCGATTTTAATTATCTATGTGACCTTTCAAAACCCGTGCTTCCACTAGGAACGGATATAGTTCAGTGAATGACGTAACTATTCTACGGTTTGGGTGGATGATGTGTTGCACGCCGGTCAGGCGAAGAGCAGCCTTTCTCTGAGCCTGTCACGTGGGAGGTGGAAACCTTGAGCATGAGATCTAACGACGATTGTTGATGACGGTTTCTCTCCGGCCATTTGTGATGTGCTTTTGCTCGCCGGATCCAAGGTTTACCCAAAGAAACACCAAAGCTCCGGTTCAGAGGTGCTCTTTATTTGCACTGATAATGATAAGGATATTGTTAAGTGTTCATATAATCCTATAGAAACTGTATACCTAAAGTTTCGATTATGACTAAGCTTCGTTAACCTAAGTGGCCCAACGGCGGCGTGGTTCCGAGTGGCCCTCCGACGGCGTGGTTCCTGGGGAAGGGGGGAGGACTTACACGTTGCAGCTCTACTCAGTTGCGTTGAGTTGTATTTTTTATTTTTTTGTGTTGAGGTTGGGTGGTGAATTCCGCGTTGATTTTTGCAACATTCGAGGCTTGAGAAGGAATCTCTTCGCTGTATGGGTCCATGTTTTCCATTTCAGATCAGCTACTCAGGCATTAAGCGAGACACAGGAAGATCCAAAATCGATTTCTTCTTCGCTTGGTGCCACTATTCCATTTTCATCGCGGGCTCGCCATTTGTGTTCGTGACGACATCGCTTACGAGGTTCCACCCCAGTTAAGCCATTGCTCCAATGTGGAATTCAACTCCAAATGGTTAAAATTTGAGTGTCCGTAACCCGTAAGCAGTTAATACATTCTTGTTTCAAATACAAAAGTCCAGCATGGACTGTTCATCAACTTTTAACGAGTTCGATGAGCTGTCTAACTCCTTCGTAGGAATTCTTTCCCAGTATCCACATACACTGAAAAAATTCTCGTCCATAATATCAATGAATATAAATTCGTAGAGCTGAGATCATTACAATTGATGAAATATTCTATAAGGAAATGTCAATTTTTTGAATATCTCGCTTGGTCTTATGGCCACGGCAAAGCCTTCATGAAACTGGATTTATTAACATGTTACACTTTCGAATCGTTGTTGGAAAATTGTGTGTCCGTTCATAAGTGTATGGACGATTCTAAAAGCGTCGTTTTGGTGCACTAGTACACTGAAAAAAAAAAGACGTCGTCATATTGACGAATGGCGCTCATCACCATGCTATTCATTGATATGACGTTCTGTCTCCAAAATGAGTGCGCTAAGAACAAGATTCCAGAGTAGAATGGACCCCTCAGTCTTTTGTTAAGGCCACCTTATTCTGAGCCTGGGTATATGCTTCACCATTCAGCGGACGGGGGTAAATAATCGAATATAGCAACATTTTCAAAATTTGTTGAATGCTCTTTCTAAAGGGTGGTTAAGTTTTAAGGGCCGATGTTGATTTTGAATAAAACACAAGTTATTTAGGAAATTACTGTCATTTATATTTTTTATGATAATATTGGTATGGTTCAATTATGTATGGGAGAAAATATCGACCAAATGGCCGTCGCGACCTCGGCGGCGCACCTCCATCCGATGGACCAACCTTTCGATGACGCGAGGTATAATCGAGGTTCTATGCCGTTAATGCGCCGAATTATCTCATCCTTTAGCTCTTGAATTGTTGCTGGCTTATCGACGCACACCTTTTCTGTCAAATAACCCCAAAGAAATAAGTCCGACGGTGTCAAATCGCCTGATCGTGGCGGCCAATTAACATCGCCACGACGCGAGATAACACAGCCATTGAATTTCTCCCGCAAAAGAGCCATTGTTTCGTTAGCTGTGTGGCAAGTGGCACCGTCCTGTTGAAACCACAAATCGTCCACATCCATGTCTTCCAATTCGGGCCATAAAAAGTTCGTTATCATCTCACGACAGCGAACACCATTCACAGTAACTGCCTAACCGGCCTCATTTTGGAAAAAATACGGCCCGATGATGCCGCCAGCCCATAAACCGCACCAAACATTCACTCTTTGTGGATGCATTGGTTTTTCGACAGTCACTCTTGGATTATCATTCGGCCAAATGCGGCAATTCTGCCTATTGACGAATCCACTGAGGTGAAAATGTGCCGATTAAATTGACCGAAATAGTCACGAAGTGCATGATATGCATTTTGATTTGAACGCCCATTTTCATAATAAGCCTGAATAACTTTAACGCGTTGCTCGATTTTGTATCTTTCCATGGTTCAAATTGAGTTAGTCTGGAATTGAGAAATGTCAAATGAAATGCAGAAAACAACTTGACGTTTAGGTGTGGTTTACATTCAACATCGGCCCTTAAAATTGAACCACCTTTGATATCAGGGAAGGCCGCTGGGATGAATTCTTTTTTAGAGAGCATAGTCTGTTTATGATGGAATACAGAATCTGACCCCAGGTCTTGACGGAGACTTGAACGGTCCAAAGCTGTCAATCGCATGCCTCGATTTAAACGGCTCAAAGCTGTCAATCGCACGCTTAAGAGTGACGGGAGAGGTCTCTGCTGCAGCGATAGATTAATCGATTGTTTTGACTATCGATAGTTTGGAAAAAATATCCAGTTTTTTTATTTTAAATTGCTGCTGCAATTAACTGTCATACAAAAATCTGCTTTGCGAAAAGTTTGTAGCTTTCATCGTTAAGTTCACGCTAAGGACCTGTTTGGGTCGTTGGAAATTCTTGCTTTGCCACATTTATTTTACTTCACAGTTCCTAAGGTCTTTTCATCAGAGTCCGATTTCTGATTTTCGCAGCTTACGAAGCTATTCAAATTTGGTTTTAATAACCTGCTTTTCGAACTTCAGGTTACAGAAACTTTTACTCCATTGTATCACGCAAACTTTTTAACTCGTTACCGTTGGAAATTCGGTCCATACGAAATTTACGAATGTTTTCAAAACAAACGGAAACTTGGATCCTTGCTTTCAACCATCACGCAATAAAAATAATCTTAGCTGTAGTCGATAACATTTGAATCTATCCTTTAATTTATTTTTCCTTCTTCATTTGAGCAAGATTGCTTTTTTCTTTTTTTCTAAAACTTCTGCAGTTTCCTTTCTGTTTGTTTTTTTAATCCTAACTTTAACCGTTTTCTTTTCAGCTAACTTTGTACACCCCACACAAAGTTACATATGTCTAAATGTGACATTTTCTTAAAATATAGATGTCACTAACTATTCTATATGGATTAGCTATATGCAAAATTGTTTGTGTAATTTTACTAACCCACTTTTCATATTTTGTACATATTGACTAAATGATAAGTTGAATTGATTGTTTGTCGAGTAATCAATTGTTTAATAAAAAAACAATCGATACTATCGAAAACTCCAACAATCGATGTTTTATCAACACTAGTAACCGGTGCCCATCAGTAGCTGTCACTTTTGAAGCTTTTATTCTTTGACATTTGACAAGTAGAAACTACGCCATTGCTAAAAATGGAACGATACACGCTTCAACAACGTCGTGTCTTTGCTGATTGGGTCCTTGAAATGCATGAAAATGATCCGGAATTCCATCGAATTCATCATCTTGACTGATGAGGCCCATTTCCACCTCGGTGGCTACGTCAACAAGCAAAATTGGCGCATCTGGGGTTCGGAATACCCAAGAGTTATTGTTCAGAAGCCTCTCCATCCTCAACGTGTGACTGTTTGGTGCGGTTTATGGTCCGGCGGGGTCATTGGACCTTACTCTTTCGAAAATGAGGTTGGATCAAAAGTTACGGTGAATGGATTGCGCTATCGAGAGATGATTGATGATTTTTTATGGTCGCAGTTGGATGGTATTGATCTGGACAACGTTTACTTTCAACAAGACGGCGCTACGTGCCACACAAGCAACGAAAGCATTGATCTTTTACGGGAAAAGTCCCCGGACCGTGTTATCTCTCGAAGAGGTGATCACAATTGGCCACCGAGATCTTGTGATTTAACACCTTGCGACTTCTTCCTTTGGGGCCACGTGAAAGATAAGGTCTACGCCAACAGCCCAGCGTCGATTCAAGACCTCAAAGATAAAATTCGTGAGGCTATCGAGGACGTAGGGCAGCCACTTTGCGATTTGGTTATGGAAAGTTTCATGAAAAGGATATGGTCCTGTATGCGTGCTCGTGGTGGCCATTTGGCTGAAGTTGTTTTTCATTACTAACGGCATACCTTCCTCTTTATTATGAAATAAACATCCGATCATTTGTCTCAAAAAACGGCATTTTTCTTTGAATACCAAAATAACACCTCTCGTTGGAAAACCCTTTACCTTTCGATTTCACTAGAACACTCGATATGGGAGGAGGCTTTTCGTGGCCTAGCAAAGGTTGCGCCAGATCCTACGTTCTGCATTTTTGCCTCTTTTTCGAACTGAATCAAGCTCTCCTTGCAGATCTTCCAGTCAGTACACAGATAGCCTCGTTGATTCTGTTCGTAGTCTGGAACGTAGCATGCTAAGCTCCTACAACTACGGTAACGCTTGCCTAACCTTATTCTTGTCGCTTCGCAGTTAATTGCAGGTAATTGCTGTATTAAGAGAAAAGCTAAGAACGTTGCTGGAATTGAGCTACTGCGAAGGTCTTCCGACATGAGCACAAAAACTCAGACGCTGTACCACGAGCTCTAAACAAATGAGTCTGTCCGAATCTGGTCAAGCAATCTCTCTCTATATATATTCGAAATAAAAACGCACGTGTCCCCCGCAAAACCATCAATAGCGGTGCAAATTTTCCCATGTCAATGTTCGGACGAAACAAAAAAAAAAAAGGCTTAACAACCTAACAAACCAACCCAATGTCAATTTGGTAAATGATTGATTCCAGCTCTCATCAATTTTAAATGTGAAAATAAAAAAACAGAAAAGAACCCTCGCCGCTGCATAGGCTGGCAACATTATTGAAGGCCTCCCATTGGCAACCCCAAAACAATCACTTGATTACTTTTGAAAATTCGTTAATGTAAACACTACCCCACCGCTCAAAACGATGCCTCACCCCAGGACTCAACTCAGGACTCACTAACGAAACCATTTTCATATAATCATTTCAAATTTGCTATCCTACACCGTCCATTACATTCGAATTTGTCTCGCTTCGGTACCGTAGCGTATCCTGCTCGGGTGGAAAAACAGCGCAGTTTTTGATTTTATTTGAAATGTCTGCCAGCCAGCCATCCTTCACTCACACAGCAAACTTCGAACAAAGTCTGAACATTAAAATTGCACTATCCCCTGCCTGGTTAAATACCCATCCATTCCCATTCCTTACGGCAGGAGGCCCGCCCCACCCCATACAGCCGTGGCGGGCGCTCACTCAACAACTATCGATAAAACTCCACATCAGGGCTCCATGCAGTACACATTCACAAGTGCAGGCACAATCGGCGGCGTTTTGAATACCATACCCATCGAGTGTTGACAAGGCCCAGGCCATGTAACAAACGATGCCAACCCCACATGCAACCCGTTCCATTCGACGTGGTTACCCACAAAATTGACGGAAAATGTGTTAGATAAGGTTGAAACTAAGGTACGTATGCCTTCAGCGAAAATGAGAAAAAGCGACGTTCTCGAGATTCCGTTGGAAATATTAGATATGGCCGAAGTAACCTTTCGATCCTTGTGTGGTTTTTTTTTCCCTTTTTTAGTTCTCATTTTATTGTGTGGTATTTTCATTTTGCTAGCAAGTGCACTTGATGTTGCAGGCAACCATCGCTGGCATTGTGTGCGTGGATTCTTGTGAGCACAGCGTCATACAGTTGGGGGTGAAAAGCTGTATCCACTATTCATGGCGGATGTATTTGCGTTTCAATGGACTGATTAGGTTTGATCTTTTCCTCTTAGGTCTCCCATCTCGTAGAGCGCAATTTCTTTGACTAATGACAGAGTTGGGAGCGGTGTCAGTGCTGCTGGGACGCAGGACGAAAACGTGGCTAATTGTTTGACGGACAGTGGGTAAATAAATGGCCTTTGTAAAAGTTACATGATTTTAGTTTTAATTAGTATTTTTCCTTTATTTTTCAAGCTTGGCCAATGCCGTTTATTCGGGACGGAATATCGTTTAACTGCCCGCAACTGCTTTGGTTACGCTTAAGTAATTCGCTCCGTGTATCATAATGGGCATTACTTGGAACGGAGCCGACTTGAGGTGTTCAAATACTGACGGGCATATAGCGTCCAGGCGCTCGATTCGACTGCGAATGGTTTGGGGAAGTTCTCAGGATAGGCGGGGAACTCGGGATACAGGTCGGGATCTTGTCGGGACACGGTCTGCTGGAACATGGAAAGGCTCGGACATGCAATCATGCATTTTTTCTATTTTCAAGGTAAATTGTTAAGGTTTTCTTCGGTGGAAGTTTTGCATCAATTGGCTCCCCCGCGACCCTGCTCCCTCATTGCCCGTTCAAACCAAGCCGTACATAACATAAAAGCTCCCGATCGCTGTATTTTTTGTCAACAAGTACGGCTTGCCAAGTCTTTGCTTCCAAAAGTCTGCGCACAGACTTCTACTTTGAGGAAAATCGCCATAACTCCTCGTCGATAAAATGTTCCCTTCTGCAACGGGTTGTCGGAACCACGCATCTCCCCAATATCGATACAGCTCTATAGATGTCGCCATTGACAGTTGCAGTTACAGATCTTTCCACCTCAACCTGTGATCGTAGGGCTTCAGCTTTTGAGGTGGTAAAGTCGTTGAACGAAAGTGAATCGTCGTTTCAATTGAACTCCACTCAAGTCGTCCCCATATTTCACAAACAACCCGCGACCTTAAGTGTGGCTTCTTTTTATTCATCATTGAAATGGTGTAGAAACGTCAAATGCTGCAGGTTAGAAACTTCGAACTTTAACGATCAATTGACAACTGGAAGCAAGACACAAATAATTTATCAAAAAGCGGCCTTATTCTTCTTGGAGGAGGCGAACCTGGGCTTGGGTTGGAAAACGCCTTCTTAGACGATTGGCACTGACATAACATCTCTTCAAGGCTGACTGTCAGAAATAAATATCCAGCTGTTTTCCGGTGGTCTTCAAATGGACAGCGAAACGTCCGCAAAAAGGCAGCGGATAGTAATTTGTGGAGAGCTCCCTCAGCTGCTACACAAGCGGCAGTGTGGCCATCACTGGCTATTTATCTCCGATTGGGATACTCGAACTTTTCGCTCTTTAAAATTGTCATTTGGAAATTATCCTAATTTTGGGGCAATTCATTTTAAAGTTTGACGAGTTTTAGGCTACTTAGGTATTTATAAAAAAAAATCCATGCTTCAATTGCGAAACGTACTCTTTTCGTATATCTAAAGATCTATACAGTTAACTGTAAAAGAGCCAACTCCATTTTCATACAGTTTTTGAACAGACTCTCGCATTTCAGCAGTTTATTTCACGAAATATGCATGAAAATGTTTATTTTTTTTCTTGTTAACTTTGGAAAAGTCTTTAAATTAAGAGTGTTTTTTTTTTTTTTATTTAATACTGTCGTCCTTAAAAATCAATTTAATTACAAAAAAGTGCGCATTTCTGATCTTCATGTTTGGGTTGGAGGTTTTTGGCTCCATACCTCTAACAAGAGCTGGCAACACTGCAGTACAAATGTCAAATTTTCGCAAGCAAATAATAATGTCCCGGACAATAAACGTGTGCGAAAAGAGAGTGGAGAATCGTACCAATCAAATCTATTCTACAATTACCCACCCAATGTCTAGAAAGAGATTAAATTTAGCGAGGCAGTTTAGCAAAACAGAATTTTGTTCGCACGATAAATTCTTATCTTCATATAGATGGGCCGATGAAAATTCTCCACTCATTTAGCTCGAGAAATAAATGTCCGGTACATTAAATCAAAGATAAATTTGGACAAAAAGCTTAGAATGCTGCTCGAGCTAAGCTTAATCTTATCTGGTCTCCAACTTTTCTCTCCAAACATCAGCTAAAGTCCTAGCTAAATTTTGACAGAGAGCGCTGTGGATAAATGTGACAAAGAACAGCTGTTCTTTGAAAATAACTTACTTCAAAAATTTAACTCTCTCTAATTTAAACCATTTGCCGATTCTATTCATCCTTGCTTACTTCTACCGTTCTCCGCAACCTAAAAACGCAACAGAACATAACGATCTGTCAAAATTTAGCTTGAGGAAATGTGCGGCTCTATTAAATGGGCACACTGAATTTTGACAGATATACGATTTACATTTTGAAACAAAAGCTTGATTTCTTAGCTCGAGCAGCGTACCACTTAGCTAAGTGGGTCCGCTTAAACTTACCTCAGCTACATTTTGGAGAGAATTTTGTATGGGAGCGAAAATTTAGCCCCACAGCGTACTAAGCTTAAAAAAGGACGAAAATGTTGTGAATTTTTTGGAGGAAAACGCTGAGAATATTTGCGTGAGAAATAAAAGAAAACGCAAATCCAAAAAAACAGAGATATTGTTTTGCGAGATATTTATTTATTCGTGCATACTCTAGCAAAATGGCGAATTTTTCAGGAGGACTGACTGCTTTCATTTGGCCTCGAGTGTCTTTTGGGTAATAACAATTGTTCCACCATGGTAAAGAGATTTTGGAAAGTTTCAGGACACATTTATGGAAGTTCTTGGGTTGGCTACCAAACCCTGTTTTGCTAGGCGTTTAAATTCAAACTTAAATAAATTTTGATTGTATTTGAAACGGATTTCTTATTCAAAAACATACATACTGGTTTCACCTGCCGGACAGGTAGTCAACACACGTTACTACACACGTCCCCGGGTTGAAGAGAGAGAAGAGAGAACATTAGTCTTTTAGGGTTAGAGTTGGATCATATTAAGAAATTTAATTTAAAAACCAAATCTTTATAATATTATAATCTTGATACAGGACAGTAGAAAAGTGTATATATTCATTTAAAAAAAGTGCCATAACACAATCCAATACAACGTTTTCTATTTTTAAAGTTTTTGTTTGCATTTCGTTTTCATGTGGTTACAACATCATCGTTTGCAGATATTTAAATTTTGCTATTTTTTTGACGTTTGAATTTCGAATTACGTCTAAAAATTAAAATCCCGCTTACCGACTTGTTTTTGTCCCATCTATATCACATTTAAAAATTTAGCGATCATTTATCTTTGCTGTGGAGAAACGAAGTGGAGACCGGGGACGCTAAAATTTACTTCGAGCAGGATACTAAACGTTAAGAAAAAATTTCACAGAATGAATTAAACATCTTATATAGTTATAAATAGGCGAAGGCAAATAGTTAGGAACTACTTTCACAGCCGTTTACACAGCATATTCGCTTGATTTTGTTTTGTTGAGAAAATCGTGCAGACATGTAACGATGTGTGGAATTTGTTTTCCAATATTTTGTGTTTTTAAATCGTGGTAGAATTTCTACCACTGGGCGAACACTAGTGAGACAAAACAGCCCATCGAACGTTTACGTAAGAATTTTCGTGTAGTTGTGAATCACTCGTTTTAGAAATATTTCTACCAGAAAAGGAATTTACAGTGTGGAATGTATATTTTTGTGTTATTTTGTTAATAAAAACGGGTTCATTTCTTGGTTTTTTTTTCATATGAAAACAAGTGCAGAAGGGATTTATTTTTGTTGAAATTAAGGGAAAACTAATTGTTGCAAAAAAACTTGGAGTGATTTTATTTATTTAATAATTGTTACTAATTTATTTTAGTTTTTCTTAGAGCGCAAGTCAATTTAGACAGAAAAAAAAAAAAGATGAAAAGGCAATCCAACTGAATCCAATCTGTCAAAGTGACGGTTCGCATTCTAGCCGGAACAAATTGGCAAAGAACAGAATGAAAACAAGTGCAGAAGGGATTTATTTTTGTTGAAATTAAGGGAAAACTAATTGTTGCAAAAAAACTTGGAGTGATTTTATTTATTTAATAATTGTTACTAATTTATTTTAGTTTTTCTTAGAGCGCAAGTCAATTTAGACAGAAAAAAAGAAGATGAAAAAGCAATCCAACAGAATCCAATCTGTCAAAGTGACGGTTCGCATTCTAGCCGGAACAAATTGGCAAAGAACAGAATGAAAACAAGTGCAGAAGGGATTTATTTTTGTTGAAATTAAGGGAAAACTAATTGTTGCAAAAAAACTTGGAGTGATTTTATTTATTTAATAATTGTTACTAATTTATTTTAGTTTTTCTTAGAGCACAAGTCAATTTAGACAGAAAAAAAAAAGATGAAAAAGCAATCCAACAGAATCCAATCTGTCAAAGTGACGGTTCGCATTCTAGCCGGAACAAATTGGCAAAGAACAGAATGAAAACAAGCGCAGAAGGGATTTATTTTTGTTGAAATTAAGGGAAAACTAATTGTTGCAAAAAAACTTGGAGTGATTTTATTTATTTAATAATTGTTACTAATTTATTTTAGTTTTTCTTAGAGCGCAAGTCAATTTAGACAGAAAAAAAAAAGATGAAAAAGCAATCCAACAGAATCCAATCTGTCAAAGTGACGGTTCGCATTCTAGCCGGAACAAATTGGCAAAGAACTCAGATAGGGTAAATCACAACTGTTTGCTCATACGTATGAATCCTAGACACTTATGTTTTTGTCGATTAAAAATGGGAAAAACAGTCTTCAAAGTCTGGCAACACTGTGTGGAACCATAGGTAGAAGACGTTAGATGTAAAGCAAATAAAACTCTATTTTTTTGGACTTAAAACAAATGGAACGAATCTGAATGGCGGCTACTGTTACGGCCAGAATATTACATACGAAAAAGAAAAAACCCTTACTGCACGGAAACTGAAAACGAATATAAAAGAAATCCGACCGCCCGCCCCCGCCGCGCACAGACCCACACAAATACGCAAACACACCTTTGCTAAAAGCTTTTAGACTCTTTGACTGCTGCAGTAATGTGTTGGACGATAGTGGTAGGTGGTAGCACTGCCATTGGTGGCGCTTAAGAGTTTTGAATATAGTCAATGTTATGTGGCAGCAGTGCACAAAACCGTCCTATTTTTTTGTTTGGGGGCGGCGGAGGGGGCTCTGTTCATCCACTGCTTCACCATAATATAACAGCCGAACATAGTCGATCACTCCATGGTGCTGTGTACTGCTACTTTACTATCACCATCACCACCAGTGCCACCAGTGCCACCCAGAATGGCCGTAGTTGAAATTAAAACAACCCCACCGAAGCAGGGTCAGCTAAAAGGAGTACCCCCTCATATCAAATTAGTCTGTCAGTTGGTTCATTACATTATTACCAATTACGTCCGGGCAACCGAAGTCAATATGACTTGCACAGAGCTATAGCCGTAGCGTGTACAATACATACTTTGATGGGCTGCCGTTGAAGGCACCGCATACCCGTTCTCCTACTTGGGATGAATAAACACAGTATAGGTTCAGCTTCAGGTTTTTCGGGCTTTGATTTTGTGCTCCGTGTTACTTGCTTGAGAAGGAAGTGTACAAGTGTATGTTTCGAATCGATTCGCAGTTTGTACACATGAAATGGTTCTTGTAGGCAAATTTGACAGTGGTACGAATTAGGGAATTAGGTCAGACTGTATGCGGTCAGGTGTTAGTCGAAGGGAATCCTGCTGATTTTGAACATCTTGTTGATTTACGTGAACGAAACTGGCTTGTGGTTGGTTTGAAATCAACTGCCATTTAGGAATATAATTAATCCAGACCCGCACTAGTTGGTATCTTCCTTGTCAAGGAGAACGTCGCTGTCTGGAAGTACTACTGCTATCGAAGTCGAAAGAGCTTCCTACCTTTTGCACGCAGCTTCTCTGACAATTAATATTTCCACAGTTTTGTGTCATCATTCTTGTAGGTTGGGAAAATATCTATAGGATTTGATGAGCAAGCAGGGCTCGGTTGAACAGTTGCAGGAGGATTTCGCTTCCGATCCATTCTCAAGTGGTAGCTGGGATCTGGCAAGGGTAGTGGTTATTCGCTCTCTTCTGAAAGGGTCACTTCAACTCAATTTATAAGTGAAATAAGACTTGGTGTTTTGTAGTCAAAGAAGGGTTTAAATGGGGCTACAAAATTCTTAAGACCAACAGTGGTTTTGTACCTTAATCTTAGAGAAAAAGAGGAAGATTAAAAAAAAGAATGATTAAGAAAGATAAAACTCTTATAAGCAACCCGAGAAGTCCCCCTCTCGGTGTTTGAACCTTCCGGACAGCCAACACAGACTCGTATCAAGACCTTGTTGCAGCCAAAGTGAAAAAGCGGATTTCTGAAATCCAAATGCAAAGGAGAAACATATAAGAAGAAGAAGAGAAGATGTAACGTCGAAAAGCTGCAATCGCAATGAACGCCAGAACCTTTGAGAGAACGAGAAGAAGCAACTACCCAACATAGACAATGATAGCAAAGATTTCTGTCCACCTGATCACAGCAAAGTAAAGACAGCAAGCTTTAGCCCAACTTATATGCAGGACCTGATGGCCTGACAGGCCGCGAAGGAGGTTTTAGAGCGTACACCAAGACCATCAGTCTCCTTACATCCTGTCCGCCATACTTTGTCTTTGAAACTGTCCATCAACACGTTGGCGGTCCCTGTCAGTCAGTCGATGAAATTTGTACACTTTGGAAAACCTCAGGAAGTCCAAATCGATACTGACCATCTCTTTATGAATTTGAATCTGTCGATTTTCTGAATTCCGAATGTTTTTCATATCCCTTTAAAAAAAAAACTGAACGAAAACAAATAGGCTGATATTCCTTGGGGACGTTCAAGTATCTAGTTAAGTAAGTCTGACAGCTGTCACATTTCTTAACCTCAAATTGTGTTAAAATGGTCGTACTCTGGCAGTTCTAGAGCCTATTTGTTTTAAATAAATGGCCACATTCAGGAATCTAGTTATCTAAACTCGACTAGAAAGGGTTGGATATAACCTGAGCGCAAAAAAATTGATTTGTCGGGAACGTCACTTTTCCAATGTCAACCCCATAAACGAACTCTCAACTTGGTACTCAGTCAGGAATCTCTTGACTAGATTCGTCGGATACCCTTCCATAAACGTCAAGTGAAAAAGGTGTCCACACGACCGATCCAAGCCAATCAAAACTGACAGCTGTCAGACTTACTAAACTAGAAACTTGAACGCGACGACTTGTTTGGAAGTAAAAAAAAAGGCTCTCTCAATTTTTTTTCAGATTTACAAATGACACATAAATGAGTGTTGCAAATAGATGTTCACAAAGGCTCCTAGTTTAAATACTGTCAAAATGTAAGTTCTTGAAGGGGGACACATTTTCGACAGTTTAAAAACACAGTCAACGAAAAATGTTTGACACACCACATAAACACAAAAGAACTACCGTCGGCTAAATTTCTGTCTGTCTGTCTGTCTCTTGAAAAGAGAAGTTCACAAAACGTTATGGGATTTGCCTGATATCATAGTTTTTAGATCTAGATTTATTTATTTGCTTGGAATTTTACACGTTAAGACAAAAAGGTTCGAATTTTAACCATATAAATATAAATGGAACTAAAATAACAACGAAAACGTTCACAGTTTGAGTCCTCTGGATAACTATTCTGGCACAGGTGGGCTGAGCCTGGATTACAAGGAGCACGCTCACAAAACTCAAAATTTTAAATTAGATTTGTCCAAACTACAAACACCTACAGCCGACTCCGCTTAACTGAAACACCAATTTGGCAGATTTTAATTTTAATTTTAAACCCAAGCGGCAGTTTCTCTTGTGTTAACTTTGAATAATTAAAGAAAGTGACAAATTTTGCGATTTTTTCAGTAAAACGTATTTCATAGTTCAGATAAGCGGAGTCGACTGTAGTTGCGATCTGACATTAGTTGTCGCTGGCTTACGACTTCAAAATTTGACATCTAAACCTACTTTGATTACTTTCGAAATTCAAAAGGGCAATATTTCGCCTTTTGGGTAGTTTTATTTTATGAGCATGATTGCTGCCAAAAAAAAACGAAAGCATCCATTTTTATTTCAGTTTCACACAACTGTAAAAAAACGCAAAACTTTTGAATTCATTTCATATCAATCACATTATTTTGTCAGCCATTATTCGGGTTTGTTTCCTTCAGAATTTCGACCTCACTCGATTCATTCTCATTCTTCGGATGAATTCAGCGATTGCAATTACAACTCATGCTCTCTCACTCGTCACTCCTCCCCCAATTGAGTATCTCTCTGACGATTGAAGACACTCTGCATCTGCAATCACTCAGTAACTGAATTGCTATTCGCTAAGCGAATCGCTTGTTCCGTTTACATGTCAGATTGCACTCGCGTTGAACTTAACTTAACAGTCGATTTGACTCCACTGGGTTTCATAGGACTGGGCTCACTCAACTGAGTGCAGTTGTAGTCGAGTTCGAGTTGATATTATTGTTCATTCAAAGTGAGCAAAAATGTGCTGCTCGGTAGCTTTTCCATTCTAGAAAACCTTTGATGCAAACTTTACGCGTGACAATGTTCGAATGTCAAACACTTCCATCAGTCCTTGAAGCGCAAATCGACTCGTTCCTTGGATGGGGCCGATTAAATTAAGCATTTATTAACTTGAGATGTGCTTTCATTGTCTTTTCAAAGCCAGCCGAAACTGAAAGCATCTTGAAGGCGAAGTTTGGCCAACTCGAAACTGGCAAATTGGTTGTGAGGACAACAACAGACCTGCCTTGGGAAAAGATTGCTTTTGAAGGGTTTCAAAGTTGACAGGTTGGTAAATTCACGCCATTTAGACCGGACTCAATTTATTTTAAATCGTGGGGCAACTCCAAGTTTCCGTTTAAGTTTTCGAAAAGATTGCAGTCTGCTTTTTGACAGATGAAAAAACTGCGATTGGTGTTCTGCAAAAAGACGATGGAACATTAAAAAATCTTCAAGTCGACTAGATTGGTCTGGACTTGACTGATCGGAAACTTCGCTTTTCCTGCTCCAGCCACATATACGAACTGTCAAATTAGTAATTCTTGATTGGATTTGGTTTGACTTGAGTTGCGCTCCCCCCACAAACGTCAACTGAAAAAACTATGTAATCGATGTCCGCCAATCAAAACGGAGACCCATAAAGTCAGCCAGCTGTCACGTTGATTAAACTAGATTCCTGAACGTCCGCAATGTGTTGAAGCGTTCAAGCGTGATCTGTCAAATTAAGCTGAACGAATCGAATTTCGCAATTTTCCATCGCAGTTCGCTGCGCCAACCACTTCACGTGGGATTCTCAGAAGAACGAACTGAAGTCTAAGACTTGCTAATAAGTAACGTTTTTGGTTTTTTGTGCCAATTTTCGAATTGTTTGTGTGTAATTTATCGCTTTCGGTGTTAGTTTCCTCGCATTTGCTGTAATTGCCCATTTTCGGGGAAGAGAACACAAAGCGAATCACATTTCACATACAAAAACAAACTCCAGTTGAAATTTGCTTGCGGATAGTTTGACTTTTGCTTACTTAAAGTGGTAACTGCTGTTAATACTCAATTCAGCCGCTTCCACCCATTACACTTTTTGAAAAGTGCTTACAACACTTCCACTGCCGACAATTTAATTCGGCTTTCAGCATCAAATTCATCGTCTCATTTTGTGGAGTCTTGCAAAACTCAAACCGAAATCACTGAGTGGAAATATTCTCTCCGTCTCTGTCTGTCTATCGCAGTTCAGTAAAACCCAAATCACTCAGTCGCAAGTTTATTCCGTTTCGATTACAATTCCAGTTCAGTGCACAATAAACTCGAGCAGAATCTTTCTGTTTCCCAACGTCACTCCAAATGTATTCAGCAAACCGATGAGAGAGCAACAACCACAGCGCGAGAGGGAGAAACTAAGAGTGAACAGTGAGTGAACCATGAATCTAACGACGAGTCCATTTTGAAATCAGATGTGATTTAGATACCGTGAAGGACGGTCTGTCGCGTACATGAGAGCAAAATATTAGTCTTCTTTCATATTGAAGTTCTTCTTCTATTATTATTATTTTTTTTTTCGTTATAAACACACACAACGGCGTGTGTGTGTGCGCGTGTGCGGGGTGTATGTTTGTGTATGCCTGAACAGTTCCCGGAAGAACACAAAAGGCATATCGCAGATCAGAGACGACCAATCTAAAAGACACGGAACAACCACAAAAGTTATGAGCAATGGTAAACAAACGTCAAAAACAATAATCTCTTCAATGCGAAATTCTCAACTGGACAATTATCGTCAAAGGAGCTTCGATTCGGTGAATCCAAGGGAAATAAAATCATTTTCCCAACACTAAAAAGGAAGTTGTGCGAATGCCTTTCTCTCGCTTTTTGTCGATTTTCGTCTGTGTCGTTTTCGTGTTTCTGTGCGCGCGTGTGAATGCTGAATGGGACTGTGTGTGTAAATTAAACTGATGGCGAAATAAGTTTTCTGTTTCGGTTTAAAATGCTACCAAAAAGTCGCCGCCTCTGAGAAGAATGCCTTCAACTTGATTATCATAAACAAAAAGTTACTGTTTTAAATAAAATTCCTCTCGCTGCACGCAAACATTGAAGAAAAACGATTGCATCAACACAACGAGACGACTGCCAAGTAGCAAAGTGTCGCTGTCGACTATGTGTCGCGCTGCAACTATATTGCTCTCTGTCATTTATTTGGCTCCTTTCGTTAAAGTGAAATAATCCTCGCCGTGTCCGTGTGCGTCTGGTTGTGGTTCCTCGTTCTGCTTCTGCTTCTGGTGTGTGCGGTTTGTCTCTCATTGCATAGTCGAGTGGTTTTTCTCAACAAAAAGAATCGAGTAAAAAAGTGTTTCTTCTGTTTTCCTCCTCGTTTTTTGGTCTGTGTTGTTTTAATTGCTTTGTCGTCCTCCTCCGAATCGCTGCTGCCACCAAAATAAAAATACAACAAAATACAAAATACTAAAAGTACCAAGAGCTTATTTATTTTCGTATAATATTGAAAAAATGTAATTTTTCTTTCTTTCTTTCAATAATTCATCTTATTTTCACTCGCCGTCTTCGCCATTGCCGTCGCGTCGTGTCTTACTCGTTTCCTTGCGTCTCGTGTTTCGCTCTATCGTATATGGTGAATATAAAAGAACGACAGGAACAGAACAAAACACACTGAAAATAAAAAGAAAAGAAAAGAAAATAAAAAAAAAATAAAAGTCGATTTCGGGCCGAGCCGTAGTGCATAATTGGTGTTTTTGGTTTTCGGTGAAATTATGTGCTGAAAACCGTTGCAATTGGAATAACGAAGGTACGAACAAAAACAAACAAATCTATTTAACAAAAGAAATAAGCATTAACACAAAAAATTGTTTGGTTGGTCTCTGGATTTTCCTCTCTTTTTCGATTTCTTATATTCAATTTTTTTTTTTTTCATTTTCATTCCTTTGGAGTCGCCTCCAGCCATTTCAACTCCAAAACTCCCCTGTCCCCCCCCACCCCCCCTTTGACCATTCCTGCAACGAACACGATTCTTGTGTGTTTTTCCTCTCTTTTATCGCCTGGCTCGATGGATGGTATTTTTATTGGGATTTTTCGTCGTACGCCTGTGTTTGTGTTAAGTTTTCGTGCGTGCGCTCCACATTATAACAAGAAGAACAAAAAAAAATTCTGTAAACTGGATTTTTGGTTTTGCCTGTATTGGTGGTGGAGTGGTAGCAAAAGAAACCCGAGAAAAAGACGAGAAAAGAAAAAACGAATTGAAATTCCTGGAAATTATGACAAATAGGAAAAAAATTAACCTTTGTTTTAGAAATATCCACAAATTCAGCAGATTGGTTTTCTTCTTATTCCTAACTGTGCAGGTGAAACTTGCTCCTTTTGTTTTTGATTTGTTTGTTTTTTTTTTTTTTAAATCATAAGGCCTCGTCTGGCTTTAGATCTGACTCTGGCTGTGGATATGCGAAATGAGCTGCCCATATTGCCGTCATGTTCTGCATTTGCTGCCATCTGGTGGTGGTGGAGAATCGCAAGATACCCATCAAGTTTTGCAATGGAAAAGCAATACCGATTCCAGTTTAAAATAAGATCGGAGTCGGTTGGGTCGGTCTTTTTTGTTTGAAATTTAGTTCTTTGTTGCTGTTTGACGCCTGGACTCTGGCTTCTCTTCTTTGAGCTGGCTGCGAGGACATTGACTACCGACAAACTGTGAAAACGGCACAGCCTTTGGTACATTGTACAATAATTGGTTAACCATTTATGTTAGTTCGTCCTTAGCTTGTGTGAAAATTGGCTTGAACAATGCTCCATTGGGGTCACATTAGCAGCAGCAGATTCTCAACCAATAAATAATAGGTCCAATGAATTTGAAACTTCTCAAGAGGGTGTTAGGACTTTTGTCCAGATATCTCAGTCTTGTGGGTCGTAGGATGCCAGTCGAAGATGTTTGGTCACTCATCTGCAGAGACGTCCTGCAGATATGGCTCCCTAATTTCCTGAGGCTCATTAGGAGCGAAGCTTATTCATGTACATGCTGGTGCTAGCCTCGTGCCAATAGGTAGTGCGATTCCAGGTGTTTAGCTCTGTTTAGCGCTCCGTTTTTGCTGTATCTTTGCTTGAGAGTGTCATTCCGAGATGGCGATGGGTCAAATGATCTAAACTACACTTTGAACCAGCAGGAGCTTAAAATAAATCGCCTATTTTAAACTGGAATCGGTATTGTTTTTTCAAGAGTTCAAGCTTGTGCAGCTGAATTCAAAAGAAAAGTGCTTCCCTCGCCTGTCCGTAGAGCTCCTGCAATAATCGTTTGCTGGTAAACCCAGCCTGAGGGCATGCCTCTCATTGATGCAGTGACACCTACTAGTAGAAAGCTCATAAAGGATGTCCTACTTCTTATAAGTCCGTGTGAGCGCTTGTTCGACCAGTGCAGTTTGCAGAGAGAGTCGGCCATTTCCTTGCAATCTTATAAATGGCTGAACTTTGTGATGAGCTGCTCTTCTTCATCAGGATTCAGGATGCTGTAGTTAATCACTCGGCGTCGACAACTGTCTTCCTGCTCGCTGTAGTCACTGCTAGATGCATCGATTTTTGATCAGTCAGGAACTGGGACCAAACTACCGGAAGTGGTCTTGCATTGAAAAAAACAAACCAAACAGTTTTTCTTCGCGATGCGTTAACTTTCCTTTTAAATTTTGCGCAGCAACCTAAATCCTTCGCTCACAACCTGTTAGTGGAGGCTCTGTAAAGGACTTCTGGTTCTCAGTTCAATTGTTTCTGTGATGACCTCTCCGATTGCGTTGCAGTCCGTCATAATTAAAGATGCCGCCGCTGAAAGTTAAGTAATACTTACGGATAGACGAAGTGTGTTGTAAAGATTTTTCCATCCAACCTTGCAAGCTTTATGTCAGAGAACTGCTTCTGTTTTAATTTTCTTAAAGGGGGACTCAGTAACCTGGTCAGCCTCCGAAGCTTTAAACTTCACCTGTTTCATGCAATCAACTCGGGGAAAGAGTCCAAAGTCAGGGACGCCCCACTTGAATGGCAGCGCACAGACTTCAAATGAATTAATCATGAAATAAGGACGCTGTACCCGATGCACCCAATCGCCACAGGAGCACCCAGCTACCTACCTTGAAATAAGGACGAGCATAATTCGAAAATTTGCACATTCAGTGTATCAGGCGGTTATTACTCTCACTATCAAAGGATGTCTGCCCTAGGGTATGGAAGGATTTGGTCCCCGTCCATAAAATACAAACTAAGAAAGACTCAACTACCTGCCGACCTATAGCTCAACTTCCGGCTGTTCCCAAGCTCAAGAAAGCATGCTCTATCAATCACTGGAAATTGGAAGAACTTCAACTACAACCGAATTTGTTTCTTAGCATGTCCCAGAAGAAGGGTTCATAGGTTAGGTTCGGGTGGACTTCTTTGTTAGCAAAAAATTTGCAATTTTAACATTTTTTACATATAAATTAAAATAAATACATAATAAATACAATTTATAAATAAATTTTATGAGATCAAACTTGGAGCAGAGTCAAAAACAGGGTCCACTTCAGACATTCGGTGTCTGATCCCATTCGTGCCATTTCATTGGTTTTCAAGGGAGCCGCTTATTTGACTTGACCAGCTCTTGGTTTTTACCATGCTTAGACTAATCTCGAATAAGACCTACACTGGTTCTAAATACAAGAGTTTCAGAGCTCATTGTCAGCAGAACACGTTGCGTGGCGGAAGCAGCTCCTTCGGACAGTTTTTCATTTGTACTGAAGTATGAAAGACTTCAGAATGGGAGGTCATCACCTGTCGGCATGGTTTCAGGTTTCATAGCTTCATAAGTACTCGACCAGGGTACACACTCCTGCTCCCACTAAAATCACCTTCTAAGCAGTGTTGATTCTCCTCTCGGCTATGTGCGACGTTGCCCTTAAATATTCTCAAATCCCTGTGTTCCTTGAAAAGTTTGGTCGACCTTTTACTTTACCCACTTACTGGGAATAGAAGTAGAAGTCGTGTATGAGCAGTCGAAGGCTCATACGTTTGGCCGTACAATCGATAAACAGATGGTGATCGGAATCAGCCTGGATCTGGGTTTTCGCCGATCAGATCTTGGAAATAAGTTGAGCAAAGTTCCTCGTCACAGCCTTTCCGTCCACATAGTTCCGCTGCTGGCAGGCCATCTTGCTGATGTGCTTCGCTCCTCGTTAAGCCGCTTTGTAAAGGCCTGGCTAATTTGCTGGATGTGTTTGCCGGTGGTCCAGGGTGTTCCGGGAAAGCCTTGCACACAAGATCGGTTCGATATCTAACGCTGCCGTCATAGTTCTCTTTAAGGTCCTTTCATCCCCGTGCCGTGCCACCTGATTTGAACGTTATTTCCAGTTAGTCGGGTGGTGGGAAGCTGTCCATTTCCAACATAAGCAGCAGCACCTCTCCGCAGATTTAACGGCCCCCTACTTGAAGTCGTTCTTTTTTCCTGCCTTTTCTTCGTAGAGCTCTCAGAGTTGCAGAACAAATTTTAACCTCACATCCGTGCTAGGAATTCAATTTTAGTCTTGAAGTTTGGCAGCAGCACCTCTCCGCAGATTAAACGGCCCCCTACTCGTTCTTTTTTCCTGCCTTTTCTTCGTCGAGCTCTCAGAGTTGCAGAACAATTTTTAACCTCACATCCGTGCTAGGAATTCAATTTGAGTCTTGAAGTCTCTACCAGACAGCCAAAACCTGTTAATCTTTTCTTCTGTATTAGAAAAAGTCTGTAAATCATGGCGAAGGTATTTTCCATATCTCCGAGTGAACGATCTGTCATCTCAGTGTTGTACCTAATGGCAAAACGTGTCGGCTGTCACACCATTTGTCACTTTTTATCGCTCCAAACAATGCAACAGTTGACGCGCTGCCATCGCCAAGCGCATCCAACTTTCTCCCATCCGAATCCCATTCATTTCATTAGTTCATCAAAGGCAAGGAAAAGTCTCCTCTCGATAGATACACCTCCAGCCATATTTCAGCCTGACAGCTCGCATAAACATTTCAATCTCGCCCTGGAAGCGTACAACATAATGTCTGCACTTAATGCCGGTAAATATCAATAATACTGTCATAAAATGTAATTGACTGTTTTACGGGCCATCACTTTTGCAGCCAATTGAATTTAATTTTCCCTTTCGCACGGCTTTCGCGATAAAAGTTTAACGAACTAAACACTTTTCCAGGACACACATAAAAGCGCGTAAATAAACCGACTCCTGACCATTTCGCAATCTTCCCAAGTGACATAAATGTCAAAGCCCAACAACTATAAATGAGTGCAGTATATTTTGAAAGCGACCGCACCTGACTGCGACTGCCTCCTTCCGGTTGCCGCTTGCAAAATAAAACCGCTCGTCAGCATTCTTCACGGATATAGAAGAAATTTAAATAAAACTAAAGACATGCGTGCACCTAACGAGCCAATTATCTTAATGGCTTTTTGATGGATAGTGTTCACTTAATAAAATTGATCAATCAATTATGTATGTCGGTTTATACTATATCTGCTGTGGCGGTCGCGTTGCTAGGAAATCAGTCAACTGATTGCTGTCAACCAATTTGGGACCACACTCACTCACACTTTGTTGATCCTTGTTTTTGGCGAACACATAAGACAGGCGAACAAGGTGTTGTTGGGAAAACCTTTAAAGCTTTTGAAAATTTCATACTACATACTCGTGCATCTGGGCGCAGCTCCCCATTTTGGAGGACCCCCCCACAAGAAGAATTAAAACGACGACCCAAATGTATGAGGGCGGAAATATGAACATGGCCAGAGAGTGAGAGAGTTCTTTGACGCGACCAATTTATCGAACACAACCGACACACGTTGACAAAGAAACTTATTTGGATAGTATTAGACACGCCCGTCCGTCCATCAAATGTACAGTCGTTGGTGTAGTGAAACGAATGCTTCCCCTCCTCCCCTTTTGATGGGCGACTCGGTCTCGGTTTAATACGGAATTCGATTTAATTATGTGTACACATGTTTCTTTTACATTTGAGCGGTGAATGAAAAATGTATCCAGTAGATGTAGGGCCAATGTGGAACGATTAAAAAGTGTCAAACTGAGGAACTTGTTTCAAATTTTAATGAAATTACACTCTCGATCGTCTGGCACCGACTCTAAGTCTTCGCTATTCGCACCAAAGACAGATCTTCTTACTTCCGGAGGAGAGCGTTTGCTTAGAGCGATTCCACTGCCATTTGGACGGTGAAAGTTTAGCCACGCTCTTCCCAGGTAGGTGGACCTGGTGCTGCAACACTTTTGAGCTGGTTCTAGATCTACCTAGGTTGGTTCCTATTTGCTCTCTATTTACTGCGAGACTTCCTGAACAAGTCGAAGAAGGGAGGTTGAGGCGCAGCAACTGGCAGACATCAGGCGCTTTAGTAATGAATGAGAGCTCCTTTTGAGGTTGCATCATCACAACGGCGCCACTGAGTATTATAATGTGGCCTACCCAGTCTGACTGCATGGTCCGCTGCAGGTCGCTGTTATTGCGCGATATCCTTGGGTGTGTAATTCGGCCTGGAACCCAAATCAGGATCAAGAGTGGCCAGCACATTTCAACGTTCTAGCAACTGTTTTGAGGTCTTATTGACTGACGAGATGGACGTTAGTTTGTGCAACTATAAGCATTGCGAATAGCAAGAAGTCTCGGTTTTTAAGTCCGAATAATTTCGAATAGTCCGTGTACATTATAAAGTCCGAGACTTTGGTAGAGAAATGCGGCTGAAAATGCCTTGTGAAGAGAAATAGGTGTTGCTCGATGGGTCAGAAAGCCGCCAAGGTCCAGCTTCTCGTAGTCCTGTTCGGGACGAATGAGTGGGAGCTTCAGTTTTGTAGGTTCATTAAGCCGCCAAGGTCCAACTTCTCGTAGTCCTCTTCGGGACGAATGAGTGGCAGCTTCAGTTTTGTAGGTTCATTAAGCCGCCAAGGTCCAGCTTCTCATAGTCTTCTTCGGGACGAATGAGTGGCAGCTTCAGTTTTGTAGGTTCATTAAGCCGTCAAGGTCCAGCTTCTCGTAGTCCTGTTCGGGACGAATGAGTGGCAGCTTCAGTTTTGTAGGTTCATAAAGCCGCCAAGGTCCAGCTTCTCGTAGTCCTCTTCGGGACGAATGAGTGGGAGCTTCAATTTTGTGCCCAGTGCAGAATTGGGAATGTGTTTGCAGACATTCGCTAGCCTTGAAGTTCAAGTTGTGCTTTTCCGATGGTCGTACCTTAGTGCAGCACACAAACCACTGGAAAAGTAGGTGATTGGGTTTTCGACTCCGATGTATCAAAGCATTCATCGCTGGTACATGTGCGAGGCGTCCTTAGCCCAATTCTCTGGTCATCTCTTAGTGTTTGTGTTTGTATTTAAGGCTTTAAAGCGCTCCTGAGGTATGAACTGTGCTATCTCCAACCTGGCTGTCTTTGTTGTGCTATAGTCCTGCGACTTGAAGAGCTGCACCTTTTGAACTCCAACGCTCAAGTATCATTTGTTGTCGTCTTTTCGTTAACGTCGCGCGATATATCTCTCCGTCGGAATCAGGAAAACTCCAGTATCCACAAATAAAAACGAAAATTCCAAACCTTCCAGTTAAACACTCGCTGTCACAGCGTTGAGGGCGAAGCGAGGTATATCTGCTTTAAACGTCGTAAAGGTAGTCCAACGAAACAATAAAAAAATATAAAAAAAAAACCTTCAGCAACGCTTTAGACCGACTTTAAGAGAAAAAGAGGAACGAAAATGGTCACAGCCCGGCGAGGGATACAGAAAACCATTTCATATGGTCTAGGAGTTATTAAACACTGTTCTCGACCTTTTCCCCGTTCTGGTTGCATGACTCTTGAGCAGGTTCCTTGAATTCCCTTTGGTATATATTTCGTGGCGTGTTTTGTGTACAATCAAATTGTAAGAGGATGCCATTTGGTTTTTGTTTTGCCGTCCATGTTTCCCAAATCACTCTACCCAGCAAAGGGACACTGGAAATAAAAATCAAGGGTTTCATTCTGTGTCGTATTTGTGGCGAAATCGAACGGAGTAATGCCACTATACCGCCGGGTGTTGCTGCCTTTGAAGTTAGAAACGCTTTTGTCGTGCTCGTTTTGGGACGGGAAAAACATTCCAAGTTCGGCCAATATGAATACGAAATGCCACGAGAAAATATATCAAATGCTGAAAGGTTAACTAGGAGTCCTTTTGGGCTATGGATGGAAACTCACTGAAGCTCGAATCAAGACATTCACTTGCGCAAATGTTACAGCACTCGTATTTGTGGGTGGTTTTCTTAGAGGTTACCCTTTCGACTGCTGATTTGGCAATTTGAACTGACCATGAGTATAGTTGCATGGTTAACGACTTGAGGTGCTCGAAAAAGTCAAATTTTAGACTTGCCAGACTTCAATATGCGTATACAGCGGATTGATAGTGATTGAACGCTGCCCAATGACAAGTCCGAGTGCATGGTCGGACTAAACCGCGAAAAGACATTCGCTTATCGCTGGAACTGTGACCAGGACACTGCACAAGGACGGAGTCTATCCGGCATTTACTATCGGACTTACCAGCCCGCAACAGCCGACTGAAGATCGCTGCGCTGTTGGCTGTCAGGGCGTCTGGAAAAGATGTAGGGGTTAGAATAATATATTCTAGGACTCGATGGGATGAATAATCCTTCTAATTTGAACCACAGGCGGCACCATTGCTCAGCCTTCATTTTACCAGTAACAAGTCCTTCGTCCATAGTGAGCGAACATCAACTCCATTTTGTTTGATATACCTACAGCGAGGCTTAACTCTACTAAGCTGGCTTTCAAATCGTCATCTCTGAGGAATTTTGGAATTTTGCCTTCCAAACGGCGAAGGATGATGTCTTTAACCGGCGCCATTGTTAAATTGCAGCCGTCCTCACACTGATATGAGATGCAAAGCAGCTTCACCTATCTAGAGAATCAAAGGACGTTCTGTAGGATTTAAAAAAAAAAACAATTTAACGGACACGGTTCACATCAACGGCTGGAAAGGTTTGAAATCATCTGACAAGACGATTGGTCGATGAAGAAAGTCCCCCCCCCCCCCTGTAAAGTTTGTGCAGTCCTCTAATCGCTCTAAACGAGCAATGGAAGCCTCTTGGTCTTGTGCCCAAGCGGGATGTGTCTGTTCGTTCAAGGCTCAAGTTCGCCACCTTTTTAACGTGCATAAGAAGCAAATTGGTCTTTGAATAGTGAGCAATTGAGCAATGGGTCAGGGACGTGCCTTAAGGACTTAAATTGGGCTGGTGTGTTGGACTTCTAAGTGAGGTTTGGTCCCGGAAACACACAAATTATATCTTTCCTCTTTTTTTTTTACCTTTCCCGAACAACTGACAATCAACCGAGAGTATAACGGTCATGAAAGAGCTTCTCAATAGGCCGGCATAAAATTGAAGATCCCTTCCATTCGTGGCAAAAATGGAAAACTCCCAGAAAACTCGGGGCTGTGAGAAGCTAGGCCGCCTAGGCTCTCTCTCGGATTATTTTTGTTCTATTTTATGCGTGTTAAAGGATGGTTCTCCCAGGGATCGTGATGTGACGTTTCTTCGCACCGCCCTGTGTCCAACATAGCCGCCCGAATGTTATCAAGCTCATTAAAGCCTTAACAAAAATAGGGCTTCTCGTTATATCTCTCTATAAACGGCTGAGAGTCCTGAACAATTTCATGCAAAAGTGGGTGGACAAATGTGCCACCATCCCGTTTGACATAACCTCAAACACACATGCTAAACACACGCTCCACGCTCTGTCCAGGTTAATAAGTTAATAGAGAACCACTCGGACTTTGAGGCAACTAATTGTTACCCGAACTTTGAGGCAGCTAATTGTTACCTCAAGCAAGGATGCTTCTCTTTGAAATGCCATTAATTATAAGTATAACCAATTCTAATCAGCGCTCGTGTTCGATGAAGGTAGCCGAAAGCTTACCATTCTGTATGGAGGTGTTCTTCAAAACTTAAGTTCCCAACTCTAAAATGCATTTGCCCGGCTTGGCACTGACAGTGCCTCCACTGTACGATCCCCATAGTCGAACTTCACGAAATAAGGATAACTTGCAATATTATTACACAAAGGCCAGCAAGAAGTTAAATCCTACAAAGTGCTTTTCCTCACTTTGCCTCAGCCGTCGATCCACACTTACTCCCCCACACACCCATCCATGCATCCAATTCCTAGGTAGGTATAGCCTTTCAATTATGCTGTGCGTATAGTCATAGTCAAGCGCACTACACCCGTGAGTATTTTTTTTGTTTTCTTCTTCGTTGTGTGTGTAGGAGTATGTTTTTTGTTTTCTCTTTTTCGGGAAAAAAGTTCCCGAAAACAACAAACAATCTCGAATTTCCTCCCCTGTTTCTCCGGCAGTCTCGAGAGTGCCGCCAACGGGCCAGAGTGAGAGGGCCTCTCAAGTGACGTATACGTACTTCCGAAGAGTGATTAACTTTCGCGTATTCTTCACTTAAATTTGAATGCTGCTGCTGGCGGGTGGGGTGGGTGGTGATGAGAAGGAAAATAAAACGACCAACTTCTTCTGTAAGAGGATAGTTTTGATATTTGATTATACTTGCTCTGGGCTTGTGTAAAAATAAAACACCCTCAGGATGGCTCTTCAACCTTCGTTCCCTTAAAAAAAAAAAACCAAGAACCATATTTAGCAAAGTAATTGCATACAATGTTTGTGTTTTTTTTTTGTCTTTTTGCATTTCAATGGGAATCACAAACAACTGGAACCGTTTTATGTGCCAGAGTTGGTTCTACCGAAGACATCACATCCAACTGCAGCTTTTGTTATTCAGCAAATCATTTTCGGACATCATCCTTTGGAAATGCCATCCCCGAACATATGCAGTAATATTTGGTTTTGAAATTTCGCCAAACCACAACCACGGCTGGCTGTGATGCTGACAGTTGACTCTCAATTTACTCGTGGATCTCGGTCGAAGTTCAAGTCGACCTTATGGCATGAGATTCAAGTGAACTTTTGACTGTGTTTCAACGGTCCTTGTGTGGCGCTCTGAAGTGCCTTTGTGCGCTCGCCAGATATTTGTGACACATAGAGTTTGATAAATTAGAGGTGCTCGCGTTGTTGTCTTGGGTGGGGCACCCCGGGAAATGTGTTACTGACGGTTTCCGTTAAAATATTGTCAAAACTTAGCTAGTTCGAGGGAAGTGGACGAAGAACTTTAACACGTCACCTTGTCATGTTAAGAGACCCCACAGCCATGCGACTGACTTGGGTTCCACTTGGTTTTGCTCCGTAGAAGTGCAGTGCATCCTTGCATCCGGATTGATTCCTTGTTTGCAAGTTTGAGGCGCAAAAAAGTAGTAAAACGTTCAAGATTGTCTCACAAACTGGGAGTGGAGGCTTGTTCTTTTGCCTGCTTGACAGGATACACCTCTTCGAAGTAAGGTCCAACGAGGCGGCTGAGTTGGACGCCCCAACTAAATCGAGCCACATCGAGCTATACCTGGACGAGTGAGGTTGTTGGGTCGACTGCAGCTGCACGGGTGTTTGATGATTTGGTGTTTTTTTTCAAGAAAATATGCCTCTCTCAACATCATCTGGCTTATTCAAACGAATTTATCAAACAAGTAAGGGTGTCCTACAAATCTGCGCCAACTAACGGGGGCATCAGTCTTGCGAATGTTTCCTACAAGATCTGTCTGTCAAACTGTGTGAACGCATTGGTTCGGTTCATCCAGGGCTCTGTAAATTTGTCTCTATAATCGCGTCAAGACGCCGGTTTTGAGTCTTGGGATAAACCATGCTTCTCACAGCCACAAACAGCTGGATGTGGCTTGCTCGCGGCGCCTCAAAGAACCTTCTGATTTGTATAGTTTTTTTTTGATTTTCTTGTTGTTATGTTTATGGTTTAAAATAAAGTTGCAGGATTATTTCTGTTGCCACGAGCATAAACAGCTAAAGTCGAGTTAAGACGAAATGAGTTTTTGATACAATTAGATTCAGCATGCCCAAATCTTCAAGATTCGTTTTTTCCAGCTTTTTATCTTCAAAATTGGAATTTTAATGCCGACGACTTTTAATAGATAGTTTAGAACCATTTGTCATTCTAAGCTTTTTAGCAAAACGTTAATATGCTCTCCTGAAAAATTATCAAATTCGACTTTAGCGGTTTTTCCTTGTTGCAACAGATTTATTGAAAGAAAAAACACGATTTGCCCCTTCAATGTGCTCCCCCCCCACTGTGCGCTTTCATGTATAAAGCTGTCGCTGGCACGCGAACCTTGAAGCGCGTAGTTTGCTTTTGCGGTTTGCTAACACGTTTGTAAAACCGCATCGCTGATTAAGTGCCAAAATTCCATTCCATCTGACGTTCATGTCCAACAAGCAACTAATGAGTTTATTTAGTAATACATGAGTCCTTGATAATTTAATTTGCATCTTGTATAGAATTCGGTTTAAGCATTTATCAAGCTTCTCAGAGTTGGACTAATTAATTAGTTTTCGGCACCACAACATTTATACGTTTTCCTTTAAGAGGGACTTAACTATAGGTGTGTTCAACGGAATGCACAGGCCAAGGAAGCCGCAATAAACTCCAATTAACATCCGCAGAACTGTTCCACGTAGTTGAAGATATTTATGGAAGAAAGAAAAGTCAAGCTGAAACTGTAGAATATTTGATTGGAATGGTGACGCCGGCATAATCAGGGTTGCTTTTCGAATTTGGTATGCCAACTGTTCCAACAACCTTGGGCGCTTCAGAGAAACATACTGCCAGACATTGGCACGAGTGCTGGCCAGTTAAAAAAAACATTAAAAGCTATAAACTCCGATTTAGCAAATAGATTCATACGTTGAGGCTGTAACTACGCGAATGAGGATCCATTTGGAATGAAAATTGCAAAAGAATGAACTCAAACTAAACACATCGACAGCAGTTTTTTGACATCAATAATCCCGATAAGACCACAACTTTTGCGTCCTGTTTACTCGTCAAAGGATGCCCTTTGTTGCCAAAATGTGTTCATCTCGTTCGGCGATGTTTTTCTTGATGATGCCGCCTGCACACGGCGGTGGAAAGACGCTAAACTAAACTGAAAACTATGCAACGGTTCCAATTAAGCGCTACTGGGGCAATGATAACCTACACCTAAACGGGTGTAGAGGCCAGTGCCCTTCGGCTGAGCCAGAGGAGTATCTGAAACCGCACAGCTTGACGGATAATGCGCAGGTCCTTAATACAGTAACGCTCAAAACTTTGCCTACAGACATTCCCGCGTAGACTTTGTAAGACCATTTGTCTTACAAATCCGCAGTAGTGTTAATATACAGGGTCCGCCAAATAACTTTTTTTTTTTTGAAAATGCTATAAAAAAAAACTACTGAATATTTTCTCAAATTTCTTTTTTTATTTGAAAGTACAATCCTTCCGGTTAATAATGGAAAATAATTTCGTTCAAATGGCTGCCTCGGCTGGCCATGCAGTAGCCTACACGATCGGTCCAATTTTTAAGCACATTGTCGATTGTGTGCAGCTGTATTTCACCAATGGCTTCACGAATATTGTCCTTTAAAGCGTCAATTGTCTCTGGCTTGACACTTATCTTTTACGGCACCCCACAAATAATAGTCCAACGGTGTCAAATCGCAGCTCCGAGGTGGCCAAACGACATCAGCTCTGCGGCTGATAATGCGATCTTCAAAAACAGGACGCAAAACATCGAGTGTAGCTTCGGCTGTGTGGCACGTAGCGCCGCCCTGTTGAAACCAAATGTTGCCAATATCCTCCTCTTAAATTTTTGTGCACAAAAATTCGTTCAACATGGCCCGATAACGATCGCCATTGACTGTAACGGACACTCCTTGCTCATTTTCGAAGAAAATGCCTCTGGACCAAATTCCGCACCAAAGAGTGACTCGTTTTGGGTATATCGGCTTTTCAATGTATGCGTGCGGGTTTCCTGTGCCCCAAATGCGACAATTTTGCTTGTTTACATACCCGCCAAGATGAAAATGAGCTTCATCTGAAAAGATGATTTTTTTTGGCAAAATCGGCTTCTCACATTCTGCAACATTACCATGATTTTCAAAGTAATGTCGCAATATTTCCCAGCGTTGTTCAAGCGTATACACAACCATATTCGTTCAGCGGAAGGATAAAACTAATTATCTGTCAAATCAGACATGAGCTAAGTGTTACCATTCGCGAAATAAGCACTAGTTGAAAAAAAAAAAGTTAGATGGCGGACCCTTTATTTAGACAAAGACCGATGACTAATCCGATCTTGGCTTATTAAAAGACTCGCCTCTAATATAAAAGTATATTAATTTGTATTTATTATATACAAGCTGACCCGGCGAACCTCGTACCGCATAGTCAATGAATTTAATGATACTTAATGATACCTTTTACTTAATTTATTAATTTAATTTAGTTCAACAGAGCTAATATATTATACAGGGTGGGCCAAATGTTGTCCATGAGGGCTTCTAGGGACTTCAAAAAACCCCACAAAAAAAAGTCTGGACCGGTTAAATCGGACGATCTTGCGGGCCAGTGCAAATCGCCAAAACGAGAGATGAGGAGACCCGGGAACGCCGCCTTCAGAATATCGGTTGTGGCTCGCGCAGTGTATGTCGTAGCTCCGTCCTGTTGGAACCATTCCTCCTGTCCTAATTCGTCCAATTGCGGCAGAAAAAACTCGGTTAACATGGCCTTTATAGCGCGCACTGTCCACTGTTGTCGTTTGACCAGCGGCGTTCTCGAAAAGTGGCTCCTCCAGCGTGAACAGCGCACCATGCAGTAACTTTGAGCGGGTGTAATGGCTCCTGGTGGATTTTCGGTGCCACAGAAGCGATATTTTTCCTTGTTCACGTACCCGCTGGGGTGGAAATGAGCCTCATCGCTCATGATTTTGGTCGAAAACTCGTCCACTTCGATTAATCCGGGTTTTTGGGGATTGCATCGCTCCATGGCTTGTTCACTTGTATTCTACATCTGTCTAGTCCACAAATGTCAAAACAGATTTGACAATGGCGGCCATTTGGCAAAAATAAGACCATCTTCCAATAGCGGGATCTCTTTTGGCCCACCTTGTCCTAGAGCAAGGACAGCTGTGTCATCTGCAAAAGTAGCTATGGTGGTTTCTCCATTCTCAGGCAGATCGCTAGTGAAAAGTACGCATAGAACTGGACCTAGCACACTGCCTTGCGGAACACCAGATTAAATCCCTCTTATTGTTGAGTAGTTTTTACTGTATCTTGCTTAATTCTGAAGAATCGAGCCGATATAAAAGACTCCAGAATGGACGAACACTGCTTCGGCAGTTGCTTTTGTAATTTGTGTAGCAGTCCTTTGTGACAGACTTTATCGAAAGCTTGTGCTATATCAAGAAATACCGTGGAGTACGCATTTTTCTCTTCAAATGCTTTTTCGATTTTATCCGCGTGATTCTATGCACCTAATCAATTCAAGATTGCGTACTTCTAAATCCAAATTGGTGAATTGGGACTAGCGATTTTTCATCTATTATTAGACGGTTTGCCAGCACTTTTTCGAATAACTTGGACAACATTGGTAGAATAGATATTGGGCGATATGAGGTAACTTCGTTAGGTGGTTCCCCTGGTTTTGGAATCATTAGTTACTCCGCGACTTTCCACTTGCTTGGCACATGTCTAAATTTAAATGCAGCATTTATAATCTGCGCGAGTTATTTTTTAAACAATTTCGTGGAAATTGTTTATATTGTGTTATCAGCTTTTTCCTCAGGCTGCTCGGTCAATTTATTCTGAGCTCTGGTGTGAGCTCTGGTGTGAGCTAAAAAAGGACAGTTCAGGTTCTGCTCTGAACGAAAAAAGAAAAACGCCAATTTTTGAATTCTTTTACAGATCATCTGAGCTTATAATTTAAGTTGTTAAGTGTCTGTTGCCAGCGTTTTCTAGCTTTCCTCTTTTCTGTAATAATTTCACATATTTCGCGAGGATACGAGTTTGGTTTGATTTTTTTGGTTGCTTTAGGAGTTGCAGCCCACGCTGCATTTTATTTTTGGCGTTAAAAACCCGTCCCGCGATTAATATAAAGGGTGATTTTTTAAGAGGTTTAGAACTTTTTTAAAAAAAAAAACACAAAAAATTCGAAAAAATGAATGAAATATTTATTTGAATCGATAGTTTGAACCTTGCAATTTAATGTTTAAAGATAATTTCATGCAAATGTTGACCGCGGCTGCGTCTCAGGTAGCCCATCCGCTGAGTCCAATTTTGGCATACTCTTTCACACATATCGGCCGGTATCTCACGAATGAATGCATGGATGTTGGCTTCCAGTGCGTCAATCGAAGCGGGCTTGTCCCTATACACATGAGCCTTGGCATACCCCCACAAAAAATAATCTAATGGTGTCAAATCGCACGGTCTAGGCGGCCAATTGACCGGCCCGAAACGTGAAATTAACTGTTCACCAAACTCGCCTCGCAATTGCGCCATTGTTTCGCGTGCTGTGTGGCATGTGGCACCGTCTTGTTGAAACCACATATCATGCAAGTCAAGAACTTCCATTTCGGGCAAAAAAAAGTTTGTTATCATCGCTCGGTAGCGTTCACCATTGACAGTAACGCTGCGATTCGCATCATCTTTGAAGAAATATGGCCCAATAATGCCGCCGGCCCATAAACCGCACCAAACAGTGGCTTTTTCGGGATGCATTGGTAGCTGTTGCAATGCTTCTGGCTGATCTTCACTCCAAATGCGGCAATTTTGCTTATTTACGTACCCATTCAACCAAAAATGAGCCTCATCGCTGAACACAATTTTTCGATAAAAAAGCGGATCCTCGGCCAGCTTTCCAAGAGCCCATTCACCAAAAATTCGGCGTTGTGGTAGGTCGGCTGGCTTTAGTTCTTGCACCAGCTGTATCTTAAAAGGCTTTACGCCCAAATCCTTCCGCAAAATTTTCCACGTAGTGCTGTAACAAAGGCCTAACTGCTGGGAACGGCGCCGAATCGACATTTCGCGGTCTTCTGTCACACTAGCTGATACGGCCGCAATATTTTCTTCACTACGCACAGTACGTTAACGTGTTGGTGGTTTAATGTCCAACAAAGTAAATTTGGTGCGAAATTTGGTCACAATCTTCCGAATAGGCTGCTCAGAAGGTCGAGAATGCCGATCATAAAATGGAAGCAGCGCGCGATGAACATTTCGAACCGAGCACGAATTTTGATAGTAAAATTCAATAATTTGCAAGCGTTGTTCATTTGTAAGACGATCCATGGTTAAATTGCAAACCAAACTGAAGCTGTTTGACAGTGACACAAGGTACTAAACACACGTCAGCTGTCAAAACCAGTGTTGCCAAAACCAAACCAGCTAAAAAATCACCCTTTATTTTGAAATATGCGGAAATGAATTTTAAAATCATTTTTCTTTAGTCTACAGCTGGGAGAGCAATCTACTGCTGCAACAGATATTTTCCCACTGCTCGTTTCTACATTTATTGAAATTCCTTGGATGGAACATGATTGGAATTTTTCTTCCATATGGGGTTTTCTTTTATTATTAACACTGCAGCCCCACCTTTTGCACAGTTATGAGGATGTGGGGAGTGATATAATTCATATCCTTGCAGCTTAAAGTTAGCAATCAATTTATAGTGCGTCTCTGAAATGGGACACATTTCTGTGTGGTGTATGTCACTTGCATCTCGTCCTTGCGACTCTCGATACCATTAGCATTATTCAACATGTCTATCTTTTGGTAACAGCTATTTTATTGCTGTTCTATCTCTCTAACAGCGATGTTCTATCTGATGTCGTTTTATTTGATTTTTCCATTGAACCAATCCTGTTTCCATTCCAGTGTTTGGCTCTCCTTTGCGGTTTACCGTTTTATCTGCTGGTATTTGATTGTTTATTGATGCTGCCTGAGCATGTGTCATTTGTGGACCCGCTGTGTTTTGTCTTGGGACCTTTTTGATTATCATTTCGTCCATGTCTTTCTGTGGTCTCTTTTGTAAGTCGCCTTTTTGACTATTTGCTCTTCCATATTTGAGCTTTTTTTTTTGGTTTCTTTTGCTATTTGTCCCTTGCAAGTTGGATTTCCTTTGCAACTAAACAACCTCTGTAGCTAGCAGGATGGTTCTCAATGCAGTTTGCACACTTTGGATGTCCATCTTCTTTCTTCCTACATTCCAATAAGAGGTGTTATTTTGGTATTCAAAGAAAAACTCCATTTTTTGAGATAAATGATCGGATGTTTATTTCATAAAAAAGAGGAAAGTTTGCAGTTAATAATGAAAAACAACATCAGCCAAATGGCCACCACGAGCACGCATACAGGACCATATCCTTTTCATGAAATTTTCCATAACCAAATCGCAAAGTGGCTGCCCTATGTCTTCGATAGCCTCACGAATTTCATCTTTGAGGTCTTGAATCTGGGCTGGGCTGTTGGCGTAGACCTTATCTTTCACGTGGCCCCAAAGGAAGAAGTCGCAAGGTGTTAAATCACAAGATCTCGGTGGCCATTTGTGATCACCTCTTCCAGAGATAACACGGTCTGGAAACTTTTCCCGTAAAAGATCAATGCTTTCGTTGCTTGTGTGGCACGTAGCGCCATCTTGTTGAAAGTGAACGCTATCCAGATCAATACCATCCAACTGCGATCATAAAAAAATCATTAATCATCTCTCGATAGCGCAATCCATTCACCGTAACTGTTGATCCAACCTCATTTTCGAAAAAGTAAGGTCCAATGACCCCGCCGGACCATAAACCGCTCCAAACAGTCACACGTTGATGATGGAGAGGCTTCCCAACAATTACTCTTGGCTTTTCCGAGCCCCAGATGCGACAATTTTGCTTGTTGACGTTGCCACCGAGTAGGAAATGGGCCTCATCAGTCAAGATGATGAATTCGATGGAATTCCGGATCATTTTCATGCATTTCAAGGACCCAATCAGCAAAGACACGACATTGTTGCAGCGTGTATCGTTCCATTTTTAGGAATGGCGTATTTTCTACTCAAATGTGAAAGAATAAAAGCTTCAAAAGTGACAGCGGGTCATTCACAATAACACCTCTCATTGGAAAACCCTTTAGTATGCGATGGAAAGACTGTGCAAATGAATTAGCTGTCAAAAGTTGATGCACACAACGCCATCTACTGGCAATACTGGAACCAGCATTTGAAATCATGTTCGTTTTTAATGTGTGACAACAAAAAATGCTACAAAAACAATTGTCACACAAATTTGGTGCAAAAACAATTGTCACAAAAAATTTTAAGAAAAAAAAAAAACGTAACGTAAACATAAACGTCATCTGTCGTTAAATCGCTCCATACAAAATGTATGTGAAAATGAGTTTTCTTTATAATTTTTTTATCGGGGATATTTCGGAAATTTTCTTGAGATAAAAATTAGCTAGATGACAAATGCGAAATGATGTTCCTTGATCCCCGTTTCCTACTGCCGTTAATGGACTGAGATGAGTTTAATCATTCAGTAACATAATCCAAATAAAGCCACTTTGACGTTTTGTGACACTTTTTAAGACAATTAGCAAGCTTCTCCCCTCAGGTGAGTTATTGAAGACGTATCTGCGTAAATTAACTTTCACGCAGTCAAAGGGACAAAGGGACACAGATGCATCACTGGCTTTACTTGTCCGTCACCGTTGAGTTCAAGATTTTTACCCAAAATCAGTCAAGGAAAAAATATCCTTCTCAATGGACACTCGGTAGATGTTCCCTTTCGCAGGCAGATCTGCAGAAGCACTACCGTGGTGGCCACATTCATGTCAATTGTCACCACCAATGTGAGGAAGAAAAAAGAAATACCCACCGTTTACGGCCATCGATTGAATTTGTTTGTTAATAAATATACACGCAGAAAAATCGCTTATTTAAAAACAACCGACTTTCGGTTAAAAACTACCAAGTGATACTGTTAATATAGCTCCTACAGAGTTAGTTGATTAAAATAAACCGAGTCAACTTGTTTAACGAAACTCTGTTAAAAATAACCGATTTATCAATTTCCCCTCCAAATTTGCTCGGTCGTAAATAACAAACTAACTTGGTATAATTTAACCAAATTACTCTGTTGTTATTAGCCAACCCAATGGTTGAATTAAACCATGTTACTCTGTTGTTATTAGCTAATACACATGGTTGAATTTAACCAAGTTACTCTGTTGTTATAAGCGAACCCACTTGGTTGAATTTAACCACGTAACTGTGTTGTTATTATCCAACTCACTTGATTGAAATTAGCCAACCTACTTGGTTGTATTTAACCAACTAACTTGTTAGAATTTGACCTACTTAGTCTGTTGCTATTAGCCGACTCACTTGGTAGAATTCAACATATTCAATCTGTTGTTATTAGCCAACCCACTTGGCTGAATTCAACCAAGTTACTCTGTTGTTATTAGCCAATACACATGGTTGAATTCAACCATGTTACTCTGTTGTTACTAACCAACCGACTTGGTTGGATTTAACCATGTTACTCTGTTGTTACTAACCAACCGACTTGGTTGGATTTAACCATGTTACTCTGTTGTTACTAACCAACCGACTTGGTTGGATTTAACCATGTTACTCTGTTGTTACTAACCAACCGACTTGGTTGAATTTAACCATGTTACTCTGTTGTTAGTAACCAACCTACTTGGTTGGATTTAACCATGTTACTCTGTTGTTACTAACCAACCGACTTGGTTGGATTTAACCATGTTACTCTGTTGTTACTAACCAACCGACTTGGTTGGATTTAACCATGCTACTCTGTTGTTACTAACCAACCGACTTGGTTGGATTTAACCATGTTACTCTGTTGTTACTAACCAACCTACTTGGTTGGATTTAACCATGTTACTCTGTTGTTACTAACCAACCGACTTGGTTGGATTTAACCATGTTACTCTGTTGTTACTAACCAACCTACTTGGTTGGATTTAACCATGCTACTCTGTTGTTACTAACCAACCTACTTGGTTGGATTTAACCATGTTACTCTGTTGTTACTAACCAACCGACTTGGTTGGATTTAACCATGTTACTCTGTTGTTACTAACCAACCGACTTGGTTGGATTTAACCATGTTACTCTGTTGTTACTAACCAACCGACTTGGTTGAATTTAACCATGTTACTCTGTTGTTAGTAACCAACCTACTTGGTTGGATTTAACCATGTTACTCTGTTGTTACTAACCAACCGACTTGGTTGGATTTAACCATGTTACTCTGTTGTTACTAACCAACCGACTTGGTTGGATTTAACCATGCTACTCTGTTGTTACTAACCAACCGACTTGGTTGGATTTAACCATGTTACTCTGTTGTTACTAACCAACCTACTTGGTTGGATTTAACCATGTTACTCTGTTGTTACTAACCAACCGACTTGGTTGGATTTAACCATGTTACTCTGTTGTTACTAACCAACCTACTTGGTTGGATTTAACCATGCTACTCTGTTGTTACTAACCAACCTACTTGGTTGGATTTAACCATGTTACTCTGTTGTTACCAACCAACCTACTTGGTTGGATTTAACCATGTTACTCTGTTGATACCAACCAACCTACTTGGTTGCATTTAACAATTCCAATTGGTTAAAATTAGCCAACTTTCTTGGTAGCATTTAACCAACTAAAAGTTAAATTTACGTAACTTACTCGGTTGGAATTAGCACATCTACTTGGTTGAATTTAACCAAACTACTTACTTCTTATTAGCCAGTCCATGTGGTACCAATTTACCAGTTTACTTGGTTGAACTTGAGTGCACCTGAAAATTGAACCATCTAAAAGGGATAATTTTATCGTAAAATAAAAAAAAAATCTTTTTCATATTAAGTACATAGATTTTTTATTATAATATCGTTTGTAATGTATTTTTGAATACAAAATATATGTTTTCTGTTTATTACATGTTTTTATTAATTTTAATGCAAAACTTAATTTTACTTAAAATATATGGGTCATAAATTTCATCATTTAAAAAGAAATGTGCAAAATTGTGTATTTTTATAAATTAATTTACATAATATTATTTTAATTAGCATATTTATGAAATCTGCAGTGTTAAAGCGAAATCATTTACATTTATAATTTAATCTATTTTTTATTTATAGTGGACTTCTTAAAATAACGTACTGCTTGGAGTTAGATAAAATATTTAAAGTGTTAGGAATTGGCGATAGAAAAAATTCAAGTGGAATAACAATTTGTTGAGGTATTAATGGAACTTCTACCTCATATGCATAGTAGTGTTCATCGAAACATTTAGTTTTAAGTACTATACCAACAAAAATCAATTGACTTGAGTCATACAAATATATTTTTTCCAATACAAAAAAGTCGTACAAATAACAATCTGAACTAAGACTTTTTACTAAGACGGATCCCTTTTTATAATGTACAGAAGACATGGTCGCCCAACTGACCATAGTCAACGTTTTATTAGGGTCCAGTGATAGCTGTGATCGTATATTATCAAGTTCAAATAACATGCCATATTTTTTGGGTCCAACGTCAAGTAGATTAGAAAGTTTTCCCCTTAAAAACATTTCATTAAGTTGAAGTTGATGTTTCATTGCTAAGGTTAAAGTGATATTCATTCGGTTACATGATGATCTAGCCGACATTTTGGATTGCCTATGCTTAGCTTCGAACCTCATTGACCACAAAGATGTTAATGGGCCGTATTTTTTAAAAGCGGTATGGTAGTGAATGAGATTGTGGAACTTTGGCTTAAGACAGTCCTCGGTAAGTGTAGTATATTGTTCATTAAGTTCAGCTATTAATACTTGCAAGAAATCTTCTGTTCCAACAGAAACATTTATACTAAGAAGTATGTCAACAATTTGTCTTAATTTTATATACATTTCCCAAATAATATTACCCCTCGGCACAAAGTCACCTATAAGTAAACCCAAAAACCGCAAAAGAGTAAGCGTTTCTCCTGAAGATAAACGCACATTTCCCCGCCTAAGATGTTCTCTTTCGATAGGGCAAGGTTTGTTTTTAGTATCAGGGCCATATGAGAAAGCTAATAGCTTATCATTGAAAATTGTTAAAGAAAAAAATTTGTTTTTTTCGGTATACTCTGAAAGTATAAAACTCAAAATGTATTTGGCAACACCCTCTAGCATATCATGCATAATATCGACGCCCACCTGTTGAAACAAGTCGAAGTTGTTTATGCCCAGAAAAACGCACTTTTCCTTAATGCCGGTTAAAGATAAATTATTTAAAGCCAGATCTGCTTCATAGCTTGCCATTGTTCGAAGAAGTGTTGTATCTTCGTAAAGTTGCTTTTTCAATACATCTTTTGTAACTTTGCACACTCTACAAGAAAAATTTGCTGAAAAGCTCTCTACGAACCCAATCAGAGAGTGTATTCCTAAATTGTCACCAAGAATCAGAGCTAGTTCAAAAAATAAAGATCCCTTGAAAGATGGAATATCTATTTCTATGCCCACTTCGCTTAAAAAATTAAACTCATCAATAATTGGTTGAAATATAACATTATTACCAAAAGATACTCTGTCGGATGAATGAAATAATAAAATAAGGAATATGTTGGACAGAACTGAGGAGCGCCAAGGTGGAAGACATGGAACTGAGACGTACACAGCTCCTAGTTTGTGAACACCAGCATGACTTCCTAGAACGTTTCCGATTTCATAATCATCGAAGTACATAAATAGAGGTAACACAATGCGATTTGAATGGTGCTTAAGTCTTTCTTTCCAATGTGAACCTTGAATAAAATTTTCCATTCCATCTTTATTTCGAAGACTGTCCATATATTCAAAAGTTTCCGAAAGTACGTTCTCGAGGGAGAAAAATCTTTGCAATATATCTCTTAAAGATATAAAATGTTCTTGGCACGGAATAGGTTCCATACGTGTTATTCCACCTTTTTTGACATAATCGAACCTTTGGCCGATTATTATTCCCTTAGGCTCAATGTATGATTTTTGTTTTGTGAAATAAGAAATTCTTTTTTGTTCTGTTCGGAAACATTCTAAGGGGGAGGTGATTGAAGGAACAAGTGCTTGCATTAATTGATTTGAAACATCATTAGATAGAGAATGCTCAATACATATATTGTCTACACAGTTCTGCAAATTTGAACTTAATGAACCGAAATATTCTGCTAAGCCATCAATCACTTTTTGCACTACGTTTCTAGGCAAGATCACATTTGCATAAAGGGATGCTATAAAAAGTGATAGTGATTTATCAAGTGACAGGGTTTCTGTATTTTCAGTTTTATTGGTTTGTTCTAATTGTTTTTCTGCAACAACACTTTCATTAAGTATATCCGCATTCTTCTCAGAATTTGTTGGATTATTTGAACATTGAAAATCGTGTTTTTTTTTAAAGTGTCTTCTAAAGGAATTGAAAATTGGAAACGATCGCTTACAATCTCCTTCGCGACATTTATAAGTTGTGAAGTTATGGTCACTGTGATTGAAATCAAAGTGGTGCCTTAGAACTTTGAGATCCTTTAAGTAGGATCTGCATAAGAAACAAACAACCATTGTAAGAAAATGAATTGGAAGGGGAAAACTCTAACTTTCCTTGACACCTAACTCTCCCAACAAGGTATTGGCCGCGGTAGATTCCTTATCGAACTCTGTCTTAATTTTAAAAAATGCTTTTTGAATAAACAGCCAAGAACATCTACTCTCTGGCGGATATTCAGCATTAATAATAAAAATTAGTTTGAAACAAACATCTACTGCCTCTAAAATGGTAGGTAGTAAATATTTAGTTTCATCTACAACTACAAAATAGGACCCAATAGCATCGATTGAGTTACCTACTACTATAATGAAGGGCTGTAATGTAAGGCCAATACCTTGTAGTTTTTCTCGCCTGCTGGTAATTGCTGCATCTATCTCTGCATCCGTTGCAACTCTCGTTATGAATCCATCCCTTGCTTCCGCCTTAGAGGGTCGCCAAATTTTCTGCTTCGATCCTTTGACCTTAACGTTTGATGTGGTCAACAATGAAGGGATTAGCAGGAATGCCGCGAGGTTGCTGATCTCTTCAGAAACTGAGAAAATATAAAATAATAAAACAATTATAAGTCATATGCGTCCAATTAATTTTTCTACACAAAATGTGTGCAAATCTGATTCGAAGAATTATACCTATATAGAGAATGCGCTAAAAAATATAGAGAAAATATGATGCAGATTTGTTTTTTTCTTCTAAAGAAAACATAATGGTCAAAACAAAAACAAATTTTTCGGAACAATCTAGTAAAGCTAAAATATCCACGCTTTTTCTGAAATTCGATCGAATCGGAAATTCTTCGATTTATTTCGATTAGCAGGTTATGTATTTATTAACAAATGACGTTTTCTTACGATTTTCCCGAGTCAGCAGGTGAGCGAAGTATTTATCCTTTCCTCTTACTCCTTTTCCCTTGCTTCTAGCAAGTTGGAAAATGTCCTTTTTTAATTTTGGAAAATTTTCAACCAGTCCGTTGCAGTTGTCGCTGTATATTTTATCGAAATCCCTTACCAGCTGTAGAGAAAAGAAGAATTACATAATATTATATGTAAAGAAAAGCCTGAACTATATCCAAATAAAAAGAAAAGATCGAAACTCATAGATAACGCAAGCATTTATGTGACAACTATGAGTAAAATCTGAACTAATAAATATAAGAGCTTTTACTTGTGAAACTGTAGTTCACGTTAAAGACTAAATATATGTATAATGTATTTCTGATATAATTATACTTCTATGAAATATTCCCAGTTTAAATCCCAATGGTTTTTTTAAGGCCGGATATTCCTCAAAATACTCGGATATGCTCATATCCTTTAAATGGTGAAGTCGGGCATGGGTCGTTTTCTCCCATTTGTCCTCGGTTGTTTCCCATGGATGGCTAGAATTTTTTAGCCATTGGAGATCTTCTTGGAATTGTCCTTCGAAGTCTTCGAAATTGGCAGCTGTTGCTAGGCGCTTTATAGGATGTGATACTGATGCGGGAGAGGATACTCGACTGGAGGAAGGTGACGACGTCGCAGAAGCGGAAAACGAACGCTTCCTTTTAGTGATAACACCACTTTCCCGGTATTTTCGTTTTAGATTGTGGATGTGATCTGGCAATTTTCCAGCCAATCTGTTTACAACCCCACGACTCGAATTTATCAGCTTGTTGTGAAAATATACCGATCTATTCTCGGTAGGGAACAAATGAACAATCTGATTTGTCCAGTGCCCATAAATTTGAGCTGTGATATTTTTTTCCGGGTTTTTCTTTAAAATGTTGGTGCAGACAATACGCACCAATCGCAGTCGAGCAACGTTATCCAGCGGTCGAGTTTTATCCAGCGACAGTAGACCGGTTCCTTCCAGTGAGCTTTCGAGCAGCTTGTTAAGTTCCTAGTAACAAAATATTTTAATGTGCATATAAATATAAAAAATTAGTGAAATATATTAATAATTAATAAAATAAGTGAAAAAAAAACCCTTTGTACTATCGGCTAAAGCTATTAGTGGCAATCACCTATTATAATCACCTTCTCTTAGTTGATTATAAATGCAGTGTTTTTTACTCAAACTGATAGATAAGTCAATTTATTCTGATTGATCTCTGAATGCATAAAGAAACGCAAATTGAAAGCAGAGACCATCAATCAACACTAATCACCTTTCCGATTTAAACCCTGTACTTACATCTAAACTTTCGCTGAATTGATCATCAGCAACAACGCTTGAAGGGGAATCTAGTGCATCCCCTCTGTCGCTAACAGCGAAATTTGGCAGAATCTCACTAAAAGAGAAATTAAGGCAGTCGTTTTGTTCTTGTGTGTTTGTAGCAAGAGATAATTCTGAAGTTTCAAAAGTCTGAAAAATAAAAAGACTTTATTTCTACCATTTCAAATGGTTAAATAATATGAACCAACCAAAGTCGTGGACGCATTAGGGTGCATAGCTTTCCGCCATTCTTCGAAATTCCGTGTAAACAGAACCCGATGCCCTATAACTGGGATCATTTCCTTTATCTCTCTGGCACCAAGCAGCGCCAAAGACATTGAAGTTATAGCATTTTCTGTTATAAATGAAAATTAACCAATGTCACGTAGTTAATCACTTGCAAAGTATAGGTTTTTATCAGATATACAAAATGGCGCAAATTTAATCACCCTTTCGGAAGATTTTATAATTTTTGCAAATAGCTTCGTACGTCAATCAAATTAATTTAGCAAAAAAGTAATTCAAAAACAAAATTGGAGGATTAATTTTGCACCACCTTGCATAAGAAAGTCGCGTATAAGAAAGAATCGTCTGTGAAAAACACAAGCTTCTAAAAAGCTTTTCAAGCGCAAAAGAATTTTCGTGCCGTAAGGAATCGAAATCAAAAATGCAAAACACATGTGTAGCAAAAATACTTTAAGCAAATTACAACTTTCTTATATGCGAATAATATTGTATAAATTTACGTTTTGGTATATAAACGAACCTTTAAAAATGTCTACGTAGGCTTCCAGGCCCCACTCCTTTAGTAAGGTTGACACTTCTTCATCCATTTTAGATAACTGTGAAGCACGTGTTAATATGAGCATGTGCATATCAAAATACGATCATTTAATTACTAAATTACTACTGACAGAAACATTGAGAACTAAGGCTATGCCTGGTTTTAAGACGATGTTCGCCATTTATTGGTGACAAACGATTCGAAATGATGAAAACATAGACAGAAATCATTTTAAATAGTTCGTCCCAGAAAAGTTGCGAACATCGCCATAAAAGAAAAAAAAAGCCCAAGAAAAACAAAACTAATGCACTCGCTAATGAAGAACCTGAATCCCAGAAGAAAAAAACATGTCAAAACACGATACCAGACTGAAAGGGTTGATATTAACCGAGTGTTTCTCAACTCGGCAATTATTAACCGAGTACTAGGTTGAAATTCTTTGCTTTGGTTCTATTTTTTTTTCACTTGAATATCACCAAAATTGACAATAAATTGTTTAAAACTCGAGAAAAACAACATAGTTAATGCACTCGCTAATAAAGAACCTGAATCCCAGAAGAAAAAAACATGTCAAAACACGATACCAGACTGAAAGGGTTGATATTAACCGAGTGTTTCTCAACTCGGCAATTATTAACCGAGTACTAGGTTGAAATTCTTTGCTTTGGTTCTATTTTTTTTTCACTTGAATATCACCAAAATTGACAATAAATTGTTTAAAACTCGAGAAAAACAACATAGTTAATGCACTCGCTAATAAAGAACCTGAATCCCAGAAGAAAAAAACATGTCAAAACACGATACCAGACTGAAAGGGTTGATATTAACCGAGTGTTTCTCAACTCGGCAATTATTAACCGAGTACTAGGTTGAAATTCTTTGCTTTGGTTCTATTTTTTTTTCACTTGAATATCACCAAAATTGACAATAAATTGTTTAAAACTCGAGAAAAACAACATAGTTAATGCACTCGCTAATAAAGAACCTGAATCCCAGAAGAAAAAAACATGTCAAAACACGATACCAGACTGAAAGGGTTGATATTAACCGAGTGTTTCTCAACTCGGCAATTATTAACCGAGTACTAGGTTGAAATTCTTTGCTTTGGTTCTATTTTTTTTTCACTTGAATATCACCAAAATTGACAATAAATTGTTTAAAACTCGAGAAAAACAACATAGTTAATGCACTCGCTAATAAAGAACCTGAATCCCAGAAGAAAAAAACATGTCAAAACACGATACCAGACTGAAAGGGTTGATATTAACCGAGTGTTTCTCAACTCGGCAATTATTAACCGAGTACTACGTTGAAATTCGTTGCTTTAGTTCTATTTCTTTTTTCACATAAAAACCACCAAAATTGACAATAATTTGTTTTAAACAAGAGGAAAACAAGATAATAATATTATGTACTCACCAATAAATATGAATTTTTTATTTTTCCTTGTCTTTTTTGTTTTTTTTATTTTCACTTATCACAGATTTCACACCACCAGCCACTACAAAGGTTCAACACTTAATGACTCAATTACTAGTCGCGAGCAGCGTGCGTCGTTCATAATTCGCGATAGTATGCGTATGCGTATAACACGATGTATGTGTTAAAATCAACCGAGACACACTGTTTTACAGATGAACGAGAAGCCTTGTGTTTGTAGATATTAACCGAGTTGACTGTATCTGCAGCCACACACATATTTCTACCTACCAGGAATGTAAAACGAGTTTTTGGTATTGTACCCAAATGTTTTCCATTGTTCGTGAATGATCTGTATCAACAGCCACACACATATTTTCTACCAGGGATGACAAAACTGATTTTTTAGGTGCTGTACCGAAATGGGTTCAATTGTGCGTGAATAATTTGTGATCGCAAAGGCCTAGCAAAGGCAGCACAGCAATGAAAAAGACGATTTATTCAAGGCTGCTCCTGGAAGTCGAGATTGGTTACCAATACTTCCTTGGTTTCTTCAAATTCTCCTAACTGTGCTTTACAAGATGGTATATATAATTTTCTGTTTGTATCTTTATTTTAAAATGTGTATGTACCAATTGCATTATGAGTTTAGTTATTATCAACTCTCACAAAACGCATAGTTCAAAACAAGTCTGGTACTAACAAATTTTGAAATAAAGTGATAAATGCAGGACTATATATACCATATTGTAGAGCACAATTAGATGAAATCTCAGAATCTATCTTTTTGATTCCGGACTCTGCCGGACGCTTCTTTTTGCCGCGTGGAAAACGATATAAGTTTTATTATTATCATCTCTCACCAACGCATAGGTCGAAACGAGTTTGGTACTTACAAATTTTGAAGTAAAGGGCTAAACTAAAGACTATACCATTTTGTTCAGCATGTGCAAAAGTGTAGCTTTTTTCATTAGCTTGGTTCTCAAAATGATTGAATCGCAGAGTGAAAAATTACTTAATTTTACTTCATTATATCTACAGAAACAGATTAGATTAATATTGCGTTAAGGCCATTATGTCAATTGGACTCAATAAAAAGCTAATATTTATTTTGCATTAAATTTGTACCTTTGGCAAATTTTCTTACAATTAGATACCTATCTTAAATTAGTTTTCAAGTGCCTAGCTACAATTAAGAGTAAAAGCCATATTTTATCAGACAAAAATGTAAAAAAAAAATTGTTGCTTTGGCCATTTTTGTCTGTGTTCTTTTTTTCCTATTGCAAGCCAAAAAAGTAGTAGAGAAAACTTTGTTTTTAAGGCTGTATTAGCCTGTTTAGAATTTAGTTTGTTCGTGAAATGTGAATGTACTAAATTCGGAAGGAATGTCGGAACGTATTTTCAGAAGTAGAATATATTCATCAAAGTTCTGAATTTGGGCAAATCGTACTTGTATATATCTTTAAATCAACTGTGTCGATAAAAGTACAATTGCGATTATTTTTTCATCCCTGGTTTCTGCGTTTTGAAAAAGCAGCGTCGTAATTCGTGGTGTGCGTATAACTTGTTAAGAAACAACAGTATGTGTTTGTTGAAATTTACCAAGTTGAATGATAAAATTAACAGATACACAATTTCTACGTATAACAAATATCAGATAGGTACATATTTCGATGAAAATGTTTTATAGAATTGTTTTATGGAAAAATGGAATGTAAAATAAATCGAGGAGAATTCTCTTTTTTTGAACAGAATGTTACTTTATTTTTGGGAAATTCTCACGAGTAAAAGGGTTAAAAACAAACAAGTCATTGGTTGTATTTAAGCAACGTTTATTGGTTGTTTTCAACAGAGAGCTTGTTAGATTTTAACACACATTCGCTTGGTTAAATTCTCACGAGTAAAAGGGTTAAAAACAAACAAGTCATTGGTTGTATTTAAGCAACGTTTATTGGTTGTTTTCAACAGAGAGCTTGTTAGATTTTAACACACATTCGCTTGGTTAAATTCTCACGAGTAAAAGGGTTAAAAACAAACAAGTCATTGGTTGTATTTAAGCAACGTTTATTGGTTGTTTTCAACAGAGAGCTTGTTAGATTTTAACACACATTCGCTTGGTTAAATTCTCACGAGTAAAAGGGTTAAAAACAAACAAGTCATTGGTTGTATTTAAGCAACGTTTATTGGTTGTTTTCAACAGAGAGCTTGTTAGATTTTAACACACATTCGCTTGGTTAAATTCTCACGAGTAAAAGGGTTAAAAACAAACAAGTCATTGGTTGTATTTAAGCAACGTTTATTGGTTGTTTTCAACAGAGAGCTTGTTAGATTTTAACACACATTCGCTTGGTTAAATTCTCACGAGTAAAAGGGTTAAAAACAAACAAGTCATTGGTTGTATTTAAGCAACGTTTATTGGTTGTTTTCAACAGAGAGCTTGTTAGATTTTAACACACATTCGCTTGGTTAAATTCTCACGAGTAAAAGGGTTAAAAACAAACAAGTCATTGGTTGTATTTAAGCAACGTTTATTGGTTGTTTTCAACAGAGAGCTTGTTAGATTTTAACACACATTCGCTTGGTTAAATTCTCACGAGTAAAAGGGTTAAAAACAAACAAGTCATTGGTTGTATTTAAGCAACGTTTATTGGTTGTTTTCAACAGAGAGCTTGTTAGATTTTAACACACATTCGCTTGGTTAAATTCTCACGAGTAAAAGGGTTAAAAACAAACAAGTCATTGGTTGTATTTAAGCAACGTTTATTGGTTGTTTTCAACAGAGAGCTTGTTAGATTTTAACACACATTCGCTTGGTTAAATTCTCACGAGTAAAAGGGTTAAAAACAAACAAGTCATTGGTTGTATTTAAGCAACGTTTATTGGTTGTTTTCAACAGAGAGCTTGTTAGATTTTAACACACATTCGCTTGGTTAAATTCTCACGAGTAAAAGGGTTAAAAACAAACAAGTCATTGGTTGTATTTAAGCAACGTTTATTGGTTGTTTTCAACAGAGAGCTTGTTAGATTTTAACACACATTCGCTTGGTTAAATTCTCACGAGTAAAAGGGTTAAAAACAAACAAGTCATTGGTTGTATTTAAGCAACGTTTATTGGTTGTTTTCAACAGAGAGCTTGTTAGATTTTAACACACATTCGCTTGGTTAAATTCTCACGAGTAAAAGGGTTAAAAACAAACAAGTCATTGGTTGTATTTAAGCAACGTTTATTGGTTGTTTTCAACAGAGAGCTTGTTAGATTTTAACACACATTCGCTTGGTTAAATTCTCACGAGTAAAAGGGTTAAAAACAAACAAGTCATTGGTTATATTTAAGCAACGTTTATTGGTTGTTTTCAACAGAGAGCTTGTTAGATTTTAACACACATTCGCTTGGTTAAATTCTCACGAGTAAAAGGGTTAAAAACAAACAAGTCATTGGTTGTATTTAAGCAACGTTTATTGGTTGTTTTCAACAGAGAGCTTGTTAGATTTTAACACACATTCGCTTGGTTAAATTCTCACGAGTAAAAGGGTTAAAAACAAACAAGTCATTGGTTGTATTTAAGCAACGTTTATTGGTTGTTTTCAACAGAGAGCTTGTTAGATTTTAACACACATTCGCTTGGTTAAATTCTCACGAGTAAAAGGGTTAAAAACAAACAAGTCATTGGTTGTATTTAAGCAACGTTTATTGGTTGTTTTCAACAGAGAGCTTGTTAGATTTTAACACACATTCGCTTGGTTAAATTCTCACGAGTAAAAGGGTTAAAAACAAACAAGTCATTGGTTGTATTTAAGCAACGTTTATTGGTTGTTTTCAACAGAGAGCTTGTTAGATTTTAACACACATTCGCTTGGTTAAATTCTCACGAGTAAAAGGGTTAAAAACAAACAAGTCATTGGTTGTATTTAAGCAACGTTTATTGGTTGTTTTCAACAGAGAGCTTGTTAGATTTTAACACACATTCGCTTGGTTAAATTCTCACGAGTAAAAGGGTTAAAAACAAACAAGTCATTGGTTGTATTTAAGCAACGTTTATTGGTTGTTTTTAACAGAGAGCTTGTTAGATTTTAACACACATTCGTTTGGTTAATTTTACATGAGTAGCACGGTTATTAATAACCAATCAATGTGTTAAAACCCCAAATTTAGTAGGTTTTTCTTAACCAAGATACTTGTTTGAATTTAACCAAACAGGAAAACGAGACTGGTTGGTTAATATTAACGAAGCAACTTAATTGATAACAAACATTTAGTGTGTTATTTTTAACAACATGTATTTAACCTTTTTAACACGGTAGTTTTTAACAATAATAACTCATTTGTTTTCTACAGAGACTTAGTTGATTTCAACCGAGCGAAAATTCCACTCGGTTAAGGTCAATTTTTCTGCGTGTAGCGCTCCAAAAATCGAATCAGTCCGTCGACCTTCTGCCAGGAGGGTGGAGTGCACTGTAAACCTCCGAAACCTTTCATCAGGCCTGTGCACGGACACACGTAATTGCTCGAATGGACTGTGTTGGTGCGACGCTTATGATGTAAAGATGGAAATTGTTGTTTTCAAACAATATTTCGACACTTAACCAGCTATACATGCGTGAGAATATTCACAATTAACAAGTAGCAATTAGTTTTGGTTAGTCAGTCGACAAATTTGATGGACCTTGAATACGGTGGAGAGCCGTTTAAGGGCTTTGTTGTAGAGAGAACAAGTTCGGTAATTAACTATAGTTTGTCTGGTTGTACGCATGCGGGGGTATACCCATGAGAGTTCCAACTACAGATGGGAATGTGTCGATTGTATGACTGAAGTGGCCGCCCGCCAATTTGCGATTACATACTCGTAGTTTGAATCGAATTTTAATTGAATGGGATGATTTAGATGAATTATGTGGATAGTTCTGAAGCAGTTTTAAATTTTAACTTCTTACCAATTACTTCGGTTAGAACTTTGTATATCAGACCGCATCTCTTTCGATGGAAGAAATTTGCTGATACAGTACAAGTGTGCCTTTCGATGGCTGCTTCTGCCCAGACTTGACCTTCCGAACCAGCCGTAAACCCTGAGGGTTCCATAATATATCACTGCTTCGCGATGTTGTCATTTAATTCATTTGGTGGTGAGAAATTCAGCGGCATTTATCCAGAGCCAGGTATCCCAATATAAATATAAAGTCGACTTGATAAGAAATAAAATCGGACCAAGAAGAGAACCTTGTGGGACTCCCACGCTGAATATATTTTCTGGTCTCTCAATTGATCTTCAGCATCAGCAACTCTAAAGCTTTAGAGTACGCAGAGCTTGATAAGCTACTCACTGAACTTAGGCGGCGCTACACACGCAGAAAAATCACTTGTTTAAAATCAACCAACTTTCTGTTAAAAACAACCAACTGATACTGTTAATAAAAGCTCCTACAGGGTTAGTGGATTGAAAATAATCGAGTCAGCTTGTTTAAGGAAACTCGCTTAAAAATAACCTTTTGTCAATTTTTTTAGGTTGAAAATAAGAACCTAACTCTGTGGAATTTAACCAGCTGGTTGATATTTATCTAGAAAATTGGTTCTTAACAACTGATAAAGAGTGTTATTTTTAACAGTACGCATTTTAACTATTTCTATCGGTAGTATTTATTTAACAACGAATACTCGGTCTTTTTCAACAGAGACTTGGTTAATTTTAATCCATTTTTATTTAACCGAGCAAAAATCAGACTCTGCCAATTTTTGAGCGTGCAATTCGACGTCACTTCTCAACTAACATGTCTGCCCGGTAATTAGTTAACCTTCAGTTGAGCACCCCGACTTCTTTGGTTTGGTGTACTTTGCAATTAAGTGCGCGGTCTTCCTTTCACTGCCTTGGCCCATAAAAAGAGGAACACTTTTCAATGGGGAAATTTTGAAATGCTTCACTTTTTGTTGTAAGTTGAAGGCGTGACAGTTGGCTTGATTCACAACCCTGCCAAGGGAAGTCGTATTTGCACAGACGTCGGCCTTTTCATTACAACATAAGCACTTTTAACGCCGAAGTACAAGTCAGGAATCAATTGCCTTGGCCTTAGGTTGCTTCGCAGTCATACCATGGATTGGAACAGAACTGAAAGTTATATATCTCTATAAGGATAGTCATCCCTTGGCTGGGACTGCATTTGTCGCCGACTTAGAAAACATCTTGGGGTTGCAAATGGCGGACGAATCATTGCTTGCAAGTTAAAGATTTCTATCCAAAATTAGTCAAACAAATGATGCACTTTGCCATGGACACTCGGTAGATGTTCGTTTTCACAGACAGATCTGCTGAAGCGCTACCATGGTGGCTGGTGGCCATATTCTTGTCAAATGGGAGACAGCTACCGGACATAGAGCTTCCCCAAAAATATCAAAGTATCTTCACTGTATAAAAAAAAGGTCTTTTCTGCGATTACTACGTGACGGATGTGCGTATTGCTTGGTCACGGATGGGGTAGATCGACCCTTGGCTGGAGAAAAAACCTCTATCTGCATCCCTAAAAGCGATAGCAGTGGCTCTTTTGATTTATATTCTTTTAAATGTATTTTTCAATGTCGTTTTGGTTAACTTCCTTGCTTAACTAATGCCTTGCTTTCCGCTTCTCTTTCATTGCAGATAAAACAACCTTATGGACAGCTAGAGAGCATAATCATATTATTTATTACAATTAAAGAGGAGTAACCATTTTTGTTGTGTTTAAATTATGAATAAATATATATGTACATACATATATTAATTAAATTTAAAATAAAAATAAAACTAAAAATAAAATTAAAACACAAATAAAACTAGTGATAAGAAAATTAAAATAATCATGTTAAATAAAAATATAAAAAATATAAATAAAATGCTTGTGAAAAATCAGGATAATATGTTTGGTGGTAGTACAAAACGTCCACCACCACCCTCACCACCTTCGCTACCATCAACATTGTCATCCTCGTCGTTTTCGCCACCACGAACAGTGCGGAACATACAACTATCCGAATTTTCACCACCAAAACTATGCCCATTAATAACAACAACAACACCAACAACAGCAACAACAGCAACAACAGCAACGACGGCAGCAGCAGTACCATATGCTGCGGCTGCTGTTCCAACATTATCTAGTAAATCTTGTATGTCCGTGTCGTCATTTCCACCACAGTCCGCGTCGGCGTCATTACCAACGACCCGTCTACCAACAGTAGCGGCCGCCGCAACTATATTATCAGGAAGAACAAAATTAATACAACAACAGCAGCAGCGTCATCGTCACCGTCTAATACAACAACAACAACAGCAGCAGCAGCAGCAGCAGCAGTACCATCACCACCATCACCATCATCATCATACACCCCAATTGCGTTTTCGACTTTTACCTGGACTAAAAGCAACATCCTTTTTCACCATCCTGACGTTAGTTTGCCTAGAGACGGTGCTGTTGTCGACTGTATCGAATTGTGCCAAGACATTCTATATGCATTGGAATACATCAAACAGCATGTAAGTACAGATTTTCTGTTGTTCCCCTTTCGAATTGTCACAACGGAGATATATTTCAATTTTTGACATGTCATCTTGATCTGTTGTTTGTTGCGCTCATAGTCAGTCCAGTCGTTGCAGGAAATAAGACTCACCCATCTGACTGTATGATACAATTATTGAAGAAACCAGCAGAAGGCGCCCACCGTTCGCAAAATTTCATAGCTCTGTAAAAGTCCTTTAGAATGTGACAAACTCTTTCCCGAATCGGGACCTCTTATTGGCAGTTTGAAAAGCCAAACTGGACGTCTGTATGTTGCTCGAATGCAGGGGTTGTAGATCTTCATCTGTAGACCAACCGAATGGTGGATTACAGCTCCTCCAAAGAACTGTGCTCCTGGAGAAGTTGTAAAAAAACCAACGAACAATGACTAGTTTTAGTATCCGCATTCGAAAAGTAACGACCAAAAAGCCCATAAAAGACATACACAACAGATTAAACAGATTATTATAATCTCATTTTGTTTTCAAAAACTGAACCCTAAACAATAACTAGTGTTGGACAAAATGTCCATGGATGAGTTGTCCTAAGCTCTCTCATATGGGTCACTTTTTAGCAGACTATAGATCGCAAATTTCGGGCTGCTCACTCATCTGACATCCATCATATTTCTAGAACTTTTTGGCTTGCAAAAAGGTGACTAGTTCCAAACGCGGGTACTCCTTGTATAAACTTCAGCACGGCTCAAGATCGGCTTACGGAAGTAATCCGCCGAAATTGCGGACCGATTTCATTGTGAAATTATTCCCAATATAGAAGGTAAGTCCTCAAAAAGGTACGAAATAAGACCGCAAGAGCTTAAATTGCTGGAGCTCAGTCTCACCCAATCTGTCACAAGATATTTGTTTGCGTTTAAACCACTTCAACAGTCTGGGACTGTAAGGCGCCCTATCCATGGTAAGGAAAGAAGGTCTCGAAGATGAAATAAGTCCTCAAAAAGGTACGAAATAAGACCGCAAGAGCTTAAATTGCTGGAGCTCAGTCTCACTCAATTTGTCACTAGATATTTGTTTGCGTTTAAACCACTTCAACAGTCTGGGACTGTAAGGCGCCCTATCCATGGTAAGGAAAGAAAGTCTCGAAGATGAAATAAGTCCTCAAAAAGGTACGAAATAAGACCGCAAGAGCTTAAATTGCTGGAGCTCAGTCTCACTCAATCTGTCACAAGATATTTGTTTGCGTTTAAACCACTTCAACAGTCTGGGACTGTAAGGCGCCCTATCCATGGTAAGGAAAGAAGGTCTCGAAGATGAAATAAGTCCTCAAAAAGGTACGAAATAAGACCGCAAGAGCTTAAATTGCTGGAGCTCAGTCTCACTCAATTTGTCACTAGATATTTGTTTGCGTTTAAACCACTTCAACAGTCTGGGACTGTAAGGCGCCCTATCCATGGTAAGGACGGAAATTCTCATTTGGGTCGTCTGTAGTCGAGATGCCTATTTTTTTACGGTTGTGTATTCCACTGTCAGTGGCTCAGTCGACTACTGAGTAAGGGCTCTCAGCTTCAATCACTAGAAAGACACAAATTACTCTCGCAAACGTCTTGCAAACATCCGAGACTAAAGCTGCCCTGAGAAAGTCTTTCAATACAGCCGTTCGCATTTGCATTTGGTGGGTGACAGTCGCACCAATAATTAAAGTTCTCCCAGAAGCTAGGTCTAGGGTCTTAGACAGTCCTGGATTCAAATAGGCAAGCTTTCATCTACCACTGAACTTTTCTCGACTTAGTCTAAAATAAGAGTCTAGTAAAATCCTTTACACTCCATTGAATAGTGTAGACTGTTGATTTATGATATGGAAAATAAAGCTATTTATCTCTGTCCGCTGCTAAAATCGGGCATCTGTTTATACATGCAGTTCTCTAACCAGTCACGTAATCCGATTGACAGAAGTAAACACCCCATAAGTAGCAATTGAGCTAATTGCGTTTCATATTACTTGCGATTGAAATTATATTTTTGTGGTTTCCGACGAACCGAATTGGTATTGGGCGGCCTTCCTTGAAATTCTTTTATTAAATTTTCGTAGCATCATCTGTTCGTTCAATTAATTGGCCATCATTAATCCTTTTCTAATTGTAAGCCGCTCTATGGTACATTCGCAAAATATTGGTTTCGCATTACTACATACTGCAGGCTTTGCGCTTTAACAGCAAATTCAGTAGTTGCATATTCGAGTATATGTGACCGCAAATGTTCTGGGCTTTTGATATTAAAATTCTGCAGCTACAAATTCGCCATGGGGGTCTCGCTCGCTGCTCGTCCCGTATATCATAATAGGATTTATTTAAATATTTTCCGCCACATTTTGCCGGTAATTTGATGAGTGATGACAATTATCATTTCGTTTATCGTTTGATGTGTAGCACCGCCAGTGTATAAAATGAAGTAATCGGATTGCAACGGTTTTCGGGAGTAATTTTCATTGGAAATGAGCTATGTCGGTTCGAATTTATGTTGGGTTCCAGTATTTATGTGTGCATTGTCTTTGAACTTTGCAATGCATTATTAAAATTGGATGCGGTTTGCAATTAAGACTGGGGCGTGGTGTATTTTTTACTGTGGTTTCAAAGCACACAGTTTAGTTTGCTGTTTCAGTGATGTATTAAAAAAATAGTGCCATAGTTTGTGTGTTTGAATTGTTCAAACGAGTGTGGTGGTGGGAAGATTCTTGCTGGAACAACCTTCCCTTGCATCTCGAAAAACGTTCCATCGGGCTTTATTTATAAACATCGAGTAGCAAGTAACGAGTAGAGTTCCCCTTTTGGCTAAGACGATTTGAATGCAATCAATACAAGTCGATCGTACGTCCTCACTTATTCGCATAAAAAATTAAAGAGTATGGCATAAGTAGGAAACCAACGAGTAGCGAGTAGAGCTTCCCTTTTGGCTAAGACGATTTGAATGCAATCAATACAAGTCGATCGCACGTCCTCACTCATTCGCATCATAAATTACAGAATAAGACATAAGTTGGAAAACAACGAGTAGCGAGTAGAGCTTCCCTCTTGGCTAAGACGATTTGAATGCAATCAATACAAGTCGATCGCAACCTCCTCACTCATTCGCATCGAAAATTACAGAATAGGACATAAGTAGGAAAACAACGAGTAGCGAGTAGAGCTTCCCTCTTGGCTTAGACGATTTGAATGCAATCAATACAAGTTGATCGCACGTCCTCACTCATTCGCATCATAAATTACAGAATAGGACATAAGTAGGAAAACAACGAGTAGCGAGTAGAGCTTCCCTCTTGGCTAAGACGATTTGAATGCAATCAATGCAAGTCGATCGCACGTCCTCACTCATTCGCATCATAAATTACAGAATAGGACATAAGTAGGAAACCAACGAGTAGCGAGTAGAGTTTCCCTCTTGGCTAAGACGATTTGAATGCAATCAATACAAGTTGATCGCACGTCCTCACTCATTCGCATCGAAAATTACAGAATAGGACATAAGTAGGAAAACAACGAGTAGCGAGTAGAGCTTCCCTCTTGGCAAAGACGATTTGAAAGCAACCAATACAAGTCGATCGCACGTTCTCACACAGAATGACAGAATGGGATATTATTAGGAATACAACGAGTAGCGAGTAGAGCTTCCCTCTTGGCTAAGACGATTTAAATGCAATCAATATTCATCGATCGGACATAAGTAGGAAAAGAACGAGTAGTGAGTAACGAGTAGAGTTCCACTCCTGGCTCTAAAAGTGCGCGAATATACCCTTCGCACATGGGCCTATTTCGGTCTAAGGGCGCCTCATTGAGAGGCACTTGAAACCAACCCAACTATTGTTTGACGTTATTTGAAAAAATGTTAAATTCAAAGCTGTCAAATCCAGGCAAATGAGTTTATTTCAAACTACTTAACCTGGTACTTGGTTGGAATCCAACGCAAATCGATATATGTATCAATATAACGAGAGGATCATATATTCTCCGAGATTTTCTTGCGACCATTTCTCATGGCGGATGCTAGTGAAGTTTCAAGAGGTTTCGCCGTAAAAAGAATAAGGATATGAAAAAAAATAACAAAAGGGAATAATGATAAAAAGACAAGTAGCAGGCTGATTGCAAAAAAGGTAAAAGGTGCTTCTTCTGCGGTTCAATTGCTCTGCAAATATGTCTCCAGGAAGGGCGTTTCAAAGTCTGCTCCAGTCAATTACAGTTTCTGCAAAGTTTCGACCTCTTGGTTGTCAACAATGTCCTTGTAGTTCGCTCGTCTTTTTTGGAGGAGTTTTCCACGAAACGTCTGCCATGTTAAAAGTGATTCAATGTCAGCAATGGTTGAAGATTTTATATTTTAGACAAATTTTCACTTCGGACGGCAACTTCTACTACCAACATAATATTAAATAGAAATAGGGAGAAGATGTCTGCCAAAATTTGAGGATTTCATGTTTGACATAATAATCGCCTGTTAATCAAACTGGTCCTGTTTGTCGAGGTCCATATAAATGAGGGGAGCATGTTAGTTTAGGTGATGGTGCGCCATTTTGAGTAGCTTCTTCTTTGTAAGCAAGCCCAAAATCGAATCAATATACTCAGACCAGCTGGGCGAATTGAAGCAGATCGAATATTTTGGCTTCGTTCGTGGAGGATTGTGGGAAAAGGACTGTGGTAACAGTGGTTGTCCCCACGGGCGTGGCCAATGGGGTTCTGGCAGTTGGAATTTATTTTGTAGGACCAGTTGGTGTTGGGCTGTTTTTTTCATTTTGCCGCTTATTGTCCTGTACATTATGACATTATGACAATCGCTGGCGGTATAGAGTTGTCCCTGATCGCAGTAGTGCTACCTCAGCTGTATTTTCTTTCACTCGATATAACGACGCCCAGGAGGGCTTGCTGATGCAGCTTTAACAGTTCTTTTCAACCTTTGATTTGACTCTGCTGGGTGTAAAATACTTAAAGGCAGCTGTGTACTTAAGATATTTAGTTGTATTCGAAATTGGGATTAGTTCTTCGTCCTTGGTTGATTTCTTTTCGATTTGCATTGCTTCTGAGTAGGTGTTTCTGCACCGGCTTGGGGTAAATCGGTGTATGCGGGATTTATGTTCGCAAAACCCAACCTAACGAGCGCTTTAAAGAGAAGAAAACGTTCCACCCAGCTGCAGTCGTAGACGAAATGGTAGCTCACTTTCAACGTCCGGTAACTCGAGACAAACACCAAAACTGTAGCTGTAGGCGGAAGTCTCTGAAACCTACAAAGCAAAGCGTACAACTCTTAATTGCTCCTTGATTATGGAAATAGCTTTCCCCAATCTAAAAGCTTGCCAGAGCTCGTACAACTTCTGAAGTATTTATTCATATTTTTTTATATTCCTTCTATTTATATTTATATATTTTATCGACGGTATCGCAAGGAACAGAGTGCGATCCCTTTTGTTTCTTCGGTCGCATATGCATAGGACATGTCAAAAATTAAATATTTCTCTCTCATTCTGCATCTAACAAATTTCTATTAGCGACTAATAACAAATCTCGTAAACACCTATGCACATCAAGACGTAGTTATCGTTAACAAAACATTAATCACCATAGAACGTCATGATGTCAAATAGTTTTTAGAATATTATTTTTTTTTTATTTAGTTTATAGAATTTAGTGTTTAACAAATTTGCAGGGATGTGTCAATCATATCGTGCTGACATTTGAATGCGCCCCCGCAGTTAGTGCTTCCAACTTGTTTAAGTATTCCTTAAATTTAGTTCCTCTTTGACTGGAACTCTTTTTAACATACTATTCGAATGGGGGCAATCTAAAACGCGTGGTTTTGGTCGTCGAATGTCTGTCTGCTCCTTTGCAGTTCTCCCTCGCTCTTTGGCATCCGCCATATTGGATAAATGTGCACCATTCTTGCTGCACAATGCGACTGGTTTGAGTGTGTAGGGCCGTCTTGAAGGGATCTGCGAAAAGCAGTTGCGAAAAAGGTAGTCTTCTGTAACCGTGCAAGGCATCATTCATTGCGGCTTCCTAGGGACCCGTGAGGTAACTGTCTCTTAGGCAAATCTCACCACAACTGCATAGTCCTCGCCCGAGCCTCCTTACTGCTCACAGTAAGCTGTAGTGTACCAAAGTGAAATGCAGTACTGGCAATGCTGTTGCTAGAACAAGTAGCTCAAATGTTGGCACACTCTTTTATGAAGCATTTGACAATTGAGTGACCTTGTTCTGCAGTATTCTGATTTTTTGACCCACTGCCTGCGTAGGTTAAGACTACTCCTGGTTTATACAAATTTGAATAACAAATTGAATTAGTTGAAGGTCTTGAGTTCGGAATTTATCTGCCCAAACCTTAAACTTAACGTTTTGTACTGTCTGTTTCGAAAGCTGAATGAAATGCACTTCTACTCCGATTAAGAATTCCGAAAGTATTACAGAGTAACAATTTAAACGGAATTTCGAATAGGATTGACTTTCGGAACGAAAAAGAGAGTTGGGCCCCTGGTGTGATGGATTACGACTGACTGCGTTCAGCTGGGGCGAGTTCGCTACAATATCGAGTTTTGCACATAGACAAGTGCATTTGAATAGCTGGCGGTTTGGGACCTTCGACACCTTGTGCCACTTATCACCGCATAACAAGCTGTTGTAGAATCTGTAGATCTGGTGCCTAACAGCTTTCCCGGGACAGACCCGTCCAGAAGTGCTTTAAATACTTGTTTGGTAGTTTTTTAGTTCGGTTGTTTGGCACCGCTTTGGACACTGCAACTCTATTGAATTGAGACGTCCGAGAGGCTCTGAGATCTCTCTGAAGTTTGGGCTTCACAGGTAATAAAATCTGTTCCAAATTTTACCGCCTCACATATGGATTCGGATCACGGTAGTGTCTGGCTTGTACTAAACTGACGTCCCGACCCCTTCAAATCACCGTTCCGGGGTCACCCTTTTCGGATCCCTCTCATAAGAAGTTTTGTTTGATTTGAATATTCTATTGGCAGTTGACTGTTTCGCAAAAATCCAACTGACCTGAGTTGCAGGTAGCTAGAAGTAGCTCACCCAAGCCATCTACCATGCGGACTGCTGACGAAACCGTCGACTCATCTGCCGAATAGCCTTGCGCTCGTTAAACTTTTCCTTCAGCCATTTCATAGTCTTCTCTTCTCTTTTGCGCTTACAAATTCAACGATAAGACCAGTACGAGCCGAAGGTAAAGGGTTTTTCAATAAGAGCGCTACAAACGTTTTTTTTTAAATAAAACAAAAACGGTTTTGGATATCAATTCTTTATTCCTGTGAAAGTACGTTCGATGCCATTATGTATGGAACTCGATTTCTTTTGCATGGCCACCACGGGCTAGCTTGCAGAAGTCCAGACGCTGAACCCAATTTTCGACGGTTTTCAAGCATAAATCGGCCGATACTGCTGCAATTTCACGTTCGATATTCGTACGAAGTTCATCAATCGTCGCTGGCTTGTTGGCATAGACCGTAGACTTGACGTAGCCCCACAGGAAATAGTCTAACGGCGTCAAATCGCACGACCGAGGCGACCAAGCGACTGGACCATTTCGTGAGATAACACGTTCTCCCAAACTTGGTTTCCAATAAATTGATTGTGACATTCGCTGTGTGGCTTGTGGCGCCGTTGGAACCACATGTCCTCCAAGGCCATATCATCCAATTGGGGCCAAAAATATTCGGTTATCATTGAACGGTAGCGATTCCCATTCACAGTAACGTGCCGGTCTTGATCATCACGGAGGAAGTACGGCCCAATGACGCCGCCGGCCCATAAACCACACCAAACCGTCATTTTTTCGGGATGCAATGATGACTCATGGAGTACGTGTGGATTGCTGCCTGACCAATACCGCATATTTTGTTTATTGACGAAGCCATTCGGCCAGAAATGAGCCTCATCGCTGAAGATGATTTTTCGATGAAAATCCGAATCATTTTCAAGTTGTTGCTCAGCCCAATTCACGAACATACGACGCTTCTGGTGGTCAAGCGGCATCAGTTCTTGCGTCAATTTAATCGTGTAAGGATGTAGGCCAAGATCTTTTCGCAAAATTCGCCACAACAACGTCACAGAGATGCCCAACGCTTGAGAACGACGTGTGAGGGGCACATTTGGGCTTTCTTCAACTGAAGCCGCCTCAGCGGCAGCAATATTCTCGACACCACGGACACTTCTTTGTCTCACTGGCACGGGAACATTTTGTACTGTGCCGGTGGATTCAAATTTGTCCACTAGACGCTCAATTGTTGATCTGCTAGGACGATTATGACGACCATAAATTGGTGGTAGCGCTCTTAACGTTGAGGCCACTGACTCCGAATTTCGGTAGTAAATTTTAATAATTTCGACTCGTTGTTGGCTCGTATATCTTTCCATCATGAAATGGCAAACCTTACTGAAGAGAAAGGTCAAAAGAGCGGTAAGAAATTCGGCGTCGTTTGCTGTCCCTGTCTCTCTACTTTTGTAGCGTCCCTTTTGAAAAACCCTTTATAAGCACAGCATCTGTTGCCTTCTCTTCAAACAAAATGTCCACGAGGAAATATTTATCACACGCGAGAACTATCCCCCAATCCCTTAAGTTCCATTAAACCGAAGAGCTGCGTACAGTAAGGAAAATGTAACGACGGCTTGCTCCAACACATGCCCATTCTCACAAGGCCTTTGTCCTTGTCCATTATGAACTGGAAAAAAAAAACACAAATCATTCTTACGAGTACCTTGTCTGTATATTTGTACATCTTTCTTTTTTTTTTGTTTTTTTTTTTCAAAAGAAAGTCATATATCCACCTCTCGGTTGTGGCTCCGGTGCTCCGGTGCTCCAGTCGCCAGCCTCCACTGTAGGTACTTGTGTTCCAGTCTGCTGTTTGGCTATATAGCTGTTTAATCGTTCAATTAACACTTATGATGTCGGTGCGCGCCACACCACGAGCATTAAAACCATCCACAACCACCAATCACAAGTATCAATATTTATTGAATTTATTTCTTGTTTACTGGCGCCTTTTGTGGAAAAAGTTTTCCTATTTACGTTGTGTCTATAGCGTTCCAGTTGCATCCCTTCGTGTCGCTGTATTGCCGGCGAGATAATGGAAATTTGTTTGGATTTCAATTCTGTTTGGTTATTGTAATTGCCATTTGCGGTAGGTGAAGAGCAATTCGATGAAACTGCTCTTTGGAAGCGCATCGAAAGGACATCACTCATGCCATCTGTATCGATTGGATTTGTTTGTTTAACAAACGCGGGTCTTGCCGCTTTCGATCGCTATAACTGCTGTCTCGTTGGTAAGTGTAAACATCTTTCAAAGCCGGCACCACTTAGTTTACTCGCTTGATGGGATTTCGACACGTGGAGAACAGCAAAAAGGACAGTGCTATTGATTTGGTATGTTTTTGCCCCTCGAGTTTCGGATGTCTTTGACGTGGGAAACATTAAAACTGTTAGCTACACTAGAATTACTAAAAAAAAACCCACCCAAAGCAGCCAAACTACTCCCTTGGATAATTCGTTTGGAAAGCCTCGACCAATGACCTCCCTAACTAAGGCGATTTTGATTGACGGCTGCTGACAATTTTCGCCATCATTCGTTGCCACTGCGTAACACGAAAAAGGAGAAAATCCGGGTGGCCATCGTGTCCACGAACGATTTACCTTCGCCTTTCAGAATCTGACCCCATCAGGCCCAGCTCCCCACAACCATTCGTTTTGAGTGAGTTGTTCATTTTTGGGGGCGAACGGAAGGGATCCACAATTTTAAGCCGATGAGAAGCTCTTCCATGACAGTTATAATCTCGGTTGTTTGCCAGACGTTCGCGAGCGGTGGCGCAGTGGACAAAGCCTTAAGATGGAATTCGGGATACACTGCGTGTGCACAGCGCCAAAGTGGAGGAAATATTGAAAATCCAATTCAACTAACTTTGAACTGAGAAAGCTTCTCGATTTGGCCTTTCGGACAATTGTTGGTCCCCTAAATTTGTTCGTGAGATACGACTAGGCTGAACTATTACCGGTCCGAGCCTCATAGCCACTTCAAATCTTGTGTGACAGATTATGACATGGAAAAAGTAGCCCATAAGGTATTTATGTAGAAGTAGCATCAGCAAACGAGCCTAGGAGTTTCACTCAACGGAGCCTCGCTTCGAGTGTGGTATTAAAAATCGGTTTAGGCTCATTGTGCTACGCAAGAGCTTCTTTGTATAGAACAAGAACGCTTTTTAAGAACCTTTTAGTTGCACTTGATCCAGTATTTTCTGATTTTTTGCTGTGTCCGACTCAGAAGTACTTCTCGGCATTGACAATCCGCCCGTTGGTCTCCCCAAAGCCGTCATAACTTCGCATCCGTGCATGGGTGACTACAATGGTTTTGGCAAATACTTCCGAGTCGATTGGAACAGTGCGATCTTGGTGCCTTAAGAGATGTTTAACACCTTTAGCAGAGAAAGCCATTTCCACTAGCATTGTGAGAGAGTTTGGTAGACTTGGCAAGGTAGAAAATGGACCTACGGCTGAATACGGCCAGTTATTCAGACCTCTGACCCAACCCTAGGTGGGTGTAGGCTAGATCTGAAAAATAACTTCAATCGCAGTCCTCCGCTTTGGTAGGTTCGATTAAGCACGAGAATTATATTCAGCGATTGTCGAATGTCTGGTTGCATTATGTCACCGGGATTTAAAAGGTTTAAAGCAACTCGTAGCCCCGGGAATATTGCCGGGCCTGGTGTACGCTTCAAGGTTGCTGCAAATCAGTCTTTGTTGCCTATGATCGTTAGGGGCTTCTATGAAGCTAAGAGTAGCTCCTACTCATAGCCCGGGGAATATTGTCGGACCTGGTGTACGCTTCAAGGTTGCTGCAGGTCAGTCTTTGTTGCCTATGATCGTTAGGGGCTTCTATGAAGCTATGAGTAGCTCCTACTCATAGCCCGGGGAATATTGTCGGGCCTGGTGTACGCTTCAAGGTTGCTGCAAATCAGTCTTTGTTGCCTATGATCGTTAGGGGCTTCTATGAAGCTAAGAGTAGCTCCTACTCATAGCCCGGGGAATATTGTCGGACCTGGTGTACGCTTCAAGGTTGCTGCAGGTCAGTCTTTGTTGCCTATGATCGTTAGGGGCTTCTATGAAGCTATGAGTAGCTCCTACTCATAGCCCGGGGAATATTGTCGGGCCTGGTGTACGCTTCAAGGTTGCTGCAAATCAGTCTTTGTTGCCTATGATCGTTAGGGGCTTCTATGAAGCTAAGAGTAGCTCCTACTCATAGCCCGGGGAATATTGTCGGACCTGGTGTACGCTTCAAGGTTGCTGCAGGTCAGTCTTTGTTGCCTATGATCGTTAGGGGCTTCTATGAAGCTATGAGTAGCTCCTACTCATAGCCCGGGGAATATTGTCGGGCCTGGTGTACGCTTCAAGGTTGCTGCAGGTCAGTCTTTGTTGCCTATGATCGTTAGGGGCTTCTATGAAGCTATAAGTAGCTCCTACTCATAGCCCGGGGAATATTATCGGGCCTGGTGTACGCTTCAAGGTTGCTGCAAGTCAGTCTTTGTTGCCTATGATCGTTAGGGGCTTCTATGAAGCTAAGAGTAGCTCTTACTCATAGCCCGGGGAATGTTGTCGGACCTATGATCGTTAGGGGCTTCTATGAAGCTATGAGTAGCTCCTACTCATAGCCCGGGGAATATTGTCGGGCCTGGTGTACGCTTCAAGGTTGCTGCAAATCAGTCTTTGTTGCATATGATCGTTAGGGGCTTCTATGAAGCTATGAGTAGCTCCTACTCATAGCCCGGCGAATACTGTCGGGCCTGGCGTACGCTTCAATGTTGCTGCAAATCAGTCTTTGTTGCATATGATCGTTAGTGGCTTCTATGAAGCTAAGAGTAGCTCTTACTCATAGCCCGGGGAATGTTGTCGGACCTATGATCGTTAGGGGCTTCTATGAAGCTATGAGTAGCTCCTACTCATAGCCCGGCGAATACTGTCGGGCCTGGTGTACGCTTCAATGTTGCTACAAGTCAGTCTTTGTTGCCTATGATCGTTAGGGGCTTCTATGAAGCTATGAGTAGCTCCTACTCATAGCCCGGCGAATACTGTCGGGCCTGGTGTACGCTTCAATGTTGCTACAAGTCAGTTTTTGTTGCCTATGATCGTTGGGGGCTTCTATGAAGCTAAGAGTAGCTCTTACTCATAGCCCGGGGAATGTTGTCGGACCTATGATCGTTAGGGGCTTCTATGAAGCTATGAGTAGCTCCTACTCATAGCCCGGGGAATATTGTCGGGCCTGGTGTACGCTTCAAGGTTGCTGCAAATCAGTCTTTGTTGCATATGATCGTTAGGGGCTTCTATGAAGCTATGAGTAGCTCCTACTCATAGCCCGGCGAATACTGTCGGGCCTGGCGTACGCTTCAATGTTGCTGCAAATCAGTCTTTGTTGCATATGATCGTTAGTGGCTTCTATGAAGCTAAGAGTAGCTCTTACTCATAGCCCGGGGAATGTTGTCGGACCTATGATCGTTAGGGGCTTCTATGAAGCTATGAGTAGCTCCTACTCTTAGCCCGGGGAATATTGTCGGGCCTGGTGTACGCTTCAAGGTTGCTGCAAGTCAGTCTTTGTTGCCCAGGATTGTTAGGAGCTTCCATGACGGTATCTAAAATTAAATCAATTCATTTGAACTGAGCTATGCTATTTTAGGCCATATTCGATATTTTTCTTCAGATGTCATATTGAATAGCCTGTCGCGATTGTCCAGAGATCTGTTCGCTTTACTTGCAGTATTCATGTGCTCATTTCGAACTCCGATTGAGTCCAGGGGTCGAATCGCGTAGTCCGTTTTGTTTCCCATGAAAAAGAAACTTAATTCCGTGAACGTATAGCTCGTATACGTGACTTCGACGTCGACTTCATGTCACGAAATGTAATATTTGTAAGTGGCTCCAAGACGCTCTTTTCTCGCCAGGAGGCTTTGATTTCAACAAAGCCTTGTCCAAAACCTTCGCGTGGATGCTACATTCACCGATATGAAGCCCCTTCGAGCGATTCCCAGCGTCGTTGGTCCCAAGATCGTCGCCGACAGCAGAACATAATTCGAAGCCTCTTGTGTGCTGGCTTCCCCTTGCTTTGGCTACCTCTCTAGAGAGTACGGAGTACCCAGCCTGAGGCATTCGTGCTCAGTGGCATTCGTACTCAGTGGCATTTCGCGACCATTAGTCATGCCAACAGCTACGAAATCAGACTCAAATGCACATTGTCTGCTTAGACACATTCCTAGGTGTCAGCATTTATTTAGTGAACGCGGCAGAAGTCTCATCGACTCGTCGTCGCTCCCCCAGCTGTGACATACATTCCATGTTCCGGCAGTTAGTCCAATCGCTTATGTTTCATAATTCCAGCTGAGCCCACTGAATCAAAATCACAATCAGAAAGCCAGAGATATTAAATTAAAAAGGAATTTCAGAACACAAAGAGCCCAACACAACCCACACTCGTAAGAAATAATAATAAATAAATAAATCAATGAAGCATATAATTTCAGGCGTGAAAAAAGAAACGAGAACCAAACATTTACGCCCCCTTTTTAACTTGGGTTTTTCTTCTCATTTATATTTTTTTGTCACAAATTATATAGGCGCTCAACACAAACACACGCGCACACACCCATCGCTGTTACAATATGCGGCGGTGTGTATGTTGGCTGATAAAACTTGAAATGAAGTGAAACAACAAAAGTGAACGCACCGAAAGAAAATAATAAAAAAAAAAAACCAAAAAAGGTTCGACGACAAAAAGGCGAAAGAAACCGAAAAGCAATACAGAAACCCTGCACTCAACTGAAATGCACCTCATGGAAATTTGAGCATGCACATCCTTTTTACAGTTTTTTGCGATTGTTATCAATATTATTATTGCCAACACCAACACTAATTTTTTTTTTTTTATATATTGTCCGTATACCTATATAAAATCATCATCATCATCCCCAACAACGAACAGCAGTTAGAGAGACGATGACGAATGCTCTACAAACACCGAGAGGAGAGAAATGCCAAAATGCTACGCAAGTAAATTCATAGAAATAAGAATTCTCCCAACCAAGGGTATGTAAGCGGTCTGACGGTGAACTGTAAGCGAGGCAAAAACAGGGATGAAATAGGATAAACCACTCGATGTCAACGACGACGACGACGACACCAACTAAAGGAGCAGTGCATCGGGCAGAAGGGATACCGAAAAGGCTTCTTTTTACTTGCATGCACGCATGTTTTAAGTGGCAGCAGTGTAGACCTATCCCAAAGTCTGACAAAATATGTGGCACGGCGCGACTAGTGTAGGAACATAAACACGTGTTGGGTTGTAGTCTTTTTTTTTTCTTATTTTTATAATTGAAGAGGAAAGTGAAGATTTTGATCTCGCTTTTGTTTCATAAAAGTAATTTTTGGGTGCGTCACGTTTAACAAATGAAAATTGTCGCCAAGGAATTTTTCCCCATGTTTACGTCTGACGGGAGAGTGTAACCGTTCGAAGGCTTGACATGTCGGGTACCTTCTATTTGTCTTAAAAAATAGTTACTCATTCAAAAAGGAAGCGATCCACGTCCTGTTCGCGGACTTGTTGCGCCAAATTTTCGTTTTCATACACCTACCTGGTGGTACTTCACAAATGTAAAGGGTTTTCCAATGAGAGGTGTTATTGTGAATGACCCGCTGTCACTTTTGAAGCTTTTATTCTTTGACATTTGACAAGTAGGAACTACGCCATTACTAAGAATGGAAGGAGACACCCTTCAACAACGTCGTGTCTTTGCTGATTGGGTCCTTGAAATGCATGAAAATGATCCGGAATTCCATCGAAAAATCATCTTGACTAATGAGGCCCATTTCCACCTCGGTGGCTACGTCAACAAGCAAAATTGTCACATCTGGGGCTCGGAAAACCCAAGAGTTATTGTTGAGAAGCCTGTCCATCCTCAACGTGTGACTGTTTGGTGCGGTTTATGGTCCGGCGGGGTCATTGGACCTTACTTTTTCGAAAATGAGGTTGGATCAACAGTTACTGTGAATGGATTGCGCTATCGAGAGATGATTAATGATTTTTTATGGTCGCAGTTGGATGGTATTGATCTGGACAGCGTTCACTTTCAACAAGATGGCGCTACGTGCCACACAAGCAACGAAAGCATTGATCTTTTACGGGAAAAGTCCCCGGACCGTGTTATCTCTCGAAGAGGTGATCACAATTGGCCACCGAGATCTTGGGGTTTAACACCTTGCGACTTCTTCCTTTGGGGCCACGTGAAAGATAAGGTCTACGCCAACAGCCCAGCCCAGATTCAAGACCTCAAAGATAAAATTCGTGAGGCTATCGAGGACATAGGGCAGCCACTTTGCGATTTGGCTATGGAAAATTCCATGAAAAGGATATGGTCCTGTATGCGTGCTCGTGGTGGCCATTTGGCTGATGTTGCTTTTCATTATTAACGGCATACCTTCCTCTTTATTATGAAATAAACATCCGATCATTTATCTCAAAAAATTACATTTTTCTTTGAATACTAAAATAACACCTCTTATTGGAAAACCCTGTAGTAGATCACTCATTTTTTTTTTAATGCATCTGCTACGGAGCAACTTATTTCTACTTCCTTTGAATCATTTTTATATAACGATAAAAAATTCATTTAATATGTGTTGTATTTATTAATTTTTGCAAATAAAATAAGTCATTTGCTTGATCTGAATGCACTCATTGCAAAAATCTACTACAATCTGCCTCCAAACTGTCAAACTTTTATATTTACTGCTGTTCAACTGTAGGTGTACATATCCATCGCACTCCAACTAAGAATGCATTAGTAAAAAAAATAATAGGTGTGAAGAACAGTTAGCTGCGCTGTGAAATATAAGTAAAAAATAAACTAATGTACTATGTATCCATAAATTTCTGAAACTAATTCTTTAATTGTTGAACGAAAAACCAGTCAATGTTATGTTTTCATTCTAAATATTTTTAATCATTATCTACTACCTTTTTTTCAAATCTACTTGGTTTTCTTTCTGGGCCCAACATTGGCAGCCCTGCTTCTAAGTATTTTGAAGTTGGCTTGGACCTTTACTGAACGGATGCAAAGGGCCTAAGGACTTTTCTTCTGGGATGATCTAGCCGCACTAATGGCAGGCCACTCAATTAAAAAGAAAACTGTTTAAATGCAGCTGGAAGTAATACACGGTTGCCAACTTTTAGTGAGAAAAAAAAAAAAAAAAAAAATAATTACAAAACCTTCGTACACCTCAAAACGTACTAACTAAAAATAACCCAAAAAATATTTTCTCGCTGAACCAAGTAGTGTACGTTCGCAATGTACGTTACCCTATTTTTTAGTTTTTTTGTTGAATTATTTTTTTTCTTTTATATAAATTAGGTTTGGCACTGATAAATCGTCGGGAAGGACAAAGGGCAGACAAACATTGGGAAAGACGAAGAAAGCCGTATCTCAAATGTACCGAGTTGGCAGCCGTGAAATGATAGGACTTGCCAAATGGCTGGCCAGGTCAACCTGACCCAATGAAAGAAACTTCTTAGACTCTATCCGAAGCATGCATTTGTTGACAGCAACAAGTCGGCCGGTGCTGGTGGAACGTCTAAAAAGCCGTATAGCAAGTGTTTTCTCCTACTTTGAAACGAATCTTCAATGATTTGCAAAGTTATTCGCCAAACAGTCTCAACTTCTCTCTACTGAGAAGAACTGAAAACCGTGCTCAAGTTCGTTAATTGACGCCACTAATGCGCTTGAAAGGAAATCTTTCCCAATCTTCTTCGACAAATAGAGCGTCTTTTGACAAAGCCGCTTTGGACAACATGTCTAGAAAGGTATTTATGCAACGCCTCTGAATACAAACGCCATGCTTTTAAGCACAGCTTGGGTATTGTATAACATGGGCTGTTTGCAAGTAGTACCTACAAGTTTCGTCTTCACTATGGTAGCTGACGCAATGCTTGCCGCATCTATGCTCAGCTGTATTCGGATGATGTAGCACCTTTGGTCATGATCGATAAACGCGGCTTAAGTCTTCAGACGGAATTCGTTCTTTTAACGAAAGGGAGGCAGCGGAATTATCCGAAAAGGTAGCTATCACCCTACCAAACGCCAGCGCGGTCAACAATTGCGGGGTAATCTGCTGCTTCGATCTGACATGGAGAGTAAAAAAATTGAAAATCGCTTTATGTCCCTAAGGCAAGGATTTGTTTGGCAAAGCAAGCGACTTATTGCAAAAAGGGGTCTTTCCGATCAACACCGCCACTCATCTCGTATAGTTGCCGGAAATTGCCTCTTTTAACAAATTTTCAAGGAACTATCTGTCTTAGCGACCTTTTCGTGGCAGTGTAGAAAACTTTTCTTGCTAGGGCGACATGCAATCGTCCTTCAGACAGAGCTCTAGGGTATTTTGTGAACATTGTTATAAAAATAGGTGGAGTTCCGCTTTCCGAATGTGCCAGCCATTTAGACGCTGCTTCCATCCCCAACTAAGCTAAAATCCTAAGCTTGTGTGCGTGCTTAAGAACTTGCCACTGTTTTTTCGCATGACTGAATATTTTGGTTAGACTCCGGATCAAGGTTCGAACCAGGCTTTTGAGGCCGCCTACCTATGATGGACTTGCCAAGACCCTTGGCAAGCAGTTTTATTTCTATAACATTCAAATCTGCAGGCAGGTTTGGGGAACACATCCGCGATATGCTTTCAATCGATAGTTTTAATCGTCTTAGAAAGAATCAGTCTTGAGATGTCTTTTTAACAGACTTAAACCACAGCTAACAATGGCGATGAAACGATATCTTCGCGAATCAACAGAATCATAAACTGTTTACCGGTTGGAAGTTGTGGCTTTTTGGGGAAACCCTGCCCAAGCGGAGTATAATCTTGACATGGTATTTCGGGAGCATATACGTCCTCGTATAAGGCTCTGTCGCTGCGTCAGGTGTCGTCGCCCAGTTTATGTATGGACTGCGCCCGACCTAGTTGAGTTCCAATCTCTGAATTTTAGGCAGTTCTCTATCTCGAAAGACTTCCGAGCTTTGAAACTCGACCACTTCGGCTTTCTATCAACTCAACCTCACCTTCTGGGAAGACGGCGACCGCCGGTATGAGCTCAGCCCCTAACCCGATTGTCAAACCTGAATGTGAGCATTTTTCGCAAGTCTCTAGCCCCCTTCACATTCATTTTCACTCTCTGTGTTGTGTGTTCCCCAAGCGAATTTCCTCCTTATCCCAACTTGTATGCGGATCAGACGGTGTGGTTCTGAGAAGCTCAAGTCCTGCTAGACTGGAACATTTTTAGCAGCAGCTGTCTGCACATACTTTTTTCTCTTTTTCCCTTGTTGTCTAAGGTTATTGACTTACGCTCATTTGATACGAAAATGTTTTATTTGTGTCCTGTCGTCGCCGTCGTCATCATCATCAGCATTACCACCATCACATCTTTATGCTCGCTTTGCAGCGTGACGGTTTTTCTTCCCTTAGACATTTATTTATTTATTCTCATATTCCATAACAGATTTTGTTTTGTGTGGCATGGCGGGGGTTGGTAATGACACGAAGAGTCGCCTTGGTCGGTATAGAAAATATAACACACATGTGTAGATATTGAGGAATAATTCCATAAGGGTATATTTCATTTTCCGCTATAGAGAGTGAAAATCCACCCACCTACTGTTGTTCGGGGCGGGGGTTGCTGCTGTTATGTGTGCGTAGGTGTATTTGTGGCGAACACTATCTGATAAACACCCTTATTTTCCGGAATTCTACCCGAATTGCCTCGAGACGGCGAAACAGGTTTTTTATTTCTCATTTCTCCCTTTCCCATGAGAAGAAGAAAACCTCATGAATGGGAATAAATACGTGGAGAGGCACATCCAACGGAAGAGAGACAGAAATCGAACCAAATAAAACGGGACATGACACAGTCGGAAATGAATGAGTGAAACTGTTAAATAGGACCTAGATCTGATTAGGAACTTTTAGGACACCTTTCAATTTGTGTCAAATTCTTTAAGGTATAATTATCTGGAAAGGGATAGGTAATTGGTGGGGGCACTGGGCGTGGTGCGGTGGATGTTATTTTCTCTTCTGCGTGTTGGTAGTCATTTTCGCGCGGACTTAATGAAAATATTCGTTATCACGCAAAAGTCGGTCAGTGGGGGTTCTCTTTTCTAATCTTTCGTTTGACAGCTGCCAATTGTTTCAATCGTGCGATAATGGAAACAATGACAATGGACTGCTTTGCTGAAAAGTTTGTTTTATTTGAAGAGTCCTTGGCGTGCCACCCAACCAGATCAGAGGGTTAGAGCTGGAGGAGTCTTCTTGACGACAGAAAAGCAGCTTGCATCGAGGGCAAAAACCTCTTAGATATGTGTCAAATGTGTATGTGCGCCCTTCCTGAACGAGGTACCCTCGCTTTCTACTCGCAAGATGCATCACTGCTTTTCTCAGATTGAACGAGTCGTTACTTCTTATGAAGCTCTTTACCTCCGTCGGCTTGCGCTAGATTGTTCGAGCAGTCTGTCAAATCTGCTTTGATTGTATCCAGCACTTTGCTCACAACCTTTTACGTCATTTTCATCATATTTTCCAAAGTAATAGCTGAAGCCCGGAATGCCAATGTTGAGCACAGAAAGGGTAGAAAATCGCCCAAAAAGAACCAAGTAGATTTGAAAAAAATTTAGTAGATAATGAAAAAACAAAAACATGCCTAGTTTTTCCTTCAACAATTACAGCTTTTAAAGAATTAGTTTCACAAATTTATGGATACATAGTACATTAGTTTATTTTTTACTTATATTTCACAGTGCAGCTAACTGTTCTTCACACCTATTATTATTTTACTAATGAATTCTTAGTTGAAGTGCGATGAATATGTACACCTACAGTTGAACAACAGTAAATATAAAAGTTTGCCACTTTGGAGGCAGATTGTAGTAGATTTTTGCAATGAGTGCATTCAGATCAAGCAAATGACTTATTTTGATTTGTAAAAATGAATCAATACAACACATATTAAATGAATTTTTTATCGTTATATAAAAATGAGTCAAACGAAGTAGAAATAAGTTGCTACGTAGCAACAAATAAATAAATGAAGCAGATCTACTACTACTACGTATGAAGTACATTGGCAGCCCTGGCTGAAACTCAATTAAATGTTGATGACATGACTGGTGGTCACTGCCATGCCTTAGCATTTATCACCGCACGTCCCTGGTACGCAGGGGATGGGAATACGTGTAGGGATGGCATACAAAAACATACCAGCGGTATGGAAATAAGCCTCTAGTTCAGCATGAAGTGCATATTCATAGACTTGAAACAGCATTTAAAAGTGCGCTCTGTAGGAAACAGAGTTCGTGCGCAACTCATGCGGACGGGATGTGACCCGAAAACCAGTTGCAAGTTTCGTTTTTAAGCCCATAGATCGGTTTTGGAGTGCTAAAGCTGACCCAAAAGCTACTTCCCCTCTAATTCATTTTTAACAGCATTGCACGTGAGGATTGTACATAAAAAAGTTGTATATAAAAAAGGACTGCATGTCATATCACTGTGTAATTAAACGGAAAGAATTCTCGCACATAGAGCGCTTTTGAAATGTTTGACATATCTACACAAAAGTATCTCCCCACCAAGGATGACTATTTGACTTTTCTGGGGATTCACCCTAAATTCACCATTTGGCGACCACGTCAAAGGCTCTCTGCAATTTTCCGCAGACAATCGAAAGACTTGAACCTCATACGCAATTCAGTCAAACAGACTGCTGCTTTAGAGGTTTGTTTTTCGAATTGGCAACGCCTTTTCCGCCCACACAACCAACTTGACAGCTTTCAGCGCATATGACATTGGAATCTTCCAGAAGACATGGGATCGAGTTTATGGTTTGTGAGCAGTTTTATCGTTTTATAGTATTCTTCGGCGACTTTAAGTTTTTGTCATCAAATGTGGTATTTTTCGCGGCAAGTTTTGACGTCACAAAAATTCGGCCATTCAGTGGCTCTGCGACAACTTGACCGGCGATCAGATGTAGTGACAAATTTAGGACAAATCTTTACGTCATAATGACGTCGGCATGTCAAAATTTGCCATGAAAAGTGGCATGTGTAGTCGTAGCTTAAGACTTTAGCCGAAGGTGGCGGGCCTTGAACATGGAACCCTTTTGTGCAAACGCACTGATCTGACGGTCTCAGTCGATGACACTTGTATGTTTTTTTTTTTTTTTTATATATATAAAACTTCTGACTCGCCAAGGCGAAAAGAGGCCTAAAAGATCTACTGTGCCGGCGATTGCCAGAAAATAAATTCAGGCTGGCAGAGTTTCCCTAATGAAGCTGATAATGTTTTCAGCAGCTTAAGTTCTTCAGGACTTATTAGAATTTCCTTCTAGTACTGGATAGAGCTGGGCCTTCGCACATGATGTGCTCAGCTGTTTCGTCTTCTTCGAGACATAGCCGGCACTCCGGTGAGTTGACTATATGCATTTTTGTTTAGGTGGTATCACAAACCGTGGTGACCAGTTAGGTAGCCTACAAGGTTTTTGATGTCGTGCCTTCTGAGGTTTGGAATTGTTTTGGCATTTTTTTTTTCAATGGCAGGATTCCCACTGTTTGATACACATTTTGTGTTCCCAGCCTTTTAGAGTGGAGTTAATTGCTGATTTGGTGACGGCGCAGAAAGGTTCTGGTCCATTAAAAGGGGTCTCTGGGCCTTTCCTAGCAAGTTCGGCAGCTTTTTCGTTTCCTTCAACACCCTCGTGTCCGGGAACTCACCACATTTTGGTTTTGTTCCTGCAGCCGAGAGTTTGGAAGCCATTGAAGCAGTGCATGACTGATTTTGAGACAATGATTGCTGAGCTAAGGGCATTTATAGCTGCTTGACTGTCTGCACCTTTTATACCTGGAAAATTGATGAGCTTGGCGCATTCCTTTATGGCATGGAGCTCTGCCCTTTAATACACTGGGGCCGTCCTGATGAAGCCGTTATTTTCCGGATTACAAGCATCACTTTGACCCATTTGGTGATCGGTCCATCTATATTTCTTTGAAGCAAAGCATTTGATATGGAGTCATATCCTGTGTTGTCAAAAGCACCCTAAAAAGCGCCTTCGGTTGATCTCTTCACATCTGTAAGCACCCTTTGTCCGTTTAGTCAAACTAAATAGTGCGCCTTCGGTTGATTTGCCTTTCTGATAGGCAGACTGATGGGGTTGTAGAGGTAGGCTACGAGGTAAGCCACCTCTAATGTTTTCAGGAAAAACGATGTTAAGCTTATAGATTATAAGATTTAGGTATTTCACTAGGCTTGCTGGCCGGTTTGGGGATAAATATCACATTTATATCCCTCCAAGTTTGTGGTCTGTAGCCCCAGTTGAAGCTAAACCTAAATAAAGCGATCAGGGTGGGTAAAATGCAGTCCAGACTTTTCTGTATAAGGGACGGGAAAAAACCCTCTGGTACAATACACGCAACAAAATCGCTTATTTAAAATCAACCAACTTTCGGTTAAAAACTACCAAAACTAACTACTGTTAATATAGCTCCTACAGAGTTAGTGGATTAAAAATAACCGAGTCAACTTGTTTAAGGAAACTCGGTTAAAAATAATCTTTTGTCAATTTTTCTAGGTTGTAAATAAGAATCTAACTCTGTGGAATTTAACCAGCTGGTTGACATTTACCTAGAAACTTGGTCCTTAACAACTGATAAAGAGTGTTATTTTACCTTTTTATATCGGTAGAATTAAACAACGAATACTCGGTGATTTTCAACATGGATTTAATTTTATCCCATTTTGTTTAACCGAGCAAAAATCGCACTCTGTTAGAGCCAAATTTTGACCGTGTAGAGGTCCAAGAACGATTTTAATACGCCGCCTATCCGATTCACTCGATCGTTCGTCGAATGTTGGCTTCTAAACCCAAATTGGTGCTCAGATATGCGGCGTTTCTTCTGTATATGGTTGTAAGAGGCGCAGTTATATCCCTCAAAGGCAGACGGGTTCTTTGAGGCTTTTTTTTACGGTCGAAAAGTGTTTCAACCTAACACAATCGATGTTTATGTTATGAAGAAGCTTATTGACTTCTTTCCGATTCCTGAAAGGCTTAAGTGTCCTTAAATCCGGTCTTACGAATTTTTTTATAACCTAAGCTGCCAAATTTCCTGCCTTTTTGTCTTCTCCCATTTAATAAACCAGTCAAACCAGACTATTATCCAGTATCCCAGCATCGGTCGTCTGGAATGTTCTCCAAACGCCATGCCCGCAGACAAATCCACCCACAAACATCTCAGTCTTGTCGTACAACGGCAATTTCTGTCCTTATGAAATTGACCCTTCTGACAATTAAAACGATTGCTTTAGAGTGGAATTTGAAGCATCACAAAAAGAAATAAGATGAAACAATCTTAGATCAGAATTCGTTGAAAAGCAAATCCGAAATCAATAAAATAAAAACGAATCCTGAAGACACCACCTAAGCAAAAGTAAGTCCTCCATCAGCACAAAAAATAAAAAAAAAAATATCCAACATCCTTCACCTCCTCCCATCGCTCGCCTAAAACTTCTAAAAATCCCAATAGCCTCTGGGTTGAGATTCAACACATTTTCGTTCTTTCAGAAACCCGCCCCGCCCTCCCCGCAGCCACATTCCCAACCCAACCATCATCGTCTGGAGCTCTTGAAATAAAAGATCTTGTAAAGTTGAGATACTCGTACCACAAAAAAAAAAAAAAAGAAGATACTTTCGCGACTTAGGTGTGCAGGAATAACTTTCGGTTGCGCTTCTCTCCGATTCTCGTTCTGGTTCTGTGTCTTCTGTGTGCTGTTGCTCTTCCAGTATGCACCGCTGTAGCTGCTATTGATCTTTCTTTTATTTTTGAACTCTTACACTAGATTTATGTGGCCGCACAACACACAAAAAATAAAACGAAACGAAAGAAAGAGCAATTTAAGAACCGCCGAAGAGGTCGGCGAAGAAGAATTCAGAAGAGTGGGAACAAATAATCGAACTGAACTTGTAAATGCCTTGAACTTGTTATCGGTTACATGCGTTTCACACTTCTCCACCCCCGTCCGTTTGGCGTGTTGCGCTGTTTTTGCTTCGTCTTCGGCTTTTTCTTTGGTTTGTTTATTTTTATTGTTTTTTTTTTTTTCGGCAGTTTTGAATGCGAATAAATATTTTAACGGAATCGCGCATCATCGAAGTTACGAAGGAACCGAGAGCACGAAGTCAATCAGCAATGGGCGCATTCAGAGCTTGATTTTGAAACCATTGGCATGAGACTGAGATGATCGGAACTTAATTACACGGTCAATTTTGGCCCAAAAGATGCTTATTCAACTCTGGCTGTGAGGGGTGTTAAAGGGAGAGTATCATCGTAAAAGAAAGCCACCCACTAGTGCTCTGCGATCGTGGGAAATTTGGGGTATTTTTGGCTTTGCTTAAAAAATGTGCGCGGCGAAAGAAACAGCCTATTTCTCATTACTACATCCAGGCAGATATGAAGGACTAAATTTAGGTAACCGAAATCAAACAGGCACAAATCTAGTTCAATATTTCCTATGCACGGAACTCAAATTGTTTCTTTTTCGGTAATTGGTAGTTTTTCTGTAGTGTGCGGTTTTCCTGCTTAGTGTACGAGCTATTGAGAGAACGACAATGACAGTTCCGGTTTAGTGAATCGCTCCTTCTCTTTCTTTTTGATGGTTGGGTAAAAGAAAATTCTTTCCGCGCGGCAAAAGATACCTTTGAATAATTATAAAACAGCTTGTAAAGTAAATTGGTAAAAGATGGTAAAATAAATATATGTACCTACTACATATTGAACAAAAGGGAATTTTCGGCTCGGTCGGTGGGATTTCTTTATAAAAAAAAATACCCCCAACCACTGGTGGCTGTATTTGTTTGTGGAGTTTTTGACCAGGAACTGACTTTCGAGTACGCACTGGATGAGTCATGTCGTGTGCCTTACTTGGATCAAGTCCGAAATCTCTCGTCATACAGAGTCGGTGGCGGAAGGTGGACCACTATGAAGGATCCAATAATAAAAGGCTAAAACTTTGTAGCAACTTAAGGCCAACAAAAAATTCGCCCGTCGAATGGATTGTTCAAAGGCTGAGGGCCATTTGATAAGACCGACTATCATCGATCTAAGCTACACCACGTTAGCACGCACGTAGAACTTAATCCTTTGTTTGTCAAATCAAGTGCCGAACAACAGTTTTACTCAATGTACCCACATGTTACGTTCCCTGAACGCGCCCATTAACTGATTCATCAACTAACCCCACACAAGCGGAACGGAACAACTATCAACACAAAGCAGAAGGAGAAGATAATAAAAATAAAGAAGAACACATTCGAAAACTGGAAAACCTGAAAGTAGACAAAAACTTGATCGTGTTGGTAAGAGGAGCATGCATGAAGCTAAAAAGAAACTTGTTCTTAATGCGGTACCCTTGTGGGGCTGGTTGATTGTTTTTTTCTTTCTTTTCTGTCTTCCTCTCTTAAGGCTACATATATTTATGAATTTATTTACTTCGTTTGTTGTCCATTTATTAACTCGATCCGTCTCTTGTTAAAATATGACTGGGCTTTTGTGGCCCGGTACATAACTTTTTATTCAACAAACAAAAAGAATACAAAAAAAAAAAAAAGGGAAAGAATTTATTTTCTTATTTATTGGGACAATAATCGCTGTTGGTTTGTTTTTGTCTCTGGCACAATAAACGTGTAATGGTAACAAAACTTCCCAGCCATTCGTAGACGAGATAAGATATCACCTTTGGCCAACATTTAAGTGTTCATTGTGCAGAATAGAAAACAACTTGCTACGTAAATGTCCTCCAATTGTCTGAAACTGGAACTGGCTTTCAGTTGTGAGCCTGGAAAATAAAAGGAAACTTGCCGGAAACCTGACTATGCAAAAACAATCAGGATTAGGAAACATTTTTGGGCGACGCGCTGTGGTCCAAAATTGCGTTTTTGGTTGCAAAAATCTTAACTTTTTTTTCTTCTTTTTCAAGCCTATAAAAATAAAAATAGTGATTTTTAAGAAAATTGCTTCACAGGGTGTTTCAAAATCTTAGGCTGAAGTAAGATTTTCCCTGAAGAAGGAATTAAAAGAGAATGGAATTAAAGAACAGGTAAAATTTTACGAACCTTGTAAAAAAGGTCTGCGCCCAGGGTTATCCAAAATATATTTTTATTTGATATTTAATTTGCACGCTCCGGTCTTCAGTAAAGCCCTTTGAAAGCTGACACGATTTATCCATTGTCAGGGTTTATAAAGCTGCATATGTACATGCACATGAATTGTTTTACCTGTGCAATTTAAGTGGGTTAACAGAGGACTAATATTTCTACCTGTTTTTATTAGATCATGAAATAATAATCCGCAATTAAATATTTCTTTGTACTTTTTGTAATGTTTAGGCCATAAATCGATTAATCCCTTTCTTTTGGCAAGTTAATCCATGTTTACGCATACTTTTTGAATAAGAACAATAATGATTGACAATAATTTAAGTAATTCGAAGAAATTCAGTTACAGCAGTCCGCACAAACCATTTTGGGTTGGGAGGAATTTATTGAAAAAGAGTCGTTGGTGGTTTCCAAAAACCAATTGGCATCTATATTAAACGGGGTATATTTTTTAACGATCAAAATAATAACAAAACTATTTTAAATTGATACAAGAAGAAAATTTCCAGCTCTCAGCTCTTTTATTTAACAAAATAATTGAAATATTCCATAAGGAAATTTGCTTTCAAGGCCAAAATGTCAGCAGTGGGAACACGACTTTTTTTTTTAGGCAAATTACAATTCCTCCGCACATTGCAAACAGTTGCAGCTACAATTTTTCATATGGCTTAACAAATAGTTAGGGTCAACTGTGGTGGTCAATTTTGCGCGGGAACTCGCGAGAATTTGTTTGTAGTTCTACACAAACCAAAAAAAAAGTGCTAGAAAAGGGTTTTTTTTTCTTTAATTTTGAAAAATTTTGATTTTACCTATATATAAAAAAAACTAGACTACATTCAAGAAAATTCAGACTTTCCGTTTAATATGACATAATTTTAAAAAAAAAAAGTTTTTTCTGTTTTTTTTTTTTTTTTACTCTACAACAAAATTGACCAACTTTGAAAAGCCAAAATCAAACTAAATAGTTAACAGAAAATTATTTTGCTTGCTGTTTTTGAAGATCCGTTTATTTTTCTACTACAAATAAAAAACAAAACATCGAACTTTGTGTTTTTGGCACGGGATTTGCCTTTTTGGTGATGCAACAAAAGAAATTCCAATCAGTTGAAAGGGGGCAGTTTCAAACAGAGCTTCGATGGCGTCTGTGCATTGACTTTGAACTCGGATTGGGTTTGGGCGCATATTTTGTGCACAAATAAAACGCCGGAAAATCTAAAAAGATCGATTCGCTTCTGTGCATGATGCAAACGGCTGTCAGGAATTATTTGAACTATTTTTCAAAACTCCTCAAACAGTTTCGTCTTCAGGACGCTTCATAAAGACGAAAGGATTTAACCGCCGGCCTTTGTTAAAAATATACAGCTACAAAAGTTGGACACGCTTAGCAGAAAATGAATAAAAATAGCCACCTCTACTTAGTCCTTGAGCTTGCCACATCGCACACTTTTTGTTCACTCGATCGGATGGCGTTTCCGCAACACACAACACGCCCCAAAAGCCTTGCCCTATATTGCTTGCGCTGTCGAAAATTGACGGTCGCTACGAAAACACGGTTTTTCAATTAAACCCATTTCTAAAGCTTTCACAGGGACGTCGGTCGAACCTCACTTAGGGCAAGGGCGATTGAAAGTATTACCCATTGTGGCTTGCAAATTACTCGCAGAACACATTGAAGTACATGTCACAAATGGATTTGGCACAAAAGCGACCCCTGTCACAAAGTCATGATTTATGTTGATACAGGTTCCTCTGCAATCGTTCGAGTAAAAAAGGGCCAAGTTCCCTCCATGCATGAGTAGTCCCAATATTTTTAAAGGTTGCCTTATTTCAGTCTGAACAATGCACTTCTGAATAAAAAAGAACCCACTAGGGGTAAATTAAAAATAAAGCTCACTTTCTTTGGTGGAAGGACCTGGGGTCAGATTCTGTCAGGCGAAACGTTCTAACGTTTCGTGCATGAAGAAATTTACTTTTGTAAAATAGGGCAAATCACTGACGCCCACGAAAACGTTTGATCGTTTCGCCGCACAGAATGTCGACCATGCTTTCTTCATGGATCCCCAACAACGAATGAGTACACCTACTCTTTCCACCGACTGCACCCAGTCGAGCTGCAGGACCTTTTCTAAATAGCAAACAGTTCAAGCATGGGTGGCCGGGATTTCGCCACTCATTACAGTAGGGACGTGAAGTGGAGCCCACTGTTGGTTTACACGATGATCCGAAACGTCTGGCGGTTCAAATGAACTAAATTTCGGATCCTTCCAGTTTTGTAAAGTAACTCGAGTGCCTCTCGTGGAATGAACGCCTCGTTGCTGCAGCCCACTAGTCAGCGACATGTCTGGGGTTGTTGTTTTTCCAGCTTGTCTGTCTGTAATAGAGGAAAAGGTGGAAAAACCTATAAAGCGTTGATTGTTTCCATAGGGCTGTGCTAAAAAAATCGACAGGAGTTCTTCGAGTTTTTCATTGGCAATAAATTCAAACGGAGAGAGGAAAAGTTTTAGGTTAGTTGAGAAAACGGACTACTTTCTACTGACTAACCCAGCCCCGGCCGTACAACCATCCACGGGACTAAACTGAGTACAACTCGTGACAGGACTTGTGCGGAATTTGAATCATTTTTGAATTGTTCCGTTTTAAAATAAATAAACATGCGTGACATATGAAATGTGTTTTTCTCGGTTTCTTTCCCTTCTTTTGTATCAAGAAGCCATCAGGGGCTTGGGGTTGCTATGGGATTTTAGCTGAAACCTGAACTGAACTGAAACATCCCCCTGTATGACTACAGTGGTGGAGAGAAATTCTCTTGAACCACCACCACACGCGCCGTCAGTGTCACAACTAAACACCCCCGACGTCCTCGTGTTGCCATACTTCTGTGACTGGCAGATGATGACGATGATGATGATGATGATGATGATGATGATGTGTTCTTGTTTTTTATTTTTTTTAAATTTAAACTCCTCAGCCACGGTTGTCTTTTCCTAGACTAGGACTACTGGGGGTGTGCTTCTGCTTCCTTTCTTTATAGTCGTTGTGGTCGTAGTCGTCGTCGTCGTCGTCGTCGCAGCAGTATTAAATGGAAAGTTGTTGATATTTTTCCTACCATCGCATCGCCCCCATTCCTCTTTAATATTTATCCCAGCAGTATAGCAACCATCAGCATCTACACTTTACCATCGACATAGTCACATAGTCGTATAGTCGCAGTCATAGCCGCCGTCGTCGTCGTGTTCGTCCTCGTCCTCGTCCTCGTCGTTCTGGTCCTGGTGCTGGGGCTGTGTATATGATTTTATATTGCTTCTGCTTTTTACCGCTGTGCTGTGCTCTGCTGTCCTCTGTGATGTCGATTGATGGTGGTTGCTGCTTCTGTCACAAACACACATACACACACACACGTATAGCCGTCGACTTTCGCTGATATCCAACATGCATACCATATATCAAGAGTTTTTCTTTGATGGTTGCCATTAGATGTGAAAAACACGGGAGGTGGATGATGGAATTAGGAGGGAGAAACGAAGCAGCACGATTTGGAAGTGTGTATACGCCTCTTCACACTCCACTCGATCTACTCATTCATTGGGGGAGATGATTGGTCCCTGGAATGGGGGGGAAAAGTGCGTTTCGCTTCTGTTTTTGATGTCCTGTTTTTCACATGAATATACGGATGGATTTTTCTCTTAATTTTTTTTTTTTTTTCCTTCTTTCCGAGTCGGGGTCGGAAAAGTTAAACATTTCTTTTTCTGTACAAAGATCCTGTGCAAGAAAACCTGGATGTCCCGCAACGATAAATGGTTTTATTTGAGAGCTTCTTGTTTTTGCCCGGAAGACTGTTGCAAAGTTTAAAGTTGAGGAGAACTCAACATTTAAACATCTCTCGTTACCGTACAGCATTTTCGCTGTCAAATCTTTCTCAGGGGAGTCTAAAGCGAGTATTCATTCGTTCAGCTGGTGTCATTTGCACTTTGGGGATATCTACTCGAACCCAACCGTGCATCTTCTTAAAGTTTAGTCCAGACTGCATGGGCTCTTTCATTTTTAGCTACGTCTTTAGGTGGTGCATATATTTTAAAAATACTGTTCTCATGTCTTTTATATACGTATTTCTAACATCTAAATTTGTGCTAACCGAAAATCCATTTCTTTCTCTTTTTAGGTAAGTACCTTCAATGGAAGTGATTGCTATGAATTATTTGTGAGTAAGTCAGTTGTTAGTTTTCACTTCTGAATCAATCATCCATAAAGGTGAAAATTCGGGCGAGATTTAAAAGGACGCACTTGGGGACCTGAGAACTGATAATCTACCTTTATTATGGCGTAGATAATGCTTGTGAAATGAGGAGTCATTCTCACTTGAAGAGGCGGCCTCCTCGCTTAATTTTAATTGAATATAAAATGTACCATCAAACGTTGTTTAACCGTCGGAATGAATTAAAATTCTCCGTCCCAAGTGTGGTATCGATGAATTAGACTCCACCAAAGTGATGTCCGAACGTTTTGTAGCTGTAAAAAAATAGCTTCCTCAGTATCTTCCAGGCCAGTTTCCGAGCGAATATGTCCACAGTGGACCAGATTTTTGTTCGAACAACGATTGCAAAACGGTTTATTAAGAACAAAAAGAAACTGTACGTATTTTTTGTGGACCTCAAAGCTGCTTTTGACACCGTCAACAGAAGGTCACTTGTATTTAAGCTAGCAGCGATAGACCAATCGTCAAAAAGTATCAGAATCTACGAGCAACTTCTCGCAAATACGTCTGCAGCGGTGTGCAATGATAAAATAATAATCATCCACTTTCCCTACGGATTGTGGTGTTCCACAAGGGTGTGTGCTGAGCCCTCTAATTTTCTCTCTTTTTATAGATGACGTTTGTGACGGCATCCCAGGTGGCATTTAGTTCGGGATGTACTTGTCAAAGTAAAGGGTTTTCCAATAAGAGGTGTTATTTTGGTATTCAAAGAAAAATGCCATTTTTTGAGATAAATGATCGGATGTTTATTTCATAATAAAGAGGAAGACATGCCGTTGATAATGAAAAACAACATCAGCCAAATGGCCACCACGAGCACGCATGCAGGACCATATCCTTTTCATAAAATTTTCCATAACCAAAACGCAAAGTGGCTGCCCTATGTCCTCGATAGGCTCACGAATTTTATCTTTGAGGTCTTGAATCGACGCTGGGCTGTTGGCGTGGACCTTATCTTTCACGTGGCCCCAAAGGAAGAAGTCGCAAGGTGTTATATCATAAGATCTCGGTGGCCAATTGTGATCACCTCTTCGAGAGATAACACGATCGGGAAACTTTTCCCGTAAAATATCAATGCTTTCGTTGCTTGTGTGGCACTTAGCGCCGTCTTGTTGAAAGTAAAGGTAGTCCAGATCAATACCATCCAACTCAGACTATAAAAAATCATTAATCATCTCTCGATAGCGCACTCCATTCACCGTAACTGTTTATCCAACCTCATTTTCGAAAAAGTAAGGTCCAATGACCCCGCCGGACCATAAACCGCACCAAACAGTCACACGTTGAGGATGGAGAGGCTCAACAACAATAACTCTTGGGTTTTCCGAGCCCCAGATGCGACAATTTTGCTTGTTGACTTAGCCACCGAGGTGGAAATGGGCCTCATCAGTCAAGATGAATTTTTTTGTTGAAGCGTGCATCGTTCCATTCTAAGTAATGGCGTAGTTTCTACTTGTCAAATGTCAAAGAATAGAAGCTTCAAAAGTGACAGCTACCACAATAACGGGTCATTCACAATAACACCTCTGATACAAAAGTTTAAAACAAATACAAAGATAGATTTACAAAATAGTAGATCATTTAAGTTATAATCTCTATCTAAAAAAAAATCAAAGTAAGGACGGTACTCCAATTGAATTTAACAAGCAATCGGCTCGATGGTTTCTTACTCTAGGTGATCTGAATAATTTAAAAATAAGTCCTTACTCAATTTTTTCAAAAGTGGAACAGAAAATTATCTCTGGCAGAGTTTTCAGTTAACAACCATCGTAAGAGGCTGTATAAAGTTTTTAAACTATTGACACGCATCAAGCGAATGCAACAGAAAGACCCGTCTTCGTCGCAACAGATACACGTCTTGGACAGCAGCCATGAATACGGACACCCAAGTGCAGACATGCCACAAAAGCAAACGTAACGAACATTTTTCGGTTTATTTTTTAATCACTCACACTCGATTTTTGTAGCACTCAAGCCGAGTGTGAGTTTCAGGCAGGGGTGGTCTTATGTAATAGTCTCTGCGCCGTACCAATAATAAATTTCAATCTCGACTTTCAACTTACTGAAGCTCATAGTTGCGAAATAATTTTTATGGAAAATATAGCCACTGTGAACTACTCAAATTTAGAGTCGAAACGAAAAAGGTTTATTGGTGAGGCCCTCTGACTTTGTCCGCAGTATCTCTATTCGGGGTTTACAGAAAACGTCCATGCAACCTTTTCTACCCCCGACTTTTCTGTATACATATTTTTAAATGGCCACACTTACTTCGTGATGTACCGAGCGAAGCAATAGGAACTCTTCGTAAGTTCACCTCTTTCGTAAGAAAACCTGCAATATGATTTATATAATATATATAACTTTATAAATGCAATTCATTTGTTCGGTGATCACCCGCAGCCTTTAATATTCATTCCAGAACTCATATTTCTTTTTTCGCCCGCACCTTTTTTGCCGAGGGGCCAGTTTTATGATTTAAGCTCGTGAATTTGTAGTTCGTTTCCCAATTCGCATAAACTTTCTAACCAGGTACAGCTCTACATAAGTCAAAAAAAAGAAAACAAGTTCAGATGGGACATTTATTTCAAAACTGGGGTTATCGAATCGAACTGAGTGGAGGACATTTCGCAAATTTCGCAGCTGTAAATGGACCGTACCCCGAAACGTAACTCCAACGCCACTTACTGCATTTCCCGTCAACAGCTGCTGCAGTCCGCCAGCCCAACAACACTACATGCAATCTTCCCCTAAAGTCTTGTCGGATTGTGAATTCTTTTGCAACTTCCTTTTGTCCAAGGATTTTGATTGTGTGTAATTTTTGTTTATATTGTTTCGGCTTGAAGCACCTCAAGCCTGCGTTAAATCTGCCAGCCGACCCAACATCGAATAACAAATTCAAACCACGACCTCACACACATCATTTGCGGATAGTGGTGTGCAAAAAGAAATCTGTACAACACCTTTTTTCCCCCTTTCATGGCAGAAGTACAAAACTGAACCAAAACAGTAACTGTCTGCGTGTATACTTTGGTTTTTCTTTCTCCCCGGTTTCTTTTTTTCTGTACAATATTTCCTCCTTTTCACCCCTCACTCCCAGGCACGTCCTTCAACCTACAGGAATAGAAAATCTACAAAAAAAAAAAAAAAAATAAAAGGAAACTTAGCGACGGAATTCATTGAAAATTGGGTTAATGAGATGCGAGTAGCAAAGAACCCACATCAAGCACAAACATCCCTGTACGAGTACCCCACCCAAAAGTCACATAATACGAACTCACTCCTACAATATATATAGGTATACCGTATACCCACTCATAAGCACTCTCGGTTTCCGCTCTTTCTCGCACTCTCCTCTCTTATAGGTTTTTTTTTTTTGTTTGGATACATTATGTACGTGTATCCTGTATATATATGTGCGTTTTGAATGTTCGTCTGTTCTTAATTTTGTCGACTGTTTGTAGAAAACAAATTTAAAATCCGTTCATCTAAAAGTAGGCATAGGCAGCGAATTAACTGAAAAAAGAAACAATCCATTTCAAAGCGATTGAAAGAAGGGAAATGAAATGATAAGAAAAATGATGGAAAGCTTCGATTGGAAACATTCGCAAGGGTGGAACATCATGTAAATCAGAACTCGTCCTAAGCTTTCAGCACACTCAGCTAGCTTTGGGACGACAAAACTACAACTCTATTTTTGTCTCATTTTTGGGACAGTTCTTAGACCATTTTTGAGACGAAACTTGGAGCACTTCCAGCCAGTTTTGCGACGAAATTCGTTACTTTCTGCAACTATATTTTTGTCTCATTTTTAGGACAGTTCTTAGAACATTTTTGAGAAGAAACTTGGAGCACTTTCAGCCAGTTTTGAGACGACATTCGTTACTTTCTACAACTATATTTTTGTTTCATTTTTATGACAGTTCTTAGACCATTTTTGAGACGAAACTTGGAGCACTTTCAGCCAGTTTTGAGACGACATTCGTTACTTTCTACAACTCTATTTTTGTCTCATTTTTAGGACAGTTGTTAAACCATTTTTGAGACGAAACTTGGAGCACTTTCAGCCAGTTTTGAGACGACATTCGTTTCCTTCTTAGGTCGCACTACATTTTTTCCTGTTACTCAATTTTTGTCTCATTTTTAGGACTGTTGTTAGACCATTTTTGAGACGAAGCTTTCAGCACTTTCAGCTTGTTTTGAGACGACATTCGTTTGCTTCTTAGGTTTCACTGCATTTTTTCCTGTCACTCAATTTTTGTCCCATTTTTAGGACTGTTCTTAGACCATTTTTGAGACGAAGCTTTCAGCACTTTCAGCCAGTTTTGAGACGACATTCGTTTCCTTCTTAGGTCTCACTTCATTTTTTCCTGTTACTCAATTTTTGTCTCATTTTTAGGACATTTCTTAGGCGAAGCTTTGAGCACTTCCAGCATGTTTTGAGACGACATTCGTTACTTTCTACAGTTCTATTTTTGTCTCATTCTTAGGACAGTTCTTAGACCATTTTTGAAACGAAACTTGGAGCACTTTCAGCCTGTTTTGAGTCGACATTCGTTTCTTTCTACAACTCTATTTTTGTCTCATTTTTAGGACAGTTCTTAGACCACTTTGAGACGAAACTTGGAGCACTTTCAGCCAGTTTTGAGTCGACATTCGTTTCTTTCTACAACTCTATTTTTGTCTCATTTTTAGGACAGTTCTTAGACCATTTTTGAGACGAAACTTGGAGCACTTTCAGCCAGTTTTGAGACGACATTCGTTACTTTCTAAAACTATATTTTTTTCTCATTTTTAGGACAGTTCTTAGACCATTTTTGAGACGAAGCTTTGAGCACTTTCAGCTAGTTTTGAGACGACACTCGGGTCGTTTTTAGTTCGCACTAAATTTTTTTCTGTTACTCAATTTTTGTCTCATTTTTAGGACTGTTATTAGATCATTTTTGAGACGAAGCTTTCAGCACTTCCAGCTAGTTTTGAGACGACATTCGTTACTTCCTTAGGTCTCACTACAAATTTTCCTATAACTCTAATTTTGTCTCATTTTTAGGACTGTTATTAGACCGTTTTTGAGACGAAGCTTTGAGCACTTTCAGCTAGTTTTGAGACGACATTCGGTACTTTCTACAAATCTATTTTTGCCTCATTTTTAGGACAGTTCTTAGACCGTGTTTGAGACGAAGCTTTCAGCACTTTCAGCTAGTTTTGAGACGACATTTGTTTCCTTCTTAGGTTTCACTCCATTTTTTCCTTTCATTCAATTTTTGTCTCATTTTTAGGACTGTCCTAGACCATTTTTGAGACGAAGCTTTCAGCACTTCCAGCTAGTTTTGAGACGACATTCGTTACTTCCTTAGGTCTCACTACAAATTTTCCTATAACTCTAATTTTGTCTCATTTTTAGGACTGTTATTAGACCGTTTTTGAGACGAAGCTTTGAGCACTTTCAGCTAGTTTTGAGACGACATTCGGTACTTTCTACAAATCTATTTTTGCCTCATTTTTAGGACAGTTCTTAGACCGTGTTTGAGACGAAGCTTTCAGCACTTTCAGTTAGTTTTGAGACGACATTTGTTTCCTTCTTAGGTTTCACTCCATTTTTTCCTTTCATTCAATTTTTGTCTCATTTTTAGGACTGTCCTAGACCATTTTTGAGACGAAGCTTTCAGCACTTCCAGCTAGTTTTGAGACGACATTCGTTACTTCCTTAGGTCTCACTACAAATTTTCCTATAACTCTAATTTTGTCTCATTTTTAGGACTGTTATTAGACCGTTTTTGAGACGAAGCTTTGAGCACTTTCAGCTAGTTTTGAGACGACATTCGGTACTTTCTACAAATCTATTTTTGCCTCATTTTTAGGACAGTTCTTAGACCGTGTTTGAGACGAAGCTTTCAGCACTTTCAGTTAGTTTTGAGACGACATTCGTTTCCTTCTTAGGTTTCACTGCATTTTTTCCTGTCACTCAATTTTTGTCCCATTTTTAGGACTGTTCTTAGACTATTTTTGAGACGAAGCTTTCAGCACTTTCATCTAGTTTTGAGACGACATTCGTTATCTTCTTAGGTCTCACTACATTTTTTCCTGTTAATCAATTTTTTCTCATTTTTAGGACAGTTCTTTTTTGAGTATTTGTTGGGACGAATCTTTCAATATTTTAGCACCGACCACAAGGCTCTGCAAGGGTCTGGAAGATTGGATGCAGAAACTACTTCCGCAACCGTATACCGCTGGATTGCCTTGTACAAGCCTCAACATCTACCTAAGACCACCCCACACTCGGTACTGGTTCAATATAACGAATTCCTCTTCCAGATGGCCTTAAAATTTAAATCTAAAACACATTCTGCAACGAAGCAAACACACTCCCCCACAAAAACTACTCTATCTCAGGAAGGTGTCCATTCATCTAGATAAAATCAATTTTTCTTTACTTGTTATTATTATAATTTACTTGGAGTTCGGTACACACACGCATATTTTTTATTTAAAAGGAACAATGCACCTGTTAGTACTCTCAGAGCGTGGTATACCCAAAGAGCTTTGCCACCACCATTACCGTCTTGTGCAAAGCAAAACAGACGAACAGAGCTTGTGGGTGTGGGCAAGAAATCATGAGGTGTGCAAATATCTTTTTAACAAGATTTACTGTGACGGGAGTTGAGAGGATGATGTACTCTCATTTGAATTTGTACTTTTTTTAATTGTTTCCTGGAGGAAAATTAAAAATGTGTAACGCAGGGGGTGCCACTACTACCACCCGCACACGGCTATAGACGGCTTCTCTCATTTTTCCTAGATGACGTATGCTTTTTCATTTTCAAAAAGCCGGCGGAATACTCTTAGTTTGCTATGTTTTCTGATGATGTCAAAAAATTTGACTTGATGCACAGTTTTGATTCTAATTTTTGGAACTTGTTTGAAGGAGTAGAAGTTGTCCTAAAAGTAAAATTCGCAGCCCCGACTGCGATTGAAAACATACGAAATAATCTTCTGAAGGGCTTTAAACTCTTGGCTAGCATTTTGTTACATTTTAGTTACTTCGAACTTTTCGATTTTAATATTTGGAGTAGCCCTATACAAAAGCCTCAAAAACTGTGCAGGTACCAAAACCTTAAAAATATTCACACCTTTCATGAGCGAACTGTGCAAAAGGTATCGGTCTCTCGATGCAGCCTTGAGGAACATCTGTTTCGGCCGTAAGCAAATTTGACAAGGCGCTCGTATTTGAATCAGCAGCGGAGGTGTTGTAGAGAAAGACACTTAATAGAGTCAGTTGTTGACGGAAACAGGTGGCCAAGCTAAAGAAGTATCAGTATTAGCTCTGGTGGCCCTTTAAAAATTTGGTTGATCCTCTCAAACTTCGTCAACAGTTGTAGAGCTACGAATCTGTAAAAAATGGTTACGCATGTCGAAACGCTTAAGATCTAGAATCTAGACTTGTCAGAATATCCGCAATACGATGTTGAAATCTGAAATCCTCCCTCTAAAGAACCTCGAGGAACCCTGTGCTTAGGTTGGGACATTCTCATTGCGCTCTTCAATTTGTTCATCGTCCTGCAGAGTTGTTTTTGAGGAACTTCTGTCCTTGGTGTTTCAGGGGGCATTGGGGCCTGAGGTTTTTTTTTAAGGACCCGCGACTATACACACTCAAAAGCTGACCACCAAGTTGTTTAAAGAATTTCATGCTTCTTTTCTGAAATGGAACCTAATTGTATGAAACTGTCATCTCGTCATCATCATTATTCAGTGTAACTGTGCACAGGAAGATGCGATGCGAGTATGCGACTCTGAAGATTGCATCCTTTTGGCATCGGAATAATACCTAGTGCAGAGCATTCACGCATCGCCATTGTGTTTGCGAGGGGATGGCTTTATTCGCAGTCAAAGCGACACACACATCGCTTTCTTCTGATGAGGGCCGACGATTATGATGATGTTTTGCTTAGTTCTTGCTCAACTGGCACCGCCACTACACCATACCAGCGCCACCCTCCCCTTAGGAATCACTTTTCCTCCATTGTATGTGAACTTACATGTGCGTATGACTTAGTTCATCATCACCGTCTTCAAAAGGACGAAAACTGATGATGAGGACTATAAGTGTATGTGCTGCTCTACATGTGTACACTGCAAGCGCTTGTGTATATATTTATCTTTCCATACATCCATCCATCCATCCATCCATCCACTCAATGGGCGACAATTTCGCAAAACTGCTGAAGGTGTACACTATTCTCTTCCTTGAATATCATTCATCTCTCTGTGTACGGTGTTGGTGGTGTGTGCGGTGGTATCGCTCTTTTTCGCGTGTACTCTTGCAATCAGCAACCAAGCAAGCAAAATTCAACCAACAACCCCAATGTGTGTTGACACCAACAAGAACCAGAACCACCCCGTGTTGTCGTCGACGTCATCGTCGTCACCATGTGGTGCGATCTACAAATCACTCCCTCTCCTCCCCCACCGAAAGCACATTATCCTGCTTCAAAAGAAAACCATCTTTTATGCTTAGCTCTACGCCACATACTCGTACCCACTGCCACATGCGTTTCTGTTCTTTCTAGGCGCCTCTTCCTTAGAAACACATTTCTTCTGTGCCTCGGATTCACGAAGCAACAACAACAGCAAAACCACTCACCTCATCTCTCCTGCATATGCACACAAGTGCAAAAAAAACCTACAGCCACTGCAACTGCACACACAATCAACCTTTGGACTTGTTCTGGTTCTCCTGCGATGCATTATAACACTCTCGGCTGTGTCGTGTGTCCTTCTGTGTACTCGTATGCACTAGTTTTTATCTTAATGGTGTTCTAATATATACATAAAAAAAAAAACCGAATGAAAATGCATATACACAGGCGGTCTTCCTTTAAGGAAAACCTCCATGCATCAACCGACCGACGACTAAAAGTCAAGAGACGACGAAACGTTTTTGTCGCACTTAAAGGGCGCAGGATGGAGATGAATTGACCCCCAGGGGAATAGTCAGAGTCGGAGTCTTCACGTGCTAACGCCTCCATTCGCGCCTGTAAGGCCATAATTAAAATTGCGAAAATAAAGTTCCGTATTCGGCATACCAAAGAGGGATTCTCTTAATTTCGTTCATACTTTTCGACAGTTGCATCTACAACTGGCTGCTATTGCGAGTTAGATACCCAAGGACATCCGCCATTGGCCTTAGTCGAGTGCCCTCCGAGTGTGCTTATCGGAAGCGGCATTTGAGGACTCTTCCTCATTGTTTTGCATTCATTTCCCGTCATCATTCAAGAATTCGCAGTCGTTCCCAATCATTCGCAGCCTTCTCCAAGCATGTTTCATCATTTTGCAAATCGTTTCACATCATTTATATCCTTTTCCAAATATTTCCAAATATTTTCAAATATTTTCAATTATTTTCAGACTTTTGCAATCATTTTCCATCATTTACATTCCCTTCAAATCACTTGCAGTCTTTTGCAATCATTTCCCGTCATTTACATCCTCTTCGAAATATTTTCAATTATTCACAATTATTTTCAGTGTTATCGAATAATTTCCAATTATTTGCAGTTTTTCCCAATCATTCGCAGTCGTTCCCAATCATTTGAAGTCTTTTTCCAATAATTTCCAAACATTTGCAGTCTTTTGCAATCATTTTTCGTCATTTACATTCCCTTCCAATCACTTGCAGTCTTTTGCAATCATTTCCCGTCATTTATATCCTTTTCCAAATATTTTCAATTATTTACAATTATTTTCAGTGTTATCAAATAATTTCCAATTATTTGCAGTTTTCCCAATCATTTGAAGTCTTTTTCCAATAATTTCCAAACATTTGCAGTCTTTCCCAATAATTTTGCGTCATTTACATTCCCTTCCAATCACTTGCAGTCTTTTGCAGTCATTTCCCGTCATTTACATCCTCTTATAAATATTTTCAATTATTCACAATTATTTTCAGTGTTTTCGAATAATTTCCAATCATTTGCAGTTTTTCCCAATCATTTGAAGTCTTTTTTCCAATAATTTCAAAACATTCGCAGCCTTTCCCAATCATTCGCAGCCTTCTCCAAGCATTTTTCATCATTTACATTCCCTTCCAATCACTTGCAGTCTTTTGCAGTCATTTCCCGTCATTTACATCCTCTTATAAATATTTTCAATTATTCACAATTATTTTCAGTGTTTTCGAATAATTTCCAATCATTTGCAGTTTTTCCCAATCATTTGAAGTCTTTTTTCCAATAATTTCCAAACATTCGCAGCCTTTCCCAATCATTCGCAGCCTTCTCCAAGCATTTTTCATCATTTACATTCCCTTCAAATCACTTGCAGTCTTATGCAATCATTTCCAGTCATTTATGTCCTCTTCCAAATATTTGCAATTATTTACAACTATTTTCAGTGTTTTCGAATAATTTCCAATTATTTGCAGTTTTCCCAATCATTCGCGGGCTTTCCCAATCATTCGCAGCCTTCTCCAAGCATTTTTCATCATTTACATTCCCTTCCAATCACTTGCAGTCTTTTGCAGTCATTTCCCGTCATTTACATCCTCTTATAAATATTTTCAATTATTCACAATTATTTTCAGTGTTTTCGAATAATTTCCAATCATTTGCAGTTTTTCCCAATCATTCGCAGTCGTTCCCAATCATTCGCAGTTTTCTCCAAGCACTTTTCGTCATTTACATTCCCTTCAAATCACTTGCAGTCTTTTGCAATCGTTTCCCAACATTTGCTGTCTTTCCCAATCATTTGAAGTCTTTTTCCAATAATTTCCAAACATTTGCAGTCTTTCCCAATCATTTTTCGTCATTTACATTCCCTTCAAATCACTTCAAGTCTTTTGAAATGGTTTTCCGTCATTTACATTCTCTTCCAAATATTTGCAATTATTTACAACTATTTTCAGTGTTTTCGAATAATTTCCAATTATTTGCAGTTTTTCCCAATTATTCGCAGTCTTTCCCAATCATTTGAAGTCTTTTTCCAATAATTTCCAAACATTCGCAGCCTTTCCAATCATTCGCAGCCTTCTCCAAGCATTTTTCATCATTTACATTCCCTTCAAATCAGTTGCAGTCTTTTGCAATCATTTCCCGTCATTTACATTCCCTTCAAATCACTTGCAGTCTTTTGCAATCATTTCCCGTCAGTTATATCCTCTTCGAAATATTTTCAATTCTTCCCAATTATTTTCAGTGTTCGAATAATTTCCAATTATTTGCAGTCTTTCTCAATCATTCACAGTCTTCTCCAAGCACTTTTCGTCATTTACATTCCCTTTAAATCACTTGCAGTCTTTTTTAATCATTTCCCGTCATTTACATCCACTTCCAAATACTTTCAATTATTTACAATTTTTTGCAGTCTTTCCCCATCATTTCCAATCATTTGCAGTCCTATGCAATCATTTTCAAAAATTTCGTATTCATTCTTATTCCTTTTATTGAAAAAACTCAGTTTTTGTAATCTTCCACGTCACCCCATTCGTAAAACTATAAGAGCTGAACTTTTGCATACGAGCCTAGATTTCTATTGGCTTCGAGAGATTACATCAAGCTTGTACCCAGAAAGCTGCTTTCTAGTCAACTGCCTTCGGTTGTGCACTGTATGCCAATTGAAGCCCAACCCCTTCTGCAGCGTTAACCCTTCGGGTACGAAAGGCATCCATTTCCCCAAGCTCATCTTACGAAGGAACGTTCACCAAGACGACGACTGATTCTTTACTCTCCAAAGTCGTTCGAAATACGTCCCATTTCTGGCATTAAAACAAAACAACTCTTGACGGTATCTTTTCGAATGAGATTTCTCATTTTTACCGTGACGTACGGGGTGTTTAATTTTATGTTGAAAGTTACGTTTTTCGAAATGTGTTGATGTTGAAAAGGTTGCACACTTACCGCATCCATGAGCGAGCCTTACCTCACTGAGTTTTGTATATCTTACAAGCAAAACAATCAACAAATTCAGTCGCGGTAATTCAACCCCTGTTCGAGTCAGCCTGAGATATCAGGGCAAGGCCCAGTGCGAGTACCCATCTGAACATTATTCGTTTTCTCCATCGGGATGTGCCCCATTGTGAGAAATAAAAGCTTGGCTGCAGTGGTGGGCCAAGGCCAAACTGACCAAAACCGATCAAGGGTCTAACGAAACAAAAACAAACTCCGTCACGTGTTGCTTCTTGATGGATAATGCGATTCGGTCCCAGCTTGTTAATAAGAGGTCTTAGACATTCCATGGGCCCGACTAAAGGATTCTACCTTCTCGCTGGATTCTAAAATTCATTTGATTTCAATTGATATACTCGTATTCACCTTCAGCCGGACTGATGACTATCGTCTGGGTTGAGTCTTCTCCTGTAGAGGTTTTCTTTGTTGTTCCATATTCTCCATACTTTCTATGGCTCAGATTGGCCAGACATTTAAGTAGGTACTATGTGTTATTTATTATGCGGATGTGTCCATTGAGCGGATAAAAATGCGATGTCCCTCATCAACTCAGCCCAAACCGAAATATCAAATTTTTGAAACAACGAAAATTCAAAAACTATCTCAAATTGATTGGAGAATTTTGACAAATTCAACTACAGAGGGATGTTAATGATGCGCGACTTTAAATACCGCAGGAGCATCTCCCCATTTGGCATGTGTCTAACAAAAAAAAAAAAAAACACCGCAGGAGCAGCGACTTTATGGGGTTTTCAACTATATTTTAAATATTTTGCCGCCTGTTGCGTTTGGTTAAGATAAACTTTGTGCAATTAAAAGTGTTTTTCGGAAAATAATTTCACATTAATGTGATGCGGAATAATACGGAATTTTCCACCTCGATAAATCCGTCCGCCGCATAGCGGAAAATCCTCTAATTGGCGTTGGTGCTTCATCTTCAAATTCGGCAACGTACGAGTAACCTAGGTGATAACACTAAAAGCTTACATACTGGGAGAACCTTCTGATACGCTCCACGGTTAGTGTGTGTACTTGCCTGCCAATCTGCAGTAGGTACTTTTATGGCCGACCATGCCATGACATGGATACGTCAAGAGCTAAACAGGTAACAGGAGGAATTTCTGTTTTTTTTTTTTTTTTTTTGTTCTCTTCCTAACTTTGTAGATGGGGAAATATCCTCGCTTAATTGGCTTAATTAGACATTAGTTGGCGAGTGTCCCACCTCAACTCCAATCCGTATATATACACAATTTTTGGTAACCATAGAAACACCTCGTGGTTATCACAAACCCTCACACAAATTCGTACTTCGTCGCGTCGTCTGGCCGCCCCCCCCCCCCCCCCCCCCCCCAATTGCTGGTTATTTTACTACCCTGCCATTTCGTTTAGGCTGGATATGGCACTGCGCACGAGTTCTCGCTTCTATCCCATCCGATAGGACAACCAACCCCTAGGTTTACCATTATAAATATATTATCCTTCTCCCTTTTTTCTATTTTTTTTTTTTTTTTTTTTCTGTTTGTGATGGTTGACGTAACCTTTCCAAATGGATGTACACACACGTACAGAACGTATCTGTTGGATACTCTCTTTAATTGATTGAACAAGTTTATTGTTGGAAAAGGAAAAGATGAACGGGCGGATGTAAAATGCAGAATTTGTGTGAAGTTTTGGGTTTTTTTTTTTAAGCTTATGATGTACTTCGAGTAACAGTTTTTTTTTTTTAAGCCTCTGATGTACTTAGAGTTACAGTATGAAGGATTTATCGGTTCGCTTTGATTTTTATTTGAATTCTTTTTAATTTTTAGGCGGAGAGCTTATTACGTTTCGTTTTGAAGTATGTATAGTATGCATTTCAATTCCAGCTTGTTAGTTTTTCTCGAGGAAGGCGGATCGGTGGGAAAGAGGCATTCTCACAATAAGCCTTCCTCACAGAAGTTGTGGTCGATATAGCCCAAACGGTAAGGCTTTCTAAACATCTTTTGCATGGATAATAAAGAAGATAAAATGTCCACGTAACGTTCCTCTCTTGGCATATACTTTACGTTCATATAAGCTTTAGCTGCTGGGCTCAGTGGTTAGTAGTTCAAGTTCCAAAGACGAACAGTACAAACTTCCACGTGCTGTGGTAAGGCTTCTCAATTCACTGACTTACAGTGTGATCTTTTGCCTCCACTTGCGCACTCCTAGTTGGCTGAGGTCCCCTTCCACTTGCGCGAGGTCTTACTCTACTGTCTACTTGTCGCTCCGGGCTGGAATCGGAGACTCTTCGGGCCGGAGCCTTGGTGTACGATTCAATTCAGCCGTTCAAAAAAACCTCATCAAATTTAGGGACCCTTTCACATGTTCGAAAGGAACGGTTTTGAGGAGTTCGACCAGCACAGACAAGTCTTCGAAAGGGAGCAATCATTGCTTTTCTATATCTTCCGCCGTCATCAGGGACAATTGTCATTCGGATAAGATGCAGGAATTGTCATTGTCGGGCGACCTAACTGTGCTAACCGTCATAAAACAGCCGAAGCATTTGTCCGGAGAGGAAGTTCCTTGACCTACCTGTTGTTTCGTATGAGATCCTGGCGTTTGTACTGCCAAACTTTTGAACACAAGACCCCCCTGCGGGTTGTTTTATTTTGAATCCCACTTGTGTGTGGTTTCCCAGGACAGTCGCAATAGGTGTCAACCCGCACCCTAAGCCGCTGATCTTTTCATTTCGGTCTTTTAAAGGTTTTTCGTCTGACAAGCATCCAGCACTATAATCAGAAAGTCCATAGCTTTTAGCAGTATAAGCCTTGCTCAAGAGTCGACTTAGGAAAACCACATACAGCCAGTCGAACATTGAATTTGATTTCTAAATTGTGTACCATGTTCAGTGTCAAGTCAGGCTCAGGGTAGGCGCACTCGTGCATTTTCCATCGCCAAAAACAGATCAGATGACATTTAATGGCGAACGAGCCCAGACAGCGACTTCCAATTGAAAGGATTAAGAACTCTGAACTTGAAAGACTCGCCTTCAACCCAAATATGCTTCATTGTGTCAACCTGAGAGGGACCGTCGAAGGTCTCTCGCAGGAAAAAACATCGTTCCGTGCAAATAGGTGACTTAAAAGTGGTCAAGAGAGAGTCGAAATGTCAGCAAATTCACTAAAACCCCAGTGATGCATGCGGAGTGTCCTTTATGGGAGCCATCCTTGATAATATTGCTAGCACAACTCTTGAGCTCAGAAGCCAGGTTTTTCTACTCTTATTGGTCTTGTGACTGCAACTATTGACAGTGGTCCAACGAAGGTTTGTTCTTCTCATGTGACTAAGAGCGAAGGTGCTCTTTGGGGGCACACAAGGTTGTCAGCTTTCTCCGTTTCTTTTGGCACATAAAAGAAATGGTTTCGGGAAGCATGTCTTCATCGATCACTTTATTTTTATGTTGGTTCTATATTCAGATTCGATGATCGTAACTGTCGAGCTCACTATTTGGGGTTTCTTCCACAGAGCATCCTGAAACTTCTCCTCGGCAGTAAACCACTGTTCCATGGTCGGAGGTCCGCTCTGCTCTTGCTCGTTGACAATGCCGACAAGGAGCTCGTCCTTCGCGTCATAAACCGGGTGCACCCCGGGCGAAGTATCAGACTCCACCTTTTTAGCTGCACTCGGTTCAACAACATCGTCAGATCTGCCCCTTTTGCTTAGGAGGGTCTCCCTGACTACCCCCTCGCCAGACTTTTTACCCTTATTTTCATCGGCACGTGCTGATTCACCGATGCTGCTGCTACCGATTTTTTGCCAGCCTCGGCGGCCACGGTCTCATTGGTCCGTTCTAACTATGTCCTACCCCAGGCGCTAAGTGAAATGACGTCACACCCCCTTAACGGCTCAACTTTGCGCTTCGCACTTTCGACCTTGCGCTGGGAATTGCGCATCAGAAACTTCTTCAGCTGGTGTGCGTTTTTGTTCGTCCCTGTTTCTGCGACTACCGGGGATCCGGAAGCAGGAGAGCACTTGCCTACTGCGCCTCCAGTCCCCTTCGTCGATTTATTGCCCTTACGGATATGAACGAGTGTACCAGCCAACTCGCCCTTGCCCTGTTCTGTTTTGGTCGGAGATGTGCCCAGGCCCTTTAGCTGGGTAAAAAAAAAACCCACACAAAGAAATTCTCAATTTAGAAATGAGTTTCCAAGTTCGAATATCACGAGGAAGTAACGACTGTCACGGAGCAATGCCTTCATCGGATATTTCTGTTCAAAGATCACATTCAGTCGAGTTTCCCATTCATTATAAAAGTCAACCCGCTTTTAACACGTTTGTTTTTTTAAGTTTGTCATCAGTTTTTGTATATCCTTTCAAAAAGAAAGAAATTTTCATTCGTCCGTCATCCAATAGACTGTGCAAATGACTCGATTCGTACGGCAAACCCTTATCGCTCTTCCATGTCGAATGCTTTTGAAGTCCTTGCACTTTGATTTTGTCAAGGTGCCCCTATCAACAAATAAAAAAGAGGTGACTTTTTTAGCTCGAATTCAATTAGAAAATTGGAAATTCTTTGCCTGGAATTAATTAACATTTACCTGGAAATCATCAGCGTTATCCGACTCAATCCGTTCCGTTACAGCACAAAAGGACTCTCCAGGACAGAAATGCACGTTTACATTTTCTAGTGCTAAAAAATGAGCTTCCTTTGTGATTTTTTCCCTCGTCCAACTTGGACAGTCTTGCAGAACGCTGGACATTGCAACGAGAACTATTCTCGTCGTTTCATTAACAGATTGTGTCCTTTTTATCAATTGTAGTTCTACTACATCCTTATCGGATGCAAACGCGTTTTTCGCTAGTTAGTTATTCTTGTTTGTTGTGTCGCTTCTTTTATAAATAAATAAGGCACCTTTTACCAATGTACTCGTGTGCAAACAGTTTTTTTTTGCGTGACGAAGTAACCGGAAATGAGATCTGCTGATGTCCACGGGGACCCTGGGTTGAGGATATGTTTTCCCAACCGGACGGAGTGTACAATTAAAATAGAACAAACTGGGTGTACTTAAAATAGAAGCTCTTGCCTAAAATGCAGCTCAATCTTTTGTCCGGCTTTCTCTAAAACTTTTGTCTGGTCAAAAAATCTCGCTTAATCTCAGAATTCCCTACAGAGTTTTGTCGAAGCAATCTTTGCCTGAAGTAAGCTCTAAAACAAAAGCATTGCTGCTTCCACCAGTAGTCATTTTACACCTCTTAGGCTAGTTGAACAAGACGGTAGCTTATGATATGAGCGTGAGTCTAGGATATTGTAAACCACCTCAGAGGAGTGTCTAAGTAAGTCCTGCTAGCCGTTCTCTCCGGTGAACAGAACGTGCTCGGGCCCAAACTGCTCGGTTTTGTCCACTCAGCGAGCTCTTTAAGACCAGTTTCCATTCGAGGAAATTTTTGGCTTCCTGCTCTTCTGGCAGATTTTTTGGACGGTGTGATGATATTTTACTTAGAAAACTGAGTCAGATGGTTGAATCGACGGAGCTGTTATTGAAGGCGGCGTATTATTGTATTCTATTTTCAGGAAACGCACTCGCCTCTCTCTAGGTATGACCCTGTACAGTAAACCGATGTCACCGACGCAAGGGGTACAACTTCCTTTAGTATTCACAGAATTTTTGCCACCAACTTTTGCCGTTCGTAAAACTTGTTTATATTTTTTGAAAGTGAATCTCTCTTCGGTTAAAAATTCGCCATTATTTTTACTATTTTATTATGCTTTGTGATCTACCTGACCGCGCTTGTTCTCCTTCGAGGTCGACTTATGGGGCACCAACTTTTAGAGGGTATTTGGCCGGTTGTCTACCGGCTTCTCAATGTTAGTCGTATTTGAAGGAGCTGCAGTTGACTAGCTGATCTTTTGGGACTTTCTGAAGGGTTGAGGGATATTCTCTTATAAACAAAAATCGAAAAAAAGGAGCAGAAGACTGTATCCCTCAACAAGATAAGTGTTAGCATATTTGACAAGTGTCAAATCGGTAACCTCCTTTGCTACCCGATCAGCTTCCAGCGATCTTTTGGCAGCTAATTTGTGGTTGGTGGTCGCTGGAGACAGGTATCCCCGATTCGAAAAGCAAACTTCTAAAGAAAACAGCAACCTTATGGGGTAAACGTTTCGTTTTGAGAAACGAAAGACCTTATCGTTTCGCGCAATCAGCTGCCAGCGATCTTTTGGCAGCTAATTTGCGGTTGGTTGTCGCTGGAGACAGGTATCCCCGATTCGAAAAGCAAATTTCTAAAGAAAACACCGCCGACTTATCGAGTAAACGTTTCGTTTTCAGAAACAAAAGACCTTATTGTTTCGCGCAATCAGCTGGCAGCGATCTTTTGGCAGCTAATTTGCGGTTGGTTGTCGCTGGAGACAGGTATCCCCGATTCGAAAAGCAAACTTCTAACGAAACACCGCCGACTTATCGAGTAAACGTTTCGTTTTCAGAAACGAAAGACCTTATCGCTCGCGCAATCAGCTGCCAGCGATCTTTTGGCAGCTAATTTGCGGTTGGTGGTCGCTGGAGACAGGTATCTCCGATCCGAGATGCAAACTTCTAAAGTAAATACCGCCGACTTATCGAGTAAACGTTTCGTTTTCAGATACGAAAGACCTTATCGCTCGCGCAATCAGCTGCAAGCGATCTTTTGGCAGCTAATTTGCGGTTGGTTGTCGCTGGAGACAGGTATCCCCGATTCGAAAAGCAAACTTCTAACGAGACACCGCCGACTTATCGAGTAAACGTTTCGTTTTGAGAAACGAAAGACCTTATTGTTTCGCGCAATCAGCTGACAGATAATTTGCGGTTGGTTGTCGCTGGAGACGGGTATCCCCCATTCGAAAAGCAAACTTCTAAAGAAAACACCAACCTTATGGGGTAAACGTTTCGTTTTCAGAAACGAAAGGCCCACGAAGACCGAGACGAAAAAAGGAAAAAATTGGAATGGGGTCCACTTCCAAAACTAAACATCAGTTTACCATTCTTTGACGCGATTTCTCTCTCCTTTGAACCAGCCCAATGCACACAATTTCTTAGGTTATTTCACGTAAAACAAAATACTCACAAATAACTCATCTAACCCGTCTATCGATAGCTTAATTAATATATGTTGTTTTTCCTTTTGCTTGCAGATTTCGTATAGACAACACAGATCACATAATCGACGTGAATAAAGGCAATTTAGCCTTCGAGTTCGATCAAGTACACATAATATGTCCTGTGTACGAGCCGGGTACATTCGAAAACGAAACCGAGAAATACATCATCTATAATGTATCGAAAGTCGAATACGAAACGTGCCGGATAACGAATGCGGATCCGCGTGTCATAGCCATTTGTGATAAGCCACAGAAACTAATGTTTTTTACAATAACGTTCCGGCCATTTACCCCGCAGCCAGGTGGTTTGGAGTTCCTTCCTGGAAATGATTACTATTTCATTTGTAAGTATGCTCTATGTACATGTGCTGGTATACAAATTTTTGTTTTATGCCTTTGTTCTCGTTTTGGATTGGACATGATGAATGGTAAAGGTCACGGTATCTTGTTGTGGCAAGACAAGAGAATAATAATATTCCCTGTGTGTGGGTGGGTGGAAGCAGAAATAGCGGGGGGCTAGGGCGATGGATGTTGTTAATATTTTTATTGGCTGAATACAAGGGGGTGGGTTCTGTTCGTGTAAATATTTTATTAAGGAACTTTGACCGAGCAAAAATGGATAGTGATGAATCGATGGGAATTGACTACGTAATTATTTGGGATGGTTTTAATCGTGTAGTCATTTTGATTGAGAGATAGACGAATGAATGGAGTCCCTATCAATTTTCGCACAATAGGGACAACAGAAAATTACATAAGACAACAGAATTAGCCAAGCCCGGAAGAAATTGTATCGATCTTTGTATTTTCTTGTATCAGTGTGCTTCGGAGCATGAAATCAGGCGAACGAAAATGAACCCTTCTTTTATTAAGGAACTGAAATTGACTGCAGTTTTTGTGGAACCTTAAGATGGGATAGGCACAGTGTCCGCGAAGCATTTGTTTTCGCTACATTAGACGTTAAACATTTGTAGTTGTTTTTGTTTTTCCTTTCTACCTATAACCGTCATGATAAAGTTCAGCAGAAAAGACAGGAATCACCTTCTGACTAGCTGAAGAATAAAACTCTATAGGTGGACGCCCATCGTGAGATAATGTCCGCCACGAGTGTACTCGTTGGCAAATCTCTACGGGCATAAAACAGAAATAATGTTTGTTTTGAAGGCCGTTAAATCCACCCACTCCATACGTAAGGATTCCGTCGACCTAAAATGGGGCATATGAAGTTTTTATCGCTCAACTCATGCCAAGAAGATGGGCCAATTTGTCTGCTTGCAACACACAGAAAACTGAGGCTCAATTTTCTTCATAGCTAGGTGGTCGAGCTCATCGAACAAGCCCCCGCTTGGACAGCCTCGATTGTAGTTGGTCGCGTTTAGTTAGTTTCGGTCTCCAATTGCCATCTAATGTGGGGTCTTCGGTAAGCAATAGTCCATAAATAGTCCTCTGTGACAGCACATAGATCTATTGCCAATGGGTTGTTTGTAAGGTGGTTTCCATCTCTGCCGAGTTGTCACACAGGCGACTGGCTGTTGTCCACACGAAGCCTTCTTAGACGTTGTTTTTTAAGCCCTTTGAATAGTCATCGTCGCTGTTAAGTTAGTCGTTTAGTCTAACTTCTGGCCGAAGGGCCTTCCCCTCAAAAGGTCTCAAGAGGTGTTCATCAACTTTCAGCAAAGTCCATGCCGAATGAACTAGGCCCTTTTACAATACCTCCTTGGTTTTATGAGAGAGGGCTTCACTGATCAGATGTCTTCCTTAGCCTGAAGTGAGAGTGAGTCTGCCTTTAATCACGGCGCCCTTGTAAAGGTAGAAAAAGTCCTTAACTATGTCGAAGTCATATCGGTCCATCCTGACAATCGACGGTCCGATGTTGAATGCGTTGTTGTTCGCACGTTTAGGGTGTGCCGATAAATGCCTCTAGCGTGTCTCCAATCCAGCAGTTAGAGTCCATTTGGAAAGTTCCAGCACTGCTCCGGTTCTGACTTCATCCGTACGGTTTTGGTGTACCGAACGCTGTCTGTCGTCTGTCGTCTGTCGCCTCTTAGAGCATTCCCCGTCGAACCGTTCCCCCGATGGGGCATATTTTCATCGGCCAATGTTGGCTAGGACTGAGTGCGTAGTGTGCCTTGTTGATGTGAACAAAAATGTAACCGTTTGAACTCTTATTTCAGTCAAAGTGAAGTATGTACTTCACGTTCAGAATAAACTACCTAATCAAATGCTGTCCCATTTTATATTAAATTTGAAAGTTAAATCCAGCCTCAATCTAGAGAGAAATTCTCACAACATAGCATTCTTTTGTCAACAGCAATCCACTGGAATCCTTTCATCATTTTCAATTGCCAATGTCTTGTTAGTTGACAACATTTTAATATTGTTTCATTTGAATGTTGACGCATCTTTTAAAGGCTTCAAACAAGCTATACCGAAATAACTAGGGTTTCCTTTGGCACGACATAAGAGAACTTGTTAGCAGAAAAACGCACAGAGGGTCGCAGATGTATAGGATGCCCACGTGAATCCTCCACAACTCCAGATCGTCCGGCCCCTGATAAAAAATTTGAATTGTATATATTATGTAATAAAATTACATTCGACCCTCGGCCTCCCTGGTTACAGTCAAGGCACACAAACTTTTGTGAAGCTCGAGAGGGAAAGGGAGACCTTATAATTTGTGTGTTTTCCGGGGATCGAACTTGCAACCCAAGCAGAGTAGTGCAGCACTGATTAAATGCGGCCTCGAGTTGCTTGTAGGTAGTAAACTCTGAAGTAAACTATAAGAGGTTGTTGTTTGGGAGCCACAGCGGGGCAGCCCCACATAATTGAACCGAACGTTACCACCCCAATGATCGATCGATAGTTTTCGTCGACGAGAAAACTATCAAAGCAAACGCGCAGCGATTCTTCTCGGACTTTGCCGACCAAGAAGAAGGCAAGTCCGGTCGTTCTCGAACTCGTAACTTTTGCTAGTCTTGGAGAACAATGACTCGAGACGAGAGTTCTCTGAAAAGTCACGCGATTTGAGCATAGTTCGTGTTTCGATCGAAATTCTACATCCTTCATCGATGATTGAAACCCAGGATTGATTGTTGACGACTCCAGCAGTGAGATCGGCCTCTCTGTAGGTGCTGCTGTCAGCTTTCCGCCTTCTTTTACCAACGGTTGCAGCTGAAGTTATTCTTTACTGTCTGTTTGTTGCTCCAAAATGTATTTTTATTTTTGAAAGAAAACCACCAACTCCATATGAGTACGTATCCTTTTGCAGTGGAAAGCGAAATATTGACTGTCCTTTTCTTTACTCATTGCAGCAACGTCATCTAAAGACGACCTTTATCGTCGGATAGGAGGTCGCTGTTCAACCAATAACATGAAAGTAGTATTCAAGGTCTGTTGCGCACCAGAAGATAAAAACAATCGAACGAACAATAACATTGGTGGCGGCAGTGGTAGCGGCGGAGGAATTGGTAACGGTGGCGGTAACAGTGGCAGCAGTAACAGTAATACCGCCATACAACAGCAGCACAATAATAATATCAATATTAATGGCGGCGGTGGCGGCCAACTGCCATCACCCAAATTGCCGGGCATGGGTGGTGGTATGAACAATGGCGGCGGCCTCATGATAAATGGCAACAGCGGTACATCGATTAACACGAATATCGACCAATTCAATCGGATACCAATGCAACAACCGAACAACATCGGTGGCGGCGGCGGCGGCATCGGCGGCATGGGAATGGGTGGCATGAGCGGCAATGGCGGTGTTGGTGGACAACATCAGACTGGCATTAGAATCAATAACGTGCCATCATCGCAGCAACATCCATCACAAAAGAATGGTATGCATGGGGGTTTTATATCGCCAATGGCAAATATTAATACAAATAGCAGTAACGTTGTGCAAAGCACAATCAGTTGGCCCGAATGGGGCAATCATAATAATCATAATGGTGACCATGGTGGCGGAAGTGGCGAAGGCGGTATTAATGTGCCACAGCATAGTACGCCAGTTTCAACAATTGGTATACACCCGCATTTCTATCCGTCTCATATAACATCGCCTCGTCCTAATATAAATAGCGCTGTTAATAACAATAGTAATTATTCACCGTCCCATAAGCCAACTAAGAAAACAAGTAAGTAGTAGTTACAAAAATTCCAAAAAAACAAAAAAAAACCAAAACAAACAAACAAAAACTCTTCCAAAGAACTACAAAGAAAAATAATAATGAAAAAAATAAACCCATCCCAATTTTTATTTTTTTTTTCTTGGAAAAAGAACAAATTTTTTACATTTTTGTGAATTTTTCATTTCCTATCTCCTTTTTGGGTTTCATTTTCCTCGGTGTTTTCGTTTTTCGTATTTCTTTTCAAAAATCCCAAACCACGACCACCCTCTCCCTCGTTTTGGTTCAAAAACAAATAATAAATTGACGCATGTAGGAGAGTGGTAAAGAGACATTGGTGAGAGAGCGACGTGTTCATAATAAATATCCTTATCACATAAAAAAAAAACGAAACAAACAAACAAATTCTACCTCATTCATGATGTATCGCTTGTACTCTCTCTCTCTCTCTCTCTCTCGCACTTATCCCTCTCTACCACTCCTCCGTGCAGGTATATAAATTGCTTTTGGACAGCATTTGTGGCTATGAATTTTGAATGCATTACATATTTGCTCTTTTGATTTCGCAAAAAAATACAAAAAAAATTAAAAAAAAAAAAAAAACAACATTTCAAAACACCAATTTATTTTGTCAAGTTATTTTTTCGTTTTACATTTTCTTTGTTCTTTTTGGTTTGTTTTTCCTTACAAAAAAAAATACCTATTTTGGCTCTGTTCGATTTGACAAGGATACGAATTTTGTTTCTCTCGCAAAAGTAGAGGGTTTTTCAACAGGGACGCTACAAAAGTAGATCCACAGAGGCAGCAAACGAGGCCGAATTTCTTGCCGCTCTTTTAACACTTCTCTTCAGTAAGGTTCGCCATTTCATGTTGGAAAGATATACGAGCCAACAACGAGTTGAAATTATTAAAATTTACTACCGAAATTCGGAGTCAGTAGCCTCAACGTTAAGAGCGCTACGTCCACTTTATGGTCGTCATAATCGTCCTAGCAGATCAACAATTGAGCGTCTAGTGGAAAATTTTGAATCCACCGGCACAGTACAAAATGTTCCCGTGCCAGTGAGACAAAGAAGTGCCCGTAGTGTCGAGAATATTGCTGCCGCTGAGGCGGCTTCAGTTGAAGAAAGCCCAAATGTGCCCCTCACACGTCCTTCTCAAGCGTTGGGCATCTCTGTGACGTCGTTGTGGCGAATTTTGCGAAAAGATCCTGGCCTACATCCTTACAAGATAAAATTGACGCAAGAACTGATGCCGCTTGACCACCAGAAGCGTCGTATGTTCGTGAATTGATTCGGATTTTCATCGAAAAATCATCTTCAGCGATGAGGCTCATTTCTGGCCGAATGGCTTCGTCAATAAACAAAATATGCGGTATTGGTCAGGCAGCAATCCACACGTACTCCATGAGTCATCATTGCATCCCGAAAAAATGACGGTTTGGTGTGGTTTATGGGCCGGCGGCGTCATTGGGCCGTACTTCTTCCGTGATGATCAAGACCGGCACGTTACTGTGAATGGGAATCGCTACCGTTCAATGATAACCGAATATTTTTGGCCCCAATTGGATGATATGGCCTTGGAGGACATGTGGTTCCAACGGCGCCACAAGCCACACAGCGAATGTCACAATCAATTTATTGGAAACCAAGTTTGGGTGAACGTGTTATCTCACGAAATGGTCCAGTCGCTAGGCCGCCTCGGTCGTGCGATTTGACGCCGTTAGACTATTTCCCGTGGGGCTACGTCAAGTCTACGGTCTATTCCAACAAGCCAGCGACGATTGATGAACTTCGTACGAATATCGAACGTGAAATCGCAGCAGTATCGGCCGATTTATGCTTGAAAACCGTCGAAAATTGGGTTCAGCGTCTGGACTTCTGCAAGCGTGCCCGTGGTGGCCATGCAAAAGGAATCGAGTTCCATACATAATGGCATCGAACGTACTTTCACAGGAAAAAGAATTTCATTGATATCGAAAACCGTTTTTGTTTTATTTAAAAAAAAAACTTTTGTATCGCTCTTATTGAAAAACCCTTCACTTACTTACATATACATGAATATACAATGAATTTTGTTTTCCTCTTTTTTCGATAGTGGGTGCTATGGGATGGGTAATATTTGCATTGGTTATACTTAAAGAAATCCGCGCGCATTAACGGAGCGGTTGACATTGAATTTGATTTTCCTTAATTTTGCCATTACACGACGAAATCAAATTCATGTAAGCTCGTCCGCCCCGCCTTAAAGAGAAACCAATTCAGTACTCATTCTGACAAAAAAATAAAATAAAATACAAAAAAATAAATATAAAAGAGTGTGTGGTAAGTTATTTGAATGATCTTGTGTACAAAACTGCATCACTACCGTCTTCATTCTCAGCATAAAAGAAATAAACTAACAAATAGCAATACTATGTGCGTTACGAAGAAGCACTCGACTTCATTTTATTTTTTTTTCCTTGAATAAACAATAAGAAAAACCAAAAACTGAGGAGAGCCATTATTATTACTATTATTGCTCGCATTGGGGAGTAGCGATTGTTTATAATTACTTGTGAAAGTGCATTTAAGTTGTATTCTTATTTATTTATTACCGTTTTTTAGTTTGTACTTTATTTAGTTGTATAGTAGGTATTGTGTATGCGTGTGCAATTTAAAAAGTGGCATTAGTTTTAATTTTCTAGTCGTAGTTGGTATCTCTAGATTTATATTTATTGTTTTTAACTTGGATTAGTTGCAAGCGAAATTTAGATGCGAAAGTATTTATTTATTTATTTATTTTCATTAAGTTAGAGTTTATTAAGGTTTGTCGTTTGAGCGTGGCTCTATGATCATGAGCCCCTGCAGTCGTGCGGCCTGGATATAGGTGGACCCCCTGTGGGTTCAAGATTGAGGAGCCACGCCGTTGTGAAATGGAGTTTGATGGGTGCCTATGTACTGCGTTTCTATAGCTTGCCGACAATATTCGCAACCTGATAATTCTTCTACGTTTCCTACTTTGAAGTTTTTAACCTTTTAACACTTTAACACTTTAACACTTCAAAGTAGGAGACGGAGAGGAAATGAAGTGTTACATACTTCAAAGTAGGAAACGGAGAGGAAATATCAGGTTGTGATTATTTTGCAGGTCATTTGTGAAACAGGTGGCAGGTATGAGACCAGGAGATGTTAAGTTCTTTTAATTAATTCCTTAAACCCCTCTAGAGCGTACCAGATTTATCTGACAAAGCCACCTAATAAAGGGTTTTCCAATAAGAGGTGTTACTTTGGTATTCAAAGAAAAATTTCATTTTTTGAGATAAATGATCGGATGTTTATTTCATAATAAAGAGGAAGGTATGCCGTTAATAATGAAAAACAGCATCAGCCAAATGGTCACCACGAGCACGCATACAGGACCATATCCTTTTCATGGAATTTTCCATAACCAAATCGCAAAGCGGCTGCCATGTCCTCGATAGCCTCACGAATTTTATCTTTGAGGTCTTGAATCTGGGCTGGGCTGTTAGCGTGGACCTTATCTTTCACGTGGCCCCAAAGGAAGAAGTCGCAAAGTGTTGAATCCCAAGATCTCGGTGGCCAATTGTGATCACCTCTTCGAGAGATAACACGGTCCGGAAACTTTTCCCGTAAAAGATCAATGCTTTCGTTGCTTGTGTGGCACGTAGCGCCGTCTTGTTGAAAGTAAACGTTGTCCAGATCAATACCATCCAACTGCGACCATAAAAAATCATTAATCATCTCTCGATAGCGCAATCCATTCACCGTAACTGTTGATCCAACCTCATTTTCGAAAAAGTAAGGTCCAATGACCCCGCCGGACCATAAACCGCACCAAACAGTCACACGTTGAGGATGGAGAGGCTTCTCAACAATAACTCTTTGTTCTTCCGAGCCCCAGATGCGACAATTTTGCTTGTTGACGTAGCCACCGAGGTGGAAATGGGCCTCACCAGTCAAGATGATGAATTCGATCGAATTCCGGATCATTTTCATGCATTTCAAGGACCCAATCAGCAAAGACACGACGTTGTTGAAGCGTGCATCGTTCCATTCTTAGTAATGGCGTAGTTTCTACTTGTCAAATGTCAAAGAAAGGTGACAGCTACCGAAATAGCGGGCCATTCACAATAACACCTCTCATTGGAAAACCCTTTTGCTTAAAGAGTCAAGTGAAGTTTGCTTTTTTCGAAGGTTTCTTTTCCGAATTTTCAGCACTTTTTGCAGCGATAACTACTTTCGACAAGTGACAGTCGTGATTTGTGTTCTCTTTGGTCAGTCATTTCAGCATGAATAGGGACTTGTTATACAGGGCCATAGACTAAGATTAAAAGCCATATAAAGGGTGTTTAAATTAGAAGTTTGCTTTTCGAATTAGCCCTACTTTCCAATCTTTTCTTACTTTGACTTACGTTTGCCATTAAGTCGAACGGTGTCATACCGTTTTGCATGCTTTCCATGCGATCCATGAGTTTGGTTCGTTCGATAAGATCCAGCTTCATGATGAGTTGAAAAACAGCGATTGGAATGTATGAGGTACAATGTTGCGGAGTTACTTGTCTGATATTGTCCCGGTGAACATTGAACCGCCATCTTCTAAACAGATAAGCAACAGTAAAGGGATTACCTTGAGTTTTTAGAGATTGACTACAATTATTCGATAGGTATCCTAAAAGATTGAAACGGATATCTGGCTTGCGAAAAATGTCGTGAGGTGAGACAGAGTGTCCAATGCCACTAAAAGCGTGTTCTGAAGTGCTCTGCTGTTGCACAGACAAGGTTCTTTTGTAACCTTCTTAGCTTATCACGATTAATCGCTTTATGCAAGGCATAACCTTGGCTACTGTGCTGGGTCGCACTCTTAAGATGTCGCCAATATCTGACAAAGACTCAAAAGCATTATTGGCATCGGCATTCAATTTTAGGTACGTCCCTACCATTACGGTGCCAAAATAATAACTCAGAGACAACGAATGGCTTGCGGGAAGTTATTCCTACATGTTGCAGATAATTTTATACAGAAAATTTCAACATTGTGACACTTAAAGCTGTCGGAAGAACCGCAGTTGTCGCAAGTCGAGTCGAATTAAATGTTCCTATCAAAACGATAGATATAAAATATCGTTCCAATAAAAAAAGTTAGACAAAACTGACTGTCAAAATGCAGCTGAACAAGAACTTAAAGGTTAATGGTAATGAACTAGTGCCATAGTGACCATGTCGTCCAAAGAGCTGCTGAGTCTATATGATCAACGTCACAAAATCGTTTTTAATGGTCCAAGACGATACCAAATTACACATCTTTTCCACAACTGTGTAGGCTGTTACCTCTAAAAGAAAAGCACCCCTTTCAATCTGCAAGGCGCACTGTAGCTTACTACTAGCTTACTTGAATACATAATTGAACCATTTGGAAGCAGCTATCGCCCTGAGGAGTACATGAAATCAGCAAGTGCTGGATTAAATCTGTTGTTACCCCAGAGGGCACTGTGTCTTAATTGACAAAACGACGAATTCACTACATTAGCTACATAATACATCAATGTCCAGTTTGGGAACAGGAAAGCACCGACCTCCAGTATATTGGTGGACCCCTGAGATCGCGGAGCTCAGATTGTTATGTCACCGAACGCGAAGAATTTACCAGCGTTCCCGGATACGACATGTTGATGACCATCAAATCCAACTTGCACGAAACGAGCACCGAGAAGCAAGAAGCCGTCTTAAAAAAGCTATTAAATCTAGCAAGCGCATCTGTTTTAGGAATCTCTGCGAAGAACTCAACAACGACGTCTGGGGTAAAGCGAAGAATTATCCGAAGCTTGTAAGAAGGTACGCGATAGAAAGGCTCCGGGACTGGACGGTATCCCAAATAGAGCCCTAAAAATCGCAATTAAAACACGACCTGACTTATTTGCCGAAATGTTCAACGCGTGTCTTCAGGAGGGCATTTTTCCTGAACCTTGGAAGCGCCAAAGACTTGTCCTACTGCCGAAAGGAAAGGGTAATCCAAACGAACCATCCTCCTATCGTCCTATTTGTTTATTAGACACGATGGGTAAAATTCTCGAGCGAATTATTTACAACAGGCTCCAGCCAGCAATTGAAACGGCGGGAGGCCTCTCGGAACACCAATATGGTTTTCGTAGATCAAGATCTACGGTAGATGCAATCAATGCGGTAATAACGAGAGCCCGAGCCGCTATAGAAGGAAGGCGTTGGAAAGGAGGAACCAAAAAATACTGCGCCGTTATAACGCTTGATGTAAAAAACGCGTTTAATTCGGCGAATTGGGAACGTATCATTAGCTGTCTCTACAGTATTGGAATACCGGACTATCTTCGTAAGATTATATCGAGCTACTTTTCGAATAGAGTTCTCCTCTACGACTCTGATGAGGGAATAAAAGAGTATGAAGTAACGGGCGGTGTGCCACAAGGTTCAGTTCTAGGCCCCTTGCTGTGGAACGTTATGTATGACGAAATTCTACGTCTACCGATTCCAAGAGAAGCGTCGATTATCGGCTTTGCAGACGACATAGCCGTTGTAGTTGTGGCAAAAACAATAGAAGAAGTCGAACTACACTGTAATGAGACAGTTGCAAATGTACGTACATGGCTATCTAGCGCAGGTTTGAAACTCGCCGACCACAAAACGGAAGCAGTGCTTATTACGAGTAGGAAAGTGCGGGAAACGATAACGCTTAGAGTAGGAGAGCATGAAGTGGTTTCCCAAACGTTTATTAAGTACCTCGGAGTAACTATAGACACCCGCCTGAGCTTTAAACATCATCTTGAATATGTATGCAAAAAGTCATCAAAAACTGTTAGCGCGCTTTCAAGGCTGATGAGTAACATCGGGGGCCCGAAAGAATCAAAAAGACTTCTTCTTGCAGGAACTGCCAGTTCTATTCTCATGTATGCGATAGAAATATGGTCAAGTGCAATGAAAGTTAAGTCTTACGTGAGGGGAGTCAAATCCGTCCACCGTCTTAGCGCACTAAGAGTCGCCTGTGCGTTTCGAACAGTTTCGAACGATGCTATACTTGTCGTATCTTCAATGTTACCTATCGATATACTTGCTGAAGAAATGGTAAAATTAAAAAGCGAGCGAGTCCGAAATGGTCGTGTAGATAACGACAAAAGAACATATGAAAGGAGTCTGAGTATAGCAACCTGGCAACAACAATGGAACGAATCGTTAAAGGGAAGATGGACGCACAGGCTTATACCAGTGATCGATGTTTGGATTAAAAGGGAACATGGTGAAACAAACTTCTATCTGACTTAGTTCTTGACTGGTCATGGCTGTTACAGAGAATATCTCTTCAAACGCGGACATGAAACCAGCCCAAACTGCCCGCATTGCGAAAATGTTTCTGAAAACGCGGAACACGTGTTTTTTCATTGCCAACGGTACGAAACTGAGAGGATCTCCCTACGGGACCAATTCGGAGAGTGGCCCACTCCCGATAATGTCGTAAACTATATGCTTCAGAATGACGAAAACTGGACCATTGTAAGTAACGTGGCGGTGCGTATACTCAGCGATCTTAGACGCTTAGAACGCGAACGGAAAGCTAATAGTTCCAACAATAGAGCAGCAAGCTAAGTCTTCATACCGACCCCCGCGAAGTAATGCCTTACGGCGGTTCCGCGGGGGAAACGAATCGGCCTGTTCGGGAAGGGAGGTGGTTTTAGCCGGTAGGAATCCGGCACTATCAATGGACGTAGGACCATTGGTGCCTCATGCAAGGTTTCCACCTTCCATCGCAAAAAAAAAAAAAAAAAAAAAAAAAAAAAAAAAAAAAAAAAAAAAAAAACTACATTAGCTACAAGCTGCTCAAGGTTGCGAAGCTTCTTGACAGGGGATCAGTTTCCAAGAAGAATATTGCTGTAATTAGGCTGCGCTTAAGATACAAGAGTCTTGCATCACTAGATCTGAACTAATTGGCAGTTACCGCGGTATGTGCGCAGATTCGTGTGGACACTCCGATATAGAGGTTAGCGAAAGTGTTAAAGTAATAGCCAGAAACGGAGCAGAGTCCGCACTGAAATATATATGTGCTGGAAGGCGTGAGACCGCCACTGTACAAAAGAGCGCAGTGTTTCAAAGGCCTTGCTGAATTTACTCGGAACAGATTCAGCTGATCAAAGGGCTATGGGGGCATTCTAAGAGATTAGATCAGGTTCGACAAACACGGATATATACAGGTGTTGTGATGAAGATATTGCTCACCTACTGTGTGAATCTCAAGCCATCGGAGCGGAAAATACTCTGTTACCAATTCAGAAAAATGAGCTCGTATTTAGGTTCTTTATAGCAAGTTGGTAGGTTTTTTAATTGGTTTAGAACCGTGATCGCAATAGGGCTACTATGGTGCCTAGTGCTATCGCAACGTCATCTGCAGATCAATAGCAGTTCACCAATCATTGAAAGATGTCAAAGCACACATGAGCAAGGAAACGAAGGAAAACCCCTTGAGTACGTTTATCTCAAGAGTTTTCCCTCAAAACTGAACATTTCAAGGCTCTGTAGGTGCCTTGCGAGTGCCTAAAATGCGCGCCAACATTCCCCCATGAACGACAGATGTGCGAGAGGTCTTAACCATCCTGTATATAATATATAAATAACATCAATCTTCCCAATTCGAATTGAAGTAACAAATGAAATGACGGCCCCGTAATACTCTTCGGTAAGTAGTGTAAGCATGTACAGCTCATAACGCCCATCACGCACTCATTTCAAATCGCGAACGATAACCATATGGGGGGGGGGGGGGATATGATCCTAATCCTTATTCATCTCAAAGTTTATTTGTTTCATTGCTAGTTTAGTACAATTCCCCTTAACATTTGTATAATTTTAGAGCCTACACTCGTATCTAGATCGACTTATTACTATCATTGTAAGCTTGGATAATAAAGTATTTAGTTTTTTATGTATGAAAAGTGTGTGCCACTTTTCGCGCAGGCAGATTTTGCAACAAATATAATAACAAAACAGAAATGCACAACTTTGATTTAATATTTGCCACTAAAATGATATACAAACTATATATTTGAATTTACTACATAAATCTACCAAATTTCATACCACTCTCGAAATTCTCTATTTTTTCAACCACACCCGAGCACAGATGATTACGACAAACATCCTAACGAAGTGGTGAAAAACGAAGAACTAACCTACAACAGTGCAGCATCATCGCTATCATTCTTCAAGATGACACGACGAAGAGCCGCCACAACATTGTCGCTGAGGAAAAGCCTTCGCTACAGCAAATCCGCATACAAAAGCATTTACCAGAAATTCAAATCTTTGCTCCAGCTGTTGCTGTTCACGAGCAACCATCGTAACCGTATTAACACAATTAATACATTAATTAATTTCATTTCTAATTGTAATCCTATTATTATAACAACAACAGTCCTAGTTACTTTAACTAACTTATTTCAATATAAATTATCATCGTGGAGTCTGCGACGATGCATTTCACAGAAAGCTGCATCATCGTCATCATCAGCAACATCCACATCAACATCAACATCAACATTATCATCGCCATCTACGCATTCGTCGTCAGAGGATGATGCCGTCTCTTCGACGAGAAAGCCATTGTCGTCGCATGTGTTGAGGCCTTTGCCGACATCACCACCACCACCACCACCACCACCATTATCACCTGTAGAGTGCATAGAAACAACACCCACACTAGACATAGCCTCCTCCTCGGCTACACGGTGAACTTTAAATTAGTTTTTTTTATTATTCTAATTTAGAGAACAAACACACATACACACAAGCGAAATTTAAACAACACACATACATAAATTTTATAATAAAAAAAAACAAACAAAAAGAAAAAAACATGAAAATTAAATATATATATATTTTTTTTTTTTTTTAAGAACATTTGATGACATGAACAAATTTTTATTATGAACTATAAAATTTATTATCATTAATAATATTATAAATATTGCCGTTAATTTAAGGAACAAAATTTATATATATACACATAAATATATATTTAATTAAAAAAAAAAAAAAAAAACCTAAAAAGAAAACAAAAAAAACATGTGTAAGACGTTGCATTTAAGTGGAAAAAAAAAATGAAAATAAAAAATTCTAGGCGAGAAATCGAAGAAAAAAAATTATATATATATAAACAAAAGAAATGGAAAAAAAAAAATATTCAACTCATCTCACGATCAACCTATGTTTTAAGCACGTATACTTGTTTCCCTTGCGTCTGTGTAAAATAGATTAATAATACGTACCAACATAAGGAAAAAAGAAAGAAAAGAAAAGAAGAAAGAAAACTAAAAACCACACAAAATGAACACTACTATTTCGATTGAGGTTTATTTTAAAAGGAAACACTTTTATTTTTTAATTGTTTTAAATTAACTTAAGGTCTAGGAAAACCCGTTTTTTGACTGAAACTAGAAAGTGATTGATATAAAAAAAAGTATCTATATATAAATAAATTTAATGCATAAGAACAAACAAAAAAAAAACAAAAAACCGATGAAGTGTATTTTATTGCAATGAGAAGAAGAAACCAATTTAAGTTGAAATTGACTGTAGATTCTCGAGAAAACGAAAACCGTTCTGCAAAATAATAACTACGATACATATAATACACTTTTATGTATATGTGTACCATGTGCATTTATATATGATACATATATATGTATTTATAAATAAAATATAAACAAAAAGTGTTGAAGAAATGAAAAAAAAAAATAAAAAAAATATGAAGAAAATTGTTGTGTCGTGATCGAAGTTAAACTAATTTACTTTTTAAGCAAGCAAAACATACGTTAGAAAAAAGCAAAATAAAAAACACAAACGACGGTATTCCTCTAAAAATTAAAAACGTAATAAAGCGAACCGCGAAAGAACTATAACAAATTGAATTTTGGATTTTATTCTGTGTCTTTCGTATGTACACCACAAGACATGTATTAATTCGTTATAAAACAAACAACATAAAGAGCCATGATCACATTTAATAAGCCTTAAATAATTTTTATTTATATATGTATATCTACAATTAGTTGTAAATCAAGAGAAGAAACAGTGAGAATGACCAACAAAGCTGTGAATTGTAACCGTCGTCGGTTTATTGGTGTCGAGATATAGCGATCGGATTGAGCGATCAGAGATGTGCACACGCGAAACGTTCACGCTCGTTCGCATTATTATTCGTTTTAGTGGAACGATTTCGTTGAGACCGAAGTGGGCAATGAATTAAATATCAACTCGCTGGTTTAAGTGCCATATAATCGGCAAAGGGATTCAATATGTGTGCCGCATTCCGAGGTGGTTATTATCGGCGCCCAGCTGGGAATGATTTCGTATAAAAGTCAGTCAGCACATCAGGACTAGGGTTTCTTCCAACTGTACATTATGTTGGAGAGTTTGTAAAACAGCCAGTACCTCAAGGCCTTTTGGAGCAGTTTCCTAAAACTAAAGCCAACAAAATTCCACTCCCTTTCCAAAAGCTTCAAACATTCAGTTAAAAATATGTCTAGACCGATCCTGGTCGCAGAAGTATTTCCCAAATTTGAGCAAGCTTTTTATCATTGAAGATCGTAAGTCATAGTAATCAGTTTATTCTGCCAATCATTTTATGTACGAACATTTTCAGTCATAGCAATCAGTTTATTCTGGCAATCATTTTATGTACGAACATTTTCACAAGGATTGGTCTATCGGTTGTTGTGCAGCTTCTGCTTCATATTTTCCATTGCTTGTGCCGTCTTTTTGTGCGTTCACGATCACTCCGGTCATATATAAATGATGGAACTCAAAGCATTCCGTTTACGAAACCTATAGAGGCAGACGACAATCGCAGTAGAATCGATAGTGCGCGTGTTCCCTCCACGAATTCGTTCAATTGGCTTGATCTTCAAGTGAACCGTCGCGTCGCGTGGTAATGCGTTCCATATGTAAAATGAAACGAAGTTTTATTTCTTCCATCGCTTTTTATTCACTTCATATATTGAAGATCAAGGATCCTTTGAGCGGCATTTGTTCATTCGCGATCGGGCAATTTCTCATGTTGTGTAATTGAACGATTGCTTAAATGGGTTGTTCCGAAAGTTTTTGTGGACGGTCGAGTCATATATAATCTGTGAAGTATTCAAAAACCAACCTATGTACTTAGTTTCTCTAGTCGTTTTTTTCTCCTTTCATTTCGCACACTTACTTCAGACCGATTGATTGATTGGTTGCTATCATTTCCGGCCCTTTACCTATTTTTTTGGCATCCGAAATTCCAACCTCTGGGGAAGAGCGTAAAGGTCACGAACACTCACTCATCCGTAGCTCGTTTTCGATCAATTGATCTTCTGATTTTTATACACGACTAGAACACAATAACACCGAAGTGTGGTTCATCCGTTTAAGGCTGACCCATGGCTTTGGAACTGCTTCGCACTCACGGACAATCACTTAACATGATGCGTAGGGCTCAACATTTTGTTATATCGTTTTGTTTACATTTAGTCAGTTAGCCTAGTTTAGACTGTAGCCCCATCCGTTCGAGATTTGATCAGCGTTCTTCAATATAATTGCTGATCGATAGGTTAAAGCTCGAAAAACAATAAAGTCAAGATCAATCCAGCAGGGAACCCTCTACTCAGTTCTATGCTTCTTAAAATGCCACTCGTTTTCATTATGTTTCGAACATTTGCACATAGTTGACAGAGCTTTACCCATTTCTCCGACTCACATTTCTTATGTGACCACCTCACCAGGGAGGTTTAAATCGATCCTGCTCAAAACCCGAATTGCTATCTCCAGTGACAAAATACAAAAGATACAAAAAACCCTCATAGCCCCCCCCGACAGGAAAGTGATCATCTCTCTGCACATCAGTAAAATCGCCACTCCCAGCCGTAGATATAGCGTTCTTTGTAATTTTATTAAGTTATAAACTGAAGAAAAAAAAAAAAAAAAAACAAAACAAAAACAAAAACACTAAACTTTGTATTATATGAAGAAAAAAGAAATGAAAATTTAAGTTAAACAAAACACATACTGTATTATGTCGCAAAAAGTATATGTATTAAAGTAAATTTACTTTAACATTAAAAAAAAATATTAAGAAATTAAACAAAATCAATTGTAAAAAGAACCGACACAAAAGAAAATAAATTATACATTAGATTTAGGTACCGAATAAAAAAGAAAACTTAACTAACACTGGACGAATCAATTTCAATATTTAGTTGTTTGTTTGTATTTTTATTTTATTTTTTGTATCTGTTTCTCTTTTGGAGCCTAATTTATTTTATTTGTTTATTTTAACAGTAAGAACACAAAAGACAAATGCATTCACTCAGTATCAGTACAGTAGGATATGTAAATTTAAACAAGAGCATTAAATACTTAATAGGTTACAGTAAACTATTATCAATTTATTTTTAATTTTTTATTTTAATTTCCACCTGCCTACCTATGGAAACGAAACATAAGAAAACATATTTGTAATATTCTATGACAGCTTAAACACTTGTACACAGTATTAGTCCTTTTTCGTTCTCTCTTTTGTTTGTTTACACGATATTTAATGCGGTGAATATAAGTTTGATGTAGAGAGTATAAGTAATTATCTTGCCATGCATGTGAAACAAGCCAGACAATGAATAATTCGGGTTCAAAGTCATTTTAACTGACGCCCGCGGTAGTCCGAGGTCGGACTATGGGTCCGAAGAAGAATTGCTTCATAAGAACTTGATTGGACACTTGGAATCGGGGATTGGATGTACCCTACTTGATTAAATTAAATCTATAATTAATACGCTGAATTCAGACCTCATCTTTTCTTCTGCTCTATGAAAACCCGGAGTGTACGTCTTCTGAATCTAACGTACACTTCTCTATAGATACACGACTGATATTTGGACACTTGTTGCGTTGACCTGACTTAAGCGTAGTACTCTCTTAAGACACAATTTCTTGAACTGCTGCTTTTCAATAAGTTTGGCCAAAAATAGGATAGAGTTTCCTAGCTTAAGTGAAGCTAAGCAATTTAGGGCAACTCAACGTGTATGAATAATGTTACCACTAAACAAGCTAAAGTCGTATCAATTTTACTATCAAGGACACTATCAACACAAAAAAAAACGGCTTCATTGTTCCACTACACAGTGAATATTTTGTTTCTGTGGTCTTGACTCACTTTACATCAGCAAACAGCGATTGACACGTTCTTGCCAAAAAGCACTTTGTCCAAATTTAACAGTTTAAACAACTCAACATGAGCTTATACAGCTGTGTACAACTGAACCACGATCGCACCATCGATGTATAGCCCACATTCGTGCAATTCATACTTAACCATCTCAGGCTTACGTAACTGGCACTTGTTTTCGTTTTCGAGCAGTTTTTCCACAGTAATTTTCGGAATCGGCATTATCCCTAGTTTGAGCGCTGCCCTGAATGTTGGTGGATGGGATACTCATGTAGTCCCATGGCGCGCTGTCGTTACTGATCTTGAACTTCTGGATTTAGGACTCGAATTTTGGTGGTTCTAAACGATTTGCTGAGAGAAATGGTATTCTAGTTCAAGTGTCTCCTATGAATTGTATGGGTGTGGATGAGTTTTACCAGGCACACTTTGCAGTGCATGTCTGACCTTGTTAGGCAAGGCTTAACAAGTCTCTCGATACGTCCAGAAGCATTCCTTCAATCGAATCGACTCCATATGTCGTTGCTACTTGAGCTCTGAATGCAATCAGTTCGATTTGTTCTTTTCGCGGCACGTGCACCTGCCAGTTGCTCAAAATCGTCGAGCATAAAGCTGTGGTGTGTCCAGTATCTGATTTTAGTTTTAAAACTTTCGACGAACAGTCCAGTTCCGATTTATGAAATGAATCCAAATCGCATTGCCCCATTTTGAGTAAAACCTTGAACGGCGTTCTGTGGACGTTTCAGTCCTCTGTAGCGGTTTCTATCTTGCCATAAGTACACCTTCACCCTTGTTCATGTCGAAATATGCCAATTTTGTACCACATTCCTTTCGCAACATGTTCGTAAATACAGAAGGATGGACAGCGTTTGCTTTAGTTGCATATGGCAGTGGCGATCAGTTGATGATCATTTCACTTTTGCAAATATACATACGCCAACTCTCTCGACATTCTTCTGCGTAGGCAGCCCATGATTCAAAAACGTGATTCTACTCTGACCTAGTATACAGCGTGGTCATACGGAGCACCGCCCAAAGTGTGCATGCACATCGTTATTCAACACAGCGAGAACTCGGTGCGTTGGTTTGATCGGGAAACCGAGAAATCTGTTCGGTTGGTATTGCAGACATTGCAATTGGTCATCAGACCAATTTCAGTGTTTGTTTGAAATGCTGAACTCTGAAAAATTCCATATAAATACCTTATAGAGCGATATTACTACCTTTCTTCGCTCGTTCACGTGCGATTCGAAGTTAATTGCCCAAGCGACTTCCACTTGGTCCGATTGAGCCGTGATTACGACGCCAGCAATACAACAGAGAAGTTGGCTACCAAGTGCATTTTTCTTGTTGCATTGAACGTAGTCGTGGATCCCTCAAGTCTACCCCTGGGTACACAACGCAGTGTACATTTCGAGAGACTGCTACATTTATGTCACGTGCATGGCTTGCTCTGGTTATTTCTTCTCACCTCATTGAACGTTTCAGACTGTTATGTTCTGGGTAAGAGGATATTGAACAGCGAAATTGTTAACAGATCCCGTGTTTTTTATTGTTTAAACTTTCACACTTTATTGTAGAACAGAAAGAGCTTCTTAATTAATATGTAATGAAAGGAAATTGATTCGTTTATTGTAAAAACTAAAACAAGTAAGCATTCGAATGCCTATGTAGATTTAGATAACTTAAAAACAAAATCTTCATTATTATTTCCTAAAAACAAAACTTATAATAATTTCCTATATCCTTAAAAAAATACACTATACGTCTCTTTTTTTTTTTTTTTTTTTATTAATTTTACGTTATAAATATTTAATTTAATTTTTATATATGAATTCTAATCGAGAAACTAAAGTTCGTAATTTGTAATTTCCTAATTTAATTGAAAATTCGTTTTTAATCATAATTTTTATAGCTTTTCTTTTATTTGAGGAACAAAACGAAGAAAAACAAAAACAGTTATTTAGCTTAAATTACAATTAAAGAAAAATAAACATTAAAGGAGATATTAAACAAATTTACTAAAAATATTATTTATTTATTTTTTTTTATTTATTTATTTACTGCTGCCTATTATTATTTGCTCCCATTTCACAGTAGGCACTTTGTTATTCTCCAACTACAAAGCAAACACACAGACCCACTCATACCTAAACCGAATTTATAGTAGAGAGAATATAATCCCATAAACAATGAGAAGTGTTAAGTTGAAAGAAAAGTGGTGGGCAACACTGAGATGAAGTGTCCTCCACATAATAAGGATAAGAAGGCGCAATATAGTAGATGCGCATGATATCGGCCATGAGGACTGATCACTTTGCGTTCACATTCACAGAGCTGTATAATGTATATTGAGTTCTTTGTTTTCAATAATTTTTTACTTGGCAGTGGTTGAAGCAAGGTATTTCCATTTTTTACTAGGTATTTTGAAGGCGTATTGAACCAACCAGATCGGGGAGTTATGAAGAGGTGTATCTGAGCATCTTCGAAGGTAAGACAGATCAACCGGTGACGAAACTTGAAGCCATGGAAGGGTAGGGAGGCAGACCTGTTTGTTGGAGTTAATGGACGATGAGAGTTTACATCCCAGTTGTGCAATACAGTTCGCTCTTTCATACACACTGTTTTCGAAACTTCCTTTAGACCTTCGAATAAGGGTTATACCACAAGTGCGCAGAAATAGTGAATGAGAGCAAAATAAGTTCTATTGATAGAGAAAGATGAATATTATTCTATGGCCGTCACTACGACCTTCAAAGTCTGATTGTGTTGGGTGCTGTGATGTTTGTAATGTTAAGGCAAAAGCCTATGCCGTGGTTCCTTTGCATTCCGTTCTTTCAACTGTGAAGAGTTTGGTTATGTCATAGGCTTTTCTGTGAGCCGGCACCATACTATTGACCCCGAACTGAGAATTGGTGGTTTTGTTTGCCCGTTAAATCGTCTGCCAACATTTAAATACAGACATAGAGAGAAAATGCATGCTTTCTTGACCCCTGTCCAAGTTTCTGGTTCTTGAAGATCCTGCTGGTGGTCTTATAGCCGTTCGAACTATTTCTTCGTTCTTTTTGCACATTTTCCGTCGCTTTGAAAACAAACGTAGAACGCTCATATGTCGCATCTGCCATGGCGGTGCTTCAACAACAGGTAAAGTCAGCGAATAGTCTTCCGTGCACCACCGGAATCAAAATCTTCGATTAGTCGAACTGCTCGTATATTTTTGCTGTAAATGTTTTGGGCTCAAATTTGGGAGAAAGGCCTGTGCTGAAGTTGCTCTTTGCTCTATCTGGGTAACGTCAACTCTTGAATGGCCCTGAGCCTTATTCCTGTATTGACTGTCACTGCAAGAGGATGCATGGAAGTTGGGACCAAATGTAATCCACAATCGTTCGGCCACCTTTGTACCTTGTTTAGGGCATACCGTAGGAGTTCTTTTAAGGTATTAAAGTCCAACAGCAACGTCATTTGCATATGCAATCACCTTTGTCGTCACCTCCACAGGTTTCAAGCGATGTGGTATAGGTTTTAGAATTTAAAGCGGAGTCCCTGACTACCTCAAAGTTAAAGCTGTCAATCACGACGTTCTCTGATCCCTTAGACGAAATTTGCAAGCTACCGTTTACTTGTAACGGGCTCCAAACGGTCAAATACAACAGAGCATAGTGTTGCTACTTTTTCGACGTTTAAATCGAAAATGAGAAATGTTTGAAATAGTTTCGTCAACACCGCAAACTTGTTGCCAATCAGAATCAATAACTTTTCATACCACACCTAACAACCTTAAAGATTCGGCGTAAAATTCGAATGTGGCTGACATTCCATCCGAAGGTCGTTGTTCTTTTTATGTCATTTTGAATGGTTGCTACCAGTAATTCCCGATGTTAGATAGCTACTCGTATTTTGCCACTGGCAGGGAAGTTATATACATCGCTAAAATGGGCAATTGAGGGTTTTTCCGCTACCAACTATTTTCAATCACCTTGGCGTAGTTTTGGAGATTCATAACCACCATGCATCCAGAGCAGCAGCTGCTTGCAGGAGGGATACCACTAGATAGTTCGGTTTGGTTAGATTTGCAGACGGTTTTCATTCTACCTAGGGAACAGTCACTCACTCCCGACCACTGCCACGAATTTCTAGTGAAGGTAGGCACTAGCCAGCTGCATATCGCCAACTTCCTGGTAAGTGGGGTGCAGAACAGGCGCCCTACTCTCTATTTCGTTCCGAAAGTCGATCCTATTCGAAATTGCTTTTAAGTTGGTGCTCTGTAATACTTTCGCAATTCTAAATCGGAGTAGTAGGACATTTCATTCAGCTTTCAAAATAGAGAGTACAAAACGTTCATTTTCGAACAATTTCACTTTCGAAACGAGATACAGAGTAGGCCCCAGATTGCCAGAGTGAGAACTCTCGCTAAAAAATCATCAGTAAACGGTCTGTCGACACTCGGTTGAAAGGTACCAAATTTCTTTTATCATTCGATTTATCGAGCCTAATAAACTTTAAGCTCTCCCCAAAAGCTACCTCTAGATAGCTAGTTAGGTCCTATAAATTGCCCCCTTTCCGACATTCTGTATACGATTGCATCTAGCATATTAAACCATTTTCTAAAACAACACTGCCGCATAAGTTTTTCACAGATTCAATTCATAAAATAATTTGTCCGCCCTTGTTCCACCTTTAGATCGATAGCGACTATTTTTGGCTGCTTGCGTACTCAAGTTGTTTTTATCTCAAACTTAACTTTTGTTTATTAGCCCGCAAACGGACTTATCATTACTTACATATATTTACTCAACTTAAACAGGAACATATTAATTTGCAATAGACATAAATAAGCGAAACATTATATTAAACAAAAACAAAAATACAACAGAATATCATTAATAGACTATTCTTCCTTTTTGTTTGTATTCTTTCTTCTCTTCCATAGTTTTATCTCTCTTTATACAAAAATATATATATATACAAAAGAAAAGGTCTCTACATAACTAAACATGCGAACATGCTTCATTGAAATTAAACTGTTATTACTTTTCCTATTGGACTATTCGAATTTTCGTCGTAGATTCGTTTCATTTGTAGATTTAGGAGACAATTGTAAATATTTCTAGAAACAGCAATTTTAATTTAATATAAGAAAATGGCAAACCTTAAGTGAAAAACGAAAATCATTGAAAATAAAAGAAATCATCCCAATTAAAAAATAAAATAAAATACGGATAATTAGCAGAGAAAATAAAACAAGAGAACACTTTTTCAAATATTATATTCTGATGATGATGAAAAACGATAGAAAAAGAGAAGAGGGGAAGAGTTCATTTATATATATATATATATAAATGGAAAGAAATCTAATATTTAAGTATATTAATTAGGTCTAAATATAGAGATTTAAAAATGATTTGCCAGAATAGAAGAAAAATAGAACAAGAGATGTACATTCCCGATTTCGCCACAAACTCTGGCGGTGTATGTCATTTAACCTACAAAACAACAAGTTGATTTAATTTAATTTACTAAACATGAATGACCTTTCGCTGAAGGAAAATAAATTAATTATCACATGTAAAGAAAAGGAAAAAAGATGATTATGTAGTAAGAATTCAAATAAAACTAAACGGCATTTTTTGTTGCATTTAAATTTATACTTACTAAATTAGGGGGTTGAATTTTTACTACATACATCCAAATGTATGTAAATTTAATTATAGTAATGTATGTATGACTTTACTTTGCTAATTTGCATCCCTCCTTCACCTTCTCAAAAGATAACCGCAAAACGAAAGGACGAAAACGACAGCTAAATTATAAAAGCAACTATTTTTACAATCAGAAAATGTGTACATGTCTCTCCTTGACTTTTGTTGTTACTGATCTTTCTTCTTTTATTTATTTTTTATTTTTTTAACTTTTTGTTCAATTTAGAATTATATACATACATAACATATATATGTATAGTATATATACACAACACAACATACACACACACACACACGAGAAAAAGAATGAACGTTAAATAAAACAAGAAATAATAAGAGAATAAAAAATGTAAATCATTTTATGAAACGAGAGAACTTAAATTAATTAAATGGAAGAATACATTTAAAATTAAGAAATCTACTTATTTCCAGAATTATAACAAAAAGCGAAAAACAAGCTAAAAAGTGAATAATAGTTTAAAAAGTATGAAGAAAATAAGGATACAAAAATTAATGAAATTAAACAATAAGTTAAGAGAAAATGAGGATAAAAGTAATACTCGTAACTATACGAAACAAAAAAAAAAACTGAATTATTATTATATACATGCATATACTATAAGGGGAAAAAAAATTATGAAAAAAATCTCTGACAAGAAAAAAATAATAAAAAGTATAAAAAAATTATGGATGGGGGGTGTATTCATTTGGAATTGTTCATCAATCAGAGCCGGGGCGATCGACTGGGTGATGTAGAGACTCTTGATCCAGATCTAACAACTTGCTTGTTTCACATCCTAACACATCTCGAATGCGGATTACTTGGAAAAGAAAATTTTGGCCTATTCTGACAAATATAATCGTGTTGTGATTCGTAAAGGACATCGACCATCAGATTTCTTTTATAACTCATCGTCTGGTTTACGAACACTTTTATGGGACTTCGATAACTAAGATCTGTTACAATGCTGTCAAAGCAAACAGATTTTTATTTCCTCCTTACTAAAGGGTTTCCCAACAAGGACGGTTCGATGTTGAATTCAAATGGAGGAATTGACGAAAATCTCTTTTTTTATTTGAACGGCCATGTTGAAATTCAAAAGTTCAGAAATATTTGTGACACATGCCACCAAATATGTCAGTTCAACCTTGCATTTGAGTTTCGGCAGTCACTTTCGTCATAGACAAAGCATAATTGGATGGAATTTCGCTCTTGCGAAGAAGTCTGTAGCTGTTTGCAGAAGTTCCCGCAGGTTGCCAATTGCTTTGGACACTCGTTTCAACAAACAAATTGAATTGATCCAAGCCCATGGCAGTGTAGCCACGATTAATAGCTGGGTTATTGCTCGGAATTCACTTGATCTTTGTTAAGGGTCGTAATTCCGCGATCTTCTTCGCTGCCCGAATCAGACGATGGCCAATCTCCCCAGAAATAATTGGAACGATAAATCGTTTAAGTTTCAAAAACTAATATTTGATTATTTTCGCCACTTGATTTGAAGTTCGCATAGTCAAAAAGAGCAATGGGAAAAAACAGATCTGACAGTTGACGTAAAAATCCCAAGTTTGCTCTACAACTTCTACCATTTCGGGAAGTTGAGAGAACCCAAAGTTGATTAATTTTCGGTTTTCTCTACTTCGGTATATCCAAAGATGAGCGAGTCAACTTCGAGTGAATAAAAGTAAATTGTCAAGTTGAAAATAAAAATCCCCAAGCTGTATTCAACTTCGAGTGAATAAAACGGGCCTTAGAGAGTTCGAGTTCCTGCTTTCCAAATAAACACAGGCTTGGCAATTTCATTCATCGGCCAAACAGCTGCAACAATAAAAGCTGAATCAATCACCCCTATCCAAGAATACTTCAACTCGAACGTTTCACTCAAATTCAATACTTTGCATCGTAGAATACATTCGAAGTAAAAGATTCCAAAGTCGGTAAGGTGAATGCGTTTAGATTCGTCGTAGAAAACGCCCGAAGTGAAACTCCCCGTACAAACTTTGACATTTCAAATACGCAGATAATTCATTGCGTATCCTATCGTTGTGCGGTTTCGTTGTGAATTTCTAAAAAATTTCTTAGATTAGGTTAGGTTGAAGTGGCTGTTGTAAGGTCCCTTGTGTTACCACATGAATCTAAAATACAATTCGTCCTACTCGTGGAACCAATTGGAGCTTCTGATGAAGCGTAGGAGATTCGGAATGTCTGTGTTTTTTAGATCGTTCAGATCATTATAGCAGAACGCTCCCAGATGCAGCTTTCGTCCTTGTGAGAGGGCCGGACAAGTACAGAGGAGATGGAGAATAGTTTCTTCTTCCTCCTCGTCAAGACAGCTTCTGCAAAAGTCGTTTGCAAATACGCCAAGCCTTGTTGCATGCCTGCCTATGAGACAGTGTCCTGTTATGACCTGTGATTGTAGCACTTATATGCTTCCTATCCAAGGATATCAAGTGTCTAGAACGTTTTAGATCCAGCTTTGGCCAAATCCGTTTTGTCGCTAGACATGTCGAGCCGGTTGTCCATCGAAGATTTGCTCTATCGAAAGCATCCTGCTTTATTATGAGTTTACAAGTAGCGATTGGAATACCTAACGAATCCTTAACTGGAAGTGTAGGTAGTGTGGTTCCGTGTTTGGCGAGTTCATCAGCCTTGCAGTGTCCTGGGATGTCCCTATGCCCCGGCACCCAACAGAGGTGAATATTGAACTGCTCCGCCATCTCTATGAGACACGAACGACAGTCTTGGGCTGTTATAGAATTTGTAGAGACTGATTCCAGGCACTTGATAGCAGCTTGACTATCCGAGAATATACGGATATCCTTAGCAGATATCACGTTTTCTTTCAGCCAAGATAAGAGTTCTTTTAACGCTATAATTGCCGCCTGAAAAACGCTACAGTGATCAGGAAGACGGAAGGAAAGACTAAGACCACCACCAACACCATCCTCAGTTTTCGAACCATCCGTGAAGAAGTGGATCGATTCATCACCCAGTAATGCGTCCTCCTCCCAGAATAATCTGGAGGGAATGGAGACCTGGAAGTTTTTATCGAACTTAAGTTCTGGTGTGGTGTAGTCGATGTTTCCTGGGAGGTACTGAAGATCGTTCAGGATAGCAGCATGGCCAGTTGTTTTGCTGGTCCATTGTGAAGTGGCTTTAAGGCGTACGACTGCGGAAACTTCCGTTTGCCTACTGAAGATGTCAATGGGTGCCAGATGAAACAGGATGTCAAGTGCAGCAGAGGGGGTAGTGCGAAGAGCCCCGCCGATGCACAAGCAAGCTGTTCTTTGGACTTTGCTTAGCTTATCACGATTGATCGCTTTGTCCAAAGCAGTCCACCAAACAACCACGCCATACGTGAGTATCGGTCTTATGACAGAGACGTATAGCCAGTGAGTGATACGAGGCTGTAAGCCCCATTTGTTCCCTATGGCTTTTTTTGCAAGAGAAAAGTGCCACAGTGGCTTTTTTAACTCTTTCTTGGATGTTAGGCTTCCAGGTTAACTTTCTATCAAAAATGAGTCCCAAGTATTGAGCTTCATTTTAGAATGTCAGTCTAGTGCCATTTATATATGGAGGGTTAATGCGTGGAATCTTGTATTTCCTAGAAAAGAGGACAATACCAATTGTATTTCCACGTCGAATCCGAAGGTTCCATTATGTCCTTTGCAGTTCCTCTTAATATGCACGCATTTTACTATCGTCGGATGCTTCGTCGTTAAATAATATAAGCCTTCATTAGAAATTTAGTTTTGATTTGATTTCTGTATAAATAAATTTTAAATTGCTTTGCTCTATCTCTGCGCTGCCATTTAATGCAAAATAGCTGATTTTCGAACCAACTTTGAATGAAAATACCTGTCGATAAGGAAGTCTCTCCTGAGGGATTTCACGATGCACATGAAAAGTGAAAGTGAATCTCAAACACGCCGTATTCCAAGATAGGGGTGAATTTTATTGGTTTGGTTACGCAACTTAAAATGATTTCTCTCTCAACTTTTTTACTACCGCCAAGGGTTTACCTCTCATTTTGCCCTAAACTAAGGAACGTGGTCAATCTTTGAATAGATTTTCAACCGTCCCTTTTAAAGAATGCAATCCCTGCCGAACTAAACAACTTCGCTACTCTCAAGGGTTGGTTGGTTGGTTTAAGTGGCTGCATTCCCTGTTGCCTGACGAGGGAAAACAAATAACGCGTTAAGCGGCGTTTTGAAACCACAACTAGTGGAACCCGAAGATAAAGGGGGAGAAGGATGTTAGTGGAGTTCAAAACCCGCCAGTGGAGTTGATAAATTTGTTGATTTTGTTGAAATGGATACTTTGAATGGTCATCATAAAGGGATGACCTAGTTCACTGCGTCTGGTTTTGGCTAGGGCCGGCCACTCACAAAGAAGATGAAACGCTGTTTCACTGTTGTTTGTGTCAGCGCAGCTACGGCAGTGGGTGTTATGGGGGCTTCCAAGCTTGGCTGCGTGAGTTCCTAAAGGCCGATGGCCCGTACTAATCGCCGTTAATCTAGCGACATCTGCACGCGTTCTGGCTACAAGTTTGTTTGTTCTGGCATCATCGCATAGGTTGGTCAGATCGTCCTTGAAATGACACAGTTTGTCTAGTCTCAGCCCTTGCGGTGAAGTGCAGGAGGATTTTTCTCTTTAAATATCCCAGCGGAGGGAAGAGTTCCTGAACAAATTTTTGATAATCTTCGTCAAGTCAGTCCGAAAAGTCCGCCATCACTGTGTAGAGTTATTTTAGGCTCCCTACCTAAAGTACCCGGGCATAACTTCCTAACTGCGAGGCCCCTCATGGAAATACCTAACAAAAAAACTCTTGCTCCAGACTATTCGAAATATAAACCATTCACGCAAGTTTGTGAGGCAAATCAAACCTTAGCTCAAAAAGCTTGCCAAAAACGTATCCAACCTTCCTCCAGTACACATACATACAGGAGAAGGCTGCCGCAGTTAGGGCTATAAAACTTCACCTGCACGTTAAAATTTTTAAATCATTTTAACGTGAAATTGAAATCCGTAGGTCGACGAATAAAAAATATTCATCTCGAAAAAGTCTGTGTGGAAGACCGGGCGCAACAGGATCGTAGGCACCCAAGGCCTAGCTTGTCACAACCATTCGTTTTGTGTGAGTTTCATTTTTGGAACGAATAGAAGGGATCTACAATTTTATGCCGATTCCAAACGGCTTATTGAGAAGCTCTAAAGACAGTTATACTCTCGGATGTTTGTCAGACATTTGTAAGGAACGGTCACTTATTGGGTCCTGGAAGTGTAGAGGATAGTAGGAGAAGGATTTGAGACCCGGGGTCGAATCACCATCCGTGAACGAGCAATAGGTGACGGAACTTGTTTTGCATGTGAAATCGTCTTAATTCCGTTCACGGATTTCGAGATGCAGCCCCCCAAAAGCTCTTGCTTCATGCTAATTTAGCTCAAATTGAATATTTTTCCAGGCAGTCGGATATTCGTCAGACGTTTGCTAAAGGTGGACAGTTGAAAAGAATCATACTCAATACACCCTCAAAGACTTTGCTCTTCTGTAAGACCACATTCTACTGCTCAGCTAAGGATCTGGAAAACTTATTTAACTCCTAGACTTTTACAGCGGTCGCAGCGCAATCTCTTTTATCAGAACCTCGCTTCTTCCATTCTATACAAACTCGGTCCTCACATGACAGCCGTCTAGCCATTTATTTGTATGCGGTTTGTGTTGTGTCATGAAATCACATTAAACTTAAAATTGGTTAAGGTTAGGCAAACACGCCGCCCACAAGCGACTCTCCACGTAGGTATGCAATATCGTGCGGTGGTCCTTGGAACATTCAGATTGCCAATTTCGCAGTACATGCACGAACGCAGCAGCCACCGTGTGTGTTCTGGAAAATAAATTGAGTCAGCAAACGCAAGTTGCCCAATACGCTGCCCAAAGGCATTCGACTATCTGTTTGAAAATTGTTTTCTTTTCGCCAATCTATGTGAGTAGGGCTGTATTGAAATGCTACCGCTCGCCGTGGCTTGACTGCCTGAAATGTTTGTACAAGCCCGGGCGTTGGAAATAGGCGAACGAAAAAAACCATCAGTGGTTGTTAATTTGATTATTCCGGTACTCAAGTTGATTCTATTGACACACATCCTTCACGGATATTGAGGGTGATTTTCCATTTAAATCGAATTTGTTCAGTAGTCGCTGTGTGGGAATGTTTAAATTCATCGGAAGTTCGATACCGCCATGCCTCACATCCGCCCACTAAAGAAAGATGGTGCTCAATGGATGCTGGTCCTTCTTTCCAATGGCAAGACGGCAAACTTTGTAGATATACCACCGTTTGGGATGAACAGAATATGGGACGAGATTATCAAGGTCAGCTGAGTGGGGCTGGAACTTTTGTCATCGTCTATGAATATTTTTCAAGCGGACTTTAGTAAGAAAAAAAAAAAGTTCGAAAGGGTTAAGCAACTTGGCTATCACTGCAAACGCATATGCTTCTAGCCCTTCACCCGGTTGTCACAATATAGCGCATAGCCATAAGGATACGCGAAAATCTCCGCTTGGAAGACAGACGCATGGCTCTCGCTTTCCACAAAGACTCAAGAACCAGACCCCTGTTCGATTCTGGAGCCGTCCCTGATTACGCCCATTTCTTTTGCAGCAGTCATCGATTAAGTCCAAGGGCCTCTGCGCCAGAAACCAGACAGTGCTTGGGTCTGAATCGACGGACAGAACGGCGACCTCGTCCGCGTAGGCTTGTGTGTAGGTTCCAGGAAGATTGAGAACCGTAAGCAGAGAGTCCACTACCATACACCATAAAAGGGGAGTCAGAACACCACCTTGAGGGCAGCCTCTGTTTACCCCTGTCATGACGCATTTGCCACAATCCGCCTCGGCAATCAACGTCCTGTATAATTATTAGCATCGCTTTAATCCACAACACCAATGTTTCATCTACACCATGATGTCCGGCTGCATTGCACATGCTATCAAAGGTTGCACTTAACCCGACACCACTCGACACCACACTCCACCCAGAGACCAGGCTCCACACCCCACATCCTCAGCCACACACACACTAGTGTTGGTGCTTCGGTCATCTCCATTCTCTAATTCTCCATTCACACAACCGTGTTCTCTTAATCGTTCTCCTTCCTTTTGAACTTTTCCAATGGACATGGACAATCATTCTCATTAACACAGTCATATTGTTTATTTGATTGCTGTGCTTGTGGACAAACATCCTCTCGTTCATTTCGTCCTTAAAGCGTGTTCTCTACTCTTACGCTTACATTCATGTAGTCTGCCTTATCTGCAAAAAATCTCAGCAATTTCCACCTCCAGGAAGTACGGAACAGCGTTACCACTTGTACTACATATGTAGTACTGCACTACATATTTGGTGGTTTTTTTTTTTTAAATACAAATACAAAATACTACATTTCATAAGATCCGTTCCATTTTACTTTTTTACGAACAACATTTCGTTTGTTCTTAATTTTGCCCCATTTGCTTTTATAACTAAAAATAAATAGATTTAAAAACTTGGCAACGCTCTAAAGTATGCGCAGGTCTTCAACTGAATGCTGCCATTTACGTACGACATGAAGTGTCTGTCTCTGTCTATCAGCAGAAATGACAGCTGACAGTCAATAGGTTCGTTCGTGTACTTTCAGCATAGACAAATGAAAAATGAAAAATCTCACAAATCGAGAGAGAAATCTCTCAATTTGAGGAGAAGTCCCTGAACGGTTTTCTTACAAAAAGTTGAAGAAATGTCATTTTGTTATAAGTTGGAATTCAATTTTTCATAAGCTACCTATTTAACTTACCATTTTGAATGCGCTGATATGTGCTATGAGAACATTTAACTACAACTTCTTTCTCCAACATCGTTGAAGACGAAAATAAATCGAGTTCTACTTGTCAAACTCTTGAGCTGTCACTTTTCAGTCAGTTTTGTCAGTTTTCATTTTTCATTTTTCAGTAAAACGAAATCCGGCGAGTAGAAAATTACGAAAAAAATTAAAAGAGGGGAAATGGATTTCTCTCTCATTATTTTCGCACAGTTTCTTAGCAAATTTTAAATGATTTTACGTTTGCAAAAAGTACCCGAATGAACCCAATTTAAATTTATTTGTTATGGCTCATTGGTTTTATTGTGCTGCACCCGGATACTGGGAGGTAACTTTCACAAGCGTATGAAAAGACAATAATTAATATGCTACATTTTGTTGGCTACATTTGACGTACTACATTTGCTAAAGATTTTAGTGGCAACGCTGGTGCGGAACCTTCGGTCAGCGTTACCACTTCAAAAAATAAAAGCGGAGTAGATTGACCCAAAAATTGAAGTATTTAATTCCTAATTAGTTTTATGTACCTATGTCGAAGCAACTGTTTGCAAATCTTGATTGTTCAGAGTTTTTGGGGGAAAATATCATAAATGGTGCAAATATGGTTTGCCGTACCATTTACGATATTTTTTTAGTTTAATAAATCATAATTTTGCCTTTTCATCGCGTTTGAAATAATTCTTTCTCGTATTTGGCTAAACTTTTCAGAACAGTGTTGTGTTCATGTCCTTTATAGAAAGAAAACACACTTAGATCTTTCTTTATTTGTTAAATAATAAAAATATAAGAATTCTTCTTGGCACGTCTTGTTGCAAAGATGGCTGGCGGAGGAAGGAAGAAATAAATTAATGACAGATTAGATCGAGAGCGATCTTAAACAATATAATATGCATGGGTGGATGTGTTCGTTAGCTGGGTAGCTTACATCACAAACAGATAGACAGGAAACAAAACCAAACCAAACGCACCACCTCTTTGACAGAAAATGAAAAGGAAAACAATAATAAACGTCAGAAAATTGTAGTACATTTTGTGTTTAAAGTAAAGTTTGATGTTATTTATCAGACATTTTGTGTTTAAATTAAAGTTTGATGCAATTTATTCTTTTGAAAGGTGAATCTGGCCTTACATCAAAGAGTGTGAACCATTTTTTAAATATTATTTTTTTTTATGTAGATTTAAGGTTTTTTTTATTAAAATTGAAGTAGATATAAAGAACTTGACAATAGTACGAAGTAGGGAGCTGATTTTAGTCAAGTTGTATCGCTGCCTTCGGTGCGCGAGTGACAATCGCACTTGGACGGTTTTTATTTTTATTTTCTTCCTCTCTTCTCTCTTCAATACATCAAGTTTCACAACACAAATGCCATATTGTGACAAAAACTAAACTTCAGAGAAATAATTTGCAAAAACGTGGCGGTTCACTTATTCAGATTCACTTCCTATAAATCTTGCTTCTTGCCTGGTTACAGTCAGAGTTTTGGTGGGAGCATTCAAATGAGATATGAGACTGCCGCGGGGACGTTGGTTTCTGTACGAAATTGTGAGGGTGTTCGTTAAGTACGGCCAAGTTTCATTCAAATTGTAGAAATTTATCTTCATGTCTATTTTGCGGTCAAAAAGGTTTTTTTTTCCGGTTAAGAAAATGATTCATTTCGGTTAAAAATCGGTTAGACGGGATTTAAAAATGTTCTCCGGTCAGAATGGCAACACTGAACCTTACTCTTTAGCCTACTGCATTGATTCAGTGTGGACCAGTGATGCCGCTTCACAATTTCGTGGGGGAGTATAATAGAACTTTTTGGCGAGTACCGGGGAGTACAGAAAGAAAATTTAGAAATTTATTTCCAGCTAAGTAAAATAGATCAGTTCGAAATATTTCAAAATTGGAGTACATTTTGTCGTTGGAGAGTACCGGAGTAAAATACTCCCATTGTGGTACTTTCGGCAGTGCTGCCAATAAAAAAAAAAAAAAAAAACAAAACAAATTAAAGGAGGGAAATTCCCTTTTTGAAGACAGTCTAAAAGATAAAAGTGCTGCCAAATTGCATTAAAATTTTAGTGAATTTAATTTATTAAGGTTGAAATTAAACTTTGCTGCAATCAATAATTAATTATTTTGCGCAACAGGTTCGTAGGTACCTAAGGCCTAGCTTCTCACAACCATTCGTTTTGTGTGAGTTTCATTTTAGGAACGAATGGAAGGGATCTTCAATTTCATGCCGATTAAAAACGGCTAATTGAGAAGCTCTTTCAACAAAGTTATACTCTCGGATGTTTGTCAGACGTTCGCTGCAAGTGTAAGATATTTAAGGTCCTTAGGAAATCAGGAGTACGAATGTGAAAGGAGGAGTACGGGAGTACGGAGGTGTTGACAGCAGTACAATACTCCTATAGGAGTACTTTCGGCAACACTAGTGTGGAAGCAAATCTTCTTACCCCATACGGCTGCACGCTGCACACACTGCCTTCGGCGTTGGGCGTGCGGGCATAATTCAACTGAACGTAGCATGCATTGATACAGAAATTAGCCCTCCTCAAATGAGGTGTGGTGGGTTTTGGTTTTCACCTTCCCTTTGTCGGACAATCTTTGTTGGACGATCGCAAAAAGTAGAAGCATTTCCATCGGGATTAGACATCTGTATATTAATTTGTCTATGGTGTCTACATACAATTGGCTTGATGCGCGTAAAGCACAGTCAGAATTCAGTCTCAGTGGGACACCCTGCAACAGGTCTCGCCAATCTACGCTATTTTATTCGAAACTATTAGCCATGCTATTGTGGTTTATGTGGTATTTGCTCGAAAGGTTACACATCTTCTCTAGGGGTAGGTCTGCCGAACTACCAACCTGATTCAGTTGCCATTCGAAAGCAACAGTGCAACTACTTTGTCACAGAAACTATTTCCTTTACTTGTCCAGGTTAATTTCGCGTGGGCTATCACTGGATTACAAACACGACAGCCTCATTCCTTATTTGGTTCATTGATATCCTGCGCTATGCGAAGTGCCACACTCCTACACACTGCAGACACTGTTACAGCTGGTGTTTCGTTCGAATTGCACTTATAATGGCTTACAATCAATCATCGCCATCAACAAACCTCATCGCACGGATAGAGGGAGCCCTGTGCAATACAGAACACGAATTGAAATTTTCTAAAGTGTGTCCTTTATTTTGCATTTCGTGAATGGCTTGTGTCTCGTGTTTGATCCTGGGTGGCAGACATCGATGCAATTTTCCACAACTTGTTCATTGAATTCAATTTATTCAGTCAAGTGCGCAAATAGCGTTGACAATGACCGACTCGATGTTTGAATATTCGTTTTCGTATCGACTTGCATGCGTTGGCGCTGGTCTCATTATCCGTATATTCACTATTATGTATCCTGACTCTACATAGTGGTGGGGGACAGGTGTCGGTGGGAGTGTACCCTTCCTCGCAGCAACATAGATTTCGTTGAAAATTGGCTGGCATTTTTGTTGGAGTTTGCTACCATGCTTTGCCCTGGAATACTCATTTTCATTCCGATGCTGAATAAATAAACGCGGGTACAAAGTCGGGAGACGTTGTGTGACTACAATGTCGGAGCGCCCTGTTCGGGAATTGTGTCTGCAATGCAATCAATTTGTAACTGTCTCCAGAAATGTACCTTGCACAAACTGTTGCACCTGAACGTTGATGCATCGGTTGGTGATCTCTGCACCACATTCACCTGTTGCAAGAGCCGACCTGAGTAAAGTTGACTGTTCAAAAAAAGTCCGTCACTTTTATGAACAAAACTCCAGAACGCAACGCATTCAACTTCAATGGAAGAGCGTAAGTGCACGACTCAATTTTGGAGATGGTTTTGCTGATCGTTGTAACGAACTTTGCTGAGTCCTTCAAAGTACGAGGCTCGGCTTGAGTTGGTGCACAACATTGATAGCGCCACACGGTCGAGTCCTTCGCTACTGCCACTGCTTGTGTTCTGCTCGCAGTTGCTGATATCATTCATATAAAGGGTGGTTAAATTTTAACGGCCGATGTTGAATGTGAACCACACCTAAACGTCAGTTTTTTTTCTGCATTTCATTTGAAATTTCTCAATATCAGACTAACTCAATCTGAACCGTGGAAAGATACACAATCGAGCAACGCGTTAAAGTTATTCAGGCTTATTATGAAACAGGGCAGCAACATAGATCAAAATGCATATTGTGCACTTCGTGATTTGTTCGGTCAATTTAATCGGCACATTTTCACCTCAGTGGATTCGTCAATAAGCAGAATTGCCGCATTTGAGCGAATGATAATCCAAGAGTGATTGTCGAAAAAGCAATGCACCCTCAAAGAGTGACTGTTTGGTGCGGTTTATGGGCTGGCGGCATCATCGGGCGGTATTTTTCCAAAATGAGGCCGGTCAGGCAGTTACTGTGAATGGTGTGAGATGATAACGAACTTTTTGTGGCCCGAATTGGAAGACATGGATGTGGACGATATGTGGTTTCAACAGGACGGTGCCACTTGCCACACAGCTAACAAAACAATGGCTCTTTTGCGGGAGAAATTCAATGGCCGTGTTATCTCACGTCGTGGCGGTGTTAATTGGCCATTGGCCGCCACAATCGTGCGATTTGACACCGTTGGACTTCTTTCTTTGGGGTTATTTGACAAAAAAGGTGTACGTCGATAAGCCATCAACAATTCAAGAGCTAAAGGATGAGATAATTCGGCACATTAACGGCATAGAACCTCAATTATGCCTCAGCGTCATCGAAAGGTTGGACCATCGGATGGAGGTGTGCCGCCGAGGTCGCGGCGCCCATTTGGCCGATATTTTGTTCCACACATAATTGAACCATACCAATATTATCATAATAAAAAGAAATGACCGTAATTTCCTAAATAATTTGTGTTTTATTCAAAATCAACATCGGCCCTTAAAACTTAACCACCCTTTATAAGACATTTTGTTATCAAAGTGCGAACCAAATTAGAACAAATAATATGGAAAAGTTGTAAGGATTTTTTTTTTGTCAGCCATGGTAATTTTCTCGTTAGATAGGACAAAAACAGTTATTTTCTAAAATAAACATTGTTCATGGCTATTCTCGGCTGACTCAGTTGTTTTCAATTCTTGTTTGAAATTCTATTGTTAAAATTTTTTAATAAAGGGTCTTCCAATGTGAGGTGCTATTGTGAATGACCCGCTATTTCGGTAGCTGTCATTTTTGAAGCTTTAATTCTTTGACATTTGACAAGTAGAAACTACGCCATTACTAAGAATGGAACGATGCACGCTTCAACAACGTCGTGTCTTTGCTGATTGGGTCCTTGAAATGTATGAAAATGATCCGGAATTCCATCGAAAAATCAGCTTGACTGATGAGGCCCATTTCCACCTCGGTGGCTACGTCAACAAGCAAAATTGTCGCATCTGGGGCTCGGAAAACCCAAGAGTTATTGTTGAGAAGCCTCTCCATCTTCAAGGTGTGACTGTTTGGTGAGGTTTATGGTCCGGCGGGGTCATTGGACCTTACTTTTTCGAAAATGAGGTTGGATCAACAGTTACGGTGAATGGATTGCGCTATCGAGAGATGATTGATGACTTTTTATGGTCGCAGTTGGATGGTATTGATCTGGACAACGTTTACTTTCAACAAGACGGCGCTACGTGCCACACAGGCAACGAAAGCATTGATCTTTTACGGAAAAAGTTTCCGGACCTTGTTATCTCTCGAAGAGGTGATCACAATTGGCCACCGAGATCTTGTGATTCAAGACTTCTTCCTTTATGGCCACGTGAAAGATAAGGTCCACGCCAACAGCCCAGCGTCGATTCAAGACCAAAAAGATAAAATTCGTGAGGCTATCGAGGACATAGGGCAGCCACTTTGCGATTTGGCTATGGAAAATTTCATGAAAAGGATATGGTCCTGTATGCGTGCTCGTGGTGGCCATTTGGCTGATGTTGTTTTTCATTATTAACGGCATACCTTCCTCTTTACTATGAAATAAACATCCGATCATTTATCATCATCATTATAGAAAACTTATAGTTCTAAGAGGAAAATTCTTATTCACCTAAGAATGTTAACGTTTAAAGACGCTCTTTTTAAAAGTTCGGCTGCTCAAAACCAAATGTTTATAAGGTTTTAATATTATTACATCCGCCAATGGGAAAATGCCATATAAAACTAACGTGATATCTCTTTAAAATGTTAAAGAGAAAGCTTATGGATTTGAGATGATTTAATTTAAATATTTTTTTTTTTTTTTAATAAGATTGACTTCTTGAAGCCAAAAAGTAACAAGATTTTCATACTATTTGTAACATTTAATATGATCTTTCACGCAAAAATGATATGAAACACTCTTAAAAAAGATTAAAAGGACTTTCTTCATTAAACCATTAAAATTTGTCTATAGAATTATTACATTATTTACTCGTTTTAATCGGATTTCATAGTAAACCAGTCCAATAAGGCAATCTTATTGATTTCATAGTAATTTTTCGCTCTGTGCGAAAAGAAAAACTGCCAGCTGCAGCAAAAGTAGTCAATTCGCAAGGACAACACTTTAAAGGATATGTGTAAGCGCTTTTAATTTTTGCACTCAACCCTCACCCAAAACAATTAAGCAAGGCGACCGAAAATCAATTAAGACTTCCACCCATGCCACGCCGCCGGCCGCCATTAACAAAAATCATCAATTACTATTAAATAGGTGTAATGCATGTTTCGATTATTATTATTATGTACAGTTACAGTGTGCTGACTCAAAACTACCCACACGTTGGTCGGTGGGTCCCCATTCCCAACCCCCATTCTGCGTTACATCCCCTGTTCGATTGAGTGCCCCGAATGAACTAATAAAAATACTTGAAAATGCCAAAATTCAATTGAGTAATCATCGCTTCTATCGAAACATTGAACACGAATTCGAACAACCTACTTATGGTATTGAGAGTACTTGGCTCGAGGTGGCATTAGAACGGGGATGTGGGGAGCTCGGTGCGGCTTATCGGTTATAATACGTCCATGATGAAGAAGATTTATTACACTCGCGATAAATACAATATATATTTCTGTTTTAGAGTACAATCGCGTTGAATACACTCTCAGGGACACCAGAAGCCAAGAGGCCGATGATTGAAACACTTTGTGAAGTGGAGTGCTTCCTGGGAATGGCATGGTACCCGACGTGGGCTTTCGGGTACACTGTGCAGACGGACCCTATTTGGGGAAAAGTAAGCGCAATAGTTGATTTATTATTTTTGAGTCCCATTGCCATTCCCAATGAGATGTACTCCATATCGAAACATCCGCGAAGGCTATGTGCCTTTTGGCGGGACTTATTGTTTCGTCCGATGATATGCGCATTTATGGCACACATAGGCCCATAAATAATGCGAGCTCATAAGCAATTAAGGCAGTCATAAGTTAACTGGCATGTGATAGTCGGTTGCCACATGGTCAGTCATACCCAGCAAGTTATGGTCCCATCAACCGGAGAAGCAGAGGCCGAGCGGCTGGATTCAAGCTCATAACATTTTAACATGTTTTGTGTTTGTATTGAGTCCATGATTTGCATTACAGACTCGGCCCAGTTAATGCTAGGCAAGATAAGTGCCCTCTTTGCGCTTTGCTATGGAGATACAGTTGTGGATCAATGTCGTTCTGAATAGGACAAAGGTTGAGATATACTATGGGAACTTGCTTCTGGCTTTCTTGGACCGGTTGGCATTTTAAGGAGCCAGCCCAACATGGGAAGTCGCTATCGAGGAGACCGTCGGACCTTGCAGAACTTACATTCAACCCCACGTACGTGCGTCGGCTTTAGTCGACTTTAGGTGAAGATTCAACAATATGTTCCTTCTTGTACTTTTGACATTGACACAAAATTGTGTCCAGCTGATGACATATTCGGCCTCGCCAATATCCAACTTTGTGTCGTTTTCCATTGGGACAGATTTTTTCAAAGTGAAATCTTCCTTAGGCGCATTGGGCACTTTTGAGACGGGCGAAAAAAAAAACGTTGAACTCGCGACGACGCCTCTGTTCTCTTTGTACTTTTGTGTATTTTTACCTTTTTCGTGTGAACGAATTTCAACCGCTCAACCAATTTTAACAAATGAAGTGTCAAAAAGAAGAGCTTTTCTGAGTGCTTATTTTTGCATTTTTAACTTTTTAAGGTTCCGTACCCAGAGGGAAAAAACCGAACCTGATTAGTTTCGCTTTTGTCTGTCTTACGCGACCACTAGACCAATTTTGTACCTAGGTCTGTCCCAGAAACTAATTGACGTAGAAGGCTGAAATTTGCACACAACGTCCGGTATAACCTCTAGTTAAACGACAAATATCATCTGTAGCTATACATCGACTGGTTTTAGAGTAATCAGTGATTTGGTGAAAAAAAAAATATTTTCATTCACACAGAAAGCTTTTTATTTCTTGATTTACAGAAAAATGGATATCTACCTTTTTTGTAGATCATGCTCGTAGCCATATATGCGCCGAAGACTGTCTATATTTCAAAAAGATGTATACAAAAAAACTGTCAATCTCTGTATAAAGTACGCTCCTTTTAACCATTTTTCATTCGTTGTTGGTTCTCTTAATCGAATCCAATTGGAATTTTCAATGAATACTCAACCCTACTCATTCTCATTCACACACCGACACCACACTCCATCCGGATACCAGACTCCACACTTCACGTCCACGTCCACAGTCCAGATCCAGACATTCCTCATCCTTACCTCAGTCACCCTAGTGCTTGTGCTCTCGGTCTAATTCTCCATTCATTAAACCGTGTTCTCTTCATTTTAACACATATTGTTGGTCGTCCTGCTCAAATATCCTCTCGGTCATTTCGTCCTTAAAGCGTGTTCTCTCCTACGCTCACATTCATGTAGTTTACCTCATCTGCAAAAAATCTTCGCAATTTAAAACTCTAAAGAAGTAGGTACGGAACCTTCGGTGCGCGAGTGACACTCGCACTTGGGCAGTTTTTTAAAATAGTAACAATTGAATAAGTTGACTTTTACTTCATTAAATTTCAACTACGCAACAATGATTCAGGAAATATTTATATTTCTTTTTATTTTCATACATAATGCCCGTACAAACGACGCCACGAAAGAGAGTCGATGGCCGAAGAGAGTATTACAGTGAAAACTCTTCACACGTATTCACAGATCGCAGTTCACGGATACGAAATTTAAGAGAGAATTTTCTTTTCAAAATTTGCGGGGGGAATCGGGTAGGTGCGCAGGATCTGACGCCTGACGGTCCATTTAATACTCTTAGTTTATATAAATAAAGAGAATAGTGCTATGAGAACCACACCTACAGCTGGACTAGAGGCGATTCTTAATCTGACACCTCTAGACCTATACATGGAGGAATCAGCTGCCAAAAGTGCCTTAAGGATCAGCCAAACTAACACTTGGAACCCTTGCAATTTCGGGCATGCACAGATGTTAGATAAATACGTAGGGAACGGTGTCACTTCTGACAATATGTCGCCCCGTTTTGACTTTGACAAACCATTCACCTGCTCCTTCCCGAGTAGGGAAGAATGGAACACAAATGAACCCATAAAAAGAAACTCAATAACCATCTACACAGATGGTTCAAAGATGGACTGTGGAACCGGTGCCGGCATATTCTCTGAGGAATTAAATATACACTGCTCCATCAGACTCCCTGAGAGCAGCAGTGTCTTCCAAGCGGAGGTTCTGGCTATCGCCGAAGCGGCCCGTAAGGCGTCAATATTGGCAATACCTCGTAGCGATATTACCATCTTCATTGACAGTCAAAGCAGTTTCTGCTAACGAAATTAAGTCCATACTAGTTCACCGCTGCAGTGAAGAGCTCAAGGTTCTTTGCTCGCAGCACACAACGATTCTCTGCTGGGTCCCTGGACACAGAGCCAAAACCGGCAATGAGAGGGCGGATGAACTGGCTAGAAAGGGGTCCGTAATGAATCTTGATAGAGCACTTCAATCGATCAAGCCACCACTTTGTAATCTCAGAGAGCGAGTTGAGAACAAAATTCGAAAGAAAACCAACAACAGGTGGAAAGAACTCACGACCTGTGATATCTCACGGAAGCTTTGGCCAGAATATAACAGAGGTCGGACCAACAAACTTCTACAGTTTGATAGGTCATCGCTATCTAAGTTAGTGGGAGCTCTGACTGGACATAAATTCCTAATGAAACTTAATCTCAAAGATGACGACATATGTAGAGGCTGCGAAGACGAGGAGGTTCACGAGGACACACCTCACTTTCTTTGTCATTGCCCGAGTCTCTGTCACTTGAGGAAGAGAACACTTGGAAGTAATTACTTTCATCACGTACATGAACTTTCTGATGTCTCTCTGTCTGATCTTTACAGGTTTCTGAGGACATCGGGATGGCTAGACAGCTACAGGTAACCACGAAGGAGGAGAATGGAGACCACCAATTAACACCAATGGTTAACCCCTAAAAGGGCATCACAATGGGTCCACAAGGACCTAAGTGAGGGTTCACCCTGCTTTACCTACCCGTTTAACTAACCTTATATACATATTTTTAAAATTAACACATTTGGGGTTGAACCTCCTCACAGTATTTATTAGTTGTTGCGGCTACAAATTCGTAACTCACCTACAACAAGGCAACTGCAATGGCCGGCTAGAAACTCGGACGTTGGGCTATTGGAAGAGTGCCTTACGTCGATCGCAACATGCTCGATTCGGTTGACGGTATCACACTGCAAAGTGAGGTTGCTGGGACAAACTGCTTAAACATCATCCACCCCGTTCAATCCAGCTTGGGAATAAATGAGTACTGACCCTTGTGATTATACGGACAGATGGAACGAGAGACGAAGTAGCCATGTCCTCTACAGCAGAAGTCGCTTCTATATTAATGGAAGAGCCGCCACTTTTGTTGCGGGTAGAATGCCCTACTTTGCTCGAGCTCGGCTCATCGGAATGGTGCAGCTCCTTGCACCGATGAAGTTCGCGTTGCAATGCTTAGCAAACATATCCGATTTTATCGTTAAGGTCGTCAGTTACGAATTTGACGTCGTACTTCGGACGTCTTCCCGAGAAGATAGTAAGACGCTCCTTCGGATTGTGACCAACTGACGACTTGTATTACGGAAACCGGGAACAAATGTGCATACCCGCAGACTTTGCTAATTGTAGCAGTCACCGTGGGCATAAGTTTTTTACAATTCCAAACCCACTTACCTTGCGCCTGGTTTCAACTGATCATTTTCCTTATTTCCTTTGCTATTGCCGTTCGTATCTTCCAAATCTGAGGCTAGTTGTTACAGCAAAGCTACCCAAACGCCCAGCTATGGACTTGGCTGAAAAAGGCGGGTCGGCCAGTAACTCCCTCTGGGGATTTTAGGCCTGAGAGCTGCACTTCACCCTTACTACTCCTCCCTGGTCACAGCAGCTCCAAATATGCCAGAGGTTTCAGAGGTCATCTTGATTGACGACGGCAGCGTTGATTCAATCTAGTGAATGCAGGTTGCGTTGCTTGAGTCGTATTTACAGCTTTGCTGATGACAGCGCTCGTCTTATTTGTGAAGGCGGAATCAATTCTCTGTAGAAAGATCTGAAAACGGCGATAAACTCCAACCCCAACCATATTTTCTAAACGAAAAAGTGCATCGACTGTGCCACAAGTGAAATATAAGAGAAATTCTTCCACCCCAAGCAATCCATGGACCTGTTGCAGTCACAGAGATGAGAGGTGATCCAAAAGCAACTGTTGACGTCACTGGTATTTCCCAGACCGATGTTTTTTGACGAATGACAAAGTCGTTTCTCTTGAAATGACAAAAGCCCCCCCCCCCCCCACACCATAGACGACTAATAAATACTCGACAACCGCTAGGGCATCCCTTTTCGAAAACTCATTTGGCTACAAGGCAAACTAACCTTATAGCTGGACTTATGTTTGCTCCGGACTGAGGACGATTTATTTCCCATACAAAAAGGTCTGTACAAAAGACTGATTCCAGCTGCGGCATAATCTGCCCATGACAAGTCTTGGCTGTTTTAAATCGCAAAACAATTTGGCACCAAACAATGCCTGATGCGGAGTAGGTCCTTCGGTACGATGTAGCCAGTCAGGGAAAATTATAGACAAACACAAAGTTGTATCCATTTGACATGTGTTTCGCCTCTTTCCATCCAAGTCGTTACGGACGGTAGCTTAAGAGATCCGAATCGCACAAGAAAACCGCAGTGAAATATTGAATATAACCAGTTACCATACCGCACCGTGGCTTCTACCAGCAAATGCATCAATTCATAAACAGAACGTCATTTTGCCATTTTCCACTATCTAACTGACGACAATCACGTATACGCAAGAGTAGATGTAACAAGCACTTCTCATTAAGCACAGGACTATGACTGATTATGCAACGCACATTGTTGGGCATTCCTGGTAATTACAGTCAGACTTATGCAACGGACCCTGCACCTTTGGTTGCGACTACCATGAACAGCTCAATTCGAAACGCTCCGATGGACGCAGATACTGGATTAAAATTGGCCAGCATACTGGTGTCCTGACATTCGCAGTTTGGGCTTGCACATTCACCGCACTATCTGCCGGATAGGTATCTGTGTTGTTTTAGTTTTCAGAATTCGGTTCGGCTCTGCTTTGTGTGGTAACCTTCAACAACGACCCTGTACGAAGACACGTTGCCCAACATGCTTTTGCGTCAACACCAAAAAGACAAAAATGGCCGATGGAGAAACAGAGGGACATTGTGTCAAGTGTTCTTTTTCAGGAACGCATCCTTGGCACTCCGGCCAGTAAATTAACTAGCGTGTGAATTTATTAATAACGCTAAATAAATATTCAACTAAGATTCGCGTCGATGTCTCTCTTTTTTTTTAACTCAGAAACTATAGCAACGTCCATCACAATCATGTCGAACACTTTTCAAAGACGTATCCCTACAGGCGTATTTCTCATTCACCATTTCACTATTAAATGTCAAGGTTCTTAAATCTGTAATCTGTAATAGGTGGCCATCGGTTTTTTTGTTGGTCCATACGGACATGGAAATACAGAACCGCCTCACACTTTGCTTATGCAAAAAAGGATAATTTCATCCTCTAACAATGGCTGATGTGTGCCATTCAACAGTGGACCCAATTACTGAGATGTATATTCCTCGCACAATATCAATATTTAAATTGCCCTCCAATACATGGGAAGGCGTGTGTATACCCGCTCGCATATAATCATAAAAAATAAAGTCGAAACAATTAAACGAACGAGTGGAATAAGTGCGGATATGTGTCCATCTGAGAGTTAAATCGTCTGGATGCATACAGTTTCCAGTTTTAAGTACCAATATCAACAACTAGAGTTCTTCGCCTTTTTTTGCACCCTCCGCTCAATTTGGTCGCAAGCAATTATACAATAGCCCCGCCGTCGTCGTCGTCGTCGGACCGATGCTGCTTATCATGCAATCCCTTGCATCTGCCACTTTCTTTACAAAGCACCATCATCGTCTTAAGCCCACCACCCAAGTCCATATTCTAATGCGTAAAGTAAGTGTGTGTATTTGTTTCCGCTGTTAAACAAAGATACAAGAGCTCTCAGTCGTCACCGTCACAGTACATCGTCGTCTACGTTGGTATATTCCTAAAATTGTTCACCCCCCCCCCCCCCCCTCGTTCTTCAGCTGCCACCCAACTACCCCAGTTCAGTGTGTACCCGTAAGCAGCGCGTCGTTTGCCCATCACATCGTATCGCGTCGCATTCTTTGATGCGATGAGGACGTTGTTGATGATGATGGCGATGGGGTTGATTTGCTTATTGGTAGTGGTGGTATTGGTATTTCGCCACCATACCAGTGGATATTCTCCCTATATAAGGATGGCTAACACATTTCAAATGTTCGCAGTCGATCAACAGGTCTTGAGCTGTTATTAAGTGTTCCGTCGAAGGGAATTATTCTCTTGTGTGCCGCTGTTTGTTCGTTATAATTCAAAATTGTGAAGAATTTCTGTGCGATTGGACGGGAAAAATTTGAAAAAAAAAAAATAATAGTTAATTAAATTCGCGTTGCTAGAAGTTTCTCTGTGGTGAAAAATTATTGTTAAAATGGTATGTGAATAGTTATTAAAAATTGTCTCTTTCAAATTGCACAAGTGTGGAATTTAACAATTTAATTTCATATAAGAGTTTAAGGATTTTTTATTGTCTTTTCAAAATTCATCCGAAGCGATACATTCCCGGAAATAGCACTTGAACTTTGTAGTTTTGAGACGTGAATCAGCTTGCAGGAACATGGCTGAAGTGATTCGAAATATTCCTTTTGTTGGTTTTAGTGGTTTTTATTCAGACGGACTTGTGAAACATTTTGTTTATGACAAACGACTTTAGAGCGAAAATAGATTTAACATTCGGTTGGAAAAAAAGTTGAACTGCACAAATTGTTAGCAAAAATCAATGGGAAATAGTAATTTTTCAAAATGCCGCTCAAAAAATAAGAGAATCATTTTTTAGACTGTGTTTTTTGTTTTTTTTTTTTAATTACAAACAATTTAGAAAACTAATTAAAAAATACCATTTTTCAATATTGGAGGCGGCTCTGCTTTTTTTTCACAGTGAAACAATGAAATTATAGTGCGTTTCAGAAATAAATATGTTCGGTACGAAACTGGTTAAAACCACTCATTTTGTCACGCCCCTTGATTGTAGAAGAATTAAGAATTTTCAAAGTTCGTATGCCTGAAAGTAGTGGAAATAATTTCCAACAGGGCTCACCATTTTTTAAGCCGTGTCGTTTTCGACACTTTCCAGAGAATTTGTGCAGTTCAAGCGAATTTCATTTCAAAGTTTCAAAACCGATGCATTCATTATCTCACTAAAATTACTAAACTATTTTATGGCTCCTTACGGTCTTTTAATTAATAAATGACCAAACCAATTCGAACAAATCATCCTATTTTAAAAATGCTTTAGTAGATCCAATTAATATTTCCATATTATGATGAAATTTCGGTTCATTAGAAAATCAATGACTTTAAAGTTCGTATCTATGAAACTAGTTGCCGAAAGTAGGGCAAATCTTTGGCCAAATTTATTTGAACTTACGTGCAATTAAGAAAATTTATCCAAAAATGTAAGTCATCCTATCTTTTATACGAAATAGGCGAGGGCAAATAGTTAAGAACCGCTCGCACAGCGGGACTGCCTTATAAACTTTTCACATCTCGCCGAAAACTGGAAAACTTCATCGAAAACAGACGTTTCCTCATAAACGCTTAAAAATTGGCTCCAACAGAGTGCGAATTTAGCTCGGTCAAAAGCAAACAAAAATGGGTTAAAATTTTTTGAAAAACACCGAATATTCGTTGTTAAATTCTACCGATATAAATAGATAGGTAAAATGCGTACTGTTAAAAATAACACACTTTATCAGTTGTTAAGAACCAATTTTCTAGATAAATATCAACCAGCTGGTTAAATTCCACAGAGTTGCTTTGTTATTTACAACGTAGAAAAATTGATAAAACGTTATTTTCAACCGAGTTTCCTCAAACAAGTTGACTCGGTTATTTTTAATCCACTAACTCTGTAGGAGCTATATTTACAGTAGTTGGTTTTGGTAGTTTTTAACCGAAAGTTGGTCGATTTTTCTGCGTGTACATATTTCAGTTTTCAAAACGAGTCGCTTAAGTCGTTTTCCACGAAAACAAACACAACTTTTGCAAAATTCAGCAAATTCAGCAGAATAGCTGACCGAACAAATGTCACAACTCACAACATAAGATCATTTTCCACGCTTCGTTGATGGGCTTAAATTATTTTTAAATGCTCTGAATTCATTCCATTTGTTAATTAATGCGATCGAAATTTGTAAGCGAAGCTGGTTAGACTAGCTAGACTAGTGTCTCACAGGCTGATTGAAATTACTGACTTAACGGGCTCCCGACCCGTGGAGAGTCCATCCTCTACGATCCCGGGCACGCTGCTACCAGTTGTCCAGACCAAGCGCTCTGGCATCCGCGATGGCTTGGTCTTTGAAACGGAGGTTCGGTCTTCAACAATCTTCAGGCTGATGGAAACGTCAAACGAAAACTAGTTGGTGTTCGGTGTGAATGCATCGACGAGCTTTCGACGAAAACCAGGTTTTCGGGTGGGTGCGAAAAGGGCGTTAAACACAACATATTCGCTTGATTTTTTTTCTGGAAAGATTGCGCAGAGATGCAATGATGTGTTTAGTTTGTTTTCCAATACTTTGCGCCTAAGCCAGGTTACCAAAATGGCAGAATTTCTACCACTGGGCGTCGAATCCTCTGCCTGGTCCTTGGTGTTCGCTGAGATCACAAACCAGCAGAATTGGAATTGTTACCATTTAATTTATAGGAAATTAGTGACCTACAATTAAGTCCATGCGAGATTAATGCAAAGGGTGCGATTTTCCCGGAACCGTCGGTGGTCAAAAAGGTCACTGCATTCTCCCAGGCTGTCAAACCGCACTACATGGGAAGATTTGCATGCTTGTTAGTTGGTGTTCAGCGATATTTTGACACCACGCACTGTTGAAACTCAACTATGTCGGCTTTATCCTCTAAAAAGAGAATAACAAGTCCATGTACGACAAGGTTTTGTTATATTTTATAAATCATTTGATCATCACGTTTCGCCTTGCAGACTGCCGACCCAGGCTTGAGTTAATTTTACCACCGACCATTTTAGAAACCCGACTAGGTATTTCAATACATATCCAAAATATTCACTCAAAAACATGCATTAAACCCGTTGGACTAAAGATGGACTTAAAACAGTTTAAACCGTTTTGAACTCACGTTTTGTCAAATTTCACAAAAAACAAAAATGTTTTTCGCTGTTTGTCACTCGGAAATTGATTTAATTTTTTTTGTGGGCCTAGCCTTATTTTTAGGTGCTTTAATTACTGTCGAATCATCGAATGTACCCGCTCATTTTTCAGGCGGAAATACTTCAGAAAATCTACCAAATCGTTATCGCCGACGCAAGCCCGCTTGTGCATTCGATATATACTCGATTACAAGGACGACGTTGATTTACCATCTGCTGTTGTTGCATCAGCTCTTCGGCAAATTCGTCTTCGGACGACGACGAATTCAACATTTCGTCCAGCTATTTCTTATGTTCAACTCCCCTTTTCTACTTTTATTGTTTTTAATTTCTTAAATTGAGTGCAAACCCGACTTAAAGTACGTAAACTGGTCTCCGGTGTGCAGTTTATATCCAATCGTATTAAACGCTGTCAAGCTAAGAAAAACCGGGCTTATGTTTGGACTTAACGACTGAATATTATGGACTTGGGCTTAATTTTTGGGTCAAATTCACTCAAGCCGTAAGCGACTAATCGTATCATTCCTTTTATAAGTTGTTCAGAACTGATGTCCCTTCTCACCGTCGAAAGTATCGTGCTGGACGAAATTAAAGTATTGCACTCCTTTTTCGTCTGCCGTACTTCTGACCTCCCAAACGACAAGTTTTAATTTCGCATTCAACTTGACATTTCTCTACCTAGTAAAATGCAAAGGAAATTTGACTTTCTGGGTGTTTCATTGAAATGTTGTTCCTGTTCGATTTTGTTACATTCGCGTCGAACAAACTCTGGAAAGCGTTTTCATTGACAAATGCTTATTTTGATACTAAAGTCAGTGACCGAACAATAAACACCAGGTAAAACAGACTCTACCAAGACAAAATGGCAGCCACAGGCTTCCAACATCGAAACCGTCCCATTTGAAAACTGCTTCGCTTTGGTTCTCCCCAAAAATGTTATGAGAGGTGTTATTTTGGTATTCAAAGAAAAATGTAATTTTTTTCAGATAAACGATCGGATGTTTATTTCATAGTAAAGAGGAAGGTTAATAATGGAAAACAGCATCAGCCAAATGGTCACCACGAGCACGCATACAGGACCATATCCTTTTCATGAAACTTTCCATAGCCAAATCGCAAAGTGGCTGCCCTATGTCCTCGATAGCCTCACGAATTTTATCTTTTTGGTCTTGAATCGACGCTGGGCTGTTGGCGTGGACCTTATCTTTCACGTGGCCCCAAAGGAAGAAGTCGCAAGGTGTTGAATCACAAGATCTAGGTGGCCAATTGTGATCACCTCTTCGAGAGATAACACGATCGGGAAACTTTTCCCGTAAAAGATCAATGCTTTCGTTGCTTGTGTGGCACGTAGCTCCGTCTTGTTGAAAGTAAACGTTGTCCAGATCAATACCATCCAACTGCGACCATAAAAAATCATTAATCATCTCTCGATAGCGCAATCCATTCACCGTAACTGTTGATCCAACCTCATTTTCGAAAAAGTAAGGTCCAATGACCCCGCCGGACCATAAACCGCACCAAACATTCACACGTTGAGGATGGAGGGGCTTTTCAACAATAACTCTTGGGTATTCCGAGCCCCAGATGCGCCAATTTTGCTTGTTGACGTAGCCACCGAGGTGGAAATGGGCCTCATCAGTCAAGATGATTTTTCGATGGAATTCCGGATCATTTTCATGCATTTCAAGGACCCAATCAGCAAAGACACGACGTTGTTGAAGCGTGTGTCGTTCCATTTTTAGTAATGGCGTAGTTTCTACTTGTCAAATGTCAAAGAATAAAAGCTTCAAAAGTGACAGCTACCGAAATAGCGGGTCATTCACAATAACACCTCTCATTGGAAAACCCTTTATTGTACTCGCCAACGAAATTATGAAACGGCAGCCCTGCTGAGGCGGTGATACAGTCGCTTCGGCCAATTCTAATCGATTTCATGAGTAGGTGCCGGTACAACTTAAAAAAAATCAACAACCGTCTTAAAGGTTCAGAGAAATAAGTTCCGGGAAGAAATTCATCTGCTTTGGGATTATTTCCCATACCTGGCCATGCAAACAAAACTATTTATCTCCCACTGAGTGTGGACTAAGTCAATCAGTGATTTGTTTCCATTTACCCAACTAGTCGAATGCATCGCCAAACCAAGCACATTCTCCATTCGATTATCTTTGAGTTCGCTATATTTGTCTTCTTCCTCTTGAAGTTGCTGTCAGCAAGAAAAATAAAATTCATCTGTCATAAAATGTTTAAATTAAATTTCGTTAGGGTACTGAGCGAAAGGACACAGCATCCGTAAAAGTAAAATTCACACATAACAGCCACATCCGACTGTCCTAAAAAGAGGACCCTTAAAATACTCCGACCATACCTAAGATAAAGCAGACACACGGACCAATCTGCTTAACAATACTTGCGGTGCATATTTTGCAACTATAATTGGTGTACACAAATTGGGAAATAAGCCGCTTAACGCGGCCCAAATGCTGTGGTGGGGTTCTTTAAAAAAGAAGAATAAAGGTTGCTCCGGACTCTTCTCCGTCCTTTTCGCAACCGTTTAAATAATCGAAGGTAATAGAAAACGAACGTCGTCTTCGTCATGTATAGAGTCCCACCCCTAGTTTCAGACTCAAGTCAATATTTTTGCACCAAACTTCTCTGGTTTGGTTTATATTTTCTGTTTGAGGTCGGACATACATCTTCAAAAGACTGTACACACAGTTTTTTGAAACTTTCGAAAACTCATTGAATGACTTTGTCCACATTTTTCAACTGACCACCTGTTAAGTTAAACGAAAAAATAGACCGCGTTACCAATAATCGTTTTTAGTGTCCAGGGTAGAGATTTTTCGAACTCACAGTGACAACATTTTCCATACAAAATTGCATATTTTGTGACCCACAAAATAAATAAGGCCCAACGAGTTTAAAAAATTCCTTTTTTTTATATTTTTTTTATATTTATGTTTAATTTTTGCTTTATTGTTCCAGATTACCGAAAAAATATATTTTAGGCACCATTTTATTGAAAAAGCCATATTTTTATTCAAGTTAGGCATTTTTGCGTGAAAATTGGTTGGCAACGCTGGTTGCAACCGCCCCCGGGGAAGAACAACCCGCCGCAGTAACGACAATCGGTACCTGACCCCGAGTCTCTGCGTATTTGCACAAAATTCGCACAAAGCCTTCCTTCACAGAACGTGATGATGAGTTAGTGTCGGTGGTATTGTTCGTTATTTGTTCTTTACAAACTATTGTTGCTTACGAGCCTGATAGTGGCACCTATAGTGACGCAACATAGCCTGCGTCTGTGTACATCTCTACAATCAGAGATGCTATAACGACGAGGAATTAAAACACCTTTACCATTGGTCTGTTGTTAAAAAATTATTACTAGTGGGGGGGTTAATTTGTTTGATTACAATCTGAACGTGATTTTCAACGGTTACGGTTAGATACGTATTGAAGATGGGAATCAACGTCGATAAACAGACTGTGTTTTTTATTGGCAAGGCTTGTGGAAAACTTGAGAGGCAAATGGAAAGTAGTTGTCAACAACTACAGAATGGAAAGAAGGGTTTGCAGAAATAAATAAAACTGCTTGTTCAGCGACACGTTCCTACAGTACAAACTTCGGAACAATCGTGAACATGCGGACTTGGATCGGATTCTTGTATTTGTTTTAAAAATAAAAAAGAAATCTTAATAAACAAGTCGCTGAATCGCCGTGTTGTTTAGTGGCTTATCGAACATTCCTTCATTCAAGGTGGATACTCAAGTGAATGGCGACGTTCAAGTATCCAGTTTAGATGTACCTCGGTTTGGATTGGCTGAAATCGGTCACATGAGCAGCTGTTTCAGTTGACGTTTATGCAGGGATAGCCGACGAAATTCGTGACTGAGTACAAAGCTGACTGGTCGCATATGTGGCTGACGTATAGAAAAAGTGACGTTCTCGACTTAAGTAGTTTTTGCGTTCAGGCTGCAACTAAATCAGATAACTAAATTCTTGAATGTGCCCAATCTTCCGCAATCGAAGTGCATACACTACATCTCGACCAGTAGGCGACTTTGCTGTCAAACATTAGTTCTGTTTGACGTCTAGTGCTTCTGAGCTCGCACTGCCACTGAAACTTGCGGTTGGTTTCTGTGAGAAGGACACGTTCTGCACATTTTGCATTGGGAATGCGAAAGTAAAAGGAATTTCTGTTTAAAATGACAGGAAAATGTAATTTAAAATATTTTACGCAATTTTATATGAAAGAAGGGTCCCCATTGAACGTTTATTAGTGTCGCGCATCGTCTTTCATGGACGGTTTTTATCTGTTTTGATTATTTCTGAAGGACATCTTTCACAACGAAAACAAATCAAAGAATTAGAAATTCCTCCGCGTTTAAAGACTCCACAATTATCGAAATGCAGGGTCATTCGTTTCTTAGTGTCAAGTTGGTAGCGCTGGCATTTGACACCTGTCAAACTCAGCTGTGATTTGATGTTACGATACTGGATCGCTTAACAACAAGACAACAACAAGACGGGGCGACAAGCCACACAACACGACCAATATTATTGCTTTATTGCGTGAGAAGTCTCCTGGTCGCGTAATTTCACGCTTTGGCGACGTCAATTGGCCATTTTTTTTCCACCCAAAAAACCGTGCTTACGCGAATAGTCCCCGAACTCTAGACGCATTAAAATAACCCAAGTTATGGCCGAGATACCGCCCGAAATGTGCGAAAAAGTGGTTGAAAATTACCGCAAAAGAATCGCACGTTGCGAGCAATCCCGAGGAGGCCATTTGAGTGAGATTGTTTTCCACACTTAATGGCAAGGTCCAAACCTTACAATGAAATAAAATGTTCATCGAAAATATATCGCTGTGTGTGTTTTATTAAGCTTTTCTTTCGAAACCGAAAAATGAATGACCCTTTATGTCAATTTGTGACCAACAAACGAAAAGAAAAACATTTCTATTGTTATAAAAATAAATTGCCAACCACGAATGTGCACGGACACTTCTGCGAGTCCGCACAAGGGCTGCGAGCACAGCGAACAAACTCAGTGCTTTTGTCCAACGCATACATTTTCAAGAATAAGTTATTTTCCGAATCCTTTTCAAGAGTGGCCAACTTTAGAGGTCTCACTGCAAACCTACGCAGATCATTTTTAACCTGCACCTTATATTTATTTTGTGGGTCACAATTTCTTCAGTTTTACCGTTGCGAGTTCGAGAAATTTAGCCTCAGCACTAAATATGACTTTTAGTATCGTTCAATGACAGCAACGCGTTCTAAATATGATGCCCGTATAGTGGGCTGTCAAAATGCGGACATTATTACTGAATGACCCCATCTCAAAATCCTGTGGCTACACCATCGTGTCCTGTCCAGGGAGTCAGATACAGTTTGAGTGAGTTAAAAAGAGCTGCAACGAAAACCTATCAAATCTTCATTTGAAATAATTCCAAAGGCTCAGGGAGCTGTAAAAATCTCTTTGATGGATGCCATCGCTAAACATTGCATCACAAAATAAAGTCTCGGTCGTCTTCTCCCCAAGAAAAAACTCTGCGTACGCTACTGGTTGCCAATTCGAGTAACAAACCTCTAAAAAAAGCACCCTCCGCAAGGTTTTTATGTTCGGTTTCGCTCAAAGGCCAACGAATTAAGCTTGAAGTACATTTCGCATTGAAAACGTAGAGAATGGAAGCGAATTTAAGGATTTATTCATACAATGCAAGGTTAACTAGGTAGGCTCGAGTATTTAGTGGTTAGTGCTCGTTGGAATTGCCGACAATAGTCGCACAGATCTCTGTTGTAGTCGTTGACGCTAAACCCCAAACACCACCACCACAAGGAGAAAGGACTCAAGAAGTTTCTTTGACTATTATATCTTTTTGTCTTTAATTCAGATTTGATTTGTGATTGAGTTAAGGAAAGACGGAAAGTAGTGGTTAAACTGTATGTTGGATGTGTCGGGAGAGCATTTTAATTAACCCTGCTTCGTTGGGTATTGTACGACAAGTTTGGCAGTTGCAAGAGCTTTAACAGGAGGAAAGGAAAGGAGATTACACACAGCATCAAAAATAGCCCCTCGATTGTAATATATAAGAAGGGTTATTTAAATTGATTCAGATTTTGTAGTGACAGAGTAATCGACAACAGAAAGATCGTGTCTCAAGCGAGCTTTGTGCCACTAAGCTAAACCATAGGCATAGCAAGGTCAAATAAGATTGTATATATACAAAGTGGAAGAGAGACGGTGCTTCCACAAGTGGGCCCACAGCGTTTCCCTAGAATTTTAGCTCAGCCGCAGTTTGCCATGGAAGAGGGTGTTCATACTTAGGTGCAGAAAGTTATTTGGCAGTCAGGTAGTTCCTATTTAGCGGCTTCTTCGATTGAAGGCTCAAAAATACAAGAAAGTCCGTCTTGTTAAGCTGTTTACCTTCATCTTCGCCTAGTTTCTACCGGCCTGCAGCGTTAATAAGTTGATTTAGGAAAACCTTTCGTACTAAAAGCTTCATTAAAAGCATTGTGGAGGATACTGGCAACTGACAGGGGAACCCTTATCCCGTATGGAACGTGGAGGCATATCTCTCAGGAAAGAAGTACTCAGCTAACTCAGCACACTTCCGTTCCGGTGTCAGTTGCCATTGTCCTCTTCAATCACAATGGGCCTCTATGGCTTCTGGGTGAATCTGCAAATAAGTAATGCAAAACTGCCCCTCTTTCCAGTATCCCCTACATTGCTTTCAATCCGCGTTGGAGCCTGTCTTCACCCAAGAAGCCGCTTTGGATATCTCAGTTCCTAGCTTTGGTAGAGGTCGCTCTAGAATTGTGTGCGGTGCATACATACTTTACCATCTCAGTAGTTCCTTATAGGAATGGACTGAAAGACTCGTCTGGCTAGTGCGCGTCCAGTGCATAGCTCATCTTTAAAGTTGTGTGTAGCGAGCGGGAATCCCTCGGTCTTCTTCCAAGATCTATCCGAGTGTGAAAACTTTATCGCCGTGGACTGTCCTGGGCTAGAACAATACCGTTGAACGATTGTATTGATGTGAGGCATTTATGAAGCTTATTCCTCATAGCAGCGTTCCCATATAAAATTTTCATACCAGTTTGATTTGTGCGAAAACGGCTCTAACGTTTTCAACCAAATTTGATATTCGAACTCAAGTAGGTGAGGTTAACATGCCTGCATACTTAGTTTTTCGGTAAAAAATCGAATAACGGTACTTTTGAAATTTGGACATAGCTATCTCGAAAACGGTCCATACGATAGCAACAAAAATTAGTTTCTAGGGTACTATAGCAATTTTTAACTTAATTGCAAACTCCGACTTTCTCTACATTTGAAAAAAGGATTTTTTTAAAAATGCTGTTTTCCTTAGTTTACCTGAAAACGGCAACACCCATTTCGACCAAAATGCATACTTTGAGTAAAATTTATGTTTACAAAACGATTGCGTCCTTAATTTTCAATTCGAATCAATGAAATCGTTTATTTTAATGTTAATAATTCCATATCTCGAAAACCCCATTTTCGATTTCGATGAAACTTTCAAAACCGATTAATGCTGACATCCCGCACAGTAGCTTGTACTCAGTTTTCAGATAAATAGTTAGGAAATAGTGTTTTTCAAATTAAATATTGCAATATTTGTTACTGCTTTCTGTCAAAGTTTACAAATATAAAAGATTAAACTAAAGAGAAAGTTTCGTTCGACCCAGTCGTGCACTTTATTTGCATTCTTCATTTTAAATTCATTGTTATTATTATCATTCATTAAACTTATATGCTAGACAAAAACGATTAAATCTAATTTAAAGCTAAGATTTGTCTTATTCTAGCTAAGTGGCTCTTAGCGAGCTCTCTAAACTTAACTGTATCCTTAAAATTATTGCCTATATTTAAATGGTTTGTTTTTTAATCCTCAAGAAACTTCCAAAACTTGAATTCTCTATTTTTGCATTCTTTTTCAATCAGGAATAAAATCTGCATAAACTATGGAAGGGGCATACAATTTTAAAAAAGTGCTTGCCACGGATCTTGCTCCTCAAAAAGGGGTCAAACGTCAACCTGATAGCTAGTGCTATTTAGTGCATGCCTAACGCCGAACCCGGTTTTATCGTCCAAGTTAAACTGATCCTGCTTGGCAGCGATTTCTTTGCCATCTAACAATCTGCGGAAGTAGTTCTTTCTAATGCCCGCAACAAGCACTCTGAGAAGTTATGGTCGCGTCGAAATGTCAGAACTTCTTACAGCATTCACTCGGCGTTGAGGTATTATCAATTATTCGCAATCATAATTTTGGCTAAGAATAGTGACCCGCGTCTAAAGGTTCGATTGCTACCCTAGCTATTCGGTTGAAGGATCTTTGAATATGGGCATGGACACTGCCAAGGTTCTTGTGCAGTTATACCGAGAAGCATGACGAGTATAGTAATTTTTTGAAATAGTCGAAAAGTTCCCAATTTTCCGCATATTAATACCGACGTCGAACTTAAGGCAGTTACCATTTCCCGAGAAAATTTTATAGTGTTTTCTTTGATATATCCCATATCCAAAAAGTACGAATGAATTGTTGGAGAGTAATCGGGGGCCTACACCGCCTTATAGAGTGTCTCAAGTGACAACTAATTGGCCAGTGGACAGCTAGATTAAGCTCACTTAAGTTTTCATCTTCACAATGCGCGATGTAAGTATTTAAAAACCTTCAGCATGAGTAAAGGCTTTCAAAAGCCTGCAAAATTGTCCGTTTGCAGATTGTGCTCTTGAGCACTTGTATTTTGTACACCCTAAATCATTCCTGGCCATACTTCCTGTCCTTAAATCTCCTTCAAGCCAACAACACGGTCACTGCCAGAATGTGTGTGGGTTTCGTTCCATTTTGAGGCTCTGTTTACAAATCCCTTAACAACGAATAGGACCCAATCTGAACAAGCACTTGTAGGACTATTCGGGTGGCGTTGCAAACTTCCAGGAGTTCTCCTATCTAATCAATAATTTACCATCATCGGTCCTCACAATAGTGTCCTTTGTACATGTCACAGTTTTGTCATCGTTCCTGCACTCTCTCTAACCCACCTTAATCTGTTTGTAGGTTTTTGTATATTGACAGGTTTGTACCTCTTCAGGGTCAGGTGGATGTATCCTGTTTAAAGGGCGGAGTTAGTTTTTTTCATTTGTAACTATGTGCCCATAATTTTGCATCATCGTCGTCTTTTTGTGTGTTTTGCTGTCGACCTTGGCTGGCTTTAGACATTTTGAGAGTTCTCTCTTAAAGTCGGTCCATGCCAAACTATACAGCAACTATTTCTCTATTCAAACGGGACGCCAACTGTTCATTGTGCGTAATAACACTTATCCTTACCCTGACTTCAGCAGTAGGTATGCAAGTCCGCCACTTCTTATTGTCGATGCTGCCCAAGGACATGGCACGACCAGCCGCTGCTCCTTGCCTATGTATTTGTGCTAGTGAGATTATATACAGATTACCGTATATTATATCAACTTGCTGGAATATATTTTCCCTCTAAGTCCCTTGCAAATTGCTTTTGCAATTGTCTAATTATTATCGCCGTGAGAAGGTTGGATAGAAGAATTTAAATTTTCACTCAACGGAAGTTTACAGCAATCCTTAAATAAACTCTCCACAGACGCGACACCTACACAGTAACTCAACAAACATAGACCAGAAAGCATTCGAAAATGAAGAAAACCCAAAGCAATTTAAGATTCAAATTTATTTCGATTCTCCTGATTTGACGGTGCGATCCTTTAAATCGCAATCAACAACACCTCTGTTCGATTGGTTTTAGGAAAGAAAGAAAAGAAAAAAAAAAAAAAATAGATAAATAAATGTAAAGAAAAGGAAGAGTGACTCTTTCTTTTCTGTTTCGTGATTTTTCTTTTTCAATCGATTTCTCCATTCAATTCCGACATGAACCCTCTTCCATATACGAATTGGAGAGGAACCACATCACATCTAAATACATCCGGAATGATGTTGATTGTTGCTGTTGATCCGTTTCCCAGGGATGAGTATAGTTGAGAAAAAGTATGTAAATTCGCTAACAGATATAGATGGGACAAAGGGGGCGCTATTCGCGCGCACACACACATGCATATCGCGAAATAAGAATAAATACACGCGGAATGTCCTTAAGTGTCGCTTTTAATGGCACTTTACTGAGAACGTGGATATGTCTTGTAATATTTTCATCTAGAGTGGTTTCGGCACTGTATCCGCTGCAAACTGATGGTCTCGCCATTACGATTGATACTCCTTGTTGTAGATTGTGTGTTGGCGGACGAAAGTTATGGCCGCACTTCGGCCAAAGTATATAACTCGGAATTTATGCACGGTTTTCACTGCCAATATCGGTAAGATAGACTGTAATCCTTTTGGATGACAGTTCAATAACTGATTTTATGGAATTTGGTGAATGGTTGACCACAGCTCACGCTCTGGTGGTTGATTGCTTGATGCGTTGGTGGATGAAAAGTTGTTTTTTACCACTGTATATCTTTCAATGAAAAACGGATGTGAGTTTCATCGAGCTGGCGAGCCCAAATTATCAAAATTGTTCCGATTGTAATGTCAGCAGCTGGTTTAATCATATACGGGCTGTTTTCTGGCAGAGGGGAAACGAACGAATATGAGTACAACCAGAGTGAGCAGTCGAATCAGTGCGAGTGATCGGAGATAGTAATAAAAGTTGCAAGAAGCTTGGGACTTTTTGGTGTAAAGTGCCAGCCTACGATAGGTGGACAAACATAGTGAAGCTGGGGCAACTTAATTTAATCCGAGAGTGTTTTTGATGACAAAAATTAGCGTCGGAAATATCAGGCGCAGTGGCTTAGTGGTTTGGTTAGTGTGTTGGACTGTAAGTTTAGTAAGTTTAAGTTTAAATGTTAATTTTAAATTAGATTTAATCGTTTTTGTAATTTAAAAAAAAAGAAGTAAATACAAAATTAATTTTTAAAGTTAAAAAAAGTGTTGGACTACCAAGCGAGGGGTCCCAGTTTCGAATCCCGCAACCCAAATTCCAACTTAGGGTTTTTTTCATTACGCCACGAGTGTATAAATGTCTTGAAAGAGCTTCTCAATTAGCCGTTTGAAATCGGCATTAAATTGTTAGATCCCTCCCACAAAAACGAATGGTTGTGAGAAGCTAGGCTTTGGGTCCCTACGGACCGGTTGCGCCAACTATTTATTTATTTATTTTTAACATCATGTGCTGTCGTTAGCGGAGAAATAATATTCAACAACCCTTATTCCTAGCCACTTTCCGTATGTAGTCCGACTTGAAAGTTTCATTAACAAAAGCTTGTATAGATTGATAAAAGAGAGCCCAACCCTCCGTCTCCACTTAAGAGCCGGCTGTCGACCTGTTTGGATTTGTCTATAGGAACAGTTTCGTATTGTCATTTTTCATCCAAGGTGAGGTCTGGATTTTGTAGGTTCCAGTAGGAGTGGTTGCCAGGTAACAAATATATATGGTGTAACAATAATAGGGTGCTTTTGAGGAAAGCAGAAGGTGGAAATGTCCTCACGTTATTAATGACTATAGCTGCCCCGTGCTACCATTTTCTGAATTTAAAACCCCCCCAACTCTACATTATACATGTAACGGTAGCGTCCCCCTTAACGGAATGTACTATTCTGTTAAGGACCGATAGAAGGATTTGGCAAAGGATCTCTTGCAGATTAGCCAGGTCATTCAATAACCAGGTGCAAATGCCTTTCTACCTTTCATGAAGTTCCTAGAAAGCGCACAACTGACAGATAGTTGGTGTTATATCTGACAGCACCATCTCACAGCACCAGAAGTGCTCAAAGAAATGGTTAATCCAGCACTTCCGCTCGTCGACCCAATTAATTAGCTTCGCGCGATAGAGTTTGTCTGTTCAAAATCTTCGCTAAATTCAATTAACATATTATTTATCATCCTACAAGTTGACAGTTTGAATTTCTACAGTTTTAATATACATTCACTCGCTTCAATCTATCAAAATGCTCGTAGCCGACCTCGATGCAATATAGTGGAAGTCTCGTAAATTAAATTGGAAGTAAAAACAAATCAACAAGTCGCCATTGCCGTTTCCGCTTTCCACATCTGTTTGGTGCAGTGAGTGGAGAACATAAATCTCAATCTGACTGCAATCATAACGGTAATAAATAATAGTTCCGTCCGGAATGGCACAAAAGGCGCCCCAGGATCTCTCTATCTCTCTCGCTCTCTCTCTCTCTCTCTCTCTCTCTCTCTTTTGAGATAGTTCCACTATGCAGCTGTCATTTATGTTTGCGGGCGCATTTATTATTCCTATCCCCAGGCCGGCAATGGCAGGCACCCGTCTTTTTTTAACACCATCGCCCCCACTATCGCAAAAGGTTATTGCGGAATGTTGAGTAATGATAACAATCATATTGTGCAACAAGTTAAATCCGCGACGAGTCTGTCGTCCCACCAAAGATAAGTGCTACAACCGCCACCATAGTATGACACAATCAATGTTGAATGCAGTGGCGGATAGAAGGACGAAGATGCAAATCGCTCAAGCATTTCATAAATATAAATACAATATTGGGTGGTGGTTGTGGCACGAGCAGGCGACAAGTATAATATGACAGGATGCTGTTTATGCCGCTGTACGAACTTGAAGATGGAATATTCAATAAGCACTTGTTACATATGAGCTTGATGTTTAGTGCCGCGTTTTGAGAAACATACCTACTCGCTTTGGTCCGTAGTTCTGCCAACTCCAATTTAGGGGCTTTTTGTCAGAACTTTGTTTTGGCTTTGGCAGCACTTTATAAAGACAACCGATTTACAAATTGACAGTTTATTCTGATAACTTTGGTGTGCCGATATACGGTCCCCAGCAGCTCGAAAATTAGGCGAGTATTAAAATCCATATAGGGGTGCGTTTTTGAGGACTGTTCTTTGGATAGGCAGCACTTTTTCCAGCGACAATCAATTTACAAACCGACAGTTGATTTGTGATTAATTTGCTGATATACAGTCGCCAGCTGCTCAGAAAATCGGTCGAGTATTAAAAACCATATAGGGGTGCATTTTTGGGGACTGTTCTTTGGATAGGCAGCACTTTTACCAGTGGCAATCAATTTACCAATTGACAGCTGATTTTTGATAACTTCCGTTTGCCATTTTACTATAATTTTAGACTGCTGATATACGATCCAGAATTGCTCGACAAACTAGTCGAGAATTACAAACCATATAGGGGTGCATTTCTTAGGACTGTTCTTTGGATTGGCAGCACTTTTACCAGTGGCAATCAATTTACCAATTGACAGCTGATTTTTGATAACTTCCGTTTGCCATTTTACTATAATTTTAGACTGCTGATATACGATCCAGAATTGCTCGACAAACTAGTCGAGAATTACAAACCATATAGGGGTGCATTTCTTAGGACTGTTCTTTGGATTGGCAGCACTTTTACCAGTGGCAATCAATTTACCAATTGACAGCTGATTTTTGATATCTTCCGTTTGCCATTTTACTATAAGTTTAGACTGCTGGTATACGATCCGGAGTTGCTCGACACACTAGTGGAGTATTAAAAACCATATAGGGGTGCGTTTCTGGGGACTGTTCTTTAAATTGGCAGCACTTTTACCAGTGACATCTAATTTAGCAGCCCGTAGATATTCGTACACGAACGGTACGAATGAGCCCATTCACGATAGAACCTCACTCATTTTGGGCGGCCACTTCACCTCGAGTACAGCTTTCCGAGGCAGGGTCTTGAAAATGTCCCTGCCAGATTATTCGAGCCAGCTGCGCCCGTCGCCAAATCATTACAAACATGACATGCAATTACCATTTACGGTCTCTACTTCGACTTATGTGCCTTTATTCTTTATTTTATTTTTTTAATTTCTGTAATTGGCTACAAAAACTAGAATTCGAAAGTTAGTGAAGTACATTCTATGCACAGTCACGACAAATGTACACACACGCAAAACACCCCAAGGATAGGGCACGACCACAAACACTGTCCACTATCCACCTCGATGTTGAGTGCAGAGTTAAGAATATCCAGAGTCAATAGCACAACCCAGGCAAATATTGACCAAGGGAAAATTACCGATTAGCATGCATTGTGTTTCCAATGTATAAGTAGCGTCCCTGCTCCGAGAATATACAGCTCCCACCTCCCACTCGCACACCATTCGCAACATGTGTTGCGTGAAATCGGTTCGATTATTCGTTGCGAATAATAAATCATTATCCTCGTCCGTCTGAATATGAATTTAAAATAGACATCCTTTTACTACAAAAAAAAAAAAGCATATAGAAGACAAAGTTCATGGCATGAATTAGCGTTCGATGGGATGTGTTTGCGCTCATCGATGTCTCCCCCGCTTTTATTTTAATGGGGTGTAAATTGCAAAGAAGGATGTCTTATATTTTCCGTACTCGGTTTTTTTTGTTATTTGTTTTCTACTATTTGCTTAGGTTAAGGGACATCTTTTCGAGGAGACTGTTACTGCTGCTTGAAGGAAGACGAAACACAATAATTCTGACCTAATCAAATACAAATTTAATCCTTTTTCCATTATAAATTTGTTGAAGAGGGTATATTGTGTAGGCTTCTATATTTCGATGAACCTTTTGAGCAATGTTTGAGGAAATTTTTGCATGATAGTCGGTGGTGCGTTCCACCCGTATATTTCTTAGACGCAACTGCATCTTCGCTGTGGAGAAGGAATGGTTTCTGTGGACTTAACGTCCTTTCTGAATTTAATTCTGTATATTCTGCGCTGAGGGGTATACGAGTGTATTCCTTTTGTCGCACCGAATCCATTGGTTTCTATAAATGCGTGTGGCTTCTTTCTTTTTGTTGGTTTAGGGATTCAGGTCTAGAACTTATAAAGTGCCTTGAAATTTGTCAAGCTAATTGGCAGGCAGGCTGCAAGCTTAAAACTGGGGTTTCGTATAAAAATGTAGTTAGTTAATTAAGGAAGCCAACACATTCTTAACCATTTTGGGGAATTGATCTGCTTTTCCGGAAAACTTATTTCATCAATTGGATCAGCGAGGATTGGGCGCTCATCCTAAGCGATGAGTGGAAAATTCCAAAGCAAACATTCCCATTCCTCGGATTCCGCTTAATCCGAATGATTTATGCCATTGGTATTTAAGCGTCTTCAATTTCCCGGACGTCTCGCTTTCACTATATGACAGATAATAAGTCGCAAGGACAATCGCTGAGTATTTGTGGCATCAATCCTGAATTCCCATGTTCCTCCAATGGTCAATTGTAAAGGCCTTTCTAATAAGAGGTGTTATTGTGAATGACCCGCTATTTCGGTAGCTGTCACTTTTGAAGCTTTTATTCTTTGACATTTGACAAGTAGAAACTACGCCATTACTAAGAATGGAAGGAGACACCCTTCAACAACGTCGTGTCTTTGCTGATTGGGTCCTTGAAATGCATGAAAATGATCCGGAATTCGATCGAAAAATCATCTTGACTGATGAGGCCCATTTCCACCTCGGTGGCTACGTCAACAAGCAAAATTGTCGCATCTGGGGCTCGGAAAACCCAAGAATTATTGTTGAGAAGCCTCTCCATCCTCAAGGTGTGACTGTTTGGTGCGGTTTATGGTCCGGCGGGGTCATTGGACCTTACTTTTTCGAAAATGAGGTTGGATCAACAGTTACGGTGAATGGAGTGCGCTATCGAGAGATGATTAATGATTTTTTATGGTCGGAGTTGGATGGTATTGATCTGGACAACGTTTACTTTCAACAAGACGGCGCTAAGTGCCACACAAGCAACGAAAGCATTGATCTTTTACGGGAAAAGTTTAGGGACCGTTTTATCTCTCGAAGAGGTGATCACAATTGGCCACCGAGATCTTGTGATTTAACACCTTGTGACTTCTTCCTTTAGGGCCACGTGAAAGATAAGGTCTACGCCAACAGCCCAGCGTCCATTCAAGACCTCAAAGATAAAATTCGTGAGGCTATAGAGGACATAGGGCAGCCACTTTGCGATTTGGTTATGGAAAGTTTCATGAAAAGGATATGGTCCTGCATGCGTGCTCGTGGTGGCCATTTGGCTGATGTTGTTTCTCATTGTTAACGGCATACCTTCCTCTTTATTATGAAATAAACATCCGATTATTTGTCTCAAAAAACGGCATTTTTCTTTGAATACCAAAATAACACCTCTTATTGGAAAACCATTTACTTAGAAAAAGTCAAATTTCAATGAAAAACAAAGTGAAACAGATTTGAAATTTTTCAGTTTGTCAGTTTGACGGTTGGATCTGACAACGCTAACTAAATTTTGACAAGTAGAGCTAAGTTCATTACCTTTTGTTACGTTAACAACTTAACTACCTCAGTTACGTAGCAGACGTAAAAAATGTAGTTATTCAACAAAAAGAGGCATTTCTGCCATCTCTGGTTTGCATCCAACGGAGAACGGGCCCTTTATATTAAATAATACAGTCGGATATGTTTTAGATGCTTGAAAGCAGTGGACGTAATTTTGTTCGTCCAGTGATCCACCTCCAAGAAACTAACCCTGTGCCCTCGAGGTGAAGCGGCTTCTGTAAATTTCGCGGTGGTCGTCCTCCCAGTAACACCCCCTTCGCATCTGTGGAAAAGTTTTGTCATCCTTCTACTACCGGTTGAGTACCTACTCCTTGTGCCGCTCGCATGTACACTGTACTGGCATCTATCAAATCGGGTGACGTATTGATTTGATGATTTAAATTTGGCTACCAAATAGGTACAAGGAAACACTTCGAATACTTCTGAAGCACGCCAGTAGACAACCAGCGTTCAAGTTCACTTCGCATTCGATTATGTAAACTTAATTAAAACGAAAACGAAAAAGGGTGTGAGGGGGGCAGACACCACTCTTCGCCGAAGCGGTACTTAAACATGGGGCTTGTCTTTCCTTAAACTGATCGTCCATCTGCTTGCTGTACACGTGCCATGGCCTTGGCAGTGACAGTGGCAGATAATTAATTGCTAATCAATTTAAGGCCATCTCGAATGGAAAGTGGTTGACGGTCGTTTAAATAATCCGCCCCCCCCTGCGAATGATGCGGTTGGGGTTGATGCTTTGCGGATGACAAGAATAAAACTTGTACTTCCCTACAAGTAATGAGTGACCGTCTGTTTTCCGGGTGGTGTGAGTGAGCAGTGGGAATAAATTGCAATACCTGATGGTGGACTAGTGGGGTCGACCTATCTTTGACTTTAATGTCAAATTGCTGTACATCTGCTTTGGGAAAAAATACAGGAACTTTTTTTTTTGTCATTTCCTTCCAGATTCGTCCACAGCCCGAATCGAGTCCAAAATCAACAACGATCCCAGCGGTGCAGCTTTGGCTATTCCAGATATGCACTCTGGCTGTATTGATTAGCCAGCTGGGTGCGCCCGTGTCGGCAACCTCGCACGAGTTGCTCGATGAAGTCGCCCTGCTTGAGGGTAACAACGACCCGCCCACAGACGATGCAGCATCACAACTTATGGACGAAGTTAAGCGCTCGTGGCAATCCTTACAAGGCTCTTGGGGCAAACGCGCTGCAACACCTCTGCTAGATGACTACGATACACCGGAAGCCGAGTCTTCGGCATCAGGTTCGAATGAATACAACGACCGTCCAGATTTGATGAGATATTCAGTGATATACGCATCGAGTCCAAATGCACTAGCCGCTGCTGTAGCTGCTGCAGCTGCAGCTTCAACGCCAAACGGACAGCAAGCACTGGAGGACGAAACTTCGTCCAACTATGAGAAGAGAAGTTGGAAGAACATGAATGTCGCATGGGGCAAGCGCCGTTCGGCTGTCTGGAATAAATTCCGAGGTGAGTTCACATTCAGAGGTGTGCGATGTCGGTTTATACTTAAAAATGTGTGCATAGGAATTTTGTTTTACCGCTGTAAACTCGCAGGAACTCATAGAATCCTGTGGCCTTCCCTCGCCTGCCACCCGAACATAACCTAACCAACATAACCGATGACATATTTTCTCCAGTCCGAAAGGATGCACGTTTTAGGCAGCATATGGATACATTTGAAGGCCGGTTTTTACTCAGAACTAGGTGGACTTGGACCATTTACGCCTCTCCAGTTAGCCTCATCTTTGGCTTAGGCAAGGTCTTCCTCTACTGCGCTGATCCTTTGGGTTGGAATCAAAGGGCCTCACTAATAATCATTTTTAACCTTCACACAAAATATTTTGTAGGTCACAATATGCAATTTTGTATGGAAAATTTCGCCATTGTGAGTTCGAAGAATTTACGATGTACACTAAAAATGGTTATTAGTATCGCAGGAAGACTGTTCTGACCGGATCTCTACTTGTGCTACTCTTCTCATAGACAGCTATGATTCGTAAACTTCTTACCGCGTCGATTTCGCTGTAGATTTCTCTCTCCATCTCTGTCCACGCAAATAACTAGAGGAGTTTTACGTCCGAAGCGTCCAAGATGAACTTCATCCGACTTTCGTATAGCTGCGGCCTAGAGCAGGGCTGCGACGATGAGGCCTCATTTGGCCAAATAAACTGCGATTGGCAAGTGTAACTCCTCGCTTGATTTCTAATGCGATGCCCTACTTAGAGTTAGAAGCGTAGCCGAGGTAGACAATGACCCCAATTCCGGAAGTCAGCTGTCCCTTCTTGTTGACAGCATAAATTTTGTTCACCACTGAACCCTTTTCTGTTGCCAATACATCAGCGCCAGCCAGACAGCTATCTGAAGAAGGCACACGACAGCAGACAACGCATCGGCTCACACACCCGATACAAACTAGATCTCGTAACAAATCGTATTCACTACTTTCAGGAGCATGGGGCAAACGAGAACCCGGCTGGAACAACCTCAAGGGCATGTGGGGCAAGCGATCAGCAGGAGACTGGAAAAAGTTGCAATCAGCTTGGGGCAAACGCAGCCTTCAAGAGTAAATTCTCCCGCAAGGCAACCCATAATCGCCAACAGTTTATTGTATCGAAGTAAAGTTTAAAACCATTTAATTCGTATATTCCCCATACTATACTATATCCTAAAGGCTATGTGTTAATTAAGATAATAATAAATATTTGTAACATTCATTAAACGTAAATTTGGAATCCAAGACATTTTATGTACGAAAGCTGATAACTACAATAAATCTGTCTAACAAAGAAATATCCTTAAAATTAATATTTCAGCACATAAGATGTATATAGATACATAAGGCTACTTTCGCTATTTGTCACAGAGGATATTAAATACATAAAAAATATTAGAAAAGACAAAAGAAAAAAAAAAAAGTAATAATAATATTATATAGGGACAATTAAATGGGAAGTTGATAAATTACTGTTTTTATTTGAAATTTTTGTCGGGAACTTTTGAGTCTAACTTATTTAAAGCAAAAAAAATGTAAATGTCTGTATAGGGTAATAAGTAAATTATATACACCCATAAATAAATAAATATATATATATGTATACATTCCTATATTTTAAATATACATTCATAAATTAAATGCAGTAAACAATTAATGTAATGAAAATTAAATAAAAATATTCATGCTCGAAGAGAATTACACATTGAAATATAAATATACAAAATATAAAATAAAAATCTGTTTTCAATCAGAACGCAGAGTGTTTGTTTCAGTACTGGGCTAAATTGGGGAACTACCGTGTTGCAGATGAGATGCGATGTTGTTCCGGAGCCACACTGGGTGCATGCGATGGTATGGTGGGTGAAAGCCCCCAAGGAAACCGCCAGAAGCACCTAAACAGGGTGCCTAGACTGCGGTTGCGGATGGGTATTATTATGTGAAAGGGGTTATTGTACCGCGACCTTTTGGTCTATTGTACCCTCTGCTTAAGCCTCAGAGAGGTATATTCCCTCATAAGAGTTCATAAAGTTTTTGCAGGCATTTCCATAAAAGTTTAAATTTAATGATTTAGGAATTAAGTGCACTAAAAGCAGCGGATGGGTTAGGACAGCGTTTCCGTATCCGTATCCGTTTTTTTCCCACTTTTCCCCCATTTCGATTCATTGAAGTTGGACAGAGTTTAGTGTAGGACCAACCCTGACGGTTAACTTCTGAGGCGCAGTAGAAAGGGACCTCAACCAACTTATAGTGTGCCACTGGAGGCTGTTTGCTTAGGACAGGTCTTAGGGCTCGCCCGGAACTCCAGCGTCGCCCATGCGTAAGTAAGAAGTGTGTGAACATAATTATAAATTTCAGCCCTAATAAAGACGAACACATCCCCTGAGGAAGTTGAAAAAACCCCAACCAAAACTGGGAAGAAGAATGAGATAGTGTTATTATTTTGATTCGGAAACCACTCGTCGGTAAGCTCACTAGAAACAATTTAAAGTAGCGCATCGATTGGATTGAGTTACACAAATAGTTAGACATTGGAACGGATAGCAGGATGGACCGTTTCTGTATAATGGAGCGGAACAGCATTCATACAGTCCGCTAGATAATTGTTCTCATAACGATGTCAGTACATACTAAAGTACCAGGGGGGCATATTTATTTTTTTATGAAACTTCTGTTACGATTAATGCATTACCAGGTAAGCAGACCATTTAGACAGTGTCTGGGATTATAATAACACTTGCGCGCCTTTTTGCTTTCCCTTGAATGCGGATTTCCACATCCACCACCATCGTAATAGAGAAGTTAACTTTTTTTCTACGGCAACAGCTTTTGAAATAAAGCTTTATGACCTTGACCACGGAAGTGTTGTTCTGCCTTCTTGTTTTGCAAATGTAAACAATTAGGACTGGAGATAGGCGGCTGAAGTTTATTAAAATTGGGAACTCCCTTGGGTGTTTGATGCAAACCTTGAAGGAGAGAAAAGGGAGCTTCCATGTCTGAAGGAACCAGCAAAGCTATCTGCACATCCTTGATGGAAGTCAACTTTCCTCTAAGTCTTATCAATGGAAGCCTGCCATCGCGAATGCATTTTCACGTGCAAAATTGCAGAACTATTTCTTAATAAAAGCCCTCCCAGCAACTTTTACTCCCATCCGAAAATCGGTAGAAAAAGTGCTTCAAAAACCCCACCAAAAGAATGCACAATGAACAAACCCCAAAAACGCAAAAAAAAAATGACAGATAAATAATTACTCTCGATGAAAAATGGGTTCGTTCGGTTACCCAATTCATGAAAAACGTGAACTATATTTGGCTGGACAAGGTTTAAAAACACGTTTATTAGTCAACTTGAATTGTTTTTTTTTTGACACTTGGAAATGTCATGTCAAATGGATTTTCTTGACTGGATTTAGATGGACGTCAACTGGAAAAGCCTATTAAAAGTACTAATAACAAATTTTAGTCTCGACTTTAAATTTACGGAAGTTCACAATTGCGATAATTTGTGTAGAAAATATAGCCACTGTGAACTACTTAAATTTAGAGTTGATTTCAAGTCAGACAGCTGTCGGACTGGAAACATTCAAAAATCTAGTTATCTTAAGTCGACTAGATTGGTCTGGACTAGCTGAAATCCGAACGCAAAAACTAGATTATCCGGGAACGTCACTTTTTCTATGTCAGCCACATATGCGAACTGTCAACTTAGTACTCAGTCACGAATTTGTTCACTCGATTCGTCGGCTACCACTCCATAAACGTCAACACAGCTGTCCATATGACCGATCTAAAGCCAGTCAAAACTGAGGTACATCAAGTCAGACAGCTGTCAGATTTACTCAACTAGATACTTGATTTACTTAACTAGAAATCCGTATGAACACATTTCTTTAACTGTCATAAGATAATTCTGCTCCGGGGGTAAGATAATTAATTATAACCAGCCCGTGGCTAATTTTTTGACGTCTTTCTTCGCTTGGAAGGAAATAAAATACTGAACTCGAATTTGGTGGACTTGAATTTTCAACACTTACATAAATACGTGTCAGACAATTTTTTTTTTTTAAGTGAACTCACAAATCCAACGCGATAAAGTGACACTCGTCTCCATTGTCGATGTTTGGGATATCGTAGACACGAACCTTAGTAGTGCAAATTTTCTCCTATGCTTGACTAGTGTCTTACATCAGATTCTGCTACAACCATTTTAATCAAATAACAGAACCGCTGACATAAGTTTTTCCTCTTTTGCTGAATTCCATTCCGTAGCACTGCAAAGCACATATACTAATTGGGGTTGTGTACTTGATATCTACAGTGTGGTCCCGAAAATATGTATTTACCCGATGCGATTCTGGTGGCCTGTTCGAAAGCAAATAAGGCGGATGCTGGGACTGAGGAGCGTCTTAAAATTCTTATTTTAGTAGGTATCCCAAGTTTTTAATTAAAAATGTTGTCTGGAATAGGAATTTCACGGCAATGCATAGATTTGACTGAATTTTGTTGATGCAGAGCTACGCGGGTGTATGGTTGATCATTTGCAGACATAATACTTCGGTTTAAGGTAACCCCAAGGAACGTCCAACGGCTTTAAATTGCACAAAAACAAAACCTTTATGCGGTGGGCATTTGTTAACAATCATTCGCAGCTTTTCTGAGCCACGATTTTGACGTTACAAGGCCATAGATTAAGAGTCGGGAGAGCCTTCAAAGGGCTCTGGCACTGCGGCTACAAGAGTAGCCTATTGTGCTTTACAAGGCCATAAGGATGATGAGTTTCATCGCAACATAAACAAATATTGTAAGCCTGAACTGTTTTGAGAATATCTGCTGCTCAACAATGAATAATCTGTCTTGTTCGCTCGATTTTGAATAACTCTGAACTGTCAGCTGTCACGCTGAGGATTTGATAAGGTTGATTACTATTAGTCTTTTGTCTGTCATACTTTTAATATACATATCTTCTAGGGTGGGCATTGTCAGTTTAACTAAATATTTACCAGGAATTTCACTTCTTTCATCAATTGTTTTTTTTTTGGTAACTTCGCAGTTCTCTATCGGTTGCACCCTGTACCAAAGAGAACATTGGCGCCAAGTGTTTCATTTAAGAACTACAAGTTAAGATCGCAACCAACGCCGTTTCCTTTGAAGCCAATACTACCACCTGGAATCAAATTTCTAGACAAATACACTGACAAACATCCACTGGCAACACAGCACGAAACGACCTACCCAACGAATTGAAAAGTTCGAAGTAGAAATCAGAGAGGGGGGGATTTTGGCTCATAATCGGAGAGGAAGTATCAGTTGCAAGTGGCTGGTGAGCCTTGTTAGAGCATTTTATATGAAGGATACCTGCTAAATATTCTGATCTCCTGATACTGGTACCGGGGACGGTTGAGTATGAATGACGACGATGACGAGTGGATGTTACCTACCAACTGTATCCAATCCATGCAGTCTATACCTGTGTATACCAATAAGAGAGATTTTTTGCGGACTGATTGAGTCATCGAGGCTTAATCAAAGCAGCTTTTCATGAAAATCACGGGGGAAGTCGTCTGGTATTGTCTACAGGGATACGACCCACACCCAATATCCGGTAAAGGAAACTACCTCAGATATATAACTATCAAGATGTAAATGGTGTTGGGCATATTCAACCGGTGCTGGTTGGAAAATCGATTGTTTGTCCTTAAGTATGACTGAGCTGTTTCTTTGCAGTCATGTGGGTAGGTCTAGCTATACAGTTCCACTTCGAGGATATTAAAATAATGATCTATGTGTGTGCAGATTATATTATGAAGGAATATCTGTCTAAAAAAATAAAATTATATTCAACGTAGGTAGGTGGCGGTTCGGCATAACCCCAGCACTATAGTGTGCGTTCCAGAATCCAGAAAAGCTATTTCCTCTTTGGCGTGCGAACACGCACTGGAATGTCTGGTCTCCTGTTACGAAACGAAGGGTGTTGATGTTCAGTGAAAGTGAATGGTAAATAACTTCTTCATGTGAGGTCTTTGAAGCCGAATAACCATGCACGAGTATTAGGCTCCATTGTGAAAAATCGATACAAAGTCCTGTAACAAGTTCTGATATTTTTGCTTACTACTTTTCTGCTGACTTGGTACTGGCGCGTGAAAGTGCGATGTGAATATTTTGACAGCTGAATTTCCGGATTATGCGCAGACAGTGCTTATAGCTTATCAAGTTATTCTTGGCCGTTTCCAAGAGACCAATATTTTAACTCTATCTGAACCTCATTCTATACGATTTACGGTCGAGTTTCACCTCCTTGTAAGCCTTGAAAGGTTGTATCAAACGGCCGTGGATGGGTTGTGCCCTTTTTCTAGCTTTTCTAGCTTGTATATAAGTAAAGTGGTTTGTGGATGAGACGGGATGATCTCAGTTAATTGCTGCCGTGGCTATTTAACATCCAGCCAGCTGCCTATGAAATGCTTGAAGTAAAGGACACCCTATCCACTTAAGACAAAAGTCTCAAGCATTTTTGGGGTGTTATTCGGCGATTTTTCTGGAGAGTTTTTTTAGAGCGTATTTCCGGTCGTTTTTTAGATCATTTCTGCTCGAAACCCAACCGCAGTTTCGACCCATTATCTGGGACAGCTGGCACGACGTTTGTAAAAGGACTAGTCATAGTCCACTCGGCACTGAAACTCGCTATACATGTCTTGTAGCTTCCCGCCTGATGAGCTCTAGCTACGACACACCTCTTGAAGTGTGCAAACTAATTATTTGGCACGAGTGCGAGACTTCTACTCTTCACTTAGGCCTTGCTTTGTTTCTCAAGTCAGGCGGTCGTATTCGGCATAAACTACCAGGTCGGTGGAGACATAAGACCTCTCAACATCGCAAACGAAATTCTGTTTGTGCCTAAAGACAATGGTCTTCGACCTGATAGGTCCTGCCCTCTCGTTCCTCCATAAATACAAGTTCGAACACCACCCAAACGTCTTAAACAAAATGACGTTTCATAGCTCTAACATGAGACTTGAAATAAATTTCCGAGAAACGAGACTCACAAGCCAACTTTGAAGGTACAATCACTTCAAACTTCAAAGTCTGCATACGGCCATCCGATTTTTCTGGAATAATCGGACAAACTCCGGCGCCTGTCAGGGATGCGAGTATTGAGACAGATTTGGCAAAGATTTATGAAATAAATGTTTTCAAGAAATAACATTCAACAACGACGCCGACACTACCATGGACAGATATAACTTTTAAGTTGTGAAAGTTTAACCTCTTGCAAGCCACAAAGCCTTCTCGTGAGGACCTAAGCACACGCTTTATTAGCCATTTGCCAGCCTAGTTCCGCTTTATGCCACTGTCCTTTAAAAGGCCTAGAAGGGAGAAGGCACATGAGCACAAAGCCTTCTCGTGAGGACCTAAGTACACGCTTTATTAGCCATTTGCCAGCCTAGTTCCGCTTTTTGCCACTGTCCTTTAAAAGGTCGAGAAGGGAGAAGGCACATGAGCACAAAACCTTCTGGTGAGGACGTAAGCACACGCTTTATTAGCCATTTGTCAGTCTAGTTCCGCTTTATGCCACTGTCCTTTAAAAGGTCTAGAAGTGAGAAGGTACATGACCACAAAGCCTTCTCGTGAGGACCTAAGCACACGCTTTATTAGCCATTTGCCAGCCTAGTTCCGCTTTTTGCCACTGTCCTTTAAAAGGTCTTGAAGGGAGAAGGCATATGAGCACAAAACCTTCTCGTGACGACCTAAGCTCACGCTTTATTAGCCATTTGCCAGCCTAGTTCAGGTTTATGTCGTAAAGACATGAAACCCGTGAAGACCGGTGTATGATTCGTGTAATCTTGGGAAAAGTCTGCACCGCGAGGGTCTGGAGGAGAAGGTACATGACATTGAAGACCTATACGGGCTATGTGGACCTAGTCAAGCAGATTCGAATAAGATTATTCTAAATCTAAATCTCTTCTAAATCAGAAACAGAATTTTTTAAAGACACTTTTTTAAACTTTGTCGACTTGGAGGATATCTGGGATTTCGTGCCAATCCGTTGGGTCTCATAGGTTTCCACCGTGTGGAGTCGTGAGTCAAGGGCAATCTACATCGATGCAAGTGTTTCTGGTGCAGGTTTCTCCTGTCTCGACAACTCATCTGCCAATCTAACCTAACCTAACTGGATGTAATAAATCGATCATTTTGGGGCGGCATGCTACTAGCTGCATCAAAAGTAAGGAGACAGTAGTTATTCACTTTGACCTCTTCGCATAACGCCTTTGTGGTGGCCCTTGAACAATTCCCTAAAGGAGGTGTTCCTGAATGTGGTATGAACTACAAGGGAGGACGGCGCCTCTGTTTCCGTTCGGGAAAAGCCCTCATGCTCATTCTCAGCTAAGCGAGTGATCACACATCCGCTCTGAGCACCATGCATTTGTGTCTAGCAGCCGGAAAAATAGCCAAAAATCATCAATGGCAACACTATCCAACTTAGGAACGCAATAGCCAACAGTTTTTTCTCTTTAATTTTATTTTAAACTTTCTCTATTTTATTTATAGTTTGTTTATCTTTTTATTTTCATATATCTTCTTTTGTTTCCTTTTTGTTTATATAATTTAGACTTATTTATAAATAACTTAAATAAAAAATAACTTTTTTGTTTATTATTAATGCTATAATAACGCATTACTATACAGAATCTAGTTTATGTAATTTTTTCTTATTGTTTGTTTCTTGCTTCCTTTTTTAGCATATTCTCAGTAATAATAATAATTAATAATATAGTTAAAATGTGCATATATAAATTTTATTTTATTTATATTTAAAATTTATGTTAATGAAGTATTTTTTTGTGTTTTTCTGTGTTTTTTTTTTTTTTAATTTTTAAGTCTTTACATATACATGAATTTAATCAATTATTTTTAATCTGCGTTTCTTTTAAGTTTATCGTTCAAGTGTTATAAAATTGTATTAAAAGAGTTTCCAACTGCGAAAGGAAGAAATGAGTAAAACAAATCTAGGAGCAGTGTATCAATTTGTAAGGAAAAAAAAATAAAGGTCTAACAAACAGCTATTAAATAATATAATATATATTGTATGTATATATTGCTTTGTCTTTGGTGATAATTATAAAACAAATTAAATAATAATAATTGCATACGAAGAATATAGAAAAAGAAAATATATATAATGACATGCATTTATTTATGTTCTCCAACTTAAATTAAACTTATTGATATGTCTTGTGATAATCAGTTATTAGTATAATTTTTCATTTCTTTATTGTTTGCTGTTGCCTTACAAATTAGAGTACATTTTCATTTTTATTCACAATGTCTTCGTCATGATTTGATTTTTGCTTCTAATTTACCGAACAAGTATGTGAAATATTAAACAAACAAATAATAGATAGAGTAACATTTTAGTGTTTTATTATTCTTATGGGTAGTTGTAGAAATAAAAATTGAATTTCTTTGGTCATAACACACATTTTTGTTATACTTCTTTCTTTCATACATTTCTTATAGCATATGTTTTTATTTTTTCTTTTATTAACGCACGAAAGGATGCTCAAGTACGCAATCATTTTATTTAACAAGAGCAATTAAGAGTCTTCGTTTTGCATGCACAATCAGTCTTAAGAAAACTAAGCAGTTTAAGGAATTTATTTCGTTTCCAAATAACACAATAAAAATGGAAATTACAAGGTAGTAGCGGTTAGTATTTTCAGTTAAACTTGAGTATTTGATTTGTTTTTCTCTTTAATTCTTAACAAAAGCAAATTATATAAAAAAAAAAAAATATAATATTATGAAATGAGAAACCCTTTCGTGCGTTTTCTGTTTAAGTTTCGTTATTTTTCGTGATTGTGAAACTTTTCTCTTGTAAAGAATCGTTGTTTGTTCAGATTTTTATTTCATTTCAAATGTATTATAAGTTGCTTTAGCATAGAAACCTTTATTAAATGTTTATCATTTTTTTTAAACATGATAGACAAGCCAAATGGGATCTTTTTGCATAAATGTATGGGAGAGTTAACGAAACAGGAGATGGAAAGGAAAGGATGTGGGAAGTCATATAAAGAAGGATTGAAGTGACATAAACAGAGATTTTCAAAGCCGTTGCCGAATACTAAGAGCTGAAATTTGAGACAGTGTGCTGGGTCTGATATCATCGGAATCTTTGTGGGGAACGATTTTGGATCTTTTCATCTTCCTGCCAAAAAACTCTGACTACTGCGAGCCTAGAAGAGACGCTGTTTCTAGCTTGTCTATAGTCTACACGAATAGTTGATACTCCATGAAAGGGGACGATTGTTTAAATAAATAAATAAAAAAATAAATAATTGGGGAAATTAAATTTCCACACAGACTTTGGTTTGCGAATGGTCTTGCAAACAGAACAGATTCGGGAATTTGTTACGATAAAAGTATGCAATTTTTAAACAGATTACATAAATAACTGTCAATAACAAAATTTTGTGAAAAACCGCAACTATAAGTCATGAATAATTTTCAAATTGCAACCAGAAACAGGAACTAATAAGCCCGATTCTGAGCCACACTCTTATTCCTCTCTTGAATTTCAATAAGACAAAAATCTCTTTCTTTTAACACTTCTTTTGTAAAGATTGGCTGAGTGCGAGACCCTCAAAATAAAAATAATAAATAAACAAATCCATTGCAATAGGTACACATTTTACAGATAGAGAGTTAACGTACGAATAATACTTTTAAGGGCCCAAGTTAAATTGCGACCCACAATCAATTTAATTTAAAACTAAAAATTGTGATGTGCCCCAGTTACAATATCTGGGATTACATAATAAATAGGAAAGGACTTAACCTAATATGAATAAATAAATAAAAAAAAACAACAGAAAAGTAGAAAAAATAAATATAGAAAAAAAAATTAGGAGGAAATTCAATTTCTTCTTTCTTTCGAAACAATTCATCTTTGGATAAATGACATAAATAAATTTAATAATTTAGAAGCACCCCTTTCCCCCTTTGGCGTTTTTCGAGAACATCCAATATTATCTAATTTCGTTTTCAAACTTGTGTTAGTAAGTTACTGCAGCAAGCTATTTAAAATGCCAGTGCGCACATAGAAAAGTTAATAAGATCGGTATTAGTACTTCGAAAGCAGTAATAAAATATATGTACCGAAATAAAAAAGGGGAAAAGGGGGATGTGAAACCTTTTGACGCGATTCCACATGATTGAAAAAAAAAAAAAAAAAAACAAAAACAGATTGAAAAGTCTGTAAAAGTACAAACATGAACTCTTTTATATTTTTTACATCTTTTCACAGAAATAAGTCACCGTCGTAGTTTTTTCGTCAACGATTCCCGAAAATTGTATTCTGAACTTTTTTCAACTCTGTATTGGATTTCATTGCCACTTTATATAGCCTGCCTCAAACAAATGAGTTACCAAACCCGATTTAACAACGAAACGGGAACACGGGTGAATAAGCTCAACAATTCACCTCTCGAGGAGTGCAAATAATCCGGAAAGTAAAATAGAGAAAGTAATTTTCAGCTTGTATACATATAGTTGGCGCAACAGGTCCGTAGGGACCCAAGGCCTAGCTTCTCACAACCATTCGTTTTGTGTGAGTTTCATTTTTGGAACGAATGGAAGGGATCTACAATTTAATGCCGATTCCAAACGGCTAATTGAGAAGCTCTTTCAAGACAGTTATACTCTCGGATGTTTGTCAGACGTTCGCGAGAGGTGACGCAGTGCAAAAAACCCTAAGTTGGAATTTGGGTTTTTGCGGGATTCGAACCTGGGACCCCTCGCTTAGTAGTCCAACACACTAACCACTAAGCCACTGCGCCTACTTGTAATTCAAATAATAATCCCTTCTGCCTCTCCTGGTTTCAGAATAAATAATAAACTAAATAATTTAGAAAAAGGAAAAATTAAAATAGTTTTCCAAGCAAAATACTTCACTTTTGCTTTGATTAAACAATAAATTAAATAATTTTAAATAAGGAAATCTTCTCTAGGCGATTCGAAATAGTTTAAAAAGCATTATAAAGTACGTAAATAAATTAAAACAAAAAAAAAAACAGCGTGATCTGCAAAAGGGCGCAAACACAAACGAGCTCTAGATTAAAAGTTTTACAAACCAAATGGAAATAAATTCCGTCCAGTATTGCTCGTTCACGCGATCCGGCCATTGGTTGACTAAAAAAATTAGTTCATACCGCCTTTTCATTGGGTACCACAAGCATAAACTAAATAAATGGGAGTGGATGTCAAATAATTTGTGTAGCAAACTACGGTAAATAATTTAGAACTTAAAGTGCAAATTCAGAGCTCAAAAATAAATAGTTTCTAAATAAGTTAAATATACTAGAAAAAAAAAAAATACCTATCGAAGGGATAACAAAAGATTTCAAAATAATAGGACTATCCTTGAATTTGGAATAAATTAGCCTCGAAAACAAAATTCTTTCAGCTCCTTCCGTTTTAAATAACTAATATAAAAAACAAGGGAAAACCTTCCAAAGAGATAAAATTAAAAAATACGGTAAATCATTTCGATTCCAAAAGAAGTTGCAAATAAAATTGAGTGACTTGACAAAATGGATCCTTCCAACTTCTTGCCGGATATAAAAAATAATAAGTTAAGTAATTTAGAGTAGAGAAAACCTTCCAAAGGTATTCATGTTAATAACGAATATAATAATAAAAAAAAAAAAATATAATATCAGCGTGGGTACAAACAAAAACCGGTTGGACTTCAAAATATGGTTCCTTCCGCTTTTTTCCCTTTTTTAATCTCATTTGTGATTTTTTTTCTTGTGTCATTTTAGATTGTCTTAATGTATACGATTTTTTGTTTAAATTGAGTTTCTTGTGAAGCTAGCTTAATTTCGTGTTTAAAAAAACGAAAGGGTTTTTATTTTTTCTCTTCTTAACTTACACACCTAATTCATCTTTGATTTTAAATATTTTACACTTAATACGTTTTTATGTGTTTCAATATTAATTTCATTATAATAATAATTAAACTTGGTAGTTAATTCATTTTACAAACTATATTCAGTTGCTGTCGCGATTACTAAACTAGAAATATGTCAGCTGGTTCTGATTTTGTGCATGCACTACCTGTTGGCGAGGCTGCACTTGCCAATGAATTGGCACGTGTTGCAGCTAGAGGTGAGCGCATATCCTGATTGAGAGCGGTTGTTTGGTTTTGTCCACCTTCGTAGTAATATGATGTATCTACATGGAAACAAAAAAAAAAAAAAAAAAATAGAAAAGGTTGGTTTTTGTTAAGAAAATAAGGAACCCCACTGGATTATGGTTATAGGAAAATTATGAGCACTACACAGAGAAGTATATGGTTACAGAAAGGTCTGATTTATTACTCTTCAATTTTAAATATGAACTTTGAATACACTTTAAAATATTTAGTTGCAGATATTTTTGGTAGCAGAAAAATGTGTGCCTCTAAAAATATGTTGGGATTTAGCTTTTTGGATGAATTGAACAACTACTGAGCCACATAACACATCTCCTTGCATGAGAACGAACAATGGGCCACCATTTCTGGGCAGGTGAAGATTCAGACTGAGGATTTCTGGAGCTACCCAATAAATTGCATCTTGATTGGCAACTTCTGTCTTTATCAAAAGAATGCCAGTAGGACAAATAGAATGGTTCCTATGCTGATGGGGGAGCAGAAGATGTAATCCTATCTAGCTTTCAGCCTTTTCTTTTATCCTTAGAAGTTCGCCATGGCCTTTCGCCCTATACCATTTTAGAGACCGCACTCGCAGCTTAAGGAAAATGGGACTCCAGTTGATGGGCGAGCAGAAAGTTCAGTTGGCCGACTTGTGCAAAGGACCGCGGACTCATAAAGGTATGCCGTGAGGATTTTGAATGACAAAAATTAATCAGAGCAGAATCGCAACGATATTCTGTAATAAATGTCGCTATCCGTGATGCCATCACTGATTGGCAAGCATTAAACTAGACTCGCAAGTCTACACAACGACGGAAAATTTTAGAAATAACTTAAGATCTATTCCCTTTTCCGTAGAGCTTCAAATTACTAGAGCTTTCATTCAGAGACCGCTTGTAGATAGGACAGCTGACTCTTGAATTGGAGCAAATAATCGACAGGGCTACCAAAATACCTCTACCCAAGGTATTTCATCCGGAAGTGAATATATACATCCGGGAAACATCTTAAGGAAGATCCAAGCAATGAAACGTATAAGCAATCTCTTGCTCAGTTTATTCAAATAGTAACAATGAGGACAGAGGATTTTATTTCAAAATTTTGGGAAATAAATGACTACCATCACCAATTACTGGGACGTAGCACGTGTGACGTATTAATATAGCGACACACGACTACGCGTACTATAAGTTTATTTTATTTAAAAAATTTACGCGTCAATTGCTTATGGGAAATATTATTTTCTTATAGGAAAACAAATTATTGATTCAATTCAGGTTGTGGGACTCGTTACGTCTAAAATGTAAATACTAGAGTCTAAGGCGCTTTTAGAAAACTACATTCCAGAGTTTGAGCAAGAGCGGTTCTATGGGGATCAAAAGGAACAAGAACAAGAAATAACCTGCCACCTGAGTATTGGAACGAAAACAACATACGAACTCAACCGAAAAAATAGCACTGGACGTTGGTATTCAAAAAATGGTCAAAAAGATAAAAAGCGGCTACTGGAGCGAAATAGGGATCTGCATCAGATGAACCAGATAACCATTAAAAATATGTGCCAGCATTTGAGGTACAGTGTTTAAAAGAATCAGGGACTTTTATTCATAAGGACGGGACTCTTAAAGAGATCAAAAAGTGATTCAAAAAGCTGACCGATTCGGGTGGTATTTCTCAGCAATATTTTTCAATATTTGCAAAATAAAATTGTACAAACTTGGGATTTTTTTATATACCAACAAAATCCGAAAACAATTAACTAAAATTTATTTAAAATTAAAAACGCCCAAGCGGAACAGGGTATTTCAATTCGCTCCTACTACCAAATTCAATACCGTCATTTTGGATGGTGGGGCAGCACTCCTCCTCAAAATGTCATCAAGGGGGGATTTATTTAGCTAATTCCCCAGATAAACATGGCTTCCTCGACATTAACATTCGACCCTACAGTTAGCGATATTCTGGCAACCATATTTGTTGATTGGTAAAGGGATTTTGGAAAGTGTGGAGTCTTTGCGTAAGCTGCCAGACTAAAGTTGATCATTGGCAAGGCCGAATGACTCGAGATGGAATTTGAGAAAACTCGTACAGTCAATCTCTCTGGAAGGGTCAACTCGATTTGAGTCAAAATTAACAAATTTTTCAATACATCTTGCACCAAATCAACTCAAGTCAACTCAAGTCAACTCAAGTCAACTCAAGTGAAGTCAATCGGACATTCGACTTATTTTTGCACACAGATGTTCAGTGGTACTCTTCAGCCATCCTCAACTTGTAGAAACTCATTTCATGTGTTGCTAAGTGTCACCCATCCTTAATAACCATCTATAACCATTTTGATTACTTTTTTTTTTAAATAAATTCCACTCAAGCGAAAATAAGCAAAATTAAGTAAACCAGATAAAAAACTAAAACTAATAAACAAATAAAACAATTCACAGCAAGTATTAATGTCAAATACTCACTGTTTACTTACTGAGGAGTCCTCCAGTTGTGCTATATCCATAGGATCCATAGGCGCTTCCATATTGTGGATATGCTGGACTGTACGCGTAATCTGAAGTGGGTACCACAGAGCCACAACCTGTAAAAATAAACGCATTTTTCGTGTCAGCCACAATTGCTGAGAATCGGTTTGTAGTTACATATAATATATATGTGTGCTATAATGTGCCACCATCACCATCTTAGAACGAAATCATATATTATGTAGGTACGTGAAGAGCATGTGAGACCCCAAAACAAATATTTATGGAAAACAAAACAAAGCTCCAAAGGGAAAAACAAACTTGCCTGTCGAATAATGACTAAAACTTGGCAACATCGAGGAATAACCACCACCGCTATGACTGCTTGGTTGCAGTAAAATTAGCGAAGAGTTATCCTGTTGACTTGGCGGGACATTTGACGTTCCCCCCTCGTTTGTATTCACACTTAAACTGTTACTATTGTTATTTGGATTCGTTGTTCCGTTATCGACGCCACTGCCGTTTCCTGTCGTTGTGTCATTGCCGCCATTTTGATCCGACCGATTGCTGTTGTTGTTGTTGTTGTTGTTGTTGTTGTTGTTAGTCGCTGAATTGTTTCGATGTGATGAGAGTCCACCATTCTGTTGCATTGTTGGTACAGTGTCAGATTGTATTATTGAGATTGGCAGGCCGGGTGAGGCTACCGTTTCCGTATGCGGCGAAACAACATTTCCCAGATTTGTGATTGTCGCGTAATGGCCATTTTCAACAACTATTTTATATTTGACAGAAGGTTGTTTTCCATTAGTCGGACTTACAGATATTTTATTTGGGTGCAGACTTATTTGTTGGTGCAGTTTTGTATAAAATTATTATCGGTTTTCGAGATGATGCCCCTCAACCAATGCAGCTCAACTTACCTGTGTGATATGGTGAAAGGGATTGATCGAGGATTCCTGTGCCAAGTTTCATGTCCTGCATGCTAATCGGTGCTAACGGTGTCAATGAACCACCGCCTATACAATTCCCCACAAACAAAGACAGAGCCAAGGAAAATTAAAACAAAAATATATAAAGGAAACAAGAAACATTAACAAATAAGAAATAAAAAGGAGACTCCCCCCCCCCCCTAGGTGGCGGCAGGCAGCATTCTGTCTAAAGGCCACGAAACTTACCAATCGATGTTCCAATTGGTGGCGTGTACAGCGAACTCTGCGATTGAGAAATTGTCGTTATGCTATCGTAGAGTATCGACTCCGTGCCAGATGACGTCGGAAAGCCATTGTGTGTATCATAGTAGGTAGCGCCGCCATTGGTTGCCACACTCCCTAGGTCAGACAACAGCTTGTGTTCATCCTTGATGCACCATTTGCCGGACCAAATCTGCTTTTAAAAGAAAGCCCAATCATTTTGTCAACATTCAAAAGCTTTACAACTGCACGCAACAACTTACATTTGAGTATAATTGATCACCACTGTAGGCTAATCGCTGACGTTTGATCTCCTCCTCGGGATGGATATTGATGTCACGATTTTCATCGTCTGAAATCAAAATCACTGTAAATTATGTTCGAGATGAGAGTGTTTCGTGTCCTTTTTTCTTCTTCGTTTTGTTTTGTGAGAGAGAAAAAAGGTTGGAATGGCACACATGTGAGTCATGCCTGAAATCTGGACATTGTATAAAGGGATAGCTCAAAATCAAAACCATGTGCGTTGCGGTGTCAACTATACCCAAATAATCCAAGCCCGGACACTGCGAGGGGGATATTGATGTTTTTTCTCGATAGCAAAAAGGGTCACTCTCCGGGATTTAGATGTATTTCCTGTGACAGCAAAGGCTTAACTGGGTGTGTACGTGCGATTGTGGAAGGCGATGCTGTAAGCGAAACGGTCAGTCCGAGGGGAGCTTCAGGCTGGGTTCCATCCTTGACATGGTAAATGTTATAGATATATCCGCTCTCAGTTGGAATGGGACATTTTAATAATTTTTGGGATGGACTCTTAGCACAGCCAGAAGATTTCGAGGTGCAAACTGGCAGCGTATAAATTGTGCTATTTTTCAACGGTATTTTCGTGCACTTGTTTTGTCAGTTGTTCCTCCTTATGGCTAGGACCTTGAAGCTGGGACTGGGACTCAACTATTTGTCTGAACCGGCTCGACCCGGTTGTGTATTCAATTGGGAATTGTTCAAAATCACCAGGCGGGGTTTTTTTCTTCGAAAACTCTGGAAGGTGTTGCCATGTTGTGCAGCACTTGCTTTTTCCACTGCAAAAGAGCAATTTCTTTCTCGGTCGTAGTTTACCAGAATGGTATCTAAATCTTTCAGGACATCACTTTTACCAAGAGTGGGCCGTGCAGAGGAAGCGCTGAAAGATACTACCAAGCGCGAAGTACGAACGCCCTCCAAACGGACAACCACTGCACAACTTGACAGGCCCAAGGAATTCGCGCATCAAGAAACCGTCAAATAAGACAAGCAAACATGTGAAGTCCTTTGTGGCTGGGTATATTTTCGGAGGGACAACAACTTACACGAATAGTATAAGTAACACCTATCTGTGGGCGTCTCGAACGCTGTAGGTAAAATCGCCTGTCAAAACCAAAAGCCTTTTCCCTACCAGCAGAACGCTGGGGCAGTTCGCCATCTTATCTGCATGAAATAAAATCCGCGAAAATTGCCCCTGTGACCACATTAAACCGAACCGCATAATGTGAAGCACTCAGATCGCGTTCGAAGAACACGGCATCCGTACATCTCCATATCTCACCCATTAATCAGTGGAAAATCCACCAGCTCGACGTGCACACGAAACTTCCACATTAATTGATTTTGAAATTCAATTCGGTCAAAGAAAGAAAGAAAATCCCGCACCACCCTCAAAGAGAACAAGATGAAACTCTCCTGATAAGGCAGAAATTATTTCAGCACTTATGGTCCATCACGAGTAATCTGCGATGATGTGCAGATGATGATGATGCCACTGTACATCATCACTCCCCTAATTAGCAAGGACTCTTCAACGCGATGGACGGCACCATAGGCAGGCAGAGCTCATGTGATTTTATGCATTGCACCCCCCCTCTGGGAATGCGTTTTGTAAATTAAAATCCCATCAGCAGGGTGGTAGTCCTTGTGCTGGCCAATATAAGAGCAATAAAATAATAAAGCATCTGTTTTGTGATATTATCTGCACACCCAGGCATGTACACGACTTCGCTAACAGTACGTAATTCTGTCGGCGAACAGACCAAACCCCATGCGGTGCCGTTCAGTGGTAGGCCACAAAATTCTGTTACCAGCAAAAACACAACCACACACAAACAAGACAGAAAAAATCATATTATTATGTAATAAGCGCTTTTTCCTCCCCCTACCCCTTTTGGAAATTCAAATGAATTACGAGCGAAGTGTCCCTGTCCGACCCCATGATGAGAATTATCCTCATAATGTGGTCACCCTATTCTCGGAATCTTTAAATTGCGTTAGTTATGACAAAAAAAAAAAAAAATGAAAATATGGGAAAGGTTTTCGTTATTTAATTTCTCAGCATATCCTTTAGAGGACGTTATGACCACCCCCAGCCGCAGTTACATTGAACTCTGCAGCCTCCTCGATGCGCATCAATTACAGATGAACGCAAAAAGTCACTTTGCGACACGTGACCGGGACAAAGTTTGGCGAATTGTTGGTCCTTTAACAATAAGCAAAAAGGGGAAACAAGGATGCGATTTCGCGACGCACTTCATTTGTGGGATTAAAGTAATCAACTTGCTGTAGTGTCAACGACTTTTTATTTAAGAAGAAAAAAAAATTGAAGTGTGTTGTTTTCATTGCGATCACGTGCAGGAGCGTTGTTCTGCCGCTCCTGGCAGGATGTTGGATATGTTCCTGTATTTATATATATTTTTTTCTTAACTTGAAAAATACGAAATAACGACATTCGCACGATCCCCTGTTTTTGTGGCGAAATTTGACAGCTTACCGACACCGAAATGTCTTTGTATTTGTATTGTGACGTGTAAGAACCAAGGCACAGCACTTGTGGCGGAATCGGTGGTATAATTCAACGACATGTGACTGAGTGGGTTATTCCATGGACGATATAGACTGAATCGTATCAAAGTTGTTTAAAGCGGCAGAGGAAGTCCTTGATTTGTCAATAGGCCGTATAGGTCGCGGCCTAGGGGCAGCAGATGTCAGAAGATAAAAGTCAAACAAGTTCACTGGTTTTCTCAAGGTTTTTTTTTCTATACTAATACGTTAAGTCCCCATTGAAAATCATTCCAGCGAAACCAGTCCCGCGAAATGAGGCAAAGGGAATTCGCATCAAATTAGAAAAACTTGAAACTGCGTTCGTGTGGTCGTATCTTGGACTGCTATTTTGGAAAGCTTAAATAAAGTGTGTGTTCCTGGAAAAACTTGAAAAAACGCAATTTCGTGGCTTCATTTTAGATTGGTTTGAATCTAAACCTTAAAAATAAGTCGCAATGTGTGAAGATTGACGACATAAAGAGCGATGGAATGATTATCAACTTAGGGGTACCCAAAGGTTCTGTCCCAGGTCCGATTCTCTCTCTTATCTGCATATAAACTCTCTTTTTACACTTGCCTTAAAAGGTGTTCCAACTGCTTCTGCAGATGACGTCGGTTTCGCATAGGGTTCGGGCAGTCGCCTCGATCTGGTTTGCGACATAATCTGGGATCTAAGCCTTTTAAGGATCCGATTTTCGAAACACAACTTGGCCATTAGCTAAAAGACTAAAATTATGATTTTTAGCTTGTCGCCTCTAATTGATTTAATGTGAATATTTATTTTCACACACCTGACTGCCACGGATTGAAACTTGCGTGTTCCAATTGTCGGTCTGACTCTTCTTCTCCTACTTTTTATAGACGGCTGAATTGCAGTGATAAATGTTTCCCGGTTGGGAAAGTTATGAATTTAAATGCTTGGGTATCACACTAGATTCAAGATTGAGCTTCTCGAATCATATACAGGCTTTGAGGAAATATTTTCGCTAAACGCTTCGGCATTTTTAAGCTTCCGTACCCAGAGGAAAAAAACGGAACCTTATTAGTTTCGTTTTTGTTCGTCTGTCCGACCACTAGACCAATTTTGTACCTGCTCTATCTCAATCAGAAAAGCCTGCTTTCAATTTTAACATCTCAGAACCTTCCCGTTGATTTGACTAACAATCGCCAATACGCGATCAAAAACTAGGACGACTTCTCGTGACAGCCACTTCTGCGCTCCGTCCTGGAGCAAATTAATATGTAAACTGACCGCTTACTTCAACAACAAAATGTCGCCACAATTAAGATATACGGACCAACTCTAAATCATAAGTTGCTCTCATCCGAAACGGCACAAAGTTCGCTGCCAAATGACATAAAATTCACCATCCACTTGACATCTCTCCGAACAGGAAAATAATTAATTTCACTTCCATGTCGGTACCTTTAATCCCAACACAGACGGTATACACCATAAACTCAAATAGAATTAAGCCAAAGGGACATTCGTAATAAATTTCCACCCGAAGAAGGATAAAAAGTGTCCATTCATTTAAATGGACCATTGTAATATACAAACGCACATACATAAACGTCCCCAACTCGCATTCAGCTACTATACGAGCAAAAAAAAAATTGCGGGACATTTTAAGTAGTACGCTCTAACAGCGAAAAGGAGTAAGGAAGAATGTATCCCAAAATTTAGCCTTAACCATAATTTTGACTCGCGTTTTTGTTCGCTTTTATGTTGCAGGATATACTCGTACACACAGAAGGGAAAAGCAAAAAAAATTAACAAGGAAACACGGGTTAAAATAAAAACAAAAGAAGGATTTATAACCGTAGAAGGACGGCCAAGGAGGGAGAGCGCCCAGGAAAGTCCGAAAAAAATCCGTTCTGCCTGGATAAGAGCGACAATGGGTACAACATCATCGTCGTAAAGTTTTATCCCTGCCCCCATCCCCAACTGAACATGTGGGTCTCCATATGAATGGGGGAGGGATGCTAGCTGTAGGAAGTGACCATACGAAAAGATGCAAACATAGTTTTGTGTTTTTTTTTTTTGCATTCCTTTTGTTTGTTCCCTCTCGACGGACGTAGTGTTTTTGTTTGTCGGAAATACTAAACGGATATTCTCCCATTTGACCGGATATGATGCATATCCTGGGCGCAGGCACACACGCACACACATGATCTCTTAGTTGGTTTGTTGCTAGAGTGTGGATTTAGTATATGGAAGATTAGCGAAACTTGTAAACTTACCATGATCATCGATCCGCTTTCGTTTGATATTATTCCCATTTGGATCTGTGGTATGGTGGATGCCTAGAATACCGTTTATACTATAACCAGCTGTCCTATGTTCGCCTTGGACATCATTGCCATTGCCCACATTACTAACACCACCACCACCACCGTTGCCGCCACCACCGCCGCCGCCAGGATTTGATCCGTTGCCTGGATTTAAGAGCGTTTGTGTGGGTTGCTGCTGCTGTTGACTTTGTTGCATGGCCGGTGCATGAGCTATAACAGAAACATTTTGAACCGAACTAGAATTAGTACCGGTTGCACCAGCATTACCACCACCACTGCTGCCACCGCTGCCACCGCCGCTATTGCCATTAACTCCTGCTGATCCGGCACTGGCTGCTGTACCTGTTCCCGCGCCTGCTGTCGACGAACTCGACTGCTGCTGAGTTTGCTGCTGTTGCTGGTGATGCACGTGTTTAGCCTTTTCCGCAGCCTTGTTGCGAACGATTCTAAAAAGAAAAGACAAACCAAAATTTAATTACGCAAATGCATGTTAGTTTTGGACGGCCTATGCCGCCCAAACGAAGGGTTACCGACCGAGCCGGGCTCATTTTATAATCTAACTAAACGGTGCATTTAACAAATTTATTTGCATAATCGGTAAGAGATTGTGTTGTGGATCATTATATAAGTGACTTTCCCCGATATAAAAACAACCCCTTGTCCTTGCATCAACCCTCTATAGAAATGGTGGATAAAAGCAAACACTCACGAATGTGTACAGCGAACACCTACTCGTGTTTAATGTGTGCACTGGGACTGAAATGTCAAGACGGCTTGAGTGACACTGTGTCTGGCAGGAGCTATGACATTATACCGAAGGACACAGTAGGTAGTAAAATGTCATGAGAATCTTCCCATATTTAAATGTCGGTCGGAATGAATTCAAACCACTTCCTTAGGGGTATGAAAATACACCCCATTAACTTGTGTATATAGCTGCACACCTTTGCAGTTGCTCGGAACCCTGATTCTGCTTTGAAAAGGCCAAGTATTTATAAGTCAATTTCTACCCATCAACAAAAAGTAAATAGCACAAATCGAATACTAATATCGATTTCCGTCGAAACGAGCTCGATTATCATGCCCGGATACACCGCTGCATGTCGCCTCGTTCTCCAGAACGACTCGAGGTTTTGGTTCTTGCGCTCACTGTGTGCGAAATTTTCCGTCGTCTGCGACGTCCGTTGGCGACTTTCCGATTTCTTCACAACTCGTCAGGTGGTAAGCTCAAAAGAAGACGAGGGTCGTAGGTGTGGAGAGTGTGAAAAGTCACGCGAAAAGACCTAGAAATTTGATAGTAGCTACACTCTGATGATTCCGATCTTTTGCTGAGTCTTGAAACGCTCCATGTCGAAAAGGTGACGGAATACAATGACAATAAAATATTTTCAAGTGTAGCCGCAGTCGGCGGGCAAAGTCCTATCAGAGCTACACTGACTGACCCTTTATATAGTTGAGTAAACCATTTGTCAGTTTTAAAATTGCTCCCTCCAACAGCTCCATTAGCTACAGGCCATTAGAACACGACGGCCTTACCTTTACTCAAACGGCATTGGTCGTGGTCCGACCACCAATAAGGCCACTCCGGCCGGATCGGTCCCGAGCTGCTCTCCCAGTGCGCGGTTTGCATTTCAGGGATAAAATGCGCTCAAAAGTGCTCCCAGACTTTGAAGACTACTTTTTGTCAGAAAAAGCTTTTGTTTGCCTCAAAATTCGACAAAAAAATCCCCTTTTTCTAACCTTAAATAAATATTCACTTGTTTTCATAAGAAAAACAAAACAACTTTAGCTGTTTTCATTAACAAGCTTCAAATAAGGATATCACATAAAGATACACATGTTATACATTAATTTCCTTTTCTACTAGACATATTATCAAAACGAGTGCATGCATTCAGATGCACAGGAAGTCCTACGTACACGTTCGATTGGCGGTTTTCCTTCATGTTTAATATGAACAATTCTTTCTTTGAAATTTGTTCGTAATGAAAATAAGTTTTAATTTTATTTCTAACCATTTTCGTATTTTTCCCCATTTTTAAAGCTTGCCCATTTTTACCCCCTTTTCCATTTAAAATACGTCAAAATTGGCGCTTTTCCCCTCATCGATAATCTCACATAAATAAAGGGTTTGCCAATAAGAGGTGTTATTTTGCTATTCAAAGAAAAATGTCATTTTTTGTGATAAATGATCGGATGTTTATTTCATAATAAAGAGGAAAGCATGCCGTTAATAATGGAAAACAACATCAGCCAAATGGCCACCACGAGCACGCATACAGGACGATATCCTTTTCATGAAATTTTCCATAACCAAATCGCAAAGTGGCTGCCCTATGTCTTCGATAGCCTCACAAATTTCATCTTTGAGGTCTGGAATCGACGCTGGGCTGTTGGCGTAGACCTTATCTTTCACGTGGCCCCAAAGGAAGAAGTCGCAAGGTGTTAAATCACGAGATCTCGGTGGCCAATTGTGATCACCCCTTCGAGAGATAACACGGCCCGGAAACTTTTCCCGTAAAAGATCAATGCTTTCGTTGCTTGTGTGGCACGTAGCGCCGTCTTGTTGAAAGTAAACGTTGTCCAGATCAATACCATCCAACTCCGAACATAAAAAATCATTAATCATCCATCCATAGCGCAATCCATTCACCGTAACTGTTGATCCAACCTCATTTTCGAAAAAGGAAGGCTCAATGACCCCGCCGGACCATAAACCGCACCAAACAGTCACACGTTGAGGATCGAGAGGCTTCCCAAATATAACTCTTGGGTTTTCCGAGCCCGAGATGCGACAATTTTGCTTGTTGACGTAGCCACCGAGGTGGAAATGGGCCTCATCAGTCAAGATGATGAATTCGATGGAATTCCGGATCATTTTCATGCATTTCAATGACCCAATCAATCGTTGTTGAAGTGTGTATCGTTCCATTTTAATGGCGTAGTTTCTACTTGTCAAATATCAAAGAATAAAAGCTTCAAAAATGACAGCTACCGAAATAGCGGGTCATTCACAATAACACCTCTCATTGGAAAACCCTTTACAAGACACTGCGCATACGATGATCGCTCATGGCAGGCCCGACTGTCATACGAGTGCTTCATCCAAAGGATTTTGTACAAATGGTAACAGCCTTGTAACTTCTTTAACTCAATCCGGTTCGAAGGACCATTCGCGGAACATAAATGTTTGCCGTAAATACCGTCGGCAAAGTGATTCCATCATTAGAATGAGTAGACTTGTGCATGTTCTTGATGATAAATTCAGTTCGAAGGACATTTTTCACAGCTGAACGACAACCGGCGAGAAATTAATTTATCAATATTAAGAGCCAAACGTAGAGAGTGTAATTTCTTTCATAAATTGCACCCGAAGGCAATCCCGTAAAACATGTGCTTAATAAATTACCACTCATCAGAAGGAAACAACTTCAAAGAACACTCGGCTAATGTTGATTAAAGTGCCGTGCAAAGTATATAGTATATAATTTCCATTATATGCGGTTAAGTGGTCCTCTGCTAAGGACCCATTTTTGATGCCACCAAGGAAAAGTTATTTACGCGTACGTTATGGCGAATATATCTACTCGAACATTTTCACTTGCCCTGGCTCGTCTTTAAGGACAACAAACAAACACACATAAGCCGTGCGAAGGTGGTTAACGCCCGCCACCGCAAATAACAACGCAAGAGCGTTGTCTTCCATCTTGCTCGTGCAACAAGAGGAGAAAATCTCATTCACCAAGGATAACGATGATATGAACACATAAAATCAACCCCAAATAAGGGGTGGCTGAGTGCCTTGATTATGACGTTTTGCGGAGGGTATTTTTATTTATTTTTTTTCTTCTTCCCATTGGGCGTCTCCCGGCATTTCCATATCGCCGCCGTTCTATGCGGTATCCTATTTTCAGTGGCTTTTCTCCAGCGATTGCTATGATATCCTTGGGGTGTGCGCGCTTTAGTTCCGAACATCAACCACCCCCTAACGGGCAGCCACAAGATGAGTAGTCAAAGAACACGCAGAAAAAGATAAAGAGCAGCATAATATGAGGCAAGGCGAAAATTTCATGCTTTTTAAATGGTATCCCACAAAATGTTTACGTGTGTACGTGTACGTGTACGACTGTACGTACGTTTACCGCATATATTTACAAACCAAAGAGCAGACAACAAAATGGTGATGGTATTATGCACAAGCGCACATCGCGTAACCCCCAAATAACGACCACCCACTTTTTATCTGAAAAATGTTCGCACACGAACACAGTGACAACTGCAGCACAGACACAGCCACAGCCGCAGCCACAGCCACAACCACATCCACAGCAACAGTCACAGAAAAAGCAAATACTGTACCTTGAAGAATTTTGGGGCAGGAATATTAGGCAAGAAAAAATTGCTTGGCATTATACCGTTTAATGGGATCCAGTCTTTCACGCGGAAAATATACGGGAATCCTTGTGGAAAGGTTGGTTGCGTGTGTTTTAATAGGTTTTCTGCGGATTTTATTTTATTTCGAAGAGAAATTGCCTGCCATTCGATCGGGAATGGAGCCGAGAGCATAATTTAGGATATGACAAAGCCTCGTGTGTCTTTCACGCTCTAGTTCAAGCAAACAGGTTATCGTATTTTTACGATTGGTTAGTCATACATCCAAGGATGTCTCCATACCTGAGTATGGCTGAGTGATGATGTGATTTTAAGACAGTTGTAGGGTAGTTCAACGTTTTTGATGTTTCAAAAACTAGACCTTGCGATTTGAACAGATTAGGCCTCGGAACGTGCTTGGGTAAACTATTCTAACAAAAGGACGAAATACCCCGAGTGCGATAAAAAGAAGCGTTTGTTGTTTGTATTGCCGGTTGTGCTCAGTTATTGAAGGCCGACGGCAATAGATTTATTTCCTGCCGACGGCGTTTCTTAAAAATTGACTACACCTAGATTTGATGTTGATAGTATTGAGGGGCAGTTGTTGCAGTACTAAATGTGGCAAATGTTGTCTTTTGTAAGGGAGTTTAAAATCGTAGATCACTCAATTGAACTACACCCAGCAAAAAGTCCTTTGTCATATAAAAACCGCATTTATTTTTAGGCACTCGTGCGGCGATTTATAAAAATAAAAAAAAAATTGGCTAGCTTTAGCAATCATTTGTGTGGGGTTCTAATGTCGGACGAATGGAAGGGACGTCCGATTTTACGCCGAACCAGAACGGCTCTCCGGAGACAACAACTATACTACATTCGGATGCAAGCCCCTGTTGTTGTCCCGTGCAACATACACGAACACGTCTAAGTCAAGCTGTGTCACAAGAGCTGTGTGTCAATATGGGGTAAGGAAAACCGAAAATCAAATGCTGAAACTGAAGGCAGTGTCAAACGAAAGCTGAAGCCCCGCAATCAACGTAAGATGCTGAAAATAGTAGGTATACAAATGGATCTTCAAACAGAGCAGATAACTAACTTCAAAGCTTCCAAGTCTGTCACAGTGTTTTCCAAAATAGACAGTCTAAGCCCTGCATTTTTGACGGTTCCACGAGATGGCTTACACCATCAGGTAGGCCAAACCAGCTCTATTTCTTTTCTCTATAATGGGAGTATCAAGTCGGCCTTAAGGTTCCAAGCTGAACAACCGGTTCGACTTGTCCCCAAAGGTTGGGTAGACACAGGACCAGTGATAGGTCCAAATGCCACGATTAAAACAAAATGTTGCGCGGGTAGGAAGTCTTCTGTCCAGGCTTTCACTAGCTTAGAACAGCAATCAAAAGTTTCTAAAATAAATTCGTCCTTCAGCAAGCTAAGGCTGCCATAAAATGTCCTCACTCTAAATCAAGACTGTTGTATTTAGCAGCATTGCTCGACTTGCGACAGTCGTTAACTATTGAGACGTTGGCGGGTTATTAGAAATTAGAATTTGAAATACTTATTGTAGAATATAATCTGAATTAAATTGAATTGTTAAAATTTAACAAGTGAATTCTTTAAAGACATTTCCCAAACGTCAAACAGAAGGAAGGGCCACCTCGGTATCACTTACTACACAAAACAGGAGCCATTTCAGAGATCGAATGTCATTTTTTACATTTTAAATTCATTTTTTTATTGATCTCTTTAATTAAACTTATATATTAGATAAAACCGATTAAATCTAATTCAAAACTAACATTTATCTTATTCTTGCTTACTGGCTCTCAGCGAGCGCTCTAAACTTAGCAATATCCTTAAATTAGTGCCCTTCGGCCTTAAAACTATCTGTATTTAATTTGGTTTGTTTTTTATTCTTCAAGGAACTTCCTAAAACTTGAATTCCTTAGAGATCGAATGTCGTTCCTGGTGTGGTGCATAACAGGCGCTTTTTTAACAGATATTGCACCTAAAATTGTAAATGGTCTTGCGGAAATAAGTAGGTCAAAGAATTCATTCGGGATGTGGCCGCAGAGTTTCAGTCCGGTTTCACACGACACCTTAAGGCCTCAGTAGATGAAAGCTCAGAAATCAGAGCTTCCGAAAACCCGCTTTAAAAAATTGTCTCCGCCTTTTATCTTTTTCTTTTTTTTTATGCCTTTCTACATTTTTAAGCAAAGCACCCAAGCCTACTCCACTCTGCTTCGGACACAAAACTGTTGCCTGAGAGACCATGGAATTGGTCAAAAATCTCCGGATCTCGTATGTGGCTGCGAATTCCTTTTTCTTCGCCTCCGCAACTGTCGGTGAGATCTTCAAAAGACCACAAGTTTAGGGTGCAGATCCTTAGGCTGACTAAATAGAGCAGTTGATTTCCCGACACGGTTACATTTGTTGTTGATATTTTAACCTTTGGCTAAGTTTGTAGAGTCCTTTTGCTTGAAAAGCTACCTATATTAATTACGGACAAATGCCGTCTACTTCGTCAGTCATCGCCGCTGTTTGGTATGACGGCGAATGCATTCTGTTCGAGGCCTTACCATCAGTCTGTCTGTGGTAGATTCACGGAGCAAACTCGCTGTCAGTTGTGGGAAGCCGACAGAGGGCGAAGTCGAACGAGGAGCGTTTGTGTGCCTACTACCATTAGGTGGATCAATTCCGTGGATCAATAAAGACTAAAGCTATGGGTGTACCTATTCAGACTTCCAACGATCCATGAGATTGGCTTATAATTTTTTTTAACTCTATTTTACACCCTGCACTCGAACCCATTCAACAGTACTAATGTCCTTCTGTCACTGTTGTGACTGCAATAAAATATTGTGTTGCGCTGCGACTTTCACAAGCCTCATGTACACGCATTTAACTATGAAACAATATTTACATTAAATCCATATTAAATCAGAAGTGCTACCAAAAGAGGGGACGAACTTCGATATACCAAACGATGACTGCAGTCAGCCACGGTATTCAGAACAAGGGTGCGCTATACAACAAAATCAAAGAGAAAAAAAAAAGGACCGTTGTTGCTGTCACTCTCGGCAACAATTGAATGAATTATTACCTAATAAATATCCTTACACACACACACACACACACACACACACCGAAATCGTGCTCACCTATGAAGAGAAATCGAGGGAACTTCCGTCCTTGTGCCAAAAATCGACAGGGAGGCGCATGCAACCAGCAAAAACTACAAATGCAATAGCAATTCCTGTCTGTTTTGTTTCTATTTCAGCGACGAGTGTCTCCTCAAACAAAAACACACAGGACACTCGAGTAGGGTAATAATAATAATGACAATCGTATTGTACAATTTTCTATTTGATAGGTTTTGCACTGGGGTTGGGCCGAGCCCAGGTACCACTGGTAGGACACAAAAGCCTCTTGGTGTTAATAATTAATGTTTGTTTACATCAAAGTGCACATCTTCAAAAGTCGAGTGTGTGGAATAGCTAGGTATATGGGAAAAGGAACCCTACACAACGCAGCACAATAAAAACAGAATTTTACAATAATCAAAGGATACTATTGTTACCGGGTGCATGTTGCACAATAGGACCAACCAGATGCTACATGAGACGATTGTGACACCGTTTTCATAGTAGATTAAAGATTTAATGAGAACCGTTTGTGTAGTGTGTTGTTTTGTGTTGGGTTTTTGAAAAAAAGTCGAGCAATCAGCTGTCAGCGACGGCAGTGCTGACAAAAGTGACGCAAATTCTTCTAAATCCGTGGTTTGTTGACTTGTAACCTGGTAATCTTGTTCAAGGACAATGGCGGTTGGGAGAAAGTCGTTTTGTATTGACAGTGGCTATGAGTAGGTACACAGTTGTTTGTGGGCCTGAAAACGTGGTGAGTTTTAAGGAGCTTCAAGTCTCTGCAACCTATGTTCTGTAAATAGCTGATGGGAACAAATGAAACGGATCTGCTATTGGGAAAACATTCCAAGGCTTTCCCAGGCTGTAAAAGGCTCTACAACTACCTAGATCAGCATGGTATCAAAGCCTCTTGGTGTTAAGACGGCTATTTGACAGGTGACCACGCTTTGCTTCAGAAAAGGCTTCTAGTCGACGGCGACCAGTGTGTGGCTATGTCGCGCTCTTTATGGAGAAGGAAGTTAATTTTTATGAAAACATTGAATGCTCTGCATCATAGGCCATCATAGTAGAGACTTCGGTCGTTCTAAATCTTGTGGAACAACAGTCTTTTGGTCAACGGGAATGGCGTATCCTAGGCGAGTCAAACTAAGTAACCCAAACGGTAGCCATGACTGAAAATGCCACCGAAAAGCATTTTCAAATAATCAGGATTTTACCGAGAGCGACCCATGTAGCACCGGTGTCCGGTCTTTCTATTACCAGTCTTCTTTCCGTCTCAAAACAGACTTTTGAATTTCAGTTTAGCTGAGAAGCGTTATAACCATTCACAGCAACATAGCGACGTTGTTAAACGACACCTTACGCTTCGTCAAGTAATCTCGAAAATAGCTCGTGTCTAGGCACCTTCCTTAATAATTTGAAAAAAGCTTAGTACCGCAAAATTTTAATGTAGGTACAAAGCTTATTTCTATATATAAAAATAGGTTGTCTTCTGTTTGAAATTGATGTTCTCCGTAATGAGTGAACCGATTTTGATTCTGTGAGTTTTCCATGATAGGCGACGTCAATACCAAGGTTTTTATGTGCACACGATGTTTGTATGTATATTGGTTCATGAATTATGGCCATAGTAAGAACGCCTGTATTTGCGGTGCGTATATAGGGTGTATTACGGTGTTGACGATCTCGGCAACCACGCAACCGATTTCAATGTAATTTTCGGGATATGTATGATTGGTTACCCATTTAAGGATGGGATAGTTTTGGGACCCGGTAGGTGGCGCTGTTGTCGATCTCCGAAACCACCCAACCGATTTCAATGAAATTTTGAGTGTGGGTATTTTTGATTGGAAAATTAACAGAAAAGAGATCTCCGCGGTGTGAAACTAAGCGAATTACTAGATATGAAAGCTTACAAGAAAGTTATTGACAAGTTGAGAAGCTGCCCGATTCAGACGACCACAAGACAGTTATTGGCAAGTGGAGAAGCTGCCCGATTAAGACGACCACAAGACAGTTATTGGCAAGTTGAGAAGCTGCCCGATTAAGACGACCACAAGACAGTTGTTGGCAAGTTGAGAAGCTGTCCGATTACTGTGACCAGCTACCTATTTCTGAGCAATGCCAGTGTTCATAATGCCGGCATATTCACAGCGGATACTGCAAACCTTTACAAGTCCTAAAAGCAGGCGGTTCGGCAAAAAAGCAATGAGACTACTTAAATGGTGAAAAAGGGTCCCTCTGGCAGACATCGTCACGCAGATCCCTGTCCGTGTTAAAGTCTGAAAAGCAAAAGTGTTGAGACCCATGCACAAGTAATAAATCCGACGGCTACAGTCAGCAAATCAGTCCTCAATGCACGCAGCGCCTACATGGACATCGGTGGCATCAATTTAGAAGCATGCATAAGCTTTCCGCATAGAAGAGCATCGCTCTGAATGTGCCCATTGTACGGAACAGTTTTGAGGGATCCAAGGTACCCAAGGAAAGAAGACGTCCATGAAACTGCCAAGATGGCAGGAAAGTTCTTAACAGGGAAATACGGAAATAAAGAAAGAATTAATAAATTTTGTTCTTATCCTCATGACCACTGAAAAAATGCGCAGCGGGACCGTCAGATATCTTCTCTAATCCGTGTCTTCTTGCTGCCTTCGCTGTATACATCAAACTACCTACACTTTAGGTATTAACTTTTAAGCTTTCTTCCCTTTCGATTTTTTATAATACAAACATACTTATTATAAAAAAAAAAACCAGGTAAAAATATAGTAACCCTAACCTGACAGATCTCATTCATAGAACATTAGCCAGCGATGGGGCACGCCAGCACATCTTGCCAGGCTTTTCAGCGGGCCACTCCAGCAACGTGCGAAAGACAAATCTGGATCAGAAGAAGGAAACTGTCCACAACAAAGCGGTACCCGCGCAGGAGCATTATGTCCCTAATAAAGCACACCTACATTCATCTTCAAAACATCCACAGTCCACCAGAACGTCGTCAACCTATTCCAACTCTAAACATCTTTAAATGGTTTTCAGCAAATTGCACGAAAAACAATTTCAATCCCAAAAACGCCAGTACCCGCCCGATTAAAAAGGCCCATCCAGTCACACGTCATCAAGCATACACATTTACCCTCCTGTCGCCCTCGAAAAAACATTTGCCAACAAGGTAATTTCATGGCTCTAAGCCTCTGTCATCGCAGCAACGCCACCCACGGGCTCACCCGCCCCCAAAGCTAAGCCATTGCCGCACAAGCAATAAAATATATTTTTTAAAATAAAGCAATTAATAGACCAAACACACACCAGATGTCATCAAATTGTCCGCAAAACATTAGCGGCATCCACTGCATCCGGTCTCGGCACCACCATCCTATATGGCGAGGGCGACATCAAAAACCAAAATCCGAAAACGGAAAAAAGTTGCGGCGAAAATCGAAGGAAATCCTGCTTTTGTGTTGATTAAAAATTATCAAATTGTTGGCAAAAATACACACACACACACACATACACACGCACACAGATGCACAGCAACACACGCTGACAGAAAGCGATAAATATTTTTTGCCATCCTATCTGGCTAGGCACCAATATAGAAATACATGAACGTGTGCAAATTATAGGTGGCAGTGGCACCGCCACAGCCAATACCGCCACCGCGCCGACCGCTTCTGCTGTTGAATAAAAATGAATCGCATTTAACGTGTCGTTTGTTTCATTTTCAATGTTTCGTCAGACACAGATACGGCTACGGCATATAAAATACAGATCCAGAACCAGATAGGTACCGTAGCTACTCCTCGACGTACTCTATGACTGGCATCGTTGCCAATGCAAGGAGCGCGAGGACATTTTTCGAATGCAAATTTTTGGTTGTTGCCTAGAGTTTTGCTTATGTATTCGTGGAAAAGTGCGATGGCTGGCAACATTTATTTCCATCCTTCGAAGTTGTGCGACTAAATTGCAAATCAATTTGCCAGCCATGCGTCATGTTCCGCTCTTGATGTTGTATCCGAATCCATGAGATTAATTTGTATTGTGGTCGTTGGAAGTAGATACGAGCACCGACCATTGAAGAGCTGCCCTCAACGATGGAGTATGTGTTGTTAAATTTAATACTTTCGCAATGACCATTAATTACTTTGTAAATTGCTCAGTGGGCAACGGCTGACGGTATGCCACGAGGTAATAGATCGTTGTTTTCACAATAGCTACTCCCAAAGTCCCAAATCAATTGCTGCGAAGAAATAAATGTGTGCGGGTAGGTAGTAGGTACGGACCTTCGTTACTACTTGTAGTTTATGGTTTATGTTGTCTGTAGATTTGTCTAGATGTCCATTTGAAGGAGGATGTCTTCCTGTTGAGTTGGGACTTTTATTCAAAAATGTGCTCGTCTTGAATCGTTTTAAATGCCGTCACAGGTGGCCCGAATAATTCGTCAACTGACTGTTTTTAAGCCGCGCTTAACCATCGTAGGCGCAGTGGCTTAGTGGTTAGTGTGTTGGACTACTAGAATCCCGCAAAAACCCAAATTCCAACTAAGGGTTTTTTTCCACTCTCGCGAACGTCTGACAAACATCCGAGAGTATGTCTGTCTTGAAAGAGCTTCTCTTAGAGCTGCGTAGCCGTTTGGAATCGGCATAAAATTGTAGATCCCTTCCATTCGTTCCAAAAATGAAACTCACACTAAACGAATGGTTGTGAGAAGTTGGGCCTTGGGTCCCTCGGACCTGTCGCGCCAACTAATTATTATTATTATTAACCATCTTTGTAGGCAGGTAGAAGTGGCGGTCCAGCTTTGGACCCAAGTAGCACTGAGATGTGCCTTTTTGTTAGCACGCCTCTTGTGACCTAGTTTGTGATGATTGTTAAGGGTGTGATGCAATCGGTGCCTATATCCAACTTGTGAAGTTGATGAAACGGATTATTTCCAATATCCCTTTACCCGAAATGTCGCTAAGGTTGTCGAAAAATGGTTTGTTCAGTTTGCGCAATCTGACTCTTGGTAGTGCCGCACATTTGCAGAGAAAATGGCGGAGGGTTTTCTTTCTCATTTGTATTCCCGCAACTGCGGCATTGAGGGTTGTGTGGGATCCCCAATTTGGCCGCGTGATTATTGCCGTGACTCTGGCGATATTTGGGCGGGTTGTGTTCAGCAGGTTCCCCGTTCTATTTCGATCGTATGTAGGCCTTATCATCCTTGATGTGACGCAGTCGGTCAACAGGTTTTCTGCAGGAAATGTGAATGAATTTGTCCCTTGAACTTACTAAATTAAGTTGTGGGGTGATGTACTCGTACTCGGAAACGTCACCATGCCGTTTGGTATCGAGTCCAGACTGTTGCTGCGGCCACACGGCCTTGCACTCCAGCATCCAAACTCCCTGAGTCATATAGCGCTGCATAGTGCGGTATCTTCAGTGTGTAGATCGAGAGGTAAAAGATGCAGGAGCACAGTAGGGGCATCCGTTGGGGCCGACCTCATAGTGGCTGTTCTTTGCAGTCTTTTAAATTTTCTAAGGTTGTAGCCTTTACTCAATGGAGGCCACTATACTCAATGGAGGCCACCACACGAGAGAAATATAGGTGAGGATTGGACGCACTACGGCTGTGTACATCCGCAAGGTCATCTTCGGTTGAAGTCCCCACTTCTTTCCAAAGGTTCTGGAAGGCAATACACGCTTTCCTTAAAGGGAAAGTCTTGTTAAGTCTTGTATCAAGCATGATGCCGAAATACGTTCCCTGTCAAGTTTTACAGGAATTTTGTTTATAAACATTGGCCAAAGTAGGGGAGACATGACGCCGCCCTGTGGCCTTCCTCTGTTCGCAAATCTGGTTAAGTGGCTGTTGCCTGAATCATTCTTGTTCTGAGCATAGAGACTATCCATTGACTAATAATGTGCACGTTGTTAGAAGCCCCCTCTATGTCTAGACACGAGGCTAGGGTGCATTCTTTATAGTATATGGATTTTTCGATTGTCCGCACTACCTCGTGGAGAGCCGTTTCCGTGGACCTTACCTTGAGGTAGGTTGGATAGCGATGATTCTACTATAGAAAGCTTCGCATGTGGGTGTCTAGAACGCGCTCTAGAGTTTGAAGTACAAGGGAGGTTAGACTAATTGGTCTGAAGTCCTTCGCGGCATCATGCCCTTGTTCATTGCCATCTTTGTCTAGTAATTCAGAAATTAAGAAATAGGGCTAGGCTGACTATGACTACCTATCAACCGATAAGCGCAGAAAGGCTTCAGATATTCGCACGCTGTCTTACGTCGTTAAACGGCCGACCGGGAGCCAGTAAGAGCAACGGAGTGTTCGGCAGATCAATGTCAATCGGGCGCCAATATTTCTTGTTTTCGAAAGACTTCCACTGCAAAACAAAATTACAGATATTCTTCAAGTCGCAAATTGACAGTCGAATGATACAATCACACAATGACACAGGTCCATGGACAGCCAACCCATCCTTCTCTAGATGATCAACCTTGCTTCCCAGAAGATCAATCATACTTCCGCATCCACGAACCAGACGTCTCCACAGAAGATCAACCACACGTCCGTAAACGATCGACCTTGCTTCCCAGAAGATCAATCATTCTTCTCTGGAGGATCAAGCATGCAGTTCAAAAAGATCAATCACACTTCTCCTGAAGACGATCGTTACAAAGGCGGACCGTACGAAAGTCCCTCCGCAAAACTGCTTAGAAGACGAATTTGTTAGGCTAGCCCTCTCTGGCGGCGAAGAATACTCCACCATCAGATACGGAGCAAACTCCTCTAGGAACGTCCAGGACACTGCAACCCAGCAAGCTTCACTTGGCTTAGCTTCAATCTGTCTCTTTCTTCATGTGCATCTCTTTCGCCTTTATCTTAAAGCTCTATCCTCTAAAAGGACACCATCTACTGAAATTTCAACTTGTACGAAATCCTTGGTAGCTCCGAATCTAAGTAAACAGAATCCGACTGTAGTTTCTTGCAAAAGATTAAGAACGCCTTCAAATGATTCAATGAAAACTTCCTTAAAATAATCCTTAATTGCCCAAACTAAGTTTAATACTCTCCCGTTCCAGGTGCGCCTTCTTAAATCTCTCCCATTCCGATTTAAGAAAAAATCCAGCATCACATTATGGAAATTCAAAGGGACACACGAAAGCACACAATCCCTTCTGTATCTATATAGGTACATGACTTGCCCTCGAAATTGCACTTCGCTCAGCCAAAAGTGTAACTAAGAAAATGTTCAAGAATAACGCACAGAGACAGGACTCACAATATCAGAAAGACCGGAAAATTTGTATCCTTCATGATGAATCCAAAGTAAAATAGTAAGAAAAAGAGAAAAAAAAAAAAACGGACAACCAACAAAAACTTTCTCAATACAGAAGAGGGTTAAGAAAACTGCATAAAACTTTTCGCGCAAGACGACGACAACATAAAATCAAAGAGAAAGAAAAACAAAAACAAAAAAAGAAAATACTTTCCAAAGTACCATTTAAATTCAAGTGTTCCTTGGGGAGGAATAAATTGCCCGTACTCTGCTCTGCCCATTTTGGTCCTTTCAACTTTCCTCGGCATTTTAAGGATGGCTTGGAGTAGAAAAAAACCGAAAAAAAAAAACAGACAAAAACACTTCACTCCCCCCAAAAACTACATGTATATGTGTATCTCACAAAGGTAATCCCATTTTCTGTGGGCGAAAGTCTGTGCACAGCAGAAGGGTAGATAGAGCCAAACAACGACAGTGACGATAATGACGACATTAAAATCTCATTCCGTGTGAGCGGGCATTTTTTATCTGCTTGAGGTGGCCACTCTCCTTAAGTGACACAGAGCAGCTTTCGGATCGGATTACACTATAGCTTGAGTCCTTGTGCGGGCAGGTTAATTTCGTGAAGGGAGCGACTTACAGACATATGCCGCATCAACAACAAACGCTGCTCGCGAATTATTTCCAAACGAATGGAGCAAACCCCTTTAGCTGTTGCGATAAAAACAATTTAACATCCCTATGCAAAAGGCGGGCAAAAAGCGGGCGCGCGCGCCAACAATTATTACAGAACAACACTTTACAGTCGCACACAAAACAGAAAAGGCCCACAAAATCCTTTATCTTAGAGCGAGTTCGGCTGCCCCCTCCGCGCGTTTGCTCAATTCAATTTAATCGAAAACGAAAAGTGAACAGAATTGAGACATATGCAACAATTTCGATTGCATTGATGCACCCCAGACAATACACCGACGAATCTATAGTCTGACCGGGCTATACGTTAGTTCGTCCCCCTATCAATAATTACAAAAAAAGAAGGAATAGATGTCCTCTGAATTGAGAATGGCAGTCAATCAAATACACAAATACACGAACTCACGCTGGCTGGCTGATGTTTAGGGAAAATCCTAAACCGACAGCCAGACTGGTGGGCATTGTCTGTTTTGGCACAAAAACGGTCCACAGAGACTGACAGGCCGGTAGGCCAATTGCTGAAGAATGTTACAGATATCGATTAATTTCGGTTGAAGTTAGAACTACGCATGCATATATACGAACAGAGGACACCAGTCTGGCAGTACAGTAACGACGGTGGTGATGGCATTCGGCAGTCAGGACACCCATCATGACGATGATGAATCAATTCGATCGTGACAGCATAATCAAATAAGTAATGAATGTGATTTGTAAGGTGGCGCAACGTTATATCTTGCATGCAGTGGTAATTCTGGTTGAAGGATGTTGTCCCTTTTGTGCTAAAACTGACTTGACATCTTGGCTTGGAACCACTTTCATGGGTTCAAAGGAGCCGGGGCAAAGAAACGGCCGTTTCGAATGGAGCAATCGGTTTAGCAAACGGCAAAAAATGGGAGGAAAGTTATTTTTGCCAAGGACAAACTTGTGTCAGGCCTGCCACCAGTGCCTGCGCGCCCGGAATAAATACTTCTCAAATGAATTTAAAGCCTCGTCTTGATCCCCCGACTAACCAATTCAAATGCCAGCTTTGGCATTAGAGATGGGATTTTGTCAATCTTGTCAAGATCGAAGTCGTTCTAGTGCAACACGGACAACGCTTAAAGGTATCACCGAGCGAGGTCAACTGTCTGAGATTAGTCCATGTGGAATGGGACCTGAACCAGCTTGGAGTGCACAGCCACAGGCAGTGGATTATATACCCTGTCAGGGTAACCAATAGCTAATAGAGCAAGTCCAGCTACTTTCGGAACTTTCGGAACTAGGACTAACTCTGGGGCTACGTATCAGGCCGTGGGAAACGCGCACCTCAAACTAGATACGTCTTCACACGAAGTCACATAAATGGTAATTTTTAAAATTCTTATTTTACTCACCCACATCAGGTGTACCAACGTAGTAATTCCGCCAATGAGTACTAGTTACATACATGACATTTATGGTGTTGTTCCGCTAGATGGCAGCACTTTTTCCAATAAAAAGATGACAGTTGATTGGAGTTTATTCACTACAAGTGTAGACTTTGAAATTTACTGTGTTCTTTTCAAAGATTTTATTTCTCGAGTTGGCAGCACTTCTTCCAGCCACAGCTGACAGTTGATTTGGGTTTAGTCACTACAAGTATAGACTTTGACATTTTTTGTGCTCCTTTCAAAGATTTGTTTCTCGGGTTGGCAGCACTTCTTCCACCGACAGCTGACAGTTGATATGAGTTTATTCACTACAAGTATAGACTTTGACATTTATTGTGCTCTTTTCAAAGATTTTATTTCTCGAGTTGGCAGCACTTCTTCCAGCCACAGCTGACAGTTGATTTGGGTTTAGTCACTACAAGTATAGACTTTGACATTTTTGTGCTCCTTTCAAAGATTTGTTTCTCGGGTTGGCAGCACTTCTTCCACCGACAGCTGACAGTTGATATGAGTTTATTCACTACAAGTATAGACTTTGACATTTATTGTGCTCTTTTCCAAGATTTTATTTCTCGAGTTGGAAGCACTTCTTTCAGCGACAGCTGACAGTTGATTTGGGTTTAGTCACTACAAGTATAGACTTTGACATTTATTGTGCTCTTTTCAAAGATTTTATTTCTCGAGTTGGAAGCACTTTTTCCACCGACAGCTGACAGTTTATTTCGCAACTAGGACTAACTTTGTGGATACATATTGGCCGAGTTCTTAGCCTGGATGACATCTTTTGACATTTTCATCCCCAGTCTACATTACTGCAGGCTCTTTTGATAGACAGTTTCAGTGGTTTAAATGTGACAGCTGGATTTCCAAGATGGCTGCGTATGAACTACGCGGCAAAACAATTTGAATGCCACTCTACTCATAACCTAACAGTATGAATAACGAACTGTTTAGGCAAATGTGTCGCACTCCTGCATAAATTCACGTCAACGGAATCCAGCGGTCATTTCATCATCAACTGTCGCCAGGAAAGATAGGAAGAAACACGTCGACATATTTGCTTCTATCCAAACAATTCGAGGTTAATGCAAATTCAGATCGCTCGATCTTATAGTTCACCTGTATCTGACTGAATCTTAAAGGCGATTTCAAAGCGTGCATCAGTCAGATGTGAACATCACTCCATGCAGGAGCTATTACCAAGAAGAAGCTCCCTCTTTGGTGTACAGATGGTTAGAGAAGCGCTGGATGGCAGTATTTTCCCGCTCGAAGCTATCGGCCATTACGGTCACAGGGAAACACATATTTGAATGTGCTTCCAACTTAAAGGAATGTCTATTCTTCCACATGGTATCCCAATTAATAAAATTTGGCTGTCGGATTGGTCCATACAGTTTGAACTTCAAACCCCCTAAGCAGCAACGACTCTTTAAAATCCCTTAAATGCCACCTTCAATCATTTCACAGCACTCACCCCTGCTACCGTAACAAATTACCCACCTAACCCATTTGCCTGTTCGCCCTCCGTCACCCTCTAGTCTCCACCACTGGCTGCAGCACAATTTATTAACCATCCCACACAATCCTTGACTTTAAGACAAACCTTATGGTAATAATTTCTTCGTGAATATAATAACAATAATTTACCACACTTTATCAGACCACCCCACCCGACCCCAAAACAACTTAATCCAAATGAAACAAACGAAACACTTGTACGTACACACACAAACACATTCACCCCTAGGGACGACGACTCACGTGATTACATGAACTGCAGAAGAGTACATTATTTTTATTGACGTTATTATTACGATTGCTTTACACATCCAGCAACAGAGCATCAACACCAGCAACAGAGCAAAAAAAAAAAAAGGATTGGAAAAATTCACTACCATCTACCATCCACCAGCCCACCCTCGTCTTTTACAATGTTGTTGCACTTGTAAGCCAAGCAGGGAGAAAACCACTTAAAAAAGACATCATATTAAGGGTAGATTTAGGGATTTAATGCGTGCGCATTAAGGAGCATAGAAAACACCACCCCCTTCTTTATGTGTGTATGTACATGAAGTAGCTTTCAGCGTTTTCCATGAGGGCGAACGACTCGCTGGGCTTGAAATGCTGTCGTATGTTTGATTGTTATCAAATCTGATAATTCAATTATTTGTTAATACGAATAATTATTGTGCGATAGAATCACATTAAGCCAGTGGAAATAATGTTGTTCGAGCTCATGTGTCGAAGGAGCTTAAAATGCCTCGGATGCTGTTCTGTTCTGTTGTGGTTAGGTTCGACTGTGAGATGGAGGACAAGATTGTGGTTAGATATGATTCGTGTCACCCAAGCGGAGTAGGTTAAAGCAGCGGCGGCAATATTCTTTCAAGCACCATAAAGAGTGGCGCAGTGGCTGAGGGGTCCCAGGTTCCCAGGTTCGATCCCGAAAAAACACAAATTCCTTCATATTGGGAAGAATTCTTTTAGCTGCAATATTTGAACATCTCGAATTGAATGAAAAAAAATATACCCGCAAATTTACTGTCAAAATTGAGTCATGTAGTGTAAAAAAAAAATGGGGTAGTGTCTGTTTGTTTGTTTTTAGGCGGCGCTACAGTTCGACGTGAGCCGATGCCACAAACATAACAAGCATGTCCGGTTGGCCCTTAGCTAATCGCCTTCAGTTGTGCACTCCAAGTCACCTTTTACCCCACCTAAAGCGAGGTCTTCCTCTGTTGCGATGTCACCGCGGGTAAGAATCCAAGAACCTACGGGCCTAATGTTGTAAAACTAACTAATGTTGGCAGCACTTTTTCCAATAAAAAGCTGACAGTTGATTTGAGTTTATTCACTATAAGTTTAGACTTTTACATTTATTGTGCTCTTTTCAAAGATTTGTTTCTCGAGTTGGCAGCACTCTTTCCAGTGACAGGTGACAGTTGATTTCAGTTGATTCACTACAATTATAGACTTTGACATTTATTGTGCTCCTTTCAAAGATTTGTTTCTCGGGTTGGCAGCACTCTTTCCAGTGACAGGTGACAGTTGATTTCAGTTGATTCACTACAAGTATAGACTTTGGCATTTATTGTGCTCCTTTCAAAGATTTGTTTCTCGGGTTGGCAGCACTTCTTCCAGCGACAGCTGACAGTTGATTTGGGTTTATTCACTACAAGTATAGACTTTGACATTTATTGTGCTCCTTTCAAGGATTTGTTTCTCGAGTTGGCAGCACTCTTTCCAGTGACAGGTGACAGTTGGGTTTATTCAGTAACAGCTTCATTCATTAGATTCCCTTAATCAATAGATTATCAGTGTATCCACTAACTCGCATCAAATGAGTTAATTTGCCTTCAGTCTTCTGGTCGAAAATGTTTACTCATAAAAATAATTCTGCTATGGAGTCGCTAATTTATCAATTAAGCAAAACTGTTGTGAAAATCTGGCAGCACCTGCGCATTTGAGTGCCACCTCTAGGTATGGACATCTGACATTAATTAAACAAATGGAAAACGTTTGGGCAGCAGCGAAATTATTAACGAGAAAATGTGTAAATAAATATGAATCAAATAGTTTTGGCCATTTTAGCAGGCCGTTTGAAAGGGACTAACAGTGGAAAATTGAATTGAAATTATTTTTGTTTCCCCATTCCATTTTCGTGTTAATAATAAAGGGTGATTTTTTAGCTGGTTTGGTTTTGGCAACACTGGTTTTGACAGCTGACGTATGTTTAGTACCTTGTGTCACTGTCAAACAGCTTCAGTTTGGTTTGCAATTTAACCATGGATCGTCTTACAAATGAACAACGCTTGCAAATTATTGAATTTTACTATCAAAATTCGTGCTCGGTTCGAAATGTTCATCGCGCGCTGCTTCCATTTTATGATCGGCATTCTCGACCTTCTGAGCAGTCTATTCGGAAGATTGTGACCAAATTTCGCACCAAATTTACTTTGTTGGACATTAAACCACCAACACGTTTACGTACTGTGCGTAGTGAAGAAAATATTGCGGCCGTATCAGCTAGTGTGACAGAAGACCGCGAAATGTCGATTCGGCGCCGTTCCCAGCAGTTAGGCCTTTGTTACAGCACTACGTGGAAAATTTTGCGGAAGGATTTGGGCGTAAAGCCTTTTAAGATACAGCTGGTGCAAGAACTAAAGCCAGCCGACCTACCACAACGCCGAATTTTTGGTGAATGGGCTCTTGGAAAGCTGGCCGAGGATCCGCTTTTTTATCGAAAAATTGTGTTCAGCGATGAGGCTCACGCCACACAGCACGCGAAACAATGGCGCAATTGCGAGGCGAGTTTGGTGAACAGTTAATTTCACGTTTCGGGCCGGTCAATTGGCCGCCTAAATCGTGCGATTTGACACCATTAGATTATTTTTTGTGGGGGTATGCCAAGGCTAATGTGTATAGGGACAAGCCCGCTTCGATTGACGCACTGGAAGCCAACATCCATGCATTCATTCGTGAGATACCGGCCGATATGTGTGAAAGAGTATGCCAAAATTGGACTCAGCGGATGGGCTACCTGAGACGCAGCCGCGGTCAACATTTGCATGAAATTATCTTTAAACATTAAATTGCAAGGTTCAAACTATCGATTCAAATAAATATTTCATTCATTTTTTCGAATTTTTTGTGTTTTTTTTAAAAAAAAAGTTCTAAACCTCTTAAAAAATCACCCTTTATAACTAACAAAATTTGTTCGAATTATTTTTCCGAAAATATATTCACAGTTTTGAAACAAGCAGGGAAAACAAAAGCTAATTCACTGCTTAATCCGAATTGAGGCACTTAATTTATCGACATTTGATTAAGTGTGAATTATCTTAAAGAAAAAAAAAAGTCTATGAATAAGGTTAACTGCAATTTAACCAAAAATAGTTCTAGTTCTAATTCTAATAGGACTGATTATGCGCAGCCCCAGGCCCGAAAACCTAGTCCAAGTTGCGACTTATTCAACCCATATTCCCGAACGCACATAAATGCTCAAGCAAAATGTCATAAAATGATCTTTCGCAAATAGTTCATACCACCGTCCTTGGAATAGTTTTTATCTCCTCTGTAGCTCTAAAAAAAAACAGCCTTTGCATTTATAAAAGCTGCAGGTATATCGAGTGTGCCTCAGTGAAGTCATAATTTTGAGAATCATACCAGAGCCACCCTCATGACTTATCCCAGTAGATTATTAGCTCGTTTAGCTACACCAAATCCAATTTAAAATTCTCACCAAAGCGCCACCGCACTTAATTGTGGCCTAATGCATGTCAAATTGATTTGTTAAACGCGTGCCACTTCGGCAAAAAAAAAAAAAAAAAAAAACAGACGAGGAAATCCTATTTCCCCGTCGCGTCATCGTCTGCATGTCCTTTATTTCGGATCGACTTTAATTTATTACCCTTTTTCCATGGACACACACACTCGCTTTCTGACTTTACCACATAAAATATGCAGTGTCACCATCGCCGTCATCAATGAAAAGTTCGGTTGTAAATATTTTTGTGTTCGGTTTTTTTTTTTACCCCCAAAACCACTCTTACTCGGATTGGCAGGAAATATCACGAGACACGTGTCCAGCACGCGTCACAATTATATACGCGCTCGAAACAAAAATTAAACCGCCGGAAGTGAAACTTTGTTGTCACATAATAAAGTGGATTTTGAAGGATAACAAAGGGAATCCATAATAAACTCGTAGTCTATGTCCTTCGATGTCTGTCTGGGGGGTCAACGAGTGAAAACATTAAAAATTTATATCGAAACAAAAAGGGATAACGCATTATACATAAAATACTCTGGGGAGCTGGTAGATCTTTATACAACTTACCGATTTATTGAGGAAACACTAGGCACATTATCCTGCGAGCAGATCCCTTCGGCGAGCAATCTGTCGCGTATCTCCCATGCAAACATTGTTGGATTCTCACGTTTGTAATTTGCTATCGCATCGACCACAGGTGGGGTGGCAACTTTTGGTTTCGAACCACCTATAACGCCGGCCTTGAAACTTCCAGTCTCATAATATCTGAAAGCAAAGATAGAGAGGAGATGAATTTCGATAACCATATGTGAATGGAATGTTGCTCGCCCCTACACGCCTAACCGACAACAGGCAACAAGGATAATATAACGCTCTTGTGGATCACCATATTTCACCGCAATAAGGATAGCAAAACCCCAGCCCAGCACACAATCGGATGGAAATATATCCTTTTCTCCTAGGAAATTGGCTTTAATTGCTTTTGTGTATACGTGAATGCGATAAGTAAGGACTCGTGTGTTCTGCACCCGACACACAAATGCTTGCGGTATATACGTACACCACTCTTGACATCCTTGCAAAATTCTGTGCAGAGGAAAATCTAAATGGAAATGAATGGAGAACGTTTCCGTGATGTTTGCATTTTGAGGAACTTTTATTTGCCGCATCTTTTTTGTGCTTTTTGCGTTCCTGTTTTCGTACCACTGGCTTGGCTTCCTGCTACAGTTAAACGGAGAATATTTTTCAGGGGGCTAAGCACGAAAAAGAGTAATTGCTTGTGTGGATCTCGTAAATAACCCTGTATGCCACACCGAATGGGTTCGCCCGAAGTATGCGATGAAATTTCCCTACATCCTATAGAGGTGAACACTTACAGTGACATGTTACTCAAGGGCACAAAACCAGATAATGTGGATAATTTTCAATTAGACGGACTGAGAATCGTGCGATGGGTAGTTGCTTCATAAGCCGCAACTCCTATCTGGCCGGAGAGGCTGTGATATTCCCCACTGGATTTATTGACTCGTTGTTGAATGAAAATTCGGGTCTGGGGGCAGACAAAAGAAGCTCGGTGGAACTGTCTTCTCAGCATTTGCAAACGCACTTAACCAAAGCAAACGTTTTCTCCAGAAATGAGTCAAATACTATACACAAGCGGGGAACCAGCGTCCTGGCATGGATTCAAAGACTGAAAGTCACTTTTATCCGTTGAAATCTTCCAATAGAATTTTGCCAATATTGCCTGGTATTTTATTTTCAGTGAAAGGCTCTGGTAGAAAGAGTCTGTCTAAACTGGCAGTGGGACACTAGAGCTGGTAGTCTTTTCTAGTAAATCAATTGAACCGCCAACCGACAGTTGCGTCGGATGTTTGCCAGATGCCCGCAAGACGTGATGCAGTGCAAAGCCCCTTTCAAGTTGTGAGCGTGTGGCTTGTGTATTTCCTGAGACCCGCCGCCCAATCGTCTACCTCACCATCAAACCACTGCGCTCTCTATTTAGTGAAAAAAAAAAATGGTTACAAAAATATTTTAAATCTAACATGTGACCAATGATGCCAGATTTTGGGGAACATTTTTGAATATTTTCCCCATTCCGTATCCGTTTCGATCCCACTTTTTTCCCCATTTCGATTCATTGAAGAAAGGTAAAGACGAAGCTCCACCAGTTTTTAAACTCAAATGCACTTGTATCGGTAAATCTGAAGCAAATCTGAGATATTATCTAGAATCGCCAAAAAGCAGTGAAATTTGAAAAAAGATTGATTTTTTTTTGTACCAAACGAACATAAAAATTGCTCTGAGAGCAAAAAAATTGCTCTGTGAGCGCCCAAACCAATACCACATGAGTGAACTGAATGTGGAAATGACAAACGTGAGGAAAGGTGGTGTTCAGTTCGAAATGCGCTTAGAGCTAAATCGCTTAGATTCTATTTATAAACGCGGTGACGTTCTTATGTTCGGGATTTATTTGAAAGTTACCAACAGGAGTTTTATTTTTAAAATATGCAAAATTGGTAAGTTTTTTGCCCATTTCAAGAGCACTTTTCCCCATTAAGTGAAAAATTCCCCAAAATGGGGAAAAATCCTCACATCTGGCATCGCTGCATGTGACTCGCCCTTCTCATAGCCCCGTGGCAAACGCTTAGATTGCCACCATGGTCGAGGAAGCATTTGTAGTCGAGTCATGGCTTCGAACTCCTTGCTTTGATTGTCCATTATCAGCAGAGCTCATAACATTGCATTATGTCGAACCGTTTTTGACTTGAAAGAAACTGTACACAAGGCTAACAGGCATCTATCGGCTTCACGGAAAAGTGCTTCCCCCCAAATGCAGAAGAAGCAGCAGAATAAGTCTTAGTGCTGTGGGTGAGCGAATTTATTGAAGGATTGATGCTGGGATCGAATTCAATCTCACACAATTGTCAAGGCGGATATTTCCGCTAGCTGTCGCTCAGGCTCGAAACAAGGGCGCCTTCACTTTTATTTGTGTTTGAAAAAAACTTTAAGAAAAAGAAACAAAATTGGCAGCTGACGATTCGCTTCAATCGTCAAATAGTAGTCGAAGACTTCTTTGGAAATTATTTAGATTCAATTGAAATGTGCGAAGACCTTTGATTTAAAGCTAAGGACTAAAATGCCTGCGTGGCCCATCTCTTAACAAACATATTGACCTCAAAAATGGACTTTTGGTCGGGTTTTAGGACCCTGTACACAAACGCCCCCAAGTTAGTTGAGGTCGCCTTCCTCTTGCGCGCCACCTTAAATGAGGTCCCTACTGGCGCTGTCCCTCAGGGTTGGAATCGAAGACTCTGCTGCTAAAGGGCTGTATATGGCCAGAAAACAATCGGCCCGGCGGTTTGTTTTCAGCGACGGCTTAACTCTGCATAGAATCGATTTTAAAAAATCCGGGTTGACTTTAAAATGTAGCAATTGCACATCCGGTCTCTTAAGATCTGCCGGTCAAATGCATTATACTCTCATGGCTGCTACAAGAGTAGCACCGTGCTCCGTGTTGGGCTCGAACCCAACAATTTTAATCTATTGCTGGGTGAGCTCAGGTCCACTTCATCGGTTAAGAGGACTTGTTTCAGTCGTATGTAGTGCTTGCTGTGTAAATTTATTCAATATTGTTTGCAACTCACCTCGATAGTATTTTCGATACACAGCCATGACTAACGCGTAACTGCCTAGATATATCACATGGACGGACCCCATTATGGGCCAATTCAACAATTCGCTGTCGTACAACATCAGGTAATGGACGACCGTTTACAAAAACGCCACCCAATTGATTGACACCACCGTGACCTGGAACAAAAAAAAAAAAAAAAAAAAACAACTATAGTAACATTTAATTTTGCAAATGGAAATTTGTAGTTTACCACAAATGTGCGAAAATGTGAAAGCGAAAAAAAAGAAGGTAAAAGTTGAGTAAAAACCACAAAATTGTCCACTGCTAACCGACCAACAACATTCCGGTACGGGTGGTCATATTTTTGCACCACCCACCCACCTATCTCATCTCTTTGATGTTTAACCACGTGTCGACCGCGCCTTTTTGTTTTTAATTCGCGCGCATTTTCACCCGGGCCCACCACCAAGGCAGGACGAAGGCAGCGAAATAATTAAGCATTCGCGGGTTTTCGACACAAAAATGTGTGTTGACAGCGGACACACACTAATTATAGTGGCAAGTGTCAAGTGATTTGATTTTTATCTCTTTATTAATTTTTTTTTTTTTGTCTTTTCTGCATTTTAATCCACCCGTACCTACAGCTGCCAGAGAGAGAGAGAGAGAGAGAGACTTTGTTTGTAAATTATATCCCACACCCAGACGACATGAGAGAGCACTTAAAGTGTTACGCTTCATTTATGAAAAATGTTTTGCGAAAACGAAAACCCATTCTAAGGACACATTAATTAGTGGAATATTTTTCACAGTGTTCACAAAAAAAAAAAGAAGAAAGATCGAGCAATTAATGAGAGGAAATTAGGTGCGACAGTTGGTTGTAGCGGCCAAGCGAATCCACAATTTTTCTGTACTTTTAGGCATCTAACCATGTGGAGAGATATAGATACTGATGCGAAGAAGTGTCGGTGCTCGTGTTGGCAGTTATTTGGCCCGCAGCATGGTTTGTTAGATGTGCACTTCGGAGCGGGATGTCTGTTTATAGATACTACACAGATGAGCAGTTCTCCTCATATAGCGAAGCGGTAGCATGTTCTGTTGAAGGGCTTTGTCCTTTTCCTAGTAGGTTCTTAGATGCTGTGCATATATGGAAGTTTGATGAGTTTTCGAAGCACGGCAAGGCGCAATTTTGACTGAAAGGCTAGAATCTGTAATGGATTGCGGAAAAACGCAATTAGCACCTTAGCGCCACAGCCCAGGCTAAGATACGTTCGAAGTCTCTCAAGTGACGATACAGAGTAGGTGGCCGAAGATGGCGGGCTAGGGGGTCTACTTTAGCATCTTCTACCCGAAGCCCTTGTAATGGAAGAAGGGACACTTGGATTTGAATCGCATGATCTATTTTAAATAATATTTCAATCAAGAATTTATTACAATTAAGTAAAAGTTGACCTGAAACATAAGATCTACTCTGATTACATTTAATACGAACTTATTAAAGCCATCAACTTCGGTACATTTGTATTTGATTTAAGCACAGGATCTAAACCAAAGTGATTAGATCTAGATTATGTCGGTGTTACTTTTGAATCCAAATATACTATTTAGTCACCTGCTTAAGCATTAGTTTGAGCGTCCTACCCAGTGGAGTACTTAGTGGATGATTTGGATAAATGATTTTTAAGATAAAAATGTTTAAAAAATACATAGGAATAAGTGAAAGTCACGCTGAAAACGGGGTTGCATTGATATGAGAATATTCTTCTTAAGAGTAAGTAACTTTAATTCCAAAGTATTCTTGTAAAATTACTTTATTTACTCTTTTTCTTTAATTTGTGAGGCGCAAAGATGTTCCTAGTGGTTTCACTTTCGAAGATCAGGGCGGTCTAGAGATTCCAGTTCATTGCCTCAGAAATGTATAGCTTTTACATACAAAAAGGTAGGTAACTGACTAAATAATTAATAATTAATTTATTTATTCAGGCATTCACGAGTTCGCCTTCATTTAAAGGTCTGGAAAAATATACCAACTAAAGGGAACGCAGCGGCACTCTAAAGGACTACGGGAATTTGCCTACGCCTGACACTTTTCCGTATGAAGTGTAATATTTAAAACTATTAAAAATTTGTTTAAAAATTAAATATTTTTGGTGTTCAAATATATTCCATACACTTAAATCAAATCTAAAGAAGTATTAGAATGTAAAAAGTCTGCATTATATTTTAATATTCCACGGGTTTATAAAAAGCATAAGAAATATTGAGTTTGAGGCAAAAATGTTTTATTTTAATATGCAGTTTATTTAATTCGAATACAAATGTAAATATAAGAATTCTATAATTTTTCAATATGATTTGCATTGAAACTCATCTCCATCTATGTTAAAATTTAATATTCCAGACATATTTTGCAATAGCAGACATTATTTAAAATTAATAAATCATTTATTTGTTGTTTAATTTGAATATTTGCAAAATATAAAATTTTAATATCTTGTCGACGTTGACTTATGTACAACCCCAAACATATTAAATTAAACGCCAGGATTTTTGACCGTGTAGTCATTCTTAGTCCTCGCACTGAGTATTTTGCAGGCCACACTGGGTAGCTTTATAATGGAAAATTTCGCCATCGTAAAATCTAGCCGGGTCACTAGATTTAGTAGCCCCTACATAAACTTATGCTTCGGCTTACTGTGGGGCGGTTCAGCTCTGACTCGCAGGCTAAATCTGGCAAAAGACATGCCACCAAAAGTCTAAAGCTTGCTGGGACAAGGTATTCTGAAAAGTTAGCTTCCCTCGCAAAAGGCGACAATTTATCTTTATCGCTTGAATAGTGCCCCGAAACTCCTGCAGATGGGTGTTACTTCCTTTCATAAATTAATATATTTAAAATATCTTAACTTGATCACATCTACATCCTTTGTATATGGTGGTTTGTATAGTAAATAAGTAATATTAAATATATTTACTATACAAACAGTGGAGTTCGCTGGACAAATGTCTCCCAGCAGCGTGTGCCAATGCCAACCTACCAGCGTCTGCCTTTCGGGAGAGTAAGGGCGTTTTGGAAAAGAACTACTCCTCGGTTGACATGTGTACTCAGGCGGGGTGTATCAATTCCATGCCTTGCAAGGCGAAAATATTGAAGAATAGGCATAGGTCAGTCACTGCTCATCTCTGGCAAGTTGCAATCGGGCACTTTTCTGTTGCTATTTTTGGCCCTTTTTATTTGTAGAAGGCGCATCAAACATTTTTCAAAAGGTGTTATTTCCAAATAAAAACCTTTATAACTGGGTGGTGATTGGCAATAGCGGTGCATTTCAGTGTTACGCCTGCCAATGCTTGTTAAATATCAGTCAAACGTTCTAAATTTGCAGAATAACTTCAGAAATTGCACTTTTTTGTGTCATTCACCCTTTTTCTCCGGACTTTTCAGAATTCTGCAGCTGTCACCCTGCTGTCAACTACTTGGTTAAGTGAATCTGTTTAAAGTGATTGACAGTCTGTTACCGAATTTTCCACGACTTCCAGCCAATTTAATAATAACATGTGTACCGAAATGTGCAAACAGTGGATACTCGTACGATGATGTCGTATCTTCACGACCAGCAACGCACTCGGGCAAACGCCCCTCTGACACTCTGACACTGGCCGCAGGAGTCGCACCACCCTAAAGCCGGCCCTGCTCGGAATACAGACGATTGGAAATTTGGTTTCGACCGCCGACATAGGTGAGGTGTCCTCAAATGACAACAAATTTTGGAATATGTACGAAGTAGCAAAATTTGAATCATCCTCACCCATGTAGGTAAATAGATCCTCATTTGGAGTGATCGCGCAAATGTTCGCGTTGAATAGAAAAAAAAAGAAAATATTCATCTTCTTCTTAAGCATGTCAATCTTTTTGTTTTTTTTTTTTTTTTTTTTTTTTTGTCTCAACACTGGTTTCAAGAATATTTAATTACTTTACTGGAAGATACAGAATATATATTTCTTTACCCAGATAGCTTGAGCCCAGATTAAGTTAACTGGGATATCAAATATCAAATATGAAAAGAAAATATTAGTAGCGAACTCGTATGTGTGTTTGTGTTTTCTTTTACGTAGCCAGTTGAAGGAAATGTAGATGTGAATGCGATACGCAGACTGATATCACGTTGATGTTTAAGTAACAAGTGCTGGTTTCTATTTTTATTTTTATTTCATGTATCGCATGTATTTAGATTGAAAATGTCATGTGTTTGTATCGCGTAGAGTAGCAACAGCAAGACATTTTTGTTCTACTACATAATATGGCAAAATGAGATTTGATCTGCTCTGGGGAATGTCATTTGTATGGATTTACCAGTTAGACAGTTTTTCTCTCAATCGCGTTTGGCGTTTTTTTTTTTTTTATATATATGGATTTGCATTATGTAGCTAAGGATAAGATTAAATTAGATGAAATAATTCGCTGGCTGTTTTTGAAAATTCCGTACAATTTCGGGAGGCTCAGTAGTGATATGAGTGGCGGATAAATTATTTGAAAAGGAAACAAGGATTTTGCATGCTGAAAGAGCTGTTCAGACAGTACCTTATAAAATACACAAAAGTGGGAAAAATTTGCAGAGCCATGTAAGAGCAGTTTTAGGGTTTGAAGATTCCATTTCTTTTTGCAGACGTGTTTTTCTTTGAACGACCAGGAAAGTTGTGTACTTTATTTATATCAAAATATATAAAGAAGCTTAAGAGCTATAAGTTGCTAGTTTTGAGAGTGGCCTTCACTGCTGGTTGCGTTGTTACTATCCCTACAAAGGTACCTTTTATGCAACTTGCGGCGACAAGTTTCGGTTTAGAATTTCAGGTTTCATGTAGGTTTGAAGGCTGTTGAACTTTTCGTAAAAACAAATCTGCACTCTTATCCAACCAGTGTTGTCAACAGTTAATACTCATTTGATTTTCTTTTCCCTACAAAATCAGCTACGAAGCCGAAGTTCAAGTTGAACATAAAAAATGGTTAGAATTTGACTAAAGTCCGAAAGCGTGTGAAAAGCCAGCAAATTCACAGTTCAGCAAAGAAAAAGCCGAAGTTCAAGTTGAACAAAAAAATGGTTAGAATTTGACTAAAGTCCGAAAGCGTTTGAAAAGCCTGCAAATTCACAGTTCAGCAAAGAAAAAGCCGAAGTTCAAGTTGAACAAAAAAATGGTTAGAATTTGACTAAAGTCCGAAAGCGTTTGAAAAGCCTGCAAATTCACAGTTCAGCAAAGAAAAGCGCATCTTGCTGGGTGGGGGGCTTAACAGGGTAGCCAACTTAAAAAAAGACCGCCGCTTATTATGTGGAAGCTGGAAATCCGATTAATTGAGAAATGTTGGCCGTTTTTCATCAAGGACCAGAAATGCCATCAACACATTTCAAACCAAATCGAAGTCACAAAATATTGATTTTCCAAAGCGTAGAATTTGGTGCACTGTTGTGCGGAACGTAACATTTAGCTGCCAAAAATTGTTTTAGTTGAAAATGTTGGCCCCTTACGACGCCCGAATGAGATATATTATGTAATAAATAAATTAATAATTCAATAAATAAGGCAATAAGTAAATAAATATATAACTAAATAAGTAAATAAATAAATAAACAAATAAATAACTAAATAAGTAAATAAATAAAGAAATAAATAAATATATAACTAAATAAGTAAATAAATAAATAAACAAATAAATAACTAAATAAGTAAATAAATAAAGAAATAAATAAATAAATAACTAAATAAGTAAATAAATCAATAAGTAAGTAAAAAAAAATAAATAAATAAATGACTAAATAAGTAAATGAATAAATATCTTCTTTTCGAAACAGGTGACGACTGGCGCTACAGACCTCAATCTTATCCTCTAAAAAAGTTTTGTTAAGGCTTCTAGCTTGAAAATTTGCCGAAACGTTTTGAATATAACCCAGCATACCGTAAATAAGTCAATTAACTTCAACAACTTAATGTTTAGGACAAGAGGTATGGTTTGTTTAGTCAGGGTTTGGGTAAGTTATGCAGCGCATGTTTCAGGGCCGATTTTGGTGCCGTCAAAGTCAAATATCCACCTACCTACCTTGCAGAGCATTCCTCTTTCCTTTTAAAAATTTGTACCGCCCGTAGTCAGTACTCAGTAAAATGATGGGAAATAAGGGTATTGAGTGAGTTGCCACATAAAAACTGATGAGAAAAAGCAATATCAGCGACCTCACGAAGAGTTCTCAGTAGCTTTTAAATTAATCGATTAAGTGGGTCATCCCAACTCTCGTAAGAAAACATGAATAAATCTACCACTCGGCAGTTTTTATTCTCAGAATATTCACTTTATGGTTAGGTGAGTGGTTACCCCTACGTGTTTATGGTATTCAATGCATCAGGATATATAGCTCTGATCCGCCTTGGTACATAACACATGCCATGCTTCGCTACTTCACAAATATCTCAAGGCGATGGAATATTTTAAAGTTAAAAGGACGAACGGATTTATTTATCACCAAAAGCTCGGTCACTTTTAATACATGCCGACGAACCTAACCTCGCCGTTGTCACTTTCTTTTTCCCGCCACCTGCAACGTATCTTCAACAAATTGTGGTAATTAATCTTTCCAATTAATCCTTTCGTTAACTTGTTTTATATATTTAATTCTAAAATTGTTGCAACTTGAAATCAAATCCAATTGGAATCGTATTTAGCATTTTTCTTCACTGTCCCATCTAATTTATGTTTTATAATTAAAACAAAAGCTCTTCCTTGTATTTACTTCTAAATTTGCATGAATTTTGAGCCCGCCTTTATAAAATACCGTAAAAGACTCCTGTACGGTGGAAGAAAACAGCGCGGGCAAAGCCAAATTCAGACGGAGAAGGCAAACCTAGAGGCATACGATTTTGACAGGGAGTCAATGAAATGAAATCAGTTGTCGAATGTAAAAACGCTCCACGAAACTCGTCCTTCAAAGTAACCTTTTTCCTTACTTCACCAGATGGGCTTCTTTAAATGTCCACTAAATAAATAAATCTTGATTAGTTGCTGCCAACTTGAAAATAAGAGCATCACTCTCGCAATAGGAATGACGACTCTAACCAGTTGGCAAAGCCGGGTAGAGTAAGGGAATAAAATACATATGTACCAAAAATTGCTCAATATATGGACTGTGTTTGTATCCTTTTCACAAATGGTACATAATAATTGCAACAATTATTATTTTCAGTATTTAAAATGAATGCACTAGGAGGATAACTGGCAAACCTGCCATTTGATTTTGAGAGAATTAGGTGGCCTTCGAAGAACTACCAAACTACAAGTCTTAAGGTAGATCGGTCTTACTAATCCATTACTAATACCATTTTTAATGTTCGTCTTTTGGCCCCCTGTTTTTCATGCTGGCCCTTTGTCCGGGCCAGTTATAAATGGCCCCAAAACCTAAATTTTAGAAGATTTACCATCATATCTTATATTATACATGTACCTAGTTCTTAATAATTGAAAGGATTATTATATTTTATTTTTATTTTCTTAATTATGCTTTAAAAATAATAACTGATTTAAATAAAAGCTTTCGAAGTGATGCACCAGAAAATACATTTGATATAAGAAATATAAAATTATTAAAAAATACTTTTTGGAAGCGGATTACTTAAGAACTTTAAGTAATTTTAGTGAAGTCGAATTCAAACCGTTCTGTTTAAGAACTCTTGATGAGATATATATAACGGGTGCGGATTTGATGAACTGTGTGAAAATTTGAATGAAAACGAGAAAGAAAATAAGAAAATAAAGTCAGTTCCAAACTTTTATGTAGAACTTTGTAAACAGTTAAAAAGGAGATTAAATTTGGGTGACAGTTTGTTAACAGCTTTTCAAATTTTATCCGAAGAACAAATAAGTGATAATTTTAGGTTGATTTCTGATCATTTGACAACTCTGTTAATTAAATTTCCCAACTTATTCAGTTGCTCTGAAAATATAATGGCTGAGGAGGTACAAAAAATAAGAAGAAGAAATAAATAAAGAAGGTCATGATTATTGACTCTGTTAAATGGTGGGTTCCGTTGAACGAAATGAACAATTTTGCTCGTGATCCTTTATTTAAAAATATTTCTTCTTTTGCGTATCAGCTGAGCGTGTTTTTTCGTCTCTGAACAATATAAAAACGGGTCATCGAAATAGGTTATCAAATGAAACTATTCACTCGTTAATGAGCTTAAGATTTTTTGCATGGCAACTTGAGCAACTTTGGTAGCTTTATTCCTTAACCAGATCTTGCAGAACGAATTAAGATATATTAAATATGTGATTAGTGATTACCTCAAAAGTTATTTTTATTAAGCGGCTCAAAGCCGAAAGATGTCTGTGCATTTTTAAAAAATGTAATACATTTGTGATTTGATTTTTTTTCTTTTTTTCTAAGTAAGAAATTTAATGCATTAAATAAATAACCAGAATAAATACAAATATTAATAAATTGCCGTCTAATTTTTAAAGGAAGGACTTTTCTCTAAAATATATAAAATCTCTTGTCAAAAGGCCCGCAAAAAATTTCGAAATGAGAAGGATATAATTTTCCATTTAAGTTCGGCAACAACAGCGGTTCGATCGAAAAAAACAAAAATGTCACTCAAAGCATCTCACAGGCGATTGTGTTCTCATCATGACATATCTCTTGCACGCAAATCTATGTAAACTTAATAACGGTCTCGATTCGAACAAACAAAATGCCAGTAGGTAGAATCTGGATTCGAATAATTCACTTATACTCTGATTGCCATCTCAGTTACAACAGGCGATTTAAAAGAAAAAAAAAACACACACAATTGATGAAGGAAACGAATGAAAAAAAGTTGTCAACTCTAATTGAATTATCTATGAGTCCTGTGTCCTTCTAGCGCCTAGCGCCGGCGGAAGAAAATCCACGAGTTCATTGAATCCCAATCTGTACAATATGCGTTACATTGGGTACTTGAAATTCCGAAATTCCCTCTTGGGAGTCGTACAATAAAATTGTGTGTGTGTGTTTTTTTTTTGCTGTACGGCCAATGAAGGGAAATATTTTGATTGTTTGATTGCAAAAGATTCGATTAACAATCCGAGTGTCACCCCTGTACACTGGTGGCTGTTGGCTGTACGAAAATTACCCATATGGTAGAAATCTGATAAAAAGGACACACATCTTCGATAACTGCTGTTGCACTTTTTCGGAGAAAAAGGATATTCGATATTTTTACCATTTTTTTTTCGAGCGAAGGGTTGCCCAAATGTATTGTTAGGTAATCCCTGAGAGATATATGGAGCAATTGACAGAGAGTTGTGGTGATTACTGTATTATTACGGTCATTATGTGATGTTTTTTTTTTTTTATGAGAAAATGATGGAGATGAGTGGAAAATTGAGCAGATCATCAAATGATTTTGACTGAATCATTAGAAAGAGTTATTTCGGTCTTTGGTGTGCGCAGATGGTTTGATTTTCAGGTTTTATGACAGGCACACTTGTGCGAAAAGTTGACGACTTAACCGATTACAAATGCTGTTTAGTTAAGAGTTTGTCTTTTGTATTCCTTTTTGCATTTGGTACTTAGTAGTTCGTCAGTCAAATATGCTTTTTGCAACCAGCAAAACTCCGAAAAAAAGAACACAAAATACCTGACTTTTTGTCCAATGGGCTGAGTTTTTACCTAGTTCATTAAGACATCAGCAGTTAAAGCCAACACCAGAACTGACAACGAAATACTGAAAAAAACGTTGCCACTAACGATTAAATTCATTTGCTGATCGCATACTTTAAGTAAGACGCAACGTAGAAAACGACGCTTAGTGCTTTCGACCACTACCCCAAAGCAAAACCACAACAAAGAGCAACCATTTCTGGTAAATTTCTTTGCTGGATTTTGGTTTTGCAGGCCAACTTCTTATTGAAGCAGGGCAGATCGATGTAGCTTAAAATATTCAAGCAATCTTTGGCTTCCTGAAGTATCCTATTTTTGACTGAGAATAAGTAGAGTAAAGGCAGTCATCAAAAATATATCCGGGTGAAAAACACTGAAGGATCTTTTAGAAAATCTGCCTTTCATTTCGACAGCGACTTGACATTAAACCCCACCGAGTTTTGCTATGTATGCTTAGGTAGAGTGAGGAAGGGAGCAATTACGAACCTCTAGTAGCTACAATTTCTTCAGTCATCTATTAAATGGCGAGCGGTATGACCTCATTAGGTACATCCTCTTATCGCAACTGGCTTTGGCGTGTTTACAGTTATGCACGACGTGCCTAATATATTCTGCTGTCGAAATGCCGATCGCTTGGATTTTATTGCCTTTCAAACTTTCAAACAGACCCTAAAAAGCTTTAAAAAAGTTTTCCTTTGCACAAATGGAAGTCAGTATCCTTCGCTATCTGTTTTTCGAAGCGTAAACGACTTTGAGAAAGTCAGAAACCGTTGTAACGCCATGTACCTATTGCAGTAATAAATACAACCACAACTAACCTATATTTCAAGCAGCTACAGCTAGTTAAAATATATAAAGTTGAACTGTTCTTACATT